>OX596290.1:19351299-20551299 GCA_951394225.1 Harpalus rufipes | reverse complement strand
GAAAATTGAGACGTCAAATGGATATCATTGTCTCAGAAGTCTCAATGATTAGAGATATCAGAGATCGTGAAATTCGTATTTACACTGACGCTGGTCGAATTTGTAGACCCTTATTAATTGTTGAGAATGGAAACTTGTTACTTAAAAAGCGCCACATTGATATGTTAAAAGAAAGGGAGTACAATAATTATGGGTACGCATATTTGACATACTAGACTGTGTATGAAGTTGCTACTATATGAATTGTAGGTGGCAAGTTTTGGTAGCATCTGGTGTAGTAGAATATATTGACACCTTAGAAGAAGAAACAGTTATGATAGCTATGTCTCCGGAAGATTTACGACAAGAAAAAGAATACGCATATTGTACGACTTATACGCATTGCGAAATCCACCCAGCTATGATTTTAGGAGTGTGCGCTAGTATTATTCCGTTTCCTGATCACAATCAGAGTCCCAGAAATACGTACCAAGTATGAAAAATTATTGATTGAAATGGAATAATCTACTTTCTATTTTTGATTATTTCTAGAGCGCTATGGGCAAACAAGCTATGGGAGTCTACATCACAAATTTCCATGTTCGTATGGACACTTTAGCCCATGTATTATATTACCCCCATAAACCATTAGTAACGACAAGATCTATGGAATATCTCCGGTTCAGAGAATTACCAGCTGGGATTAATAGTATTGTTGCTATTTTGTGTTATACAGGTTACAACCAAGAAGATTCTGTCATCTTGAATGCCAGCGCAGTTGAAAGAGGCTTTTTCAGGTAAGATTTTTTTCCTATTTTCAAATTATAGGATGTAAAGTGGACCAAAGGTATTGAACTTCTCCAGCCGTTTTTTCTCCTTCCTTAAGGGCCATGGTTCACATCCATACAGCATAAACCATTTTGCAAATATTTTTGGCAGTTCTGTATTACTGGATGTTGCCATTCTCTCTGCTCTTTGCAGTTGCCAGATATTTGAAAGAACTTACTTGTTCTACCCTCCATTCAACTATCTGTGTACGGGTTGTTCGTCCTTAGCTATTCTCAATACTTTATACTCATCAGAAATGTAGTAAGTGGTTCAGTTCGGTTTTCGTAAAAACTCCAGCACCAACACTGCTCTGTTTCAATTATTAGATAATATCTTTAAAAAGCTTTTGATTGTGTTGATAATAAACTAATAGAAATTGTGAGTAATTATGGACCACGTGGTATCTTTTCAAATTCGCTTGAATCATATAGTCCGCGAGCCAGCAACAGATTTTCATGACCAAGTTTCTCTCGGGCGATAACTTGTAAAATGCTTCAGAGAGTTGTATCATGAAGCTCCGTGAACGTCAGCTGCGGTTCGGTGGGTGGGTTAAACAGCGGTAACCTCCCACGCACGTTGAACAAAAAATGAATTTTAATCATTTCCTCCCGATTAAAAATTTATCAAATTATAGCTAATCCAATATCTTAAAGAAAAAAAAAAGTCAGCTGACTATAAAGTGGTGGATAATATGTCAGCTGGTCACACGAACATGATAAAAAAATATATATGTTCAGTCATTATTTCTTCTCAATTGAAAATTTATCAGATGATATGATATTGTGAATAAATAAACATGTCAGCTGGCTATATCTCGGTGGGAAGATTGTCAGCTTATGCTCTGAAGGGTGTAACGCAGGAGCCAGACAGGAGCATCTATCGCCTATTTAAATGCACCAGCTGACGAGTTTTCCCTCGGCATATTGCTAGCTGATTTTTTTTATTACTTACAGGATCATATTAACTATCAGCTTACAAATTTTTATCCGGGAGGAAATGAAGTATCTAAAGTTATTCGACATTATGCTTCATGCTCTAACTGAAAGATATAATCTTTTTTATATATTTTTTTATCATGTTCGTGTGACCAGCTTACGTATTATCCACCACTTTATAGTCAACTGACTTTTTTTTTTCTTTAAGATATTGGATTAGCTATAATTTGATAAATTTTCAATCGGGAGGAAATGATTAAAGTTCTTTTTTTTTTCAACGTGCGTGAGAGGCTACCGCTGCTTAACCCACCCACCGAACCGCAGCTGACGTTCACGGAGCTTCATGATACAACTCTCTGAAGCATTTTACAAGTTATCGCCCGAGAGGAAATGATTGACCAAATTTGTACCCTGGCTCGCGAACTAATATCTGTTTAATCGAAAAGAGTGTTTTTCAACAATAATATATTTGATTATCAGTCGTTTTCGTGCGGAGTACCACAAGGTAGTATACTTGGCCCAGTATTATTTATACTATACATAAATAATATAAAACAAGTTATTTAATATATCTCACTTGGTAAGCGAACTGTCTGAGTGCCAGTAAACGAATTGAACGTATGTTGATAAAATGCAACTCGTAATCTTTGCCACAAGTTGACAGCAGCAAAATTTTCGGCCTACAATTACATGAAAAGCTGTGTTCAGACATTTATATTGATGAAAGATGCTCAAAATGAGTTGTATTATGTTACGCAATTAAGCATTTACCCCAAATTAGTAACATACGGACAGTAGTAATGTTTTACTATGCTAAATTTAATTCTATTGTTACCTACGGCTACGGCTTAATCTTTTGGAGTGCCGCGCCAGCTGCAATACGAATATTTAAGCTTTCAGAATTGATATTAACTGTGCCTTGTAATATTATTTGCACGCTGTAATTCAAGTAAAATATTGAGACATAAAAATGTACATAACTACAACACGAAAAACAAATCGAATTTTATTATTCCGAGACATAGATTAAAATTAGCTTCCAATAACCCATACTCAATGGGTATTAAACTATTTAACAAACCCCCTCAGACCATAAAAAATATTGAATCAAATTACGAAGCCTCACAAATATATCTCGCCGAAACAAAATGGCGATATTATCGACTCTTAGTAAAATATCATTTTCCGCATTTGATACGTAATAATACTATTACAGATCTGTGTTCTACCGTTCATACAAAGACGCAGAATCTAAGCGTTTAGGCGATCAGGAAGAACAATTTGAAAAACCGACTAGACAAACTTGTCAGGGCATGCGTAACGCGCTTTATGATAAATTAGACGATGATGGAATTATTTCTCCAGGAGTGAGAGTGTCTGGAGATGATGTGGTCATTGGAAAGACCATAACTCTTCCAGAAAACGATGATGAGGTAGGTTGTTACAGTCCATTTTGTTAGAGCCCCTCTTTTAGACAACCTGGCCGACGTTCCAGTAATTTTAGTTATGGTGCATTTGTTCTACTACCCTATTACTCACCAAGGTGGAAGTAAATGACCATGTGACTTTATTGCGTCGAGGTTAAACTAGATTTCTTCGGTTTAGCAGCTTTTTGGAGGTTTCGGAATTTAACAGTCACTATATCTAACTTGTACATGACATTTATACATATAGAGAAAGCATTTAACACCGTAAATAGAGATAGTGTATCGAAACGAAGATAGACCGGTGAGATAATGGCTGCCGAACGTGGTAGAAAAAAAAGACCGAGGAAGAACTAAAGACAACTGGAATAAGGTAATACCGAAGATCTTGGAGAAGAAAAACACGACTGTTTAAGACGCTAGGTAGATGGCAAGTGTAGTAAACGCCCTGGCAGACCGAGGGCCGAAGCTTACGCTCTTGACTCAAGCAGAAGTGACGTCACTCACTGCTTGAGCGGGCGACTGCCCGACCAATAGGGTAGCATCCCTTTCCCACAACGCACTACTCGCGCTCGGCCGCACGAGTATAAAGAGGGTGGTACCGCTCAGTTCAAATCCGCAGATGATACTGTGTACTCTGCATTAGGGCCCTGCAGTGGCAAGTAAGTTCCCTGGAAACTGGATGCATCTGTGGAGAGTTCGGGCTAACCCCACAAATTCGCAACTAGCGCTCTTCAGACACAGACACCACGCGAGGAGGCCAGCGTACACTTGTGGGGTACTGACATTCGCCCAGCCAGTTCGGGAATATACCTTGGCGCCTCGTTCAACCGCACTTTTTACTCTAATCCAAGAATGCCAGAAGACACTAAGGAGAAGAGCGATCATTTACAGCTTTGCTGGAAGATTGCGAGGATGCAGCCAAAGCATTCCTCGACACATGTTCAACACATTCGATTCTACTCGCTAACGCTAAGGACCATCTGGTGCTGGACCTACTAGCTACTGAGCGGCGGGTACTACGTCGAATATGTCGCCAGCCCCCTTGGTACCCCACGGCGGATATCTACCAGTTGGCAAACGTAGTCCCAATTACACAGCGGGTCAAAAAGAGACACGTACCAGCCTTAATCCTACCAACCCTCTACGAGAAATACTTTTAAAAGCACCCTAAAATCCGAAGAAACCCCATCCAGAAATATCTCTATCCCCCAGCCATCCTATTGCAATCGCTCGATGACCAGTCGGCCTAAGAAAATAAGCTGAAGATAGAAAACAAAACTGAAAGAAGAATGGAGCAGTAAACAAACAGGAAAAGTTAAAAAGAAGAGGATAAATAAAACATGGAAAAAGAAAAAAAAGAAAAGGACAAACATACAAACAGAATATCGCACGACACACTACCAAAATAATTAAAACCAACACCGAAGAGGGCATTTTGTTCCTATAACGGTGCGAATACGGTAGCACTCGAAACTGTGTTGACTGACTGACAGTTCAAGTCAGTTCAAGTCACTCACACTTACGACTCACTCAGCTGCAAAGCAGGGTAACACACACGCTTCACTCAGCGCAAGAAGAGTGACACACACTTCACTCAGCTGAAAAGCAGAGCGACACCCACGCGCATTCACTCAACAGCAAGCAGACGCTGAAGTCACCAAACCGGCTTCACCACGGAGACTGAAAGAGACCGAAGAACGCCGCGAGGGTCCGTCGTGACGCCTTGCGCGCCGCGTTCGGTGTCTCCAAGGAAACCCCAGCCGAAACGCCTCAAGCGGCAGACGCCGAGCGCCACCCCCACGACCACCATAGGCATCTACCGACTACGACCGATCTCTCCCATGCCCAGTTGGGCCCATACCGTGAACCGGAGCCGAATCCATCCTCATGACCCCTGGTTGGATGTAGTTCTTCGGGCCTACCAAACCCACGCGCAGTCACTGGGCATTCGCCACTATATCCCCGTGTCCCCGCATAATGATTGTGTGTCTGACAGCGTTGATCAATCAGCAGCAATAAAAAAAGGAACTACAAGGATGGTTTGAAAAGTCCGTGCAAAATGAAAACTACTTAATTTTTCGGGATATTTTTTTATTATTTTTCAACGTAGTCTTCTTTTAGACTTATACACTTCGTCCAACGCTTCTCCAGTTTGTTGATCCCTTCCAAATAATAAGATTGGTCCAACTCTGCAAAATAGGCTTTCGTTTCTGCAATCACCACCTCGTTTGAATAAAATCTCTTTTGCGGCTACAATCACAGATGAGTGAGCTGGTGCGTTGTCGTGATGGAAAAGGACTTTTTCGTGCAGCTCGGTGTTCAAACGGTCCAATAAAGATGAATAGTATGCATCTGTTATAGTTTTACCCTTTTCCAAATAGTCGATGAGGATTATTCTGGAGTAGTAACCTCGATAGGGCGTCCAAGACGTTCAGCGTCACTTGTGCTCATATACCCACTCCGAAAATTTCGAAACCACTTATAAACTGTTCTAATCGAAGATGCAGCTTCACCATAATGTTTATCAAGCTTCTCCTTAGTCTTCTGAGGCGAATTGCCTTTCATAAAATTATGTTTCATTAACACACGAAATTCTTTTTCTTCCATTTTTTGAAAATCACTCTACTTTCTCAATTTAAACGAACGTCAAATACAGAGAAATCGACCGATCTGATTGAAACTTGGTGAGCGTTCTTCCAAGACATGTCACTAACTAAACATAACCACGATACGTACCAGTGTTGCCATCTCTCGAACTTTGAACGGACTCTTTAAACCACCCTCGTATATACAACAGCTCAGTGTTTCTATTCTTCGACCTCTCACTGATCACAAATTAAAACAAAGCGCCGACAGAAGCAATGGGGAAATTTGTACACGATTAAATATATCTGTACACCCTACACCTTATGGTAAAAGGAAGCAATTTCTACCAAAAAGCAACTAAACCGAACAAATCAGGTTTAACCTCGACGGCTGACCTCACGAGGTTATTTACCTCAACCATGAAGTATATAACCAAAATTACTGCAACGAACAATTTATGAAAATTGTATGGTTAGAAAAAATGTTGAAAATCGAGAACGAACATATTTTTTTCTAGTTGGATGGTACGACGAAACGCTACACAAAAAGAGACGCTTCAACTTTTTTACGTAATAGTGAAACTGGAGTTGTTGACCAAGTAATGTTAACTTTAAATTCCGAAGGATATAAGTTTTGTAAAATTAGGGTGAGAAGTGTTCGTATCCCGCAAATTGGTGATAAATTTGCTTCAAGGCACGGGCAGAAAGGAACGTGTGGAATTCAGTATCGACAAGAAGTAAGTACAAAAAAATCTGTTGTCACCATCACAATACCTCCCGCACCCTTTCCATTGTGGTATATATAAATATTGTATTTAACATTTCTTGTACACACAAAAAATTCTAATTACACCTTTATATTTACGTATTTTCTATAATTTTAAATTCATTCTATGTGCAAGTGTTCTCCATTCCTTCTAAATATTCGAGGTTTTTCCAATTCATTAACGGGATTTGCGGTATTTCTGAAGGGTTCATATTATAATATACCTATAATTTTAAATATATAATTAATAATACAATGTTCCCAGAAAAAGCCTTCAGTACTATCTCTGAATTTTTGACACTGACATTAGTAATTACAGACAGAAGATGCTTTCGGTATTTAAATCTGTCGAGCACTGTGAGCAATCTAATCACGTAACAGTTTCATCTGCGATTTCCAATCTTAAGCTTGAATAACCGAACGGATAGAGCGTTTAGCTGCCATTTTGATATTTATAATTTGCGCCACAATAAAAACGGAAAATAATAAAGAACTGTTAACATGTGTACTGTGTGCGAGTTATGAATGGTTTTTTGATGATACTAATTAAGAAGTTAGAAATGTTTATGGACAACTTAACAGCTGAAAATTATGTAGAAAAATGTTTCCTAAAATGACTAATTTCAAACATATTTGATTGATATATTAAAACGACAACATTCATTCATAGAATAGACACTGTTTGCATTACCGGCGACAAACATTTTAAATTCGCGCCAGACAGCTGCTCAATATGCTCCATGTTTACTAGCTAACAGATCGGACTCTGTGCGCTCTGTGAGCTAATAACCGAACGTAGAGCAGTTAAAAAAAATCAAGGTAGTTCACCAGTAAATCGAGTTTCTATAGATGTTCATAAAAATTTAACTATGTGTTAAGAATGACCTAATACATGCACAGTTAATTTTTTATAAACTTCTGACGTACAGAAAATGTGCTATTCGCCTCGAAAGTCAGACATTTTAACACGTGAAGCATAGGACCAATGCTACCAAAACCAACGTTTTGATTAATAGCATCATTTTGCTTCTATAGATTTTAATAAAAAACTAATATGTAGTAGTTTAATATGTTTCGATTGTTATTTCAAACGATGAAAGCGATCTGACGTACAGTTTCAGAGTAATCGTAGTGTAAAATGTACTCGACGACAGAAAAACTCGAGGGAGAGAGGCAGCGGCAACATTGTATGTTTACGTCAGGGGGAAGGGTAAAACTAATATAATATATAGATAAAAAATATTACTTACATTTGCATTTAATGTATGTTTTATTCATTTATATTTGTGAAAAACTGTATAACAACGTTAGAACTGCTAAATTGATTCTTTGACAGTCTCAAAATGACATTTAAATGACAGCAGGCATAAATCACGCCCTCATTACCGGTTTTAGAACTAGAGTTTTGGGCAGATTTTGAAACAAAATTTGAGTTGTTTCCCGGTCTTTTATTAATAAAGTAGGCTACGATCCAGCAAATATCAAATTTAAATGTCATTTTTAGAATGTCAAAAAATCAATTTAGCTATTCTAACGTTGTTATATGGTTTTTCAAAGATATAAATGAATAAAAAATACAAAAAATGCTAATGTAAGTACTGTTTTATCTATTTTTGTTATATTAATACGTCAAAATTGACAGCGGGAATAAGTCATGTCAAAACGGCGAATTTGTAACTGCTAGAACTGTTCCCCCCTTCCCCTTCCGTTTAAAGCACGACGTTGCCAGCTTTCATGTAATAACGTTTCGTAGCGGTGTGGGTGTACATACTTATGACATACGGCACAAGAAAGTACAGTCACCTACCAAAAGTTTTCTTTAGAGAGGGGTTATCGTAGAATGCGCAGTATACGTTCAGCGCGATCAAATTTTTGGCCTGGACGGTATAGTCCGCGAGCCAGCAACAGATTTTCATGACCAAGTTACTCTCAGGCGATAACTTGTAAAATGCTTCAGAGAGTTGTATCATGAAGCTCCGTGAACGTCAGCTGCGGTTCGGTGGGTGGGTTAAGCAGCGGTTGCCTCCCACGCACGTTGAACAAAAAATAAATTTTAATCATTTCCTCCCGATTAAAAATTTATCAAATTATAGCTAATCCAATATCTTAAAGAAAAAAAAAAGTCAGCTGACTATAAAGTGGTGGATAATACGTCAGCTGGTCACACGAACATGATAAAAAAATATATATGTTCAGTCATTTCTTCTCATTGAAAATTTATCAGATGACAGTTTATATGATATTGTGAATAAATAAACATATCAGCTGGCTATATCTCGGTGGGAAGATTGTCAGCTTATGCTCTGAAGGGTGTAACGCAGGAGCCAGACAGGAGCATCTATTGCCTATTTAAATGCACCAGCTGACGAGTTTTCCCTCGGCATATTGCTAGCTGATTTTTTTTTATTACTTACAGGATCATATTAACTATCAGCTTACAAATTTTTATCCGGGAGGAAATGACGTATCTAAAGTTATTCGACATTATGCTTCATGCTCTAACTGAAAGATATAATCTTTTTTATATATATTTTTTATCATGTTCGTGTGACCAGCTTACGTATTATCCACCACTTTATAGTCAGCTGACTTTTTTTTTCTTTAAGATATTGGATTAGCTATAATTTGATAAATTTTCAATCGGGAGGAAATGATTAAAATTCATTTTTTTTTCAACGTGCGTGGGAGGCTACCGCTGCTTAACCCACCCACCGAACCGCAGCTGACGTTCACGGAGCTTCATGATACAACACTCTGAAGCATTTTACAAGTTATCGCCCGAGAGGAAATGATTGACCAAATTTGTACCCTGGCTCGCGGACTAGTAGCTGGTGAACTACCTTAAAATCTGTATATGCGGTTTTTAGCATGATTCCAATACCTCTCCTTAGCCAGAGTTAAAAATGCATTATTTAATTTTCTCCAACATTTATTTGTAGGACATGCCCTTTACTTGTGAAGGTCTCACCCCAGATATCATAATCAACCCCCACGCTATCCCATCTCGTATGACAATTGGCCATTTAATCGAATGCATCCAAGGCAAAGTGTCTGCCAATAAGGGCGAGATTGGTGACGCAACTCCATTTAACGATGCTGTAAACGTGCAAAAAATTTCTACTTTGCTTCAAGAATACGGATACCAACTCCGAGGAAACGAAATTATGTATAACGGGCATACTGGACGGAAAATCAACGCTCAGATCTTTTTAGGGCCTACGTATTATCAGCGGCTCAAACACATGGTATGTGAAGTCGACATTCACGTAAAAACAATAAAGCCATTTATAAAATTCTCTAGGTGGATGACAAAATCCATTCCAGGGCCCGCGGCCCCGTCCAAATCCTCGTCCGTCAACCCATGGAGGGTCGTGCCCGTGACGGCGGTCTCCGTTTCGGTGAAATGGAACGAGATTGTCAAATCGCTCACGGGGCGGCTCAGTTCTTAAGAGAACGTCTTTTCGAGGTCTCAGATCCTTATCGTATACATGTTTGTAATTTCTGCGGACTGATAGCTATTGCTAATATGAGAAATAATACTTTTGAATGTAAAGGTTGTAAGAATAAGACGCAGATCAGTCAGGTTCGATTGCCGTACGCAGCGAAATTGTTGTTCCAGGAGTTAATGAGTATGAATATTGCTCCAAGGTTGATGGTTGTGTAATTATTTTAGTTTTTTTGTTGTTCCAGTCGAAGTTTATTTTTTTCAGGCTATATTTTAATGATTTTCAGTTTTAATTTAAATTAAAATTGCTTTTGTAAGTTTACCTGAAAATTGAATCCTACCGACTGCGCCAAATATAATTTGTACCAATATGTGAAACTTACTCAAAATGTGTATTTTGTTCTGTAGTGTATTTAAAATATTAAAGATTTAAACCTATTTTTATGAATAGTATTAATAAATAATAAATGTATTTGTGAAAGTTATTAGTTTAATAAAATATATAAAATGTGAAGTGTTCTATTTTATTTTTATTTGAAACTTAGTCATTTTTCTTTATTTTTAATTTTACTTCGGTAAAATTTGTGGTATCTAAGGTAAGTTTAAAAAATCTGTTGTGGCCAGCACAATACCTTCCGTCATTCTCGTGTATAATGTATAAATTCCATAATTTTTCTTACAAAAGATTCTAAATTTCCAGTAAAATTATTTCATAAACAAACTATTCAAATTGCACTTGACACTGGCATTTTCTTCTTCTTTAGCTTTTCCCATTCGTTAGGGGTCGCTATTTTTGCATGACGTTCTCATTCAGTTCCTTTTCTCTCAAATCTTCCGCAATACAGTCCTTCCATCTTATCTTTGGTCTTCCTCTGTTTCTTTAACGTCCTATTAATAAACTATTCATTCTTGTTCCAATATAATTCTTCATTTCTCCTCATGACATGTTCAAACCAATGTAATCGTCTTTGTTGTATCTTTCTAAAAACTTGTAACACTAGAGTTATTTTCTTACCGTATCTTTCCGTGTATTCCCCAATATCTACTTCAACATCTTCATCTCTGCCACGTTAATTTACTTTTTATTGATACTGACATCTGTCAATTTGAATTATATAAATATATTAATAGTTTCCATGTTTAGCATAGCTGGCTGAATTATAAAATTTAATTTCTTTAAAATTCTTTAACTCTGTATCTAGTGAATATGAAGTATAAATTGTAATCAACTCGTATAGAGAATAATATATTCTTTAAGTTATAATAACGTTAAATGTCAATAAATCAAATTTAACTGTTAAATCTTCAAATGAGACTACTTCCGGTTGACCAATTATAACCAAAATCTAATCAGTTGTTCTTCTGGATGTAAACTTGAGGAATACGAAAAAATTATAATTTTTGGAATCGTGGTATTGAAGTTATGGAATCCGGAACTTTTGTCACACACACAGACACACATACATACAGACATCATCGTAAAAATGGTAAAATCGTATTATAGGGACCCTAAAACATGCTTATACACTAAAAACTCATCATTGAATTTTTTGACCAAAGACAATACCTTCCTTACCTAAAGGTGACGGAAGGTAAAAAGTAATATAATTCTAAGTTCAAGGTAAGTTTCAAATACATACACAACTTTATCCAAAATTATTGAACATCGTTAAATTCCGTAATTATTAAAAAATATGAGAGTGACTCAACAAATATGGTAAAAGTGAATAGGCATCTTAAAAAATGAAATATAACATGTAGAAAATGTTGGGTGTTATTTATTTAAAAAAAAATCTGTTGTGGCCATCACAATACCTCTCGCCATTTTCATTTTATGTTGCATAGGGTGCGAGCAGTCCTGTGACTTTGTTGGCCTTGGCAAGCAGATATGGGAGCCCGTGTCAGAATTTTCATTCAAAACATCATGATTTTCGAAATCCATGTGGATGTAAATAACTACTAGCCGTCATTCTGACACAGATCCTCATATCTACTTGCCAAGGCCAACAAGGTCACATGACTGCTCGCGCCCTATAAGTAACGAATTTAACATTTCTTGTACAGTAAAATTTTTGAAGGATGTGCGATCAAGGTTGTCTAGGAATTGTATGAATTCAGATTTTTGCTCCGCCCATCATGACAAATTCAGTAGTGTCGTTTGCTTAGTTTTTATGAGGGTACGTAAGATACTACTGTTATTTTATTATTATAAAAATATATATTACAGGAAAAGCATTCAAAATTCAAAAATAAGTCAACTAGTAAGTTTATAAGCAAATGTAAAACCAAATATGTTAAAAATAAGATACTGACACAATGTCAGTGTCAGTGACTGACAGAATATAACGTTATACGTACGGCTATGAATCCAGGTAATGTATCTGAATTAATAAATAAACTTACGTTACAGCGAAAGTATTATCAACAACGAGCATCGTTTATAAATGGAATGTCCTAACTTAGTCGAAACGATATGAATTTTTGAAAGACAAGCGTGTTATATCCATCCTTATCACACACTCTTACAGCCTTTGCAAAAGAAAGAGATAAATGTATGCCTATTTGTTAATTCGTTCGTGATACAGGTGCCCTTGATCGGACATCTTTCAAAAATTTTACTGTACATAAAAATAATTAAAATTGTATCTCTTCTTTCGTTTTATGAGGAATTTTGTCTACTTTTCTAATATGTTCAAAATTCTTCAAATTCATTGATAGTATTAGCGGTATTTCTTAAGGATATATGTAATATTAACATACCTACAATTTAAATACATATTTAATTAATAATACATAATATAAATTAAATGTATTCGTACTTCCCAGAAAAATCTGATTTTTGACACTGACATTTTGCATTTATTTAATTACAAACATTTGAATATCTCAACTGTCTTTTAGACAACGAAATTTATTACAACAGATTATTCTATATTGTTATAACTATATCCCCAAACCTATACGGGATATAATAACAAAAATAATTGTGTCAGAAAAAAATTCAGAAAATAATATTTAGAAGATTTTTTTTCAAGAATCTGCTACTTCCGGTTGTCCAATTGTTACCAAAACCTTTTCAGCTCTTCTCATTAATGTCCGATTGAGAAATACGTTGAGTAATGGTCCTTACAACGTCCCACACACATACACACAAAAAAATGTTACAATCGGATTGTAGGGACCTTAAAACATGCTTAATCATTAAAATCTGGATATGCGATTTTTAGCATAAACCTAATACCTCTCATAGCGAGAGGTAAATACCTATATTTAAAACCAAATTCTCTTTCTCATTCATTCAATACATTGATGAGTCTATAATTCACTTTTTATTTCCTATAAAGAGACACAAAGATATCATCCGCTAGTATTGGAAAAATGTTTGTACCACAACGTTCATGGTACGTAAGTTTCAAAGTTCGTGATGTCGTGCACTTAAACAATGACAGTTGACAAGATGTGTACCACGATGTGTACGCTCATAGTCTTCATAGAAGGGATCAGTTTTCAATTGCACTTCGTCCAATAAACATCGAAAATACTTAAAAGTTAATTCAGGTGTATATAAAACCAAAATAACAAAATTAATAATATAGTTAAACTTTGTACCAAATGAAATGTTGAAGTTTAAAAAGTTTTAAGTGCCATTTCTGTTTTAAAGTTGTTGTAAAGAGTAGTTATTTAAGTATTAAGGGTAGTAAGTGCACCTTACCGGTTGAGGATTCCGGTAAGAAGCACTTAATGCCCGCAATGCTTATTATATTTTTTGCACGATTGTCCCAATAATAACAAATTAAAGTTTAGAATTATTTAAAAATTATTTTGACATTTTAAAAAAATTAGTTGACATTTTTATTTATATGTATATTGTATATTTATTTTTTATTTATGTAATTTTCACCGCCTCCAGATCGATAGGTAGTCACATCACTTACTGATCAGTACCACATTACTTACTGATCAGTAATTTATAAACAAAACTTACTGCCTTGGAAAACCTATCGGTAAAGTTTTAAAAAAACCTGATCATGCAAAAACATAATATTAACAATAACACTTCTTTAAAAATATACGCTAACCGTCGCTGAAATAGGAACATGAAAAAATAATTAGAATAAACGGACAAAATTTCAACACAGATGTTGTTTATTATTTATTCATTCATTAAGTTGAAAGATTTAAGCGCTAACCGCTTTGTTGAATAAAATGAAGACATAATCAAAACTAAATCGATTAATGTAAATCAGATGTACGGAAATTTGGAAAACATTACTTCTAGTATTAGTAATATTTTTAAAAAATCTGTTGTAGCCAGCACAATACCTTCCGTCAATCCTGTGTATTATGTATAAATTCCATACATAGATTTTCTTGCAAAAATTCAGTTAATTTTCTCTCAAATCTTCCGCAATACAGTCCTTCCATCTTATCTTTGGTCTTCCTCTGTTTCTTCAACCTTCAATTACTAAGCATTCATCCAATATATTCTTCATTTCTCCTTATGACATTTTCAAACCAATGTAATCATATCTCTTGTATCTTTCTAGAAACTTGTAACACTCCCTTACCGTATCTTTCCGTGTCTTGCCCAACATAATACTTCAACATCCTCATCTCTGCCACATTAATTTACTTTTTATTGATACTGACATCTGTCAATTTGAATTATCTGAATATATTAATAAATTTCTTTATAATTCTTTAACCCTATATCTATTGAATAGGAAGTATAAAATGCAATCAATTCGTATAGAGAATAATATATTCTTTAAGTTATAATAACGTTAAATGTCAATAAATCATATTTAACTGTTAAAATTTTCAAATTATAACCTGGGTGTAAACGTATACATGCATACAGACATCATAGTAAAAATGGTAAAATCGTTTTATACCCTAAAATATTCTTATTCACTAAAAACTCATCAGTGAATTTATGCCGACAATTGGTTAATTGTTAAATGTGACGAATGTCAAATTGACATGGTTGCTAAGGAAATGGAATGTGCCCGGAAGTAAGCATATACGTTGTCATGGAAATGAAATTATATGTAACCATAGTAATTATAGTGGCATTGTTCCTATGGTAATTAAACCACTGCCTACCTAAAACCACTGTCCACCTAAAGACACTGTCTACCTACTTCACTGCCTATTTACGTCAACTAGTTTAATGTTTATTTCAAATTTATAATTATTTATTTGCTTTTTTTATAGCTTGTAATTATCAGTGAAGGGTACCCCGTATTTTTGGACGATGCTGTCTTTTTTGGCAGTTAAATAATTTTGAACTTAAATTTTTGTTACTAAATTGATAGCAATATAATAATAAGTTTAAAGAAATGTCGTACTTATTATCTGATAACGACAATATGACCTACAATAAAAATCAAAATATTAAAAAAATAAATTTACTTGAAGATAATGAAAAAGAAGAAAATTCAGGCAACTTAAAAAGTAGTTCATTATTAAATGTTATGAATGAACTTATAACTACAATGCAACAGGTAATGGTATATTACTTATCTAGTTCGGTTTGAGATCATTCAACGCAACACATTAAAAACTGCGTCTAATAGGAGTAAGTTCAAAATTGTTGTTTATATGGGTTTCGTTCGCGAGATAGACAAAAGGTATTTTTATTAGCTATTTAGTCTTCCAATTTATCGAGATGTTTCGAATTCATTGTCGGGATTGACAGTATTTTTGATGGGTGTATGTTATATACCTATAATTTTAAATATTTAACTATTAATACAATAAGAAATCTGGTATATTGAATGTATGTGCTTTAATTTTCAGTTACAAAAGATGCTAATAGAAAAACATGAAGAAGCCAATAAGAACAACGAAACAAACATCAAAATTATAGAAAAAACAATAGAAAAACCATGTCACCATCTGCCCTCACAAACCGAAATCCTGTTACAACAAGTTCAGAACGCTATGGAATCAACCATAGCCCAACTGTCCAGCCGTAGCCCTCGTAGCCCTCTACCATGTCCAGACCTGCGCGTTGAGGACGAACCCGAAGAAAAACAACTGACTATATCGGAAAAATGGCGGCTGTACACCGAAATGTATCAGTCGAAACAAGAATCATCGAAGGAATATTGTTTAAATAAAATGAAACTTGGTCAAGAATTAGGTTTAAGTTTTAAAGAAACAAAAAGAGAAATGCTTATTGGTTTATGGTCGAATAGATTGTCAATTGTTTTGTACCTAAAGCAACATGAAACAGAAGAAGAACTGTTGAAGGATATTGATGAGTGGGAGAAAATTGAAAGTGCAAAAAGTGATGTATTTAAAAAATATAGAAATAAATTGAAAAATTAATACAAATTTATATACAGTAAGGAAATAATGTATATATTTTAATTTTTCTTATATTTAATATGTGTGTATGAGTGTACTTTGGCGCAGTCGGTAGGATTATCGGATTATCTCACAAAATGTATCTAAATAAAAATTATGTAACACTGTTTGTTGTATTTAATTCAATGATCACATTATTTATAGTGTATGCAACGAAACGTGACCATAGGAGTTTAACATAGGATTTTAAAAATATACGGAAATTTTAGAGCAAAAGTACAAGCATGAAAAGTTGAGTGAAACGCGGTGTAAAACTCAAATTGTATTCATTCATCCTAGCTTGGTTGTACTATAAGTTTGACGAATAATATAATTTTGTCATACATTTGGCAACACTGACTATTGTTATCCTTTATACTCATTGTTATCCTTTTCTACATCGGTCATTTTGACGTTTCATATTGCCAAAACCACGTCAAAACTTAAATGCGTCAAAATGAGTGAAAAATCGGCGAATACTTTAGATATAAATGGGCAGAATTTTCACCCCGATTTATATCTACACAAACTTTTTAAAGTGCGTACTGTATTATACATTAAATATGATTATGTATTTGTTTGTAATGTTGATTAATGTTTATAGGAATGTACTTTAAAACAAATCATGGATCAGGAAAACGAAATAATAAAAGATACTCAAACATTACATTCCGATATGCAGACTTTGGTGTATGAGAATTATAATAAATTTATATCTGCTACTGACACAGTTCGAAAGGTACAGGCATATAATATACAGCTGTTGACAAAGTAATATAAATATAAAATATATGGCCTTAGAAAGATGGACTATAAAGTAATAAAAATCATTATACCTGTGATCGGTACCCTTAAATATTGCTGTCTTTTTCTAACGTAGTCCATAGTAGAAAAAGGGCGGGAAATATGAAAAAAAAGAAAGTATTCAATAAAGATAAAACAACCATGAGTCACGTCACATTATTATAAAATAAAAAAGGAAATGAAAAAAATCATTTTGGCTACTTAATAAGTACAGAAATAAAATTTGAAAATTCAAGGCATTACAATTTAATAGTATTAACCATGGAATTAGAAACAAGAGACGAACAAAAGCGTAACGTTTTATTAAGTCAGTGTCAGAATAAAGATTGTCAAAATAAATACTAATAATTTGTCGTATAAAGCACTATGCTTTTGTTCGTCTCTTGTTTCTAATCCTATGGTTAATACTATTAAATTGTAATTCCGTGAATTTTCAAATTTTATTTCTGCAGTTATTAAGTAGCCAGAATGATTTTTTTTTATCTTTCTAGAAACTTGTACCACTAGAGTTATTTCCATATCTATCTTTCCGTGTCTTCCCCAACATCTATTTCAACATCTTCATTTCTGACACATTAATTTACTTTTTATTGATACTGACATCTGTCAATTTGAATTATATGAATATATTAGTAGTTTCCATGTTTATCATAGCTGGCTGATTTATAAAATTTAATTTCTTTAAAATTCTTTAACTCTATATCTATTGAATATGTAGTATAAAACGTTAAATGTCAATAATTCAAATTTAACTGTTAACTCTTCAAATGAGGCTACTTCCGGTTCACCAATTATAACCAAAATCTAATCAGTTGTTCTTCTGGATGTAAACTTGAGGAATACGAAAAAAATATAATTTTTGTCGTAGTATTGAAGTTACGCGATCCGAAACTTTCGTCACACAGACACACACATACATACATACAGACATCATCATAAAAATGGTAAAATCGTATTATATGGACCCTAAAACGTGCTTATTCAGTAAAAACTCATCATTGAACTTTTGACCAAAGACAATACCTTCCTTACCTAAAGGTGACGGAAGGAAAAAAGTTAAGGGGGGGTGGGGGAGGTACGTCTTTCCAGAATACTATAGATTATTCGAAAACCGGAAGTAATAATATTGAACTACTTCTGGAATTATATAGAATAGTTAATGTATTATAAATTTATAATAATTTAACAATTTAAGGTATATTAAAAGTTAAAAAGAACATCAATAATGAATTATTGAATATTTCAAAATTAACATTGAAATCGCTATGCATCATCCATCCATTGATTATAACAATGAAATACTTAATGATAACAATAAACAAATAAAGAAAAATGAACTGTTTTATATTATTAAAATATTTATAGATGAAAACAGATTTCAAGAAAATGGAAGATGAAATGGATCTACTAGCCAATAATATGGAATCAATTACTGCTTTTTCCGAAAAAATATCTAATACTTTACAAGTATGTATAAATTATATAATTGCAACTCCAATTATTTATCTTTAACCTTAATATATAATAAAGTATTTGATATTTACGTTCATTTTTTTCAGGATACTAGAGCTCAAATTAATAAACTCTCAGGAGTTCATACTTTATTAAAACGATTACAATTTTTGTTCAAATTACCAACTAAACTCAAAACCAAAATGGAAGAAAAGAATTATTCCCAAGTAAGTAGAATTTTTCTAGAAACATCCTAATGTAATAATAGCGCATGACTAAGTTCAGAATTATATAATATATTTTAGGCAGTCCAGGATTACATTCACGCACAACGCGTTCTCCAACAATACGGAAACATGCCCTCTTTCCAAGGCATTCAAAACGACTGTGAACAAATCTTAAACGAACTCAAATCCGAACTTAGAAACCAATTTAACAATTCTACCGCATCTGCAAAAGAATTAGCAGAATCAGTAGATTTACTCCTGCAATTAAATGAACCTGCTAATGAACTCTGTAGTGACTTTTTGTCATGTGCGGAGAAGAGATTGAATGAACAGTTGGTACTACTGCAGGATCAAAGTGAACATAGGGATATTATAGAATTTGTTGATTTAGGTTGTTCTGGATTTTTAAGCGATTTGTGCGTTGTTATAAGTTCGTTTAATGACATGTTTATAAACAGGGAAAATACTAATGAAATACAAGATAGGTAGGTATATTTGTCCTCTTATTTCAGTAATCTAGTAATGTCTGTTTCTTATAATAACTCTTTACCGCCACTTCTGATATACCTCAAGGTTCAAACTTAGGTCCCTTTTTTACTATTATCTCCCGCTACCCTTGGTAAGGAAGGTATAGGGATCGTCCTAGCACGTTCCTTATTTCTGATGAAGTACATTCCATACCTATATCTTCATTTCCACTTTATATGTTTTTCTATAAAATGTCTTCAGTTAATTTTATATGTAATATAAAGGGTTTTCCAAGAAGAGGTGTTATTTTGAATAGCCCGCTATTTCGGTAGATGTCGCTTTTGAAGCTGTCATTTTTTGACATTTGACAAGTAGAAACTACGCCATTAATAAAAATGGAACGATACACGCTTCAACAACGCATTGAAATTATTAAAATTCACTATAAAAATGATGAAAATTTGGCAGAGACGGTTCGTAAAACTCGACAATTTTTGGGTCGTCGTGAAGCACCTTGTCGGACCGCAATACAGAAATTGGGGGAAAAATTCGAGCTGTTGGGACAAGTTAGTGATGTGAAGAATAAAACCCGTGCACGTCGCTCAAGAACAGCCGAGAATATTGCTGCTGTAGCCGAAAGTGTTGAAGAAAACCCAGGTTTGTCCATTCCTCGTCGTTCTTTGGAATTAGGCATTCCACAAACGTCATTACACCGTATTTTGCATAAAGATTTGGGTCTTAAGGCTTATAAAGTCCAGTTAACACAAGAACTCAAGCCGGCCGATCATCAACAACGTCGTGTCTTTGCTGAATGGGTCGTTGAAATGCATGAAAATGATCCGGAATTCCATCGAAAAATCAGCTTGAGTGATGAGGCCCATTTCCACCTCGGTGGCTTCGTCAACAAACAAAATTGTCGCATCTGGGGCTCAGAAAACCCAAGAGTTATTGTTGAAAAGCCTCTCTATCCTCAACGTGTGACTGTTTGGTGCGGTTTATGGTCCGGCGGAGTCATTGGACCTTACTTTTTCGAAAATGAGGCTGGAGCAACAGTTACGGTGAATGGATTGCGCTATCGAGAGATGATTAACGATTTTTTATGTCCGGAATTGGATGGTATTGATCTGGACAACGTTTACTTTCAACAAGACGGCGCTACGTGCCACACAAGCAACGAAACCATTGATCTTTTACGGGAAAAGTTTCCGGACCGTGTTATCTCTCGAAGAGGTGATCACAATTGGCCACCGAGATCTTGTGATTTAACACCTTGCGACTTGTTTCTTTGGGGCCACGTGAAAGAGAAGGTCTACGCCAACTGCCCAGCGTCGACTCAAGACCTCAAAGATGGAATTCGTGAGGCTATCGAGGACATAGGACAGCCACTTTGCGATTTGGTTATGGAAAATTTCATGAAAAGGATATTGTCCTGTCAGCGTAGTCGTGGTGGTCATTTGCCTGATGTTATTTTCCACTATTAACGGCATACCTTCCTCTTTATAATGAAATAAACATCCGATCATTTATATTAAAAAATGGCATTTTTCTTTGAATATCAAAATAACACCTCTTATTGGAAAACCCTTTATTATTATTTAGATAAACTTATTACTCTGGATAGCTCCAAAAACTTGTAAAACTTAACAAAAAACTCTAAAAATGTTCAAAACTTTAAAACGTCTAACGCGAATACAGAAATATATATATATAAAACAAAGAGTCATAATATAGCAACCGAACCAAGATATTTGATATAATATGCGGCTAAATAGATTGTGATTCATCGAAAGCCGTGCGGAATTATTCCAAACGGCGTACGGAATTATTCCACACGGTTTGTGTTGGAGAAAAATTCTTTTAAAAGTAATAAATTAAGTTTATTATGTTTCAGCGCAAATTTTGAAAGTTATGCGTTGTCTCAACTCAACACATTTATTCTAAATAATATGAAAAAATATTTTGACTTAGTCCAAAGAAAAATAGGCTTAGAACAAGATGTTGGCGACACTGCAATATTAGTAAGGGCCTTAGATAGATTCCATAGAAGACTACAAGCTATGAATACTTTATGTGGTAATACAGATTTTGCTTCGTAAGTTACTATAATTGTAAAAATTAAATTTTAGACACAAAACCTAATTATTAATTTTTAGGACCGGTACAGATATAGTTATAAACGCAGGGAAAAAACAATGTAAGGCTCATTTGCAAAGCCTTAAAGTCCATTTTGCCGATTCGTTAACTAAAGTCAGGCAAAGTTTAGCCACTCCAAAAATGCACCAGGATGAAAGTTCTTCAAATTTGAATGAATTATTGACTTCTTTAATCGTTTCTATTGTTGAAAAAATCAAAGGAATACTACAAGACTTATTAGTAAGTGCAATAAATTTCATAATTTCACATAAACATTTCATTAATTAAATCTTTTTTAGGTTTTTATACAACCAGATATTACATTTAGTATCAAACCACAATTTCGAGACAGTTTCTGTATAGATAACGTCAGAGAAGGATTAGTTATTAGTTTTATCCACCATTTAACAACAACGGCAAAAGGTTTTTGCTCTAAAAACATTTCTGATCCAAAATGCCCACCGACTTTATTGTTATTGTTGTCTAAACTATGTTTAGAATTTCAAGCATCTAGTGTACATCATTTGGTAAGTCTCAGCCATGTAAATTTATATTATGTTTATTAGGACAATAATGTATTTTTAGTTGAGTCAAACCGATGAATTATTTAATATTTCGAGTCAAAATCCTGGTTTGACTACAGAAACAGAAATTAATAACTCAATACAAGAAGCGGCTCAACAGTGCCTCAACTTTTACGTCAGAATTCAAGGACTCAATGTTTCCCAGGTAAGCACCCTACCAACCGCATCCATCCACTTACACACTGGTCGGCCACTCAACTTCACTAAGATATATACGCCTAACAAGCCGTTCATTCGCCATTCTCTCCACATGCCCAAACCATCTCAACTGATTCACACCAAATTATTCCTCACGCGATCCGGTCTTACACCATATACACCACGTAAATACCTCACTTCCACGGCAGTCACTCTTTTTATGCTTTCCCGTCCATGCCCAGCATTCGCTTCCATACATCAAAGCAGGCACTAGCACTATATTATATACACTTAACCGAGCATCCCTTGATACGTTAACGTTTCGTGCAAACGTACCCAGAGCACCTATTACCTTACATCCCGCACTCACTCTCCTTTCTATCTCTCGATCAATTCGACCATCCCTCGACATCATGCTACCCAAATATACAAACTCATTTACCTGCTCCAGTTTCACTCCATCCACCAACACATTGCACTCAGTCACCAATTTACTCCTTTCAAATACTAACACTTTGGATTTATCAACATTTAACACCAGATTCATACTTCTTCCAACTACATGTATTCTCTCTATCATTCTTCTGAGTTGCTCTTCATTTTCTCCTAAAACAACTACGTCATCAGCATACGCTAACGCAGGCACTACACTTTCACCAATACGTACACCATCCATTTCACTCAAAGTTCTCCGCAATAACACATCCATATACAAGTTAAACAACCACGGAGACATACCACAGCCCTGTTTCACACCAACATTTATACGAAACCAATCACTCAACCTACCATCTATTCTCACAGCAGACTCACTACCCTCAACGCTCGAATTACTCCCAACCAGTTTCCTATCTCAAAGATTTATGTTCTATGCTACTGCTGTGTATTCTTTCTTCGAACAAGTGACCTTTAATAGTCATATTACTTAGAAATGAAGAAAATTCAACAATCTTTAAGTATATCTGAATATTATGAACTTCATTCTAGATGTTACGAAAATCAGTCGAAACCCGAGATTGGTTACACACTATAGAACCACGTACTGTAAGAGCTGTTATGAAAAGAGTAGTAGAAGATATTGCAGCGGTTGATACCACTGTCGCATTTTTATACGAAGACCAAGGAAACCATACAGAACACAGCAGTGACTCAAGTAGAAAAACACATAGGTACATATTTTCTACTAGGAAGGGATTTGGGTATACGAGATCTGGCTATTAAATAACGAGACTACTTATGAAAAAGTTTTATTTTAAAAATTATTTTATAATCGAATGCTCCCCTTCAATGTACTCCCCTCCCCTCGCTACACACCGTTCCATTCGTTTTTTCCATTGGTCAAAGCAATGTTCGAAGTCTTCTTTTGTAAGAGCTCCTCTAGCGGCTAAATAACGCTTCACAGACAGCGCATTATGGGCAGGTGCAAAATCCACGACTTGTTTTTCCACAACTCCGGCCGTTTCTTACGCACTCGTTCTCGCAGTGTTGCCAAAATTTTCTAATAGTAAGTTTGGTTTACAGTTTGACCCTCGGGAACCCATTCAGTCATCACGATGCCGTTGATGTCGAAACAAACGATTAGCATGGCTTTAAATCATCGGTGCTCTCTCGGCCTTCAGAAAACCGTTTATACCATACGCGCACGAGATAGAGAATTCTCACCATAGGCCTCTTTAAACAACTTATAGCAGTCGGAGTTTTTCTTAATTTAACGAGAAATTTCTCACTGATCCGTTGCTCGTCTTTTTCGTCACACATTGTTATCGCCACGAGAAAAAACGCGTTCGTTTCTAACCTCTGTAAAAAAATACTACTACAGCGACAAAAAACGTGTTTTCGTACCGGAATAGTAGACACTTTCAGCTATCCAACGCTGCATTCGTTTCCCCCCTTCCCCTCTAGGGCGCCTTCTGCGCGCGCAGTCTCGTTATTTAATAATAACTCGTATTAGTTTTATATGTATATTTTTTATTTCAGTATAAGCGTTTCAAGACACCAATACCGTTCAAATTGGTCAAGTTTTACACCAAGCCAACTAGATTCATCTATTGTTTCAAATATTCACAAATTGTTTAGTGAACGAATTGAAATTTTCTCCCAAGTTGAGTTTACAAAAGTTTCTATTTTGACTGGAATTATAAAAATAAGTCTAAAGGTAAAAATACTTTCAAAATATGAGGGTCATTCAATAAGTAAAGAGACAAATGGCTATAGCTCAAAAACGGTTTATTTCAATCTTTCAAAATTAAGGCTATTTTTCAACATAATCACCTCCCACAGTTATGCACTTGTCCCATCTTTCTTGCAGCTTCCTAATTCCCTTGGCGAAGAATTCTTTCGATTTACCCTGAAGCCACTTTTGCACCGCTTCCTTAACTTCCTCATTGTTAGCAAATCTTTTTCCACGTAGGGCGTCTTTGAGTGGTCCAAACAGGTAAAAATCAGATGGGTCGGTCGGGACTGTAGGCAGAATGAGGTAAGACCTCCAAACCCAATTCTTGAAGCTTATCACGGGTCAGCTGGGCTGTATGAGGGCGGGCGTTATCGTGCTGAAGAATGACTCCTTTTGACAAGAGTCCACGGCGTTTGCTCCTGATAGCTGGTCTAACTTTGTGTTCTAGCATCTCAGAGTAGTATTGGCTATTGATAGTTCGCTGATCTTCAAGGAAATCGCAATAGACTGGACCCTGTGAGTCCCAAAAGATGGTCAGCATTACTTTATCGGCGGAAGGTTGAACCTTGAATTTTTTGCGAACTGGAGAGCTAGTGTGTTTCCACTCCATACTCTGCCTCTTGGTCTCAGGGTCGTAGTGATGGATCCAGACCTCGTCGCAGGTCACTATTCTTTTAAAAAAAGCGTCTCCTTCAATCAAACTTCGTTGCTTTAAGTCTTGACTAATAGAAAGCCTTGATTCTTCATGAGCGTCAGTAAGCTGTCTGGGAACCCATCTGGCACACGTTTTTCTGTACTTTAAATTGTTCTGAATGACATTGTGAACAGTTCCAACACTTACTTGAACTTCCTCAGCTATCATTTCAACAGTAATTCTTCTGTTATCACGAATAAGTCTCTTAGAGTAGTATTGGCTATTGATAGTTCGCTGATCTTCAAGGAAATCGCAATAGACTGGACCCTGTGAGTCCCAAAAGATGGACGTCCACATCGGGGTTCATCGCCTACACTTGTTCGGCCACTTTTAAACCGATCAACCCACTTGTAAAAATTCGCACGGTTCATACAACTTTTACCGTACTGTATTAACATTCTATAAAAAAATTCACTTGGTTTTACACCTTCTGCGACTAAATATCTAATGACTGAGCGCTGCTCTTCTAAGGGGCAATCTTCTAGTGGACTTGCCATGGTGAACTGAAAATTTTGAGGTTATGTTGACATAAAATGATGAAACAGCTGATCAGAGCATATCCCAAGGTTGCCAACTAACACCCATGAAAATATTGTACACATTCATTGAATAGTTTTAAAATTATAGAATTTGTGTCTTTACTTATTGAATGACCCTCGTACCATTGCTTTTTAATAAAGAAATAATTGTTTCAGACGTTTTTAGAATGTGTTCGACTGAAAACTTACAGCAAATTTGGTCTTCAACAGATTCAGGTTGATATACATTACTTACAACTATATTTATGGAGATTTGTAGCAGACGAAAAGTATGTTAAACTATACCTACAGGTATTCGGGATAATGTGTCCATATAACATGTATTTTTTACCTCCCGCTACCCTTGGTAAGGGAGGTATAGGAATCGTGCTAAAAATCTCATCGAGATTTTGGTAAATGACCACGTTTCAACGACCCTACAATCCAATTTTAACATTTTCACGATGATGTCTGTATGTACACAATTACAATAAATAAAAGGTACATGACAACTTTATTGTATGATAACTCGCTGTACAAAATAGTGTGCGCATTAGTCAAATTAATGGTTTTCGGAAAAACTACGCCGGGCGCGACGGCGGATGGGCGGTAGATGCACGGATATCCAGTCATAGTATCTCTGGATGTTTTCAAATACGCCTTTCGAAAATGCTTTGGCTTACACTCAAAAGCGTTGCGACGTCGGGCGTATGAAGCTCACAACTAGACACTAAGACTGACTTTCAGTAAACAACCGAACGGAGAGCTCACGGTACGGGTTTCAAAGAAAACGGAAACTTTGCTCACCTGGAGGTCTGTTTCGATGTCTTTACGGTTTACTCACAATAAAGAATCGATGGAATACTCGCAATCGGCTTTAGTTGTTGAGAGGAATACTCGCAATCAACAACCCTCTTCTACAATCGCGGGCCCTGCTTTTATACAACAATTAAACCAACTTAAATTTGTTTACTGATAGCAAGAACTGCATAAAAGAACAGGGCAACAAGGTCTCGCCACTTCCTTTTTTTGGTTACATAAGTATAGGGCGCGAACAGTCATGCTACATTATTGGCCTTGACAAGATTTTTTAAATTCACGTAGTTAATTTGTCACCGGGAGTGTGAAATTTACTTGTCGAAGAAAATAAACCACATGGAACTGGAAAATCACTAAATTTAGAATGAGAAATTATAATATTTCACATCTATATACATAATTACTAGCTATCATTTTGACTTGGGTCCCTATATCTGTTTGTCAAGGCCAACAAAGTCACATGACTGCTCGCGCCCTAATGTATTTAACATTTCTTTTATACCAACGCACTACACCAAAATTTGTACTTATATCTCTTCTAATTTTTCGAGAAGTTTCCAATTCATTGTCGGAAGTAACAGTATTTCTGAAGGGTATGTGTAATATACATATAATATTAAATATTTAACTATTAATGCATTAAGAAATAATATAATGTATGTACTTCCCAGAAAAAGTCTTCAGTAATGTCTCCGGATTTCTGACACTGACATTTATCTGCCAGTTACAAACAGTTTAAATTTTCAACTGTTTTCCATGGCATTCTTTCGGCTGTAAAATTTATTACAACAGATTATTTTATATATTATATTTCTTTTATCTCTAAATCTATAGAATATATAATAAAATATTTAAATGTATCAGATAGAGAATTTAATTTTCTTTAATAGTACCAAGAAAAAATTTCAAAAAATAATATTTAGAAGACTTGTTTTCAAGAATCTTCTACTTCCGGTTGTCCAATTGTTACCAAAACCTTTTCAGATCTTCCCATGAATGTCCGATTGGGAAATACGTAGTTAAACAAATTTAAAGTCTAAAAGTTTTTGAGTAATCGTCCTTTCAACATCCCACATACACACACATATCCATACACAGACATCATCGTAAAAATGTTAAAATCGGATTGTAGGGACCTTAAAACGTGCTAATTCAATAAAATCTGGATATGCGATTTTTAGCATGAAAATGGAACGCGATGTTGACGTGGTTTATATCCCGGAAAGAAAAGTTTTCATGGTTCGCGGATTTATAAGGGCTGTTACACGGCTTTGAACTATTTAACCCGCAAAACTTGTGACAGATTCACATCGTCACAAAGCAAAGTCGTATTTCTTACAGTTTTTAGAGTCCAATATTTGACACATTATCTTGGACAACCTGTACACATAAATATTTTTCGTTAATGATTCTTTTTCTTTTTAGTTTGGTGCATTTTCTTTTGGATGAAATATTGGGATCAGCGGTTCATAGGTGTTTAGAACCAGTATTAATGGAACCAAGTGTTGTTGATATTATTTGTGAAAGAGGGTAGATTTAAAATACTTAAAATATTGTATTTATATTATAATTAAAATAAAATTATTACACTAAATAATTGTTTATAAAATATTTCATTGTAGATAGAATTATTACAGAATGAATATTAAGATTCAAAAAGTTATTATATTCCAATATACTAACAGGATAGATTCACTATATTTTCATCACGACGATCGCCAAACATAACAAGGCTACAGCTTTAACTGTGAGAGCGATTTTCGTACAAGTTTTACCAAGTGGTAGAAAATTCTTGACTCGAGTGCCCTCGCCTTATGTGTTTTTTCTGTAGGATGCATAGTTTTTGTGTAAAAAATTATTTATAGTGGATTTTTGTTTTTACACTGAAAGGTCAAGTACTCTTTGAAAGTTTTAAGACGAATATCGCGATAAAATGACACATTTGACATTGTTAATCTGAACATATAAATGATAATATTTTTGGAATAAAAAAAACATTTTTATGATCTAAATGTAATCAAAAACAAATAAATGAAATGCTGGTATTCGAACAGTATGTATTATTTAAAATGTTATTTTTATGAAATTTTATATTCACTTTTTCAGGTTGTCATTTTTAATGCTAAATATCTACAAAAAGCACAAGTGGAGTTAGGAAACGTTAATAATTAGATCTTATATGTCAGAATTCAAACAGAACGCATGTGCGTGAAATGAATTCAAAGCATTCAACGTATATATTTGGTTTGAAGCATGAAACAGGCTGAAGAATCATTAGAAAATTTTGTATTTGACTATCATAAAACACTATCGGCGGAGCCCTAGGAGGGCTTCTGCTAGTATTCCAACTAAAGCTATAAATTAATTTGCATGTCAATTTTCATTTTGTCTCTAGATGTCTGTAATGTAAACTAAAATATTTGAAAACTGAATATACCAATATCTCTCTTTAAAGATAAGTATTGGAATTCGGCGAAAATGAGACAGATTATTTTAAATAATAAATTATGCTAAAATCAATTGCAGATATCGTTTAATTATAAATACAAATTAAGAGAAGTACATATCAACCGCTTTAAATATTTATCAAGATCAATGAATGCTGTAAATATATTATCGTTACAGATTTGAAGCAAATTTTATTTGAAATAAGGAAATTTAATATAAAAATGTAAATTTAACTAAATATTTTATGATTTCATATTGTTTAATATAATAAAAATACTATCTAGGACTATTTCGCAATCTTCTTCCAACGCGGATCGGTAAATTTCTAATAATTTTACATGGACCGGTATGCTATTATGAATTATGTTATATTCTGGTATATATAAGTATTGTATTTAACATTTCTTGTACACACAACTCTAATTACACCTAATCTTTATATTTACATATTTTCTATAATTTTCATTATATGAGCAAGTTTTCTCCATTTCTTCTAAATGTTCGAGGTGTTTCCAATCCGTAGTTACACACACACACACATACACACACACACACATCATCGTAAAACTGTTAAAATCGGATTGTAGGGACCTTAAAATGTGCTTAAACATTAAAATTTGGATAAACGATTTTTAGCATGAATCCAATACCTCTCTTAGCGAGAGGTAAAAACAATATTAGATTACAAATTCGTCAAGCTAAGCGAAGACATGATTCTACGGACAGGCGGTTTCTTAATTTGTTTTTTATGATTGACATTACCGAAATTTTGATAATTTACAGTAGATTCTTATTAAATGTTTCGCGTAATTAAAATCAATTCGTCAGATATTTTTCTGCGGGCCAGTGAATTTTTTTCTCGGACCAATCCTGGAACATATAGGTAACGAATCCGTTTTCAATTTGATTCTCGTTTTCTTTTTGAAACTTTTGTTATAAAGCAAAACGGTTCTTTTTGTTTTTATTGTTATTGATATAGTTTCACTTTATGTTTATACCTGTACGAATACTATCGAACTTTTTTATATATTTACTTTTCTTTCTTTTATTCTGAGTTTCCTAAATTTGGACTACCTTCCTAAATTATATTATACATCAAATAAATGTATGTGCTTAATGTCCAAAGTAGGCGACGCGTAAAAACAAAACTAATTGATGAAAACAAAAATATAAAGTGTCATTTTATAATTGTGAATATTATTGTAATTAATTGATTTTACTATCAAATGAGCGATTTCAAAGAATTTAAAGAAATTGAAAGCGCTGCCAATGATGCGCGAGCTTTGCCGGAAAAATCAAAGACAAGGTATGAAAGAACATACAGAATATTTAAAGAGTGGCGTCTCTCCAAAAAAGTTGTCGATATTAACGAAACTGTATTGCTGGTGTATTTTAATGATCAAGGATAATTAAGTCACCGAATAGCTTATGGTGCGAATATTCTATGTTCATATTGTTTATATCTACTTATTTTTTATTTAATTTTGTATATTTGTTGTGTTGTTAGGGGTTAGAGTATTTGACCATGTACGGTAAGTGAGCTAATGCGGTAAGTCGACTTTACTGTCCTTAGTTACGTTTATACCGTGAATATTTTTTAACATGAAACATGGGATTTGTCATATCCATGGTTACGATTTGATTGACAGCAATGTATTTGCCTGTCTCATTTAAAATGAAACATAGGGGACAAATTTTACATTTGTCTACTCTGTCAGTGTCAAAAACCAATTTGAAATACAATGATTTATACTGTGTAAGAGAAGGTGCAGATTATTACGTGGTATTATTCGAATTTTAAGGCAAGTGTCGGACTTGTTCCGCGCTTCATTTCCTGACAGGCCTACACCACGTGCAGCAACAATTTTAAGAACAGTGAATACCTTTAGAGGAAATGGTTGCATCGAGCCTGCACATAACAGTAGGAATAGATCCTGTAATATATTAACTGCGCAGAAAAAAAAACATGAAATTCTGACTTTAATACAAAATAAGAACAGATTAACATTAAGAGAGATTGGGCAAGCTACTGCTGTAAGCAAAGCTACTGTACACAGACTATTTAAAAAGGAGCATTACAGATCATACCATTTCCAAAATCACCAGGAGTTAGTTATGGCCGACACGAGACGAAGAATAAATTTTTGTGAAAGAATGTTTGAAAACGTTAATAACAATTCAGATTTGCTGCAAAATATACTTTTTACGGACAAAGCAACTTTTTATTTACATGGCGAGGTAAATTCACAAAATTGTCGGTATTGGTTCAGGGAAAATCTACATTTGTATCATAGTACGAGGACTCAACGACCCGAGAAAGTTAACGTTTGGGCTGGCATAATAGGAACCCACATTATTGGGCCATTTTTTATTAACGGGAATATTACTGCTCAATATTTAAATATAATACTTCTGTCAAATTCATCCCCTATGTTTCATTTTAAATGAGACAGGCAAATACATTGCTGTCAATCAAATGTCAAGTCGTAACCATGGATATGACAAATCCCATGTTTCATATTAAAAAATACTTACGGTATTCTATTTAATGTGTTGCTATAGTTAGTGGATAAATTAATTTCCATTACTGTCGATTTTTTGTAGGGTAATTCTAATTTACCGATGTGGTAGCGAGAAAAATATTTTAAACAGCATTTTAAACATGACATGAGTCAATAAAACTTATATTAAACGGTTAGAGGATTTTTATTTTATTAAATGTTCTTCGTAGCTGAATTTAATTTTGTACAAGTAGCTACCTTTTCCCAGCATAATATTCTGTTTTGTGTGCCAAAAAGGCAAAAAGGTAGTCACAACCTCCTCCACGGCTTATCTGATTTCCATTATCGGATGTCATAATCTGTTTAACTGTAATCTGTATCTGTATGTAGCCGAGTTGACGGTTCTGGCATACCGTATGCCGGGAGAAATCGTACTACCCATTTACCTTGTGTTGAATTTCTACTTATATACTAAGAATTATACTGGACTTTGTCAGTGGAAGTATTTTTTAAAATATTAATATATCTGGTCTTGTGTATAAAATATATTAAATATAAAAATACGACTGTGGTGCAAGAAATGTTTAAAGGAACATCGTAGACTGATTTTCGGAAATATAAAGTTTTTGAAAATGTAATGATTTTATAGTACATATTTTGCTCGACAGATGTCAGTAGTGTTCAGTATACTGGTCAATAATTTCTGTTCTTATATTAGACCCACCATTTTTAAACTATAGTCCGCAAAATTCGATAATTAAAGGTATAATTATTAAAGATTATGTTTAAAAGTTAGTGGTATCTTACCGACTGCGCCAATGTATTTAAATATATTACAGAAAAGTTTGTACCCCTAAAGTACGCTATGGCTGTTCTTTTGGAATCGTGGTATTTAAGTTATGCGATCCGAAACTTTTGTCACACACACACACACACACACATACATACATACATACATACATACATACATACAGCATCGTAAAAATGGTAAAATCGAATTGTAGGGACCCTAAAACGTACTTATTCAACTAAAAACTCATCATTGAATTTTTTTATCAAAGACAATACCTTCCTTACCTAAAGGTGACGGAAGGTAAAAATAAATCAAAAATAATTAATGCGTCAATTGTTCTTATTCTTATCTTCATTCGTATGTAAGAAATATCATTGAACTTACAAAGATAAGAACAAGAGTTCAAATCTTGTTAAGTGTTATTTTTCACCAAAATTTTTTGTCTTATTTTACTCGTAATATATTTTAAACAATACATATTTATTATTTTTTACAATTTTTATTTGATTACAATAATCGTTTCTTTATTTTTACTCCAAACATTTATCTATTTTATTTAAAAAAATCATAAAAATTCCTTCTACAGTCTTAAATTTTATATCTACAAAACCATCATTGCAAAATTTTGTAAATTTTTCTATAAATATTTCGTAGTAATATTAGTTTTATTACTTACTACGTCTGCCGAAATTCATTCCAACTATAAGTATAAATACTCGCTCGGAACTATTTGCCGTCGGGTAGTACGAAGTTCCTCGGAGTACGGTGTGACTAGAACCGCAAACTCAGTCAAAATATCCAAACCCGAGTAAAACTCCAAACTGAATGAAAACTCTACTGAATGAAAATCTATAAAATAACCGTAGGAACGGTTGTGACTACCTTTTATTTAGTTTTTTTCTTAATTTATTTTTGCACGATCAGGTTTTTTTTAAACTTTACCGATAGGGTTTCGAAGACAGTAAGTTTTGTTTACAAATTATTGATCAGTAAGTGATGTGACTGACCGGTAAGTAATGTGACTACCTACCGATCTGGAGGCGGTGAAAATTATATAAATAAAAAATCTGATGTGGCTAGCACAATACCTACCTTCCGTCAATCCTGTGTATAATGTATAAATTCCATACATAATTTTTCTTGCAAAAGATTCTAAATTTCCAGTAAAATTATTTCATAAACAAACTATTTAAATTGCACTTGACAATGACATCTTCTTCCTCTTTAGCTTTTCCCATTCGTTAGGGGGTCCCTATTTTTGCGTGTCGTTCCCCAACATCTACTTCAACATCCTCATCTCTGCCACATTAATTTACTTTTTATTGATACTGACATCTGTCAATTTGAATTATATGAATATATTAGTAGTTTCCATGTTTTTAATTTATTTATTTTTAAATTCTTTAACTCTGTATCTATTGAATATGAAGTATAAAATGTAATCAAATCGTATAGAGAATAATATATTCTTTCAGTTATAATAACGTTAAATGTCAATAAATCAAATTTAACTGTTAAATCTTCAAATGAGGCTACTTCCGGTTCACCAATTAAAACCAAAATGTAATCATTTGTTCTTCTGGATGTAAACTTGAGGAATACGAAAAAATTATAATTTTTGGAATCGTGGTATTGAAATTATGGGATCCGGAACTTTTGTCACACACACACATACACACACAGACACACACACACATACACACTCACACACACAGACACACATACATACATACAGACATCATCGTAAAAATGGTAAAATCGTATTATAGGGACCCTAAAACATGCTTATTCAGTAAAAACTCAACAGGTAAGGTGCACTTACTGCCCTTAATACTTAAATAACTATTGTCAAAAAAACGCGTTGCATTTATAACCTTTATACAAATAATATAAAATCGAATTAGCGGTTGGTTATGTATTGTCCACATCGAATTAATTTGGAAACAATAATTCATACATTGAGGAATAATTAAATTGATTGCAATAATATAAACACTTAACAATACAGTAACAATATTATTCTTGTTATCAACAAGAGCTGCATAAATAGAGGGCAACATGAATAAATACAACCCAAACATTTGCGTTTAAAATTCAATATTAGTTCTTTTATTTTTCGCTTAGGTAACACACTGAACCGTAATAAACAAAAATGGGATTCCCACTGGAGTTTTTCTATGTTCCTTATTTTCCTTTTTTTAGCTTTTCTCGCTTTTCTCATTAGTTTTTCCAACTTAAGGGCAATTTTTCCGGTTGAAAACACACGATGTTTTATTAATTTTCATTTAGGGTCCAAGTTTTCCCAGTTGGACTTTCTAATGCGACGAATTTGTCAGATTTTAACATTTGAATTATATATTGGATTATTTACCCAAATTGTATTACTGTTTTACTTGAATTTTCTTCTTCCTTTTCAGTTTTGTGGAGCAATAATAATAAATTTACTAGAATCACAAAGTGTATTATTCGTCTTGATTACAATAACACAATTTCTCCCGCCCTTTCCAGTGTGGTATATATAAGTATTATATTTAACATTTCTTGTACACACAAAAAATTCTAATTACACCTTTATATTTACGTATTTTCTATAATTTTAATTCATTCTATGAGCAATTTTTCTCCATTTCTTCTAAATGTTCGTTTTTCCAATTCATTTCAAGATTTTCTAAATTCACGTAGTTAATTTGTTACCAGGAGTGTGGAATTTACTTGTCGAGGAAAATAAACCATATGGAATTGGAAAATCATTAAATTTACTAGCTATCATTCTGACACGGGCCCCCATATCTGCATGTTAAGGCCTACAAAGTGACATGACTGCTCGCGCCCTATTGTATTTAACATTTCTTGTATACCTACACTCTACACCAAATATTCTATTTACATCTATTCTTTGTATTTAGATTTTTTAATTTTAAATTCATTCTATGAAGAAATTTTGTCCTCTTCTAATTTTTCGAAATGTTTCCAATTCATATATATCCATTATAAAATTTTATAAATCTTTTGAATTTAAGGGTCGCACCGTTACTGATCACCGAGCATATGGCCCACAGTTTTTATAAGTTTTAAGTCTATATTTAAAGTAGCCGAAAGAATTTTGTAGAATGTTTTTACCATTTTTGTAGGTTTTATAATTAATTGAAAATGTGAACTGGCTGAATTATTATGAGTTGGGGCTCGTATAACAGATTTGAAATAGATACATGGTATAAAACATATATTTTCATTGGGTATTTTTATACTCTAAGTACCTTGGCATCGAAAACTTTGCCTATATATTACATCAGCCGAAATAGCTCAGTTGGGAGAGCGTTAGACTGAAGATCTAAAGGTCCCCGGTTCAATCCCGGGTTTCGGCAGTTCTTTTTCATTTTTTAACTCTGAAAGTATTTATTGGCGGTATTTCTGAAGGGTTCATGTAATATACCTCTAATTTTAAATATATATTTAATAATACAATAAGAAATATTAAATTTCCCAGAAAAAGCCTTCAGTACTATCTCTGAATTTTTGCCACTGATATTAGTGACATTTATCTGTCAATTACAGACATTCTAATTTCTCAAGTAGTTACCATGGAGATGCTTGGTATATCTTTAAATATCTTAAATCTATAGAAGAACTCTTCCCATTACTGTTAGATTGAGGAATCCGTAGTTACACAGATCTTTAATCTTATAGAATTTGAGAAATTGTATATACAACCTCACATACACACAGACAGACATCATCGTAAAAATGTTATTATCGGATTCTATTATTCAAAATGATGAAACATCTTATGTAATTATATCATAAAAATTATTACACTCTGTATTTATATACAGATTTATCTTATCTAGTTTACATGATCCGGTATGGTCTAGTGGCTAGGATACCTGGCTCTCACCCAGGAGGCTCGGGTTCGATTCCCGGTACCGGAATTTTTTACTTTTTCCTTTATCTTGTATTTATTATATTTCACATTCATTTTTTAATTAAAAAAATCTGTTGTGGCCAGCACAATACCGTCCGTCAATCCTGTGTATAATGTATAAATTCCATACATATTTTTTCTTGGAAAAGATTCTAAATTTCCAGTAAAATTATTTCATAAACAAACTATGAAAATTGCACTTGACACTGACATCTTCCTCTTTAGCTTTTCCCATTCGTTAGGGGTCGATATTTTTGCGTGTCTTCCGCAATACAGCCCTTCCATCTTATCTTTGGTCTTCCTCTGCTTCTTCAACCTCCCATTACTAAACTACTCATTCTTGTTCAAATATAATTATTCATTTCTCCTCATGACATGTTCAAACCAATGTAATCGTCTTTCTTGTACTTTCTAGAAAATTGTAACACTAGAGTTATTTTATTACCGTATCTTTCCGTGTTCCCCAACATCTACTTCAACATCCTCATCTCTGCCACATTAATTTACTTTTTATTGATACTGACATCTGTCAATTTGAATTATATGAATATATTAGTAGTTTCCATGTTTAGCATAGCTGGCTGAATTATAAAATTTAATTTCTTTAAAATTCTTTAACTCTATATCTATTGAATATGAAGTATGAAATGTAATCAAATCGTATAGAGAATAATATATTCTTTAAATTATAATAATATTAAATGTCAATAAATCAAATTTAACTGTTAAATCTTCAAATGAGGCTACTTCCGGTTCACCAATTATAACCAAAATCTAATCAGTTGTTCTTCTGGATGTAAACTTGAGGAATACGAAAAAATTATAACTTTGGGAATCGTGGTATTGAAGCTATGGAATCCGGAACTTTTGTCACACAGACACACATACATACAGACATCATCGTAAATGGTAAAATCGTATTATAGGGCCCCTAAAACATGCTTATTCATTAAAAACTCATCACTGAATTTTTTGACCAAAGACAATATCTTCCTTACCTAAAGGTGACGGAAGGTAAAAATGAGCTTTATGTAGGAAGGTACGTATGGTCGGTTGCACCAACGTAATTTTAATTTTCAATCAAAGTGAATTTTAAATGTCATAATTTTGATTTATATATGTTTGTCTAAGGGTTGTTTAAAATTTAAGCTTTGTTGATACAATTAGGCATGTTTATTATAATTATAGCATACTTATGAGACGAAGTTTAAAAAGGTAAGTATGCTATATGTGTATAGTTTCCGTGGTGTAGTGGTTATCACATCCGCCTAACACGCGGAAGGTCCCCGGTTCGATCCCGGGCGGAAACATTTTTTTACTTCTTAACAATTATAGGCCAATTCTTAAATAATCTATAAATCCGACAGATTTGTAAATCTGTAAAATCCTGACGAAAACGCATCTATTTTTCGTGATTAATATAAAATTTTACATGAATTGTTGTTATTCTTGCATTTTTGGTGTCGTTTTCCGGCTTTGAAATATTACTGATTTCTTTCCAAAAACAAAAAAAATCTGTTGTGGGCAGCACAATACCTTCCGTCAATCCTGTGTAATATGTATAAATTCCATACATAATTTTTCTTACAAAATATTCGAAATTTCCAGTAAAATTTCATAAACAAATTATGTAAATTGCAGTTGACACTAACATCTTCTTCTTTAGCTTTCCCCATTCGTTAGGGGTCGCTATTTTTTATTTTCTTCTTCCACTCATTTCTGTTTTACGTGTCGTTCTCATTCAGTTCCTTTTCTCTCAAGTCTTCCAAAATACAGTCCTTCCATCTTATCTTTGGTCTTCCTCTGTTTCTTCAACCTTCTATTATTCATATTTCATATTCATTCTTCATCCAATATATTCTCCATTTCTCCTCATGACATTTTCAAACCAATGTAATCATCTCGCTTGTATCTTCCTAGAAACTTGTAACACTAGAGTTATTTCCTTACCCATCTTTCCGTGTCTGCCCCAATATCTACTTCAACATCCTCATTTCTGTCACATTAATTTACTTTTTATTTATACTGACATCTGTCAATTTGAATTATATAAATATATTACTAGTTCCCAAGTTTGGCATAGCTCTGGCTGATTTATAAAATTTAATTTCTTTAAAATTCTTTAACTCTATATCTATTGAATATGAAGTATAAAATGCAATCAAATCGTATAGAGAATAATATATTTTCTAAGTTATAATAACGTCAAATGTCAACAAATCAAATTTATCTGTTAAATCTTCAAATGAGGCTACTTCCGGTTCATCAATTATAACCAAAATCTAATCAGTTGTTCTTCTGGATGTAAACTTGAGGATTACGAAAAAAATATACATACATACATACATACATACATACATATATAAAATCACGCGTGTCCCACTTAGTGGGTTCGCACAAACCCGATAACAATAAGAACAACATCAACATCATACAACAAATCCTTACTCTTAAACATATTAAAGTGACCGATTTTCGGTAGCGAAATACCGCATCCGGATCACAATAATATTTAGGAAACAATCATCCTTCGCCACACATTCCTATCTAAGCAGACTTCTTTCGCCTCGGCCACACTCATAATCGCATTCATACATGCTCTTCTTCTCTTCTTAGTTGGAAACTTTCTCTCTTGAAGCACCCTACCAACCACATCCATCCACTTACATACTGGTCGGCCACGCAATCGAAAACCCTCAACTTCACCAAGATATATACGCTTAACAAGCCGTTCACTCGCCATTCTCTCCACATGGCCTAACCATCTCAACTGACTCACACCAACTCTCTTAATCACATTATTCTCACGCGATCCCGTCTGACATACCCACATACACCACGTAAATACCTCATTTCCACGGCAGTCGCTCTCATAATTTTTGGAATCGTGGTATTGCAGTTATGCGATCCGAAACTTTCGTCACACATACACAAACACACAGACATACACACACACACATACAGACATCATCGTAAAAATGGTAAAATCGTATTATATGGACCCTAAAACTAAGACAACACCTTCTTTACCTAAAGTGACGGAAGGTAAAAAAAGCAGTTATGAAGGACACATTTTTGAGGAAGCTATCTGTCCCTTCCTTCGTTACTATTCCGTATCCAACGCTCCCATGTAATAACAACATCAATGTCAACGCATCTGACATCATTTATGTAGAGGAGATCCATGTAATTTTTATCTGTCGTTGCTAAGCACATCACGTAAACAGTAGGTTGCTATCCAGCCCGCATTGATTCCGCAGAAAAATGTCTCTACTTTTTTCTTTTTAGTCTGAAGAATAGAGTTTTTATTATGTTAGTTCTTTCGAGACCAGATATAGAAAGGATGTTAAGTGACTTCTCATTGGCGGCTATTTCTTACATTAGTTCATTTTCATTCATATCATGTTCATTATACGTATAAATAGAACGCGCCCCTATTGTAAATAAATGGAAGGAAACAATTCTAACTTTTAATATTAATGTGTCTAATTGGAAATATATAAAAATTATTAATTATTTATTGTCCGTTTCATTTTTACAGAGGAAACCCAAATTTTAAAATGTATAACACGAATTCGTCCCCTGTTATAAATAACGGGTTTTAAACAATTATAACTTTTAATATTAATGTCTCTAATTGCAAATACATCAAAATTATAAGTAAATTATTGTCCGTTTAATTTTTACAGAGGAAACCCAAATTTTAAAATGTAGAACACGAATTCGCCGCCTGTTACAAATAATGTTGAAAACGTCCTTAAAAGGTCCTTAAAGTCTATTTATACAACTTGCAAATGTTTAAACGAAACACAGATCGTAGCCATTTTAATCTATACGTCAAGTATAGTATAAAATATTGTTATTTTAGCTAGAAAATGGATTTTCTCAAAATTGTTAATACCAATTTAATACTACTACTGTAATCTATGGTGAAAATTTTAAATCCTTGAAGATTTCTGCATAAGATATATTAAACTTAGTTAATTTTAACTCGTAGTTAAATTTTTACCAAGTTCTATTTACAACATGGTCAAAAAAAATCTGTTGTCAAACAAACCCTACTTCAAATTAAAAGATAAACAACTTTTCCTGATATTTTTTTTGTCTAAACCCTTTCAATTAACCAAAAATCAAGTGATCTACTTATTATCGTAACCTACCTTGTGTTGTCGAATTTTGGCCAAAATCCAAGGTGCCGTTGATATTTCGTCCCTGCTTTTTTCAACACACTTCAAACACACAAACATAGTCGAAATTTTGTCCAAATACACTCGTAACACTGATACACATCAATACTTGTCACTAATAACATTTGGTATTGTTGTTTATATGAATTAAACAGTTAATATTATATTTACAAATAAACTAAAACACTAAATACATGTTTGAGAATCTTATTTCATCTTTACACTTATTATCCTTTGTTAAAAATGTCCTTAAAGACTATTTATACAACTGACGTCACTTGCAAATGTTTAAACAAAACACAAATCACAGCCATTTTGATTTAAACGTCAAATAATTAACAAATATATCTATTTCATTTATTTGATAATTATAAATGCTGATAATTTATATTTAGCAATAATATTAATAAATATAAACTTTTTTGAAGATAAATTTCGAAATTTGTTTTTGAAAATTTGGGGGGAAGTTCCAAAAAGGCTCTATTTTGTATTGGTAGTGACATCTGTAGTCAACAAATGTGTATTACATACGTGAAAATTTTATAAAATATTTATAATAATGTTTATGCATCCTGAGACATTCAAAATCATATAATTTACAATAATTTTTCATAAAATATGTTTGGTATAGCAAACATAGTCGAAATATAGCTAAACTAGCTAGGAAATAGATTTTCTCAAAATTGTTAATGCCAATTCAATCCTACTAGTGTACTCTATGGTGAAAATTAGGAACTATTTTTTAATGTTTTGTTGTAAAAAAGTACGTTGTTGTATCGTGTAAATCGGCGAAAATCAATAAAAACGATTTTTCAAATTGACCAATCATATGTCTAGAAATTTTGTGGTATTATTTGTTTAAAAAATTCCAGTGCAGACGCCTTCTTTAAGGGGCCTGTTTATACGATGCCCCCAAATGCTCATATAAACAATACATGGCAAAAAAATTGTATCGACAGGCATGGCATAGATTATGTGTGACGTCACGCGATCAAAAAATCACACGTCACACATTATCTATTCCATGCCTGTCGATACAATTTTTTTGCCGTGTATTGTTTATATGAGCATTTGGGGGCATCGTATAAACAGGCCCCTTAAAGAAGGCGTCTGCACTGGAATTTTTTAAACAAATAATACCACAAAATTTCTAGAAATATGATTGGTCAATTTGAAAAATCGTTTTTATTGATTTTCGCCTATTTACACGATACAACAACGTACTTTTTTACAACAAAACATTAAAAAATAGTTCCTAATTTTCAACATAGAATACACTAGTAGGATTGAATTAGTATTAACAATTTTGAGAAAATCTATTTCCTAGCTAGTTTAGCTATATTTCGACTATGTTTGTTATACAAAACATATTTTATGAAAAACTATTGTAAATTATATGATTTTGAATGTCTCAGGATGCATAAACATTATTATAAATATTTTATAAAATTTTCACGTATGTAATACATATTTGTTGACTACAGATGTCACTACCAATACAAAATAGAGTCTTTTTGGAACTTCCCCCCCAATTTTCAAAAAGAAATTTTGAAATTTAACTTCAAAAAAGTTTATATTTATTAATATTATTGCTAAATATATATTATCAGCATTTATAATTATCAAATAAATGAAATAGATATATTTGTTAATTATTTGACGTTTAAATCAAAATGGCTGTGATTTGTGTTTTGTTTAAACATTTGCAAGTGACGTCAGTTGTATAAATAGTCTTTAAGGACCTTTTAAGGACATTTTTAACAAAGGATAATAAGTGTAAAGATGAAATAAGATCCTCAAACATGTATTTAGTGTTTTAGTTTATTTGTAAATATAATATTAACTGTTTAATTCATATAAACAATAATACCAAATGTTATTAGTGACAAATATTGATGTGTATCAGTGTTACAAGTTTATTTGGACAAAATTTCGACTATGTTTGTGTGTTTGAAGTGTGTTGAAGAAAGCAGGGACGAAATATCAACGGCACCTTGGATTTTGGCCAAAATTCGACAACACAAGGTAGGTTACGATAATAAGTAGGTCACTTGATTTTTGGTAAATTGAAAGGGTTTAGACAAAAAAATTATTAGGAAAAGTTGTTTATCTTTTTATTTGAAGTAGGGTTTGTTTTAAACTTTTTTTAAATTTTTGACATTTTTTATTTTGACAATTATGTTTTGACCATTTTGTAAATAAAACTTGGTAGAAATTTAACTACAGGTTAAAATTAACTAAGTTTAATATGTCTTGTGCAGAAATCTTTAAGGATTTTAAATTTTCACCATAGATTACAATAGTAGTATTAAATTGGTATTAACAATTCTGAGAAAATCCATTTTCTAGCTAAAATAAACAATATTTCGACTATGTTTGTCATACAAAAAATATTTGATATAAACTATTATAAATTACATCTTAATTCAATGATTTTTCACGTATGTAATACAAATTTGTTGACTACAGATGTCAGTGCAGATATTGAAATTTGAATAATTTAATGCAAAATTTAAAAAATTATTGTTTTTACTTAATAAAACAATTATTTTGGTAAAATATATTATAAATTATAATATATTATATATTTTTAATTATGTTACCTCCCGCCAATTAATGAGTAAGTGTTTTGTTGAAAAATCATATTTAAAATAAAATTCTAAAAGAATTAAACCACGTGTCAAAGTTTCAATCATTCTAGCGTGGTCTTCATATAAATATTGACTAACATTATATTTTGATCTTAGTGTTATTTTTTTATTAAATTTGATATATTCCAATCAGTTGTAGATAAAAAAATTAAATTCGCTCTGTCCATTTATCAACTATGTATATTACCCACTACCAAAACTGTATAGTAACATTTACGATATAAATCACAAGTAATATATCATCATTCCAATATAAAATGGTTTATTAACTTGAGTTAAATTTGACTGCAAATTAATGTGCCAAAGTTGAAATTAATGTAACGTAATTATCATGCATAAATACAAGAAGTTTTGATATATTGCTTCCAAAAATATAACACTGAATATGAACACGCAAAATTTGTTAGTTCAGTCTTTAAAAAATCTGTTGTGGCCAGCACAATACCTCTCACCCTTTCCTTTGTGGTATTGTATTTAACATTTCTTGTACACACAAAAAATTATAATTACACCTAATCTTTTTATTTACGTATTTTCTATAATTTTAAATTCATTCTATGAGCAAGTTTTCTCCATTTTTCAATTCATTAACGGAATTGGCGTTATTTCTGGAGGGTTCATGTAATATACCTATAATTTTAAATATATAATTGATAATATAATAAGAAATATTAAATATCTCAGAAAAAGCTTCAGTACTATCTCTGATTTTTTGACATTAGTGACATTTATCTGTCAATTACAGACATTTTAATTATACAAGAAGTTACCATGGAGATGTTTGGGTTGTGAGCAGATTTATTACAACAGATTATTTTATAGATTATATATCTATATCTTTAAATCTATGGAAGATATAATAAAAAAATTAAATATGCCGAAGAGAGGATTTTGTTTTTTAATATTTGTAATAACATAAATTTTTAAAAAATAATATTTAGAAGATTTTTGTTAAAATACTGCTACTCCCGGTTATCCAATTGTTACCAGAACCTATTCAACTCTTCCCATTACTGTTAGATTGAGGAATCCGTAGTTACATAGGTCTTTAGTCTTATAAAATTTGAGAAATCGTAGCTCAAACAACCCCCCCCCCCCACACACACATCCACAAAGATATCATCGTAAAAAATTGGATATGCGATTTTTAGCATGAATCCAATACCTCTCTTAGAGATTTTTGCTTTACAACATTCATTTTAAACTTGTTGTTAAAACGTGCTTTTTCATTAGAAACGTACTATCGAATTTTTTGATCAAAGGTGACGGAAGGTAATTATATGAGGTTGGCCATATTCGACGAAAAGATCGGGCAAGACTGTAACTTCTGACAGAGATGCTAGATCGACTAATGACATACCGCGTTTGAAGCGTCAGTCTAAGATTTTCGTCATGGAACAGTACACGCCACGTGAACGCTCTAAGATTGTTGAAATTTACATTCAACAAAACAAGTCAATTGTGAAAACGCAATCAGGTGCGTTATCGGACAAAGATATCCGATTTTTTGATGCCAATTGTGCGTGATAATGGTATGGATGACTTTTGGTTCCAACAAGACGACGCCCCACCGCACACTGCTCGAGCTACAATGGATTTATTGAAGACATTGTTCCCAAGCCGTTTAATCTCGAAAAATGCTGATTTTGACTGGCGTTCACCAGATTTAACACCTGCAGACTTTTTTCCGTGGGGCTATTTGAAGCCACGGTCCCTAGAAGAGCTGAAGAACAACATTCTCCAAGAAATAGCCGCCATTTCAGCCGAAATGTTGACTAAAACTATGAAAAATGCTGCAAAACGGGCTCAAAACGCCGTAGACGCTCAAGGCGGCCATTTACGAGATATCATATTCAAAAAGTGATGTAAACAAATCTCCTTCAATCCAATTAAATGATTTTTAACATGAACAGCAAAAAATGTGTTTTACCTTCCGTCACCTTTAGGTAAGGAAGGTATTGTCTTTGGTCAAAAAATTCAATGATGAATTTTTACTGAATAAGCACGTTTTAGGGTCCATATAATACGATTTTACCATTTTTACGATGATGTCTGTATGTGTGTGTGTGACAAAAGTTCCATAACTTCAATACCACGATTCCAAAAATTATAATTTTTTCGTATTCCTCAAGTTTACATCCAGAAGAACAACTGATTAGATTTTGGTTATAATTGGTCAACCGGAAGTAGTCTCATTTGAAGATTTAACAGTTAAATTTGATTTATTGACATTTAACGTTATTATAACTTAAAGAATATATTATTCTCTATACGATTTGATTACAATTTATACTTCATATTCAATAGATACAGAGTTAAAGAATTTTAAAGATATTAAATTTTATAATTCAGCCAGCTATGCCAAACTTGGGAACCAGTAATATATTCATATAATTCAAATTGACAGATGTCAGTATCAATAAAAAGTAAATTAATGTGGCAGATATGAGGATGTTGAAGTAGATATTGGGGAATACACGGAAAGATACGGTAAGAAAATAACTCTAGTGTTACAAGTTTTTAGAAAGATACAAGAAAGACGATTACATTGGTTTGAACATGTCATGAAGAGAAATGAAGAATTATATTGGAACAAGAATGAATAGTTTAGTAATAGGACGTTAAAGAAACAGAGGAAGACCAAAGATAAGATGGAAGGACTGTATTGCGGAAGATTTGAGAGAAAAGGAACTGAATGAGAACGACATGCAAAAATAGCGACCCCTAACGAATGGGCAAAGCTAAAGAAGAAGATGCCAGCGTCAAGTGCAATTTGAATAGTTTGTTTATGAAATAATTATGGAATTTATACATTATACACGAAAATGACGGAAGGTATTGTGCTGGCCACAACAGATTTTTTTCCATGATTTACAAAAAAAATCTTGTCGAATATGGCCAACCCTATGCTGAATCTGATTTTTTTATTCAAAATCATTTCTTGAACTTCTATTTCTTTGATTATAAGTTCTTCAATTATAAATCAATCAAGTTTTCGAGTTGATACTTGTTTTGAATTGCGTAGTGAAGTACTATGTTTAATTAAATAAATAAAGGGTTCTACGTACAATCCGTGAGAGAGAAAGTAGAAGTGTATTCTGAATTAATGTTTGTCTTATTCGCTCGTTTCTATGTCACTGCCAAATTGTAAGACGCAAGTTCTCGTCTTGAGTAATTAACTAATGTTAATTTATCTTAATACAATGGTTTCATGAAGTTGTAATCACCCAACTACATATTGTAATATTGTAAATTGTAACCCTTCTGTTTCTGCTCTAAGTTGTAGGGAATAAATTCTAACATTTTTATCCGTTTACAAAATTTGTTCATTTATTTTTCTTCTTCGCAAGTTTGCAGGTCTTCTACTGCGAGGGTTTCACTTTCCGTGACACATCCTAAATGTGTGAGTGTGTGATTCTATGTGTGTGAATATGATGATTGTTTCGGATCGCATAACTCTAATACCACGATTCCAAAAATTATAATTTTTTCGTATTCGTCGAGTGTAGATCCATAGGTAGACGTGCTTAGATTTTGGTTATAATTGGTCCACCAGTTTTTCTTGAAAAACGCAGTTAAATATCATTTATTGACATTTATGGATTAATTAAATAATACTCTATATGATTTGATTGAATTTTATACTTCATATAAAGCTATGATAACCATGGAAACTGCTAATATAATCAGATAATTCAAATTGACAGATGTCAGTATCAAGACTATATTGCGGAAGACTTGAGAGAAAAGGAACTGAATGAGGACGACACGCAAAACAGAAATAAGTGGAAGAAGAAAATAAAACAGCCATCCCTAACGAATGGGAAAAGCTAAAGATGTCAGTGTCAAGTGCAATTTACATAGTTTATGAAATAATTTTACTGGAAATATAGGATCTTTTGCAAGAAAGTTTATGTATGGAATTTGTACATAATACACAGGATTGACGAAAAGTAATGTGCTAATCAGTCAGTATATATTGTAGTCCAAGATTTGGATCAAAGATTATTCCAATGAATATTTCAAAGACCCGGTTTGAGCGATTTAAGAAAACTGATTCAATTTGTTGCGTCAATTTATAACTTCAAAACAATGGACTGCGAAAGATGAGCCTGCTTCGAAAAAAGCTAAAAACTGTTTAATCGGCCAGGAAGGTGATGACAACTTTTTTCTTGATATGATATAAAATGGGCCTAGTTTGGTGAAGAAAACAAGACGCCCTCTAACAATCGACCATCCTAATAGTCAAATTGCACGAATTGCGTTGATTCCTCATCCAGCTATTCTCCAGACTTGGCCCCGTGTTTTTCCTATTTACAAACTTGAAGATTTTTGGGAAGAAATATCCGTCAAATGAGGATATCATCTATTTTTCAGTCTTTCATAAGTTATTTCTTGTGAAAAAGTTAGAAATTCGCTGGACGAAGTTTTTAACTTCAATTGAGAAATATTTATCCCAAAAAACTGTGTTAACGGGTCTCTTCCTTAGCTATTATTGTTACCTACCTTCGATTATTTTATGTTTATTCTCATTCCATATCCTTCCCACTTACAAGACGCCTCTAACAAAGCGATCATCGTAATAGTCAAATTGCTCGAATTGCGTTGATTCCTCATCCACCTATTCTCCAGACTTGGCCTCGTGTTTTTCCTATTTAGAAACATGTTTACGGGTCTATTCCTTAGCTATCATTGTTACCTTTGATTATTTTATGTTTATTCTCATTCTATATCCTTCCCACTTCGTTCAAATTTGTTTCATAATCCTCTGAAATTCTACAACACCTTCTGTAATCATAACCTGGTTATTAGCGTACTTGATTCATTTAATTATCTCATTTGACACAATAATCCTACCTGTACCCTTGTACCTTCAAGGAATCCTCGACCATACATATTCACCAAATAATGTGTTAATAATATACTTATTATATTGTATATGTATATCTTTATACTTACATACATGCATTACCACCATTACAACACAAATACTCCTTAATTCACTTTTCAAAATTTAAGCACGTTTTTACCTGTTAATATTCACACCATCACTTATAATAAATACACAAATACAAACACAAACTATTATTAAACAACTTAATACACTTATTTTGTATTAATTTACTATTATTTCACTAAATCTCTTGAAAGAAACTTAATACAACATGTAAGTTCGCAACAGCTGTTGCTATTAGATTCAACGGTTACTAGATTTCAAATAATGGAAATAAGTTTTGTGCCAAGTTCACAATAAAATCATATTAATATGAAAACTAAAAATTGTAGCAATTATAAATATAAAACATGTTTAATTGTTAATATAATTTTGTTTTTATACAACAATATTTTGGTAGAAATACAGTTTAACGTCTTTCTTTTCCTTATTTTCATTGTCAGTAATTTCGAATGAAGTACACAGTTCAATAGTTTGACAGTAGATGGCAGGATTGGTCAATAATTAAGATTTTATACACCTCATGAAAGTATAAGCTATAATACTCATATTAATCCAATATTTTGGTTGAAATGTAACAATATATTAATATAATAATTAAGTTTGAATACCTATAACTATAATAAGTTAATTTATTATAATATATTCATCGTTAATTCTCAATTGATACATTTAATAAATTTTGAATAGCTTTTATATTATAACAAAACAACAATCAATATTCTATGAGAGCCAAATTTCTATTGAAAATACATATAGTTATTATTATAATAATAATGATAGGATTAATACGAGGTCTGGCTAGTAAATAACGAGACTGCTTATGAAAAAGTTTTATTTTAAAAATTATTTTATAATCGAATGCCCCCCTTCAATGTATTCCCCTCCCCTCGCCACACACAGTTCCATTCGTTTTTTCCATTGGTCAAAGCAATGTTGGAAGTCTTCTTTTGTAAGAGCGTTTAGGAGCTCCGCCGATTTTCGCTTCACCTCTTCCATCGACTAGAACCGGGTTCCTTTTAAGGCAGACTTGATCTTCGGAAACAGAAAAAAGTCACAGGGTGCTAAATCAGGCAAGTACGGCGCGTGTTCGAGCACTGGAGTGCCTCTAGCGGCTAAATAACACTTCACAGACAGCGCATTATGGGCAGGTGCAAAATCCACAACTTTTTTTCCACAACTCCGGCCGTTTCTTACGAACTCGTTCTCGCATTGTTGCCAAAACTTTCAAATAGTAAGTTTGGTTTACAGTTTGACCCTCGGGAACCCATTCAGTCATCACGATGCCGTTGATGTCGAAAAAATGATTAGCATGGCTTTAAATCTTCGGTGCTCTCTTGGCCTACAGAAAACGCGCACGAGATTCTCACCATAGGCCTCTTTCAACAACTTATAGCACTCAGTCGGAGTTTTTTTTAATTTAACGAGAAATTTCACATTGATTCGTTGCTCGTGTTTTTCGTCACGCATTGTTATCGGCACGAGAAAAAAACACGTTCGTTTCTAACCTCTATAGAAAAAATACTACTACAGCGACAAAAACGTGTTTTCGTACCGGAATAGTAGACACTTCCAGCTATCCAACGCTACATTCGTTTCTCCCCCTACCCCTCTAGGACGCCTTCTGCTTGCTTAATACAGTTTCCTAGTATATATGTAAAAATATAAGTAAGATAATAAAAATATTTATCATCACGGCATATTACTTATTGATGGGTGAGCCAATCTGCTTTGTACACAGATAAAATTCTAATAAATATGAACCATATGTGTTTTATTCTGATATAGTATAAAATAATGCATTTTTAAGTTATATTATGTTTCATTTGTAAACATACTTCGCTCCAATTTTACGTTTTCAACAAAATATTACAAAGTAACCCTTCGAAAATTTATAATCTAAGGACATTTAACCCTTGTAGTGGTAACATAGTCGAGAAAATTGACCTCTTCTCCGCTCGTTTTAATTTCCTTTTCGAATATTTCACGGCTGCCAACGCAGACATGTTAAAGTCCCTAGAAGATTGACCGAACTTACAACGAAGCCCCACCACCATCTACTCGCAAAAACAGGTGACGGAAGACATGAAAAGAAAATAGAAGGCTGTGAATTTGACGTTTAGTAATGGGTAGTTTGAAATTTGGAGGAAATCGTATTAAGAACTTATAAGTTATAGGATGAGACTTAAAATAATTTTTATTTATATATATATTTTTACCTTCCGTCACCTTTTAGGTAAGGAAGGTATTGTCTTTGGTCAAAAAATTCAATGATGAGTTTTTACTGAATAAGCACGTTTTAGGGTCCATATAATACGATTTTACCATTTTTACGATGATGTCTGTATGTATGTGTGTCTGTGTGTCTGTGTGTGTGTGACAAAAGTTCCGGATTCCATAACTTCAATACGACGATTCCAAAAATTATAATTTTTTCGTATTCCTCAAGTTTACATCCAGAAGAACAACTGATTCGATTTTGGTTATAATTGGTCAACCGGAAGTAGTCTCATTTGAAGATTTAACAGTTAAATTTGATTTATTGACATTTAACGTTATTATAACTTAAAGAATATATTATTCTCTATACGATTTGATTACAATTTATACTTCATATTCAATAGATACAGAGTTAAAGAATTTTAAAGAAATTAAATTTTATAATTCAGCCAGCTATGCTAAACTTGGGAACTAGTAATATATTCATATAATTCAAATTGACAGATGTCAGTATCAATAAAAAGTAAATTAATGTGGCAGAGATGAGGATGTTGAAGTAGATATTGGGGAATACACGGAAAGATACGGTAAGAAAATAACTCTAGTGTTACAAGTTTTTAGAAAGATACAAGAAAGACGATTACATTGGTTTGAACATACCATGAGGAGAAATGAAGAATTATGTTGGAACAAGAATGAATAGTTTAGTAATAGGACGTTAAAGAAACAGAGGAAGACCAAAGATAAGATGGAAGATTTGAGAGAAAAGAAACTGAATGAGAACGACATGCAAAAATAGCGACCCCTAACGAATGGGAAAAGCTAAAGAAGAAGAAGATGCCAGTGTCAAGTGCAATTTGAATAGTTTGTTTATGAAATAATTTTACTGGAAATTTAGAATCTTTTTTAAGAAAAATTATGGAATTTATACATTATACACGAGAATGACGGAAGGTATTCTGCTGGCACAACAGTTTTTTTTTGTTATATATTTGTTAACTAGGCTTGGTGGCTCACAAATAATGATATTTGGCATGATGGTAGCGCTTCCGGTTTAACCGGAAGTGGCAATATCTTTCATCTTTCAAATGGGACATTTAAATGTGATTATTTTTCTATATTTGGAATCCACATAAAACTAAAGCTATGCATTCTTCTTCCAATATATTATTTATCTCACCTCATGACATGTTCAAACCAATGTAATCGTCTCTCATGTATCTTTTAATACTCGAGTTATTTCCCTTATTCTTTCATCCATACCGTATCCTTCTGTTTTCCCCAACATCTATCTCAACATCCTCACCATTGCCATATTCATTTTCGTTTCATTAACACTGACATCTGTCAGAATTTTCTTAATATAGTAGTTGTTTCCATGGTTATAGCATAACTGGCTGATTTATAAAATTTAATTTCTTTATAATTCTTTAACTCTATATCCATTAAATATGAAATATAAAATGCAATCAATTCGTATAGATAATAGAATATTCTTTAATGTGTATATAATATTTAACAGTGTTTTTCAAGAAAAACTGTTAAAATCTTCAAATGAGGGTACTTCCGGTTGATCAATTATAATCAAAATCTAATCAAGTCTGTATATGGATGTAAGGAAGAGGAATACGTAAGAATTGTAATTTTTGAAATTCTAGTATTGGAGATATCGTCGCCGAAACCGTGGCCACACGCACACGCACACACACACACACGCATACAAACATCATCGTAAAAATAGTAAAATCGTATTGTAGACCCTAAAACATGTTTATTCATTGGAAACTCACCGCCGAATTTTTTGACCAAAGACAATACGTTCGTTATCTAAATATGATGAAAGGTAAATAGTTATTTAAGTATTAAGGGCAGTACGTGCACCTCACCGGTTGAGGATTAGTTTAGATTACATCCGATACCGGTAAGAAGCACTTAATGCCCCCAATGCTTATTATATTTTTTGTACGATCGTCCCAATAAGAACAAATTAAAGTTTAGAATTATTTAAAAATTATTTTGACATTTTAAAAAAATAGTTGTCATTTTAAGTAAGCTATGATCGTTGTTTTGTTATTGTTAAAGCTTTAAAAATTGTACATTTATTTTTTATTTATGTAATTTTCACCGACTCCAGATCGGTAGGTAGTCACATCACTTACCGGTCAGTCACATCACTTACTGATCAGTAATTTGTAAACAAAACTTACTGCCTTGGAAACCCTATCGGTAAAGTTTAAAAAACCTGATCGTGCAAAAAAGGTATTTTGAGTGACCTGTTCTCCCGCTACGTACAGAAGTAAAATGCAATTAATAAAAATGCATATGTCGAAAAGTTCTTGTATAACATATTTATTGTATTTGACATATCTGAACTCACTTAAAATCCTTTCAATATCAACTATTGTCCTTTCTCTTGGAACCCTTCCAAATGTCCTGCACAATGTTCCTGGCGATGTCCTTTCGTTTATTGTCGGGAAACTTCGGGCATTATCGGTAGAATATCTGAGTAGCCGGGAGGTTATATCTGGGACACTTATTGAGTTAAAGTCGGGTTCGATTCCAATATTGGATTACTTGACTTCGTAAGTTTTGTATGAGTGGTAAAATATTGGATTAAGGGGGCAGTAAATGGGATCGAATACTAGACAAGAAATTGTAATCGAATATTGTATGCGGGTGACTCAAAAGTTATAGGAAATTTGGAAAAACTACTTCAGTTATACCGGGAGTTTATTTTATTAGTAAACATAGGGTATGTCATTATCATAGTTACAGTATAAAATGATTGACAGTATTAATTAAAGCTTTTATTTTATAAGTAAACATAGGGATAATTAACATATTAAATTATGAATTCAATGGCCCTCATATTTGCTTGTCAAGGCCAACAAAGTCTCATGACTGCTCACGCCCTATTGTATTTAACATTTCTTATATACCTACACTCTACACCAAAAATTCTACTTATCTATTCTTTATATTTTTACCTTCCCTCACCTATAGGTAAGGAAGGTATTGTCTTTGGTCAAAAAATTCAATGATGAGTTTTTACTGAATAAGCACGTTTTAGGGTCCATATAATACGATTTTACCATTTTTACGATGATGTCTGTATGTATGTGTGTCTGTGTGTCTGTGTGTGTGTGTGTGTGTGTGTGTGTGTGTGTGTGTGTGTGTGTGTGTGTGTGTGTGTGACAAAAGTTCCGGATTCCATAACTTCAATACCACGATTCCAAAAATTATAATTTTTTCGTATGCCTCAAGTTTACATCCAGAAGAACAACTGATTAGATTTTGGTTATAATTGGTCAACCGGAAGTAGTCTCATTTGAAGATTTAACAGTTAAATTTGATTTATTGACATTTAACGTTATTATAACTTAAAGAATATATTATTCTCTATACGATTTGATTACAATTTATACTTCATATTCAATAGATACAGAGTTAAAGAATTTTAAAGAAATTAAATTTTATAATTCAGCCAGCTATGCCAAACTTGGGAACTATTAATATATTCATATAATTCAAATTGACAGATGTCAGTATCAATAAAAAGTAAATTAATGTGGCAGAGATGAGGATGTTGAAGTAGATATTGGGGAATACACGGAAAGATACGGTAAGAAAATAACTCTAGTGTTACAAGTTTTTAGAAAGATACAAGAAATACGATTACAATGGTTTGAACATGTCATGAGGAGAAATGAAGAATTATATTGGCACAAGAAAGAATAGTTTAGTAATAGGACGTTAAAGAAACAGAGGAAGACCAAAGATAAGATGGAAGGACTGTATTGCGGAAGATTTGAGAGAAAAGGAACTGAATGAGAACGACATGCAAAAATAGCGACCCCTAACGAATGGGAAAAGCTAAAGAAGAAGAAGATGCCAGTGTCAAGTGCAATTTGAATAGTTTATTTATGAAATAATTTTACTGGAAATTTAGAATCTTTTGTAAGAAAAATTATGGAATTTATACATTATACACGAGAATGACGGAAGGTATTGTGCTGGCCACATCAGATTATTTAATTTTAAATTCATTCTATGTAGAAATTTTATTCTACTCATCTAATTTTTCGAAATGTTTCCAATTCATTGTCGGGATTGACAGTATTTTTGAAGGGTATATTTCAGAGTTCCATGTGATTAAAAATTGCAATGGGTCGATTCTATTATCTTACAGATCAGTAAATTTGTAAAAAAAAAGTGACAAAAACACATCTATTCAGAGCAATAAACGGTCACTTTACTATCCTATTCCCATTTATACTACTATAAATGATGGAGAATTTCACGTATATTTCACGTATTCTAGATCCAGATAACTATCTCTAAATTCAAGTTATCTCGTAACGTAAGTAGATAACATCTGTCTTCTACATTCGGAAAGTTTCGTAAATTGAACAGCCGTTGCTTAAGGGTTTAACAGTAAGGGTTAGCCAATCGATGAAACGGTTCAAAGAAAATTGGGGAAATAATAGTGAAAGCTACAACCTCATTGGTTGATGTATTGCATTTGAAAATATACATTGTGTATAAAGGCTGTTGGCCGCGTCACCGGATACCATTCAATCTTTATTAGGTAATCCTAAAGATAAAATAGTTACTAACAAAAAATCCGGTATTTATAAAATTAGCTGTAATGATTATAATAAAGTTTACATCGGGCAAAGTAAAAGACAAATTGATACTCGGTTAAAGAACATTTTTCTCATCTAAAAAGCGGTAAAATAATTTGATGAAAGCGATTTCATACTAAACTCTAAACTATTCGATTTAATATAAACTTAAATTTTATAGGACGGTTTAAATCTTAAATACGAGGGTCATTCAATAAGTAAAGAGACAAATGGCTATAGCTCAAAAACGGTTTATTTCAATCTTTTTCCACGTAGGGCGTCTTTGAGTGGTCCAAACAGGTAAAAATCAGATAGGGCGAGGTCAGGACTGTAGGCAGGATGAGGTAAGACCTCCCAACACAATTCTTGAAGCTTATCACGGGTCAGCTGGGCTGTATGAGGGCGGGCGTTATCGTGCTGAAGAATGACTCCTTTTGACAAGAGTCCACGGCGTTTGCTCCTGATAGCTGGTCTAACTTTGTGTTCTAGCATCTCAGAGTAGTATTGGCTATTGATAGTTCCATCAATCCTCGATTACAACGAGGGACCAGAAACTTCTACTGGACGTCCACATCGGGGTTCATCACCTACACTTGTTCGGCCACTTTTAAACCGATCAACCCACTTGTAAAAATTCGCACGGTTCATACAACTTTTACCGTACTGTATTAACATTCTAGAAAAAAATTCTCTTGGTTTTACACCTTCTGCGAGTAAAAATCTAATGACTGAGCGCTGCTCTTCTAAGGTGCAATCTTCTAGTGGACTTGCCATGGTGAACTGAAAATTTTGAGGTTATGTTGACATAAAATGATGAAACAGCTGATCAGAGCATATCCCAAGGTTGCCAACTAACACCCCTGAAAATATTGTACACATTCTTTGAATAGTTTTAAAATTATAGAATTTGTCTCTTTACTTATTGAATGACCCTCGTATCATTGGGCGCTAAATCTTAGTCTATAATTGGTATTCATTCACTTGTGACTCCCATCCCTATATAATCCCAGTTCTCTCCCTTGTTTTTTCACAGTTGTTGACCTCTGGCATGGTTTACATGTTGAGTAATTTTAATTACTCTGCTTAAATTTGTACTACTGATGATGAGAACTTAGTTCTCGGAATACGTATATAGCTTATTTTATAATTTTAAGGTTAAGGGGTAATTGTATTAGTTTGACCCAACATAAAATATCACATAGATATTTGTGTGGGTGTCGGTCTATCTGTCTATCCGAATGTATGTACGCGCTATATATACGTGGGTATAAATATATGATTTTCATTCAGAAATGTATAATGTATCTTCATGAACACAAATCATTGTTGAAATATATTCTTATAATACTATAATTAATTATGTTTTTATAAATGAATTTCCTAATTCAAAATATTCATTATATTATATCATTTGTTCATGTCTTCCTGGCGCTTTATATTAATAAAGTCATACATCTTATTTCGACAACAAAAAACAACATTCTTTATAGTAAAAGAAGATAAAATATTATAAGAAATGTAATTCTTGCAAGATATTTCTAGCGATCTTTAGAACTGGTAATAATTAGACAACAGGAAGTAGTATATTCTAAAACAAATCTTCTAAATATTATTTTTTGAAAATTTTTGTTCTCGTACTTGTTAAAGAATATTAAATTCTCTATTTGATACATATAAATATTTTATTATGTCTTTATAGATATAGAAATATTATATATAATAATCTGTTGTAATAAATCTCTCAGTCCAAATAAAATCATGGAAACCAATTGACATATTAAAATGTTTGTAACTGACAGATAAATGCCAGTGTCAAAAATCCAGAGACATTACTGAAGATTTTTTCTGGCAAGTACACACATTATATTAGTATTGTATTAATAGTTAAATATTTAAAATTATAGGTATAGTACGGATATTATGTTAGTAATTTGTTTCATATAACATGGTTTATACAGCAACATGTAAGCTACTTGATGACGGATGTACATTCATGATACCACTTCCGGTTTATTAGTAATTAATATCAACTTTGAAATTTGAAATGGAACATACTATATTTTTTTACAAATTTGAAAAGTACATTAAATTTGCTTTACAATCATGTACAATAATCCATATGTTACATTATTAAAAAGTAAAATGGTGGGCACTTTTTTTTACACCTAGTCGAAAAGAGAATAGTGAGCCATGACTATCGCTTGAAATAAAACAATTGTAACACGGTAAATATCAACCTGTAAATAATTTTCCGTTATCATTTGTATTTTGTATCGTAATACGTTTCGGCTTTAGTAACCCAGTGTCTTTGAGAGTCTAGGGCATCTTCTACGTAAGTTGATTAGAATCTAGATTGATTATTCTGTTATTTTCAAGAGCTGCACAAGACAGGACATTGATCGTAGAAAGCCATGTCCAAGACATGAGAATAACGGGTTACTAGGAAACGAATATTAGAAACAACCAAATTAGGAAACAAAAAAAGAAAACAAATGCTTATACGAAATTGAATAAGATTAATAATTAATTTTAAAAAAAAGAAGAGGTCAGTGTCAAGTGCAATAATTTTACTGGAAATTTAGAATGTTTTGCAAGAAAATTTATGTATGGAATTTGTACATAATACACAGGATTGATGGAAGGTATTTCTTTTGCCGCTTTGGTTACAAAGTCAGTTAATGATTATCATAATATTTTACGAAACGTATATTTTAAAAACGTTCATTTATTAATGAAAAATCGATGCATCACTCCATATTCGACATCAAAGCGAGCTTTGAAAAACAGTTATCATTTGTTTCCGTCAAAAATTCCTCCGAGTATTAATTTCTTTCAAACTTGACAGTCGCATTCAACTGTTTTCGTGATGTCACTCCACGCCAACTTCGTAGAATTTTCTTTTTAATTTATTTCATAACTGATGTTAACAAGTTTAAAGTTTGATTTAAAATTAAAGTTAATTTCCATAAATATTGATGTTGTGTAATTAAAAACAAAAAATAAAGTTTGTAGAGGTCTCTGGTGTGCAGAAGTTGTTTGCATTTTATTTACATGAATACATAGATAAATATGTACTGGCGTTTTAAATACATCATGTCTTCCATCGTTGCTATGTGTTTCCATGTTTAGTTTAGTTCAAGTTCATTTATTTGACTTCTACCGTGAGTATTTTTTAACATGAAACATGGGATTTGTCATATCCATGGTTACGATTTAATTGACAGCAATGTATTTGCCTGTCTCACTTAAAATGAAACATAGGGTACAATTTTGACATTTATCTACTCTGTCCATGTCAAAAAACCAATTTGAAATACAATGGTTTATACTGTGGAAGAGAAGGTGCAGATTATTAAGTGGTATTATTCGAATTTTAATCCAAGTTTAAGGCAAGTGTCGGACTTGTTCCGCGCTTCATTTCCTGACAGGCCTACACCAAGTGCAGCAACAATTTTAAGAACAGTGAATACCTTTAGAGGAAATGGTTGCATCGAGCCTGCACATAACAGTAGGAATAGATCCTGTAATATATTAACTGCGCAGAAAAAAACATGAAATTCTGACTTTAATACAAAATAAGAACAGATTAACATTAAGAGAGATTGGGCAAGCTACTGCTGTAAACAAAGCTACTGTACACAGACTATTTAAAAAGGAGCATTACAGATCATACCATTTCCAAAATCACCAGGAGTTAGTTATGGACGATACGAAACGAAGAATAAATTTTTGTGAAAGAATGTTCGAAAACGTTAATAACAATTCAGATTTGCTGCAAAATATACTTTTTACGGACGAAGCAACGTTTTATTTTCATGGCGAGGTAAATTCACAAAATTGTCGGTGTTGGTCCAGAGAAAATCTACATTTGTATCATAATACGAAGACTCAACGACCCGAGAAAGTTAACGTTTGGGCTGGCATAATAGGAACCCACATTATTGGGCCATTTTTTATTAACGGGAATATTACTACTCAATATTTAAATATAATATTTCTGTCAAATTCATCCCCTGCTTCATTTTAAATAAGACAGGCAAATACATTGCTGTCAATCAAATATTAAAAAATACTCACGGTATAATCCCTGCAATTTCGACTACAATAGCGAAAACTGCTTATGGTGAACTTATAGCAATAGAAAATAGGTTTTACTTACAGGCTCTTTCGGTTCATAATCGCTTACCGATTTTTCTAGGTATACTTACAAGAGCCGTACTTGTTAATATTACAATATGAATAACACAATAAAAAATCTGATGTGGCCAGCACAATACCTTCCGTCAATCCTGTGTATTATGTACAAATTCCATACATAAACTTTCTTGCAAAAGATTCTAAATTTTTGGTATTTTATGATTCCCTTTCTCAGCAACTGAATTCCATTCTCCTGATAACAAACAAACCACATGAAATAATAAAATCATGAAATTTTGAATGAAAAATTATGACACTTGTCAGTTATGGACTTATTTAATAGCTGTCATTTTGACACAGGTCCCTATATCTGCTTGCCAAAGTCAGCAAAGTCATGTCACTACACATAAATTTTCTTGTAAAAGATCTTATATTTCCAGTAAAATTATTTCATAAACTATGCAAATTGCACTTGACACTGACATCTTCTTCTTTAGTTTTTCCCATTTGTTAGGGGTCGCTAATTTTATTTTCTTCTTCCACTTATTTTTGTTTTGCGTGTCGTCCTCATTCAGTTCCTTTTCTCTCAAGTCTTCCGAAATGCAGTCCTTCCATCTTATGTTTGGTCTTCCTATGTTTCTTCTCTTATATCTTTCTAGAAACATTAAAGTTATTTTTTCATTCATTTACTTTTTATTGATACTGACAATCTGTCAATTTGAATTACCTGAATATATTAGCAGTTTCCATGGTTAAGTTAGCATAGCTGGCTGATTTATGAAATTTATAAAATGCAATCAGTCGTGGTATTGAAGTTATGCGACCCGAAACTTTCGTCACACACACATACACAAACAGACACATACATATATACAGACATCATCGTAAAAATGGTAAAATCGTATTATAGGGACCTTAAAACATGCTTATTCACTAAAAACTCATCATTTAATTTATTGACCAAAGACGATACCTTCCTTTCCTAAAGGTGACGGAAGGTAAAAACGTAAAGAAGAATAAATACACTATTTAATCGGAAGATTGAAACTAATTTACCTGAGATTGGAGTATGACGTCCAATTTATTGATAAAGAAAATGATTTTACTTTGAAACTACGACATCACGTTCCTAACAACAGTTGGGATATTTAGGCCTTCATATTTCAAGTTATATACGTGATAATAATAAATCACAGCAAATATAGATTTGAAATTGTCTATATTGTTACGCTATCTACTATTATCTTATATTATCTACAATTCTAGATAATTATAAAACTATTTTTAGTACAATTGAAATTATATTTCATCAAAATATTTAGGAAATTTCAAATAATTTCTAAATTTATACGTCAAATTATTAGTATTTATTTTGACAATCATTATTCTGAAACTGACGTAATAAAACGTTACGCCTTTTGGTTGTCTCTTGTTTTTAATACCGGGAATTTTCAAATCTTATTTCTGCAGTTATGAAGTAGCCAAAATGAATGTTTTACCTCCCGCTACCCTTGGTAAGGGAGGTATAAGGATCGTGCTGAAAATCGCATATCGAGATTTTGGTAAATGACCATGTTTTAAGGTCCTTAGATTCCATTTTTAACATTTTCACGATAATGTCTGTGTGTATGTGCGGATCCTCTTTACGCTCTAACTCAAATACTATCGGATAACCGGAAATGGCAGTTTACTTGAAACTAAAAAAATCTGATGTGGACACCACACGACTTCCTTGTACGATTATTAAACTATACATATTTTTTTAATAAATAAATTACAAAATATTTATTTTAACTTCAAAACAGAAAGATATATAGCGACCATAATATAACCCGGTTCTTTTTAAAGAGAGTTTTGATTACAACAAAGAAATATTTGATTACAACAATGAATATGACTAATTTCACAATAAAAATATAATATTTGTTATTGTACGAATAATAAAATTGCACGTATTTAACGTAATTTGACATGAACATTTTTTTAAGTTTTTGTCCTAATCCATAACAAGCTTTATTACAAAAACAAAAAAGTATATAATTTTTAAATTTACATATCTCGCTTATACAAAGGGCTAATTTAATAATACTTAATGTGCTAGACGCAGAAATTAATTCTCTAAAACTTTTATTTGAAGCATTTATTTCTAAAATCAAAATAAAATCATTTTATTCAAGAAAAACTGTTAACAACTTCAAGTAATGTACCACTTCCGGTTAGCCTATTTTAACCAAAATCTATTATGTTATTTCGATTGACATAAAAGTCTTGTATACCAAATTTGAAATGTTTTGGATTATATTTTAAAACAGTTTTTCATTAAAATCTATTATAGGCTTCATGTAAAGTGCCACTTCTGGAAATTGTGTAATAACCAAAAAGGGAGGTGCACAACTAGATGTTATAAGAGTCCTAAATACAAAATTTCAACTTTCTACGGCTTACCGTTTTTGAGTTATGCGAGATACGTACGTACGTACAGACGTCACGACGAAATTAGTCAAAATGGATTCAGGGATGATCAAAATGGATATTTCCGCTGAAATCTAAAAACCGAAATTTTTCGCGATTACAATACTTCCTTTACTTACGTACAAGGAAGTAAAAAGTTTTTCTTCGAAAAATACCTTTAAATGTTATTTTTCCGCAATTTGTTATTATAAAAGTTAAAGATTATTCCATTTTCTACAGGTTTGCATTAATACTTTTTCTATATATTTTCTGGATAAATTTATAAAATAATATAAAAATTATATCTCGGAGCTTATGCACACAATTCCATAGTTACACATTACAGCTCAAATGTATGTAACTGACAGATAAATGTGTGCTAATCTGCTTTGTACACAGATATCGATAATGATATGCGTCACCTTACTGGTACTCATTTTTGGCGTGGAGAGTGCATCACAGGGGTCAGTTTTGTGCCAAAATTCGAAATATTTGATAGTAGGAATTGAATCCGGTTCCCCAGATTCGCGACTAGACACTCAGGCATGCGGCCATGAGAGCCCATAGGTATATGTATTTAAATTAATAAAAATTAAATGGTGGGAGGTTTTGTGTTGGTCACATCAGATTTTTTTTTTATTCGAATGAAGAAATTTTTGCTTTACAATATTCATTTGAAACTTTTTGTCTAAAATAGGGTGTTCTATATGAAAATATAAAGTTACGTACCATTTCTGGAAAATGAAACACGATTATTGTTATTTTAACTTAAAATAAACTTCGTTTGAAAATTTTACCATAATATTTCAAATAATCTAATTATTACAAAAGAACAAACAGACGAATCATCCTATATATTTGTTAATATTCAAATTAGGTTATTTAAGATCTTAGGAAAATTAATTAAATGCACTATACTACTAATATATTCATAAATCGAACAAATCTTGTTCTTATAAATATTTTCTTATAAACAATATACTGCGCATGCGTCACCTAGCAACAATGACAGTTGTGAAAAAATGGACGATTCGTCAACAATTTATTTTGTTATCGAACTATTTTTTGTGTTTATAAGTGTAATATGACTTTTATAGTGTTCATTAAGTGTGTATTTAGTGTTTAATATAGTGTTTAGTGTTTATAAACATAAATTAAACTGTTATTTATTTGTTTATTTGACTTTTTGGCCTGTATTTATCATATGTTTCGACGTCTATACAAACAAGGTAGGAAATTAATGGTTTTTCATTTATTTTTGGGTGGTTCGAATAAGATTAAATATTATTTAATTGTTTTAAATTGTTTTACATTTGTATATGACATGGAATATATTTTAAATTAAACATACATGGATGTATATTCACAAATATTATGTACATTTATACAAATATAAATATGGCATGTGCTATTTTTTGTTAATTATTATAAATTAATTTTTGTACGGATTTTAAATATTCATGTGTGAACAGCATTAAATTTTAATTAACATTTTATGTCGTACATTATAGAATATACAAAATTATACAGGGTGATTCAGGACTACACCGAGAGAAATGTGTTGTTATGATAAATATATTTATAATAGTTGTTATTATATTTTATATTTAAAAAAGGGACAAATACACAAGATATATGAATGAAATATGTATGGATATTAAAAGGTTTAGAATATTATGTAATAAGACCAAATATATAAAATACTAATTTTAAATATATATTTATTTTCAAATTTAAAATAATATATTCTTAATAGTCGAGATATTATTAATAATTATAAAGTTATATTAAATTTTATTATATCATGTGGTACAATTTACTATACGAAATATGTACTTCAAATAAACAAGTATCTTTGGCTCTAAATTACAGCATACTTATAAGGGCAAACTAATATATTACATTTTTGGAGTAGGAATAGGGTGTGCACGTTAAACTCCTACGTTCCGTAATCGGTGTACAGGTACCTTTATTTCATATACTATTCAACGAAACAGATTTTATAACAAAAATAAAATAATATAAATTCTAAGTAATAACCCTAACACTTTCACACAAATTTTCAAACCACTACGATTTTAAAATATTTCTTACAAAATTGTTCACATTTTCATTTGAGGATTGATGTACACGGTCTTATTGTTTTATTTCCACTTTAAATTAACGCAGAAGCATATACACATGTAAGTGAACATGGTGACTGTTCTTCCCCTAATCATCGCTTGCCTGTTCAACTTGCTGACGCCGTCAGCCGTAATACTCAGTATTTTAAAGTTGAGTATACCGAATATTTAATTCTAATATGTAATATGCAATTAAATATCTCTATATATTTAAATATATTCGGCAAATATACATATAATTACTCTTAATATGCCGTCTTTAATTTTAAATATATATCGTTTAAAAATATACGAATCTTAATAGTAAATACATTTTTATAATACTTTTACATATACGTTCACCAATACTTAATATTTACATATTTAAATTTAAAATTTTGATGTACAATATACAATTTTTAATATACATTTCTCTCAGTGTAGTGTTACAAACTTATTCCTGAGATCATTTTAAGCTATATGAACATAGGTCCTGTCTCTTCTAGTTACCAAAATACAAGAGATTAAAGTTTTATAAAAAACGAATGTTATTTTGTCAAAATCTTATTTTTCACATATTTGGTTTTACATTTGCTAATAAACTTACCATATGACTTATTTTTGAATTTTGTATGCTTTTATTTGTAATATATATTTTTATAATAATAATAGTATATTATGTTATTAGGAGTAGAAAGCGGTCTTTTTGTGTTGAACCCAGCTATTGCAGCCGAGGCGCGAGCCGAGGCCAGGCAAGCTGGGTACTAGTACTAGTACAATAATGAACAACATTGTTGTCCTAGTAATACAATGAATATCTTCTATAGTGTGTGTACAGTAGCATAATATGAATATTATTGTACACTTGAAGAAAAAATATCTTATGTACCCTCATAAAAACTAAACAAACGACACTAATAAATTTCTCAGAATGGGTGGAGCAATAAACTGATTTCATACAATTTGTAGATGACTTTGATCGGACATCTATGTTCATAATTACTAGTTGTCATTCTGACACGGGCCCCCATATCTGCTTGTTAAGGCCAACAAAACCTCAAGACTGACAGATTTCGAATTTATGTGAAAATTAAATTATTTATTCGTTTAATAATAAACAATCTATGTGTTGAATTTCGCCCATTTATTCCTATTAATTTTTGGTGTTCCTATTATTGTTACGAATGTGTCCGAAGCTTGCCGAAGACACACGAAGCGGGAAAGTTTTCAAAGGATATAAAGTAGTGAACTTTATTACCTTGTTTGCTGATTTTGGACGTTATATGATATAGAGAAAGTGAAATATAGCAATATATGTAACAGGAAGATTTAAAATTGGAAATAAATTTTACAAAAGAGCACTTTCCAGTATTTAGTTTAAATTATAGCACTGTTTATAATGTCTTTTATTGCTATACATTTATTTATGTGAGAGTAAAATAATAGTATATTACGTATGAACTCCAGGAAATTTCATTTTATTCGCTGACGTAAGCACTTTTTAAAATGAGTTTCAGATGATTCCTGGAAGTCACTTAATTCAGTAAAATAATTTTATGAGCTGGAGACTAGCACTATTTTATTGAGATCTCGAGAATTATTACCTAATACGTATACGGCGATCGCCGGTCGCACTACTATTATAGAGAATAAGAAAAACAGGCAGGCCATGAAAAAAAAAATTGTGCTATATCATTTTAAACAGTTATCTATCTGTCCTGTACCTAAGGAAGGTATTGTCTTTGGTCAAAAAAATCAATGATGAGTTTTTAGCGAATAAGCACGTTTTAGGGTCTATATAATACGATTTTACCATTTTTACGATGATGTCTGTATGTACGTGTGTCTGTGTGTGTGACAAAAGTTTCGGATCGCATAACTTCAATACCACGATTCCAAAAATTATATTTTTACCTCTCGCTAAGAGAGGTATTGCATTCATGCTAAAAATCGCATATCCAGATTTTATTGAATAAGCACGTTTTAAGGTCCCTACAATCCGATTTTAACATTTTTACGATGATGTCTGTGTGTGTGTGTGTGTGTGTGTGTGTGTGTGTGTGTGTGTGTGTGTGTGTGTGTGTGTGTGTGTGGATGTGTGTGTGTGGGATGTTGGAAGGACGGTTACTCAAAAACTATAAGACTTAAAATTTGTTTAACAACGTATTTCCCAATCGGACATTCATGGGAAGATCTGAAAAGATTTTGGTAATAATTGGACAACCGGAAGTAGAAGATTCTTGAAAAAAAATCTTCTAAATATTATTTTTTGAAAATTTTTCGTGGTAATATTAAAGAAAATTAAATTCTCTATCTGATACATTTAAATATTTTATTATATATTCCATAGATTTAGAGATAAAAGAAGTATAATATATAAAATAATCTGTTGTAATAAATTTGACAGCCGAAAGAATGCCATGAAAAATAGTTGATAATTTAAATTATTTGTAACTGACAGATAAATGTCAGTGTCAGAAATAATGAGTAATGAAAGAAAAATGTACTTGGAGAATCCCTTAGTTCTTGATCTGTGACTATTATGGAGATGACAAGTCTAGGTTGAAGGACTTAAATTTGTTTCAAACATTATGGGACAATGTACACCAGTACTATAGACTAGAGTAACTTTGAATTGCGAAAAAGCTATCAAATTCTTCTCAAGTAAGTTGTAAATATTGACAAAATTACACATCGACATAAGAATAATCGGAGTGCAATCTATCCGTCACTTTATTAAAGGGAATTAGTGTTATTTAGATATAACATGTATGAAAAAATAAAATGTAAAAGAAGATATGTAAGAATAGATGCACAATCCATATATACATTTTAGACCGCCCAAAATTAATGTTTTTACTAGAAGAATATGAAGAGAAAGTAAACAACGTTGTTCGAATTGAAAATTGCAGTTACCAGCCTAATATTTATATATGGTAAACTCTACTTTGTAATTTATTGTAACATAATTTATGGTAAAATATCTTCATGTTGAGACATGCTATTATTGAATAATAAAGAAGTTTATACGTCATAGATTTATATGAATATATTATTTGTATTTATAAAAATATTCTTTGCTTTATGCATACAGCCAGGTAAAATATACGGCGAGAGGTTATGTGCTGGCCACATCAGATTTTTTTCGTATTAATTCGTATGGATGGTTTTAGTACTGATGAAAATGCAGATATAATTTTTATTTATGGATTTTGTAATTGCAATGCCCGTCATGCGTACTGACAAAAATTCCTCTTAATTTTAATATTTGTCTGTGCCTAAATGCACTTGATTTTTTCTCATTTAAATAACATGGCACATTTTGGAACTTTATTTTTCTCCGAGATATTAAGAGGTTTAAAAAACCCATTCATTATAGGAATATATACTAGAATGAGTCGAGAATATGTGGACAAAATCTGAAGTCCCAATTATTATTCTTATTTCGAATGGAGTATAGCTTTTTAGGCTTTTGTGCGATAGTTTAACCATCTACAGTTAACTTAATACTAATGATTAGGAATTTTTTAAACCTCTGCACAGATTTTAACTTGCAGTTGTGAATCAGCACAGCATATGGCACACCACGCCGTACCACACACAGCTAGGTTATGATTCTACAGATTCGCGCGTTTTCGTACATAATCGGTTCGTTGTCAAGTAGCTTGAATTTGCTTGAAATTGCTTCATCAAGTCAAGTAGTATCGATAGAAAATCAAGTCAAATCAAGTAATGAATTTTTGAAAAGCTTGATTTTCAAGTCGTCAAGTAATTTACAAAAATTTCAAGCTATTTGACTTGATGAAACCCTACTAGGTGTATAAAAAAGTGCCCGCCATTTTACTTTTTAATAATGTAACATATGAATTATTTTACATGATTGTAAAGAAAATTTGATGTACTTTTCAAATTTGTACAAAAATATAGTATGTTCCATTTGAAATTTCAAAGTTGATATTAATTACTAATAAACCAAAAGTGGTATCATGAATGTACATCCGTCATCAAGTAGCTTACATGTTGCTGTATAAATCATGTTATATGAAAGAAATTACTAAATAAATAAGCGAGATATTTGCTGGGTCCACTAAAATACAGCCTGTGTAGTTATGAGATCTGTGGTTATATTTGCATTTCTTTCTGGAATCTCGTCTTGGTCCAATACTAAAGCTGGTCTAATTGGAGTCTTCTATTGATGATGAATTGTAGATTTCTTTTCGGTTTAAGAATCCATATGTTTTGTGATGTTAATGGACAACAAAGCGTACAGATTCTAAAACCGATTTTTTTTCTTTTATTATTATTTACATACATTTTTTGTATATAACATTATATATCAATATTGCATTGTTTCGATTATCTATCCATGATGAACTTGTTGTCTTCATTGCTTGAATTGATAGCTCTGGAAAAAACCCATACGCGTCTAGACTGATTTAATTACATCTGGTGGGCTGATCCTTTGTATTCGATGTGATGGACGAGTAATGAACAGTGGGTTATATAAATAAACAATCTACGAGTTGTGAACATAAATAAATGTAGTATTATCTTTTTAATATTTATCCAAATTATTTATCGTTTAATAAAAGTATTATTTAAATTAATAATATTTCTGATTTTTTTAAACTTCACCCATATAAATAAACGTTACAATATGACTAACTTAGTACCAAAATGTATCTTCGGACACGGACTTAAATTTTGAAGGTTCTTGGTTATAATTACTTACTTAATCTGGTTTTTATACTTCATGAGAAGTTAAAGAATTTTTAAATTTTTAAGTGTCAAAATAAATTATTTATCGTTTTCTAAAAGGACGTCTATAAAATTATAATCCAACTTTTATACTCCGGACTTGATAAAGTCTTTCGTCCTCGTTCTTTATATTTTACGTCGATCAATAAAATTTATTCTAAAAGATTTTTCAGAAACAGAAACTTTTTTCTTGAATATTACCATTGTTAATATACTCATATTATTAGTTTTAGTTCTGTTTATTGTTACAAAAACCGACGTTTCGGCACATGAAATACTGCCTTCAAATATATGAATAAATAATAACAAAAACATTAGCACCAGGTAACCATGGTGACAAATTATAACATATTTATTATGAGCCTACCCTCTGAAAAAAATATATTAACAGCAAGAAGAAATACATTTTTAGATTACAATAATTAAGACCATATTTGGGCATTTTTACCTTCCGTCACCTTTAGGTAAGGAAAGTATTGTCTTTGGTCAAAAAATTCAATGATGAGTTTTTACTGAATAAGCACGTTTTAGGGTCCATATAATACGATTTTACCATTTTTACGATGATGTCTGTATGTATGTGTGTCTGTGTGTGTGTGACAAAAGTTCCGGATTCCATAACTTCAATACCACGATTCCAAAAATTATAATTTTTTCGTATTCCTCAAGTTTACATCCAGAAGAACAACTGATTAGATTTTGGTTATAATTGGTCAACCGTAAGTAGTCTCATTTGAAGATTTAACAGTTAAATTTGATTTATTGACATTTAACGTTATTATAACTTAAAGAATATATTATTCTCTATACGATTTGATTACAATTTATACTTCATATTCAATAGATACAGAGTTAAAGAATTTTAAAGAAATTAAATTTTATAATTCAGCCAGCTATGCCAAACTTGGGAACTAGTAATATATTCATATAATTCAAATTGACAGATGTCAGTATCAATAAAAAGTAAATTAATGTGGAAGATATGAGGATGTTGAAGTAGATATTGGGGAATACACGGAAAGATACGGTAAGAAAATAACTCTAGTGTTACAAGTTTTTAGAAAGATACAAGAAAGACGATTACATTGATTTGAACATGTCATGAGGAGAAATGAAGAATTATATTGGAACAAGAATGAATAGTTTAGTAATAGGACGTTAAAGAAACAGAGGAAGACCAAAGATAAGATGGAATGACTGTATTGCGGAAGATTTGAGAGAAAAGGAACTGCAAAAATAGCGACCCCTAACGAATGGGAAAAGCTAAAGAAAAAGAAGATGCCAGTGTCAAGTGAAATTTGAATAGTTTGTTTATGAAATAATTTTACTGGAAATTGAGAATCTTTTGTAAGAAAAATGATGGAATTTATACATTATACACGAGAATGACGGAAGGTATTGTGCTGGCCACAACAGATTTTTTATTGCATGTATTGAATACTGCATTTAAATATAATGTTATTACCTAAATTTATCATTTTAATAATAATCTATGGGAAAATATATGACAACAGACACGTGCTAATTTTTTTAGTTCCAACAGTAAATAATACAATATTAATGTTAGTATTATTTATAAAACTGACAATATATTCAATTAATTATTATATTAAATTGTATTCTTTTAGTAAAATTATTTGTAAAGTGACATTTATTTATTAAAGTACCACCTACAATTATATTAAAAACAAGAATAAATAAACTTCTGGATGATTATTACTCCAATTCAACAAATTTTGATATGGTGTATTAATAGAGTGTATAGAACTTGAATACATTGCTTATAATAAAATTTCTTAGGTTTAATAATAATTTATATACAAATAAACCATTGTCTGCATGTGACAAATGTTTTTATCTTTAATAATTAGCAAATAATTTTTATTAAAGTAATAAAATTTAAGATGGCAATTAATTGAGTATTTTTTCAGTTACCTTTACCCTTAGTTTTATAGATAATACTAATATAAATGTTGTATTATTTACTGTTGTAACCTAAAAATTTATTTTTATTGCTGCTAATATATTTATTTCAGAGGGTACGAATACATTTGGGGTTTTGAAAATCTCAATGGCTTCTATAATTAATCTATTGTTTAAGTGTGTTGGTCTCGCTAGTATTTTTGTTTCTTCGAATACGGTGGAATTCTTCCAATGCTCTGCAATTGAAGATTTTTCTGGCTGGTTCAATCTGATCGAACGTTGGTGTTCATTCAATCTTGTTGAAATAGTTCTGCCAGTCTGGCCAATGTAAACTTTCCCGCAGACACATCTGGTAAATCCCTGATGACTGAAGAGGGATGACGTCTTTTACTTGTCTCAACATATGTCGAATTTTAACTTATGGTGAAAACGAAATTAGTAAGAAGAGACATGAAGATGATATCGAGGAATTTTAAAATCACAAAATGTAGAATTTATTAGTAATTTATTTAATAATTTAACGTTTTATATTGCTTAAGTTACAATAATGTGAATATGCTAATTTTAAGAAAAATATAATACATTATAATGTATAACAAAGTATATATTTATTAATAACAAATTATTGTAATGAATTTAAAATTTTAAACATTCATAATTAGAAATATATGTAAAAATAACACATGAATAGATATGAATAACTCTACATATTATTAAATATAGAGTACAGCAGAATTTATTGGCTAAATTTTTAATTTCAAAATTTTTGAATTTGCATCTTGGCGTAATTTGAATGAAGTTTATTCACTTATTAAAAACGTAAATTCAAAAATAAGATAATATTTGAAAGAAAAAAAGAAAAACGTTATAGTTCTAAACAAAATATTTTTTCTTCAAACGTCATAAAAGTAGTACTTTTGTGTTTGATTCACAAACTAGAAATAAAATAAATAAATATCCATAGAAACTAGAATCAACGAATAAGAAGTAACTTATATAAAAGAAACCTGTAATATCGCCCTAAATGTCACTATATAACACACTAGGTAACCTAAGAATAAAATTACTAAATACCATCAATAGCTGTCAAATTTAAATAAATAATCTATGAATTGAAATATAAATAGAGTTTACTTTTGAGGAAATAACATATTAAAGAATAGCAGACTTACAGATTACAATTACAGGGACGGAAATGTTAGAGTTCCATCCAATTGAACAACTTCACGGGGCGTACATTATAAACGTGAACATTTTCACTTCAATGTTTATACAAAAAGTGAACAAATAAGTATCCATAGCTACAGGGTTATTGAAATCGCAAACGTAATTTACGTAAAATGTAACGTCAATAGTAGATATTTTTCTTTAAAAATCTACGTTTGAAGAAAAAATATAATGTGTCATTCGGAGTAAAAGTGTGTTTGTGTGCCTCGCTTCGCTCGTCATGCAAACTTCCACGCTCGCCACAAAGTATTACTTTTACTCCTAATAACACAATATATTATTACACCTTTTTTGCTGTACTCTACACATAAATACATATTAATATAAAAAATAATACTACACTACAAACAATATTTGTAAAATTGAAAATTGAAGCATATATCTTGTATTTGATTCAACGAGATATAAACAAATATGGAAATCGTGTTCTATACAATATTTTATGTCTAGAGTGGTTCAAATACATATACATTATTTTTACCGTCTATACCTCGTCAAAAGTTAAAAAGCAATTAGTAATAATATATAAAATGCAGGTGACGAAAAATATTTATATTTTAAGCGATTTGATATATCTTAACCTATTTTTAAAGCAATGGTGAAATAATTAATTTTTAGAATATTCATTTTGTAGTCAACAATTGTGTAAATTAGTAAATGATATATGTATTGAATCTACATTTTATAATACTTATAGGGACAGCAATTTATGTTTGAATATAATCTTAAAATTTAACACATAATTTTTTTAATTTTTATTTCATTTTCAACTTCAATTTCAGAAAAAGTAATAGCAATTTCAAAAATACTAAAATCATTTTAGATAAAGTAACATAAATTTCAGTAAATTCAATTTCAGGTTCCATTTTTACCTCTCGATTTTAATATTTTTACGATGATGTCAGTGTGTGGATGTAAGTATGTGTGCATGTGTGTAGGGACGTTCAAAGGACGATTTCTCAAAAACTATAATACTTAATTCCATCAACTTTTTTCTCAATCGGATATTACTGGGAAGACCTGAAAAGATTTTGGTAATAATTGGACAACCAGAAATAACAGATTCTTAAAAATTCTTCAAAATATTATTTTTTAATTTTTTTTCTTGGTAATATTAAAGAAAATTAAATTCTCAATCTGACACATTTAATTTTTTATTATATCTCGTATAGGTTTGAAGATATAGTATATAAATCTCGTTGTCCAAAAACAGTTGAGATATTCAATAAGAAATACCGCTAATACTGTCAATGAATTTCAAGAATTTTGAACATATTAGAAGAGTAGGACAAAATTCCTCCTCGAAAGAAGAGATATAATTTCAATTATTTGTATGTACAAGAAATGTTAAATTCGTTACTTATAGGGCGCGAGCTGTCATGTGACTTAGTTGGCCTTGGCAAGCAGATATGAGGATCCGTGTCAGAATGACGGCTAATAGTTATTTCCATAGATGTCACAATTGTCTTTTCATTCAATATTTCAAAATATTCTGATGTTAATTTAATAAATAATGATGTTTTGAATGTAAAATTATGATACTTGACACCTATGTACATTATTACTAGTTATCATTCTAACACGGGCCCCTATAACATAGAATGAAAATGGCGAGAGGTATTGTGCTGGCCACAACAGTTTTTTTAGTATCAAAATATACAATATATATATATAGGGGTCGAACCAAGTTGCATGGAACGGTATTACAGACGTACTAACAAAATTATTCAAAAATACTACAAATATTAATATAATATTTTTAAATAAACATTTTGACAGTCCAAAAATATCCATAAAAAAACTAAATATTATTAATAGTTACATAAATTGCTGTCCCTGTAATATTTTAGAGCTATACAATTTTAACATCTTATATTTTACCTTATATGTATGTTAGAATATGTTTTTTTTACTTCTATGAAATTATATATCATGGGTATAGAGATATACCTACTATTCTAGGAATATGAAATAGATTACATGGTTCTAGACAACTCGGCAATGTATAATACAAACTCCACACAATAGCACAGACGATTTATTATTATTATTTTCCATCACGAAGTTGAAGTTACAATTTATTAATTACCTTGTGATTTTCGTGAAAAGATGAGTAGATCAGTGGCGGCTCGTGCATTAAAACTTTGGTGAGGCAAGGTATCCAGTTTTTTTTTTATTCAAGGTCAAATGCCTTATAATTGAAAGTTACATTTTTTCAGGGGATGTGCAAATGCATATTTTTCTACTTTCATGTAAAAAATATATTGCCAGATCACAGAACATTTTAGGAAATTCTTTGACATATAGTTTATCTTCATAAGACAGTTGATTAAATGGATTTTTGTAATTAAAAAATTAACAATATCTTCAGAATTCCTTATATTGTCACTACGTGGGTAAACTATAAAAACAACGAAAAAAATAAAAAATTAAATATTTACTGCAATACGTATCAGTCGCAAACCAGAGCCTATTATAGTAAAAACGCTAGACAAGACAGGTTATGTTATGTTTGTTTATTGTCGAATGCAATATGCAGCTAATATTATTTAATCTTGCTTGCAAAAATATGCAGGAATGTCGTGAACCTACTTACAAAATTTATCAGTACATGGCGTTGATTGTATTCATGCAGGGCCGGCGGAACAGATGGGTACTATAGGTAGTACTACCCACCTGAAAAATGTAACGGTGGGTAAGTGCCCACATGGGAATTTGAATATGAAAAAATTTTTTTAATGTTCGAAATTAACCTACAAATATATCTGACCAAATAAATCAACTTACAAATATATTTGATTTTCAAACTACCCGCGCTATGCGCAGTTGCATCGGCGTAGCGCGCCGCGCAGTATGTTGGTATTCTGGTCCTTGTATATCGCGTAAGAAGCGAAGTATGGCAAGTCGGCCTTTTCTTACCGGGAGCCGAAAGATCGGAGAATGGACCGGTTTGTTGTGCGAGGGGTTCGAGAGAAACGGAAGAACGACGAGATTGACGATTCTCTCAGTCAAGAGCGTTAGAGTAGCATGCCGCAGTCTGTCAGTGCACCACATTTAACCTCCAAAAATGACAGTCCGTTAATACGTTTCTTTTTTGAAAAATTGTAATGTTTACACAAATTTTATGAAAACTCCCGCCTTCCCCCTACCCTCTCCTCTGCCCCTTCCCTTACTACTACCCACCTGAACGGCCTCTATAGGGCCGCGTGGAAGGTAAAGCGACTATCTTTTATCCTTTATGCACTCATTGCATTTAGCATTTGAAGCAGTGCCTCAAACAGCTCTTTGTCTAGCGCCGTATTTCTTACCGGAATGAATGCTTTATCAAAAACAATAGGTAGTTATACTATTCATTTCGAGAAGCACTTTATAGGGTGTAAATTAGGTGAACTGCATTACATATTAGTTATGGTCGTGCATTAACGGAATAAGTTAAATTTTAATTTACATACTACTTTACTTGCGGCTTTGTTTATTTTCTGGTGAGGCGCTGCCTCACCTGCCTACCCTGATAAGCCGCCACTGGCAGTAGATAACATATATCTTGGGTAGTAGCGACGTATGTCCGATTTTAGAGAATAATGGTCATAAAACTTCTGTCCCACTTTCATGTGTTCGTAGTGTACATCTCAACTTATATGATAAGCCGAGTGGTCTGGTGCCGCGTATTTCTGCATTGCTACAAATGATACAAAATACTTTTGCTCTATAAAATAAGCAAGCATATAGCATGATTATGGTGATTTCTATATGATAGGGTTAAAATATTTTAAAAATTGTATGGCCGTCCTTTTCTTTATATTATTAAGTATTAAATTTGTTTTTATTTTTCCGAAATGTTTCTCTAATTATATGTGGCGTTTATAAATATAGTATAGCAAGTATAAATTTGTACGTCTAATAATGTAAAGGTTTTTAAATTCGTAGAATAAATAAATTTATAATTAAGAAATACTACTAACAAGTATTTCTACTACCGACGCAGCCAGGTCAATAAAAAATTGAATACAGTAAATTTTTTGAAAGATGTCCGATCAAGGGCATCTACGAATTGTATGAATTCAAAACTTTTCTCCGCCCATTATGACAAATTCAGTAGTGTCGTTTGCTTAGTTTTTATAAGGGTACAAGATACTATCTTTGAATATATAATACATATAAGAACGGCAACGCATATGGCCTAGCAAGATACTATATCTGTCTCTTTTTATTCACAAAATTATTATAGATAGCTAGTGACTCCTACCACAAAACTATGAACTACGATAAATCGTGCTGACAGCATTGCTAAATAGTATTTGTTAGAGGTATTCAATAATCAATAATTCAAAAATATTGTTTCATAATAACCAGATAATATATTTTGAATCTTCAAATGTACATGTATACTTGTTTTACAGTAGCAAACTTAAAAACCTTTTTAAAATCTTATCTTGTTGTTCTAGCTACGTGGCAACACTGTGCAACATCCACCTATTATGTATTTTTTGAACTAACTCAGAAATAATTCGTATACGGAGGAATAGATGGCACCGTCTCTCGAAATATTTAATCTAAATACATTACGTTGCCGTTCTTGTATTGTATTATATATTCAAAGATACTATTGTTATTTTACTATTATAAAAATATATGTTACAATAAAAGCATTCAAAATTGAAAAATAAGTAACTGGTAAGTTTATCAGCTTGATGGAGACTTGAACCCCAACCTTCAAAAGTTGTTCTATTCTATAGGCAGCCATGCTAACCATTCAGCCACAATGACAACTGCAAATATTTTTTATTACATAATAAAATATTGAAACAAATATTTATTGACATTTACTTATAATTTTCTTTGATTTATGCAATGATAATACAGTAATTCGTATTAAGTAACGTACATGTTCAATAGCGTGGCTTAATTTTCTGCCGGACACTTTTTATTTATAAAAAACTATTTTATATTGAATACAAGATAAAATATCTTTAAGTTTCTGAGGGCCATGTTTAGTAATCTGAAAATTGTTACAAGGACCGGATAAAATCGGCCCGCGGGTCGTACGTTGCACATGTCTGTTGTAAAGATTATCTGTAGTTATTTTCAAGTTGCCTGCCCATAAACGACTCCCCCCATCATCTTTTGGTAATTTTACAAATTACTCCCTCATATTTATTGTTTGTAACCTAACCTTCAGCACATTTCACTGCCTATTTCCGTGTTAATAATTAAAGCAATGTATTTCGGCAAACATCGTTACCGTAAACGTTAGGCCCTAACGTGTGTTATGTTATGTTGCGTATCTTTATTGTTTAGCGCACGTAATTATGTTAGCAGTTAATTTGTACGCGTTATGTAGGTTGTCTTGGCAGATTAAAGTATCTAAGAGGATGCTGTCTTGTGTTTATACCACGGTAAAACATATTTGAAAATGTTATTGTGTTGTGTATGTGTTCCGTTTTTAAACTAACGGAAGGAAATTTAAAATTTAAAGTACAAAGTTCAGATACGAGGTACAGTCTAATTTTTAAAGATGTCAGGTTGTTTTTGAATTGTGTAATTTAAAATTTTAGTTTTGCCCATCACCCAAATTCAGTTGTGTCGTTTAGATATAGAGTTACAGTACAGTGTGAGTTTTACAACAATAATATATCTGATTATCAATAGTGCTATGAGGATCCGACAAAACTTGGATCCGAGAACCCGGATTTCAAAATATCCGGATCCTCGGATATCCGACGTTTGGATATTGAAGCGGATATCCTAAAATTTAATTCCAATTTGGATCCGGATCCAAATTTTAATTCTGGATTCGATTCTTCATTTTGAATGTGAAGTCTAACATCTGGAATTGTGTTCAAATTCAAACCGTTAAAGTGGGCCTGTTTATCTTTACAGCGGTCTGTAAACACCAGTACACAAACAGTAATACATTTTATAATACCCTTCTAAAATAACCAGGTAGTATGTGCAAATGTTAAGAAAAAAGAAATTTGAGAAACAATGGCCATAAGTTCGTTGCAGGTAGCGAAATACCTATCATGCACGTGTTTCACATAAAAGGGGTTGTTTTTGTTACTTATAGTTCTGTGGAATCGAAGAATTTCCTTCTTAGCGGATGCTAAAAGTTGTCCAACAGAAATTTATATCTGCCAACTATTAATTAACTACATCAAACAAAAATGTATTGTGGACTGTCATCAGATTTATTTGGTTTTGATGAGACCCGATGCTAATATTGAAATGTAAGGTTCAATACTGAGAATATTCGAATCCGAGAGCCGATCCGGATACTGCAATTCCATATCTCATACTCATATTCGAATCTAAGATCCGATACTCAAATCAGTTTCCATGATTCGATATTCGGATCCGGGTTCAAACTCTAATACTCAAATTCGGATCCAAAATCCGATACTGAGATCCGGATCCAAAATCCGATACTGAGATTTGGATCCGAGATCCGGATAGTTCAATATTCAATTATTCGGATATCCGGATAATAATTGTGGAGCCGAAACCGAAACTATCAAGATCAATCGCGCAAAAATAATAATAAATCCATCCCAGTCAACTAATTTACCAGATTATTAATTAATTTTATATTCCGTAAAAGGAATAAGGATTGACTTAGAAATAATTGTAAATTAATTAATATATACGTTTCTTTAATACTAGTATATTTCTTCTTTTTTAAAAATAAATAACCAATAATTACTATATTTCTATTTATAATGTTTTTTCAGGTTGATGACGTGAGTTCTCTGCCAAACACGTATTGAGCAACCACTTACAAAACATCATAAGGTATGTTTTTATTTTTATTCTATTCGTGTCAAAAGCATATATACGTATAGAACAAACATCCCTACTATGTACATTTCGAAAAAAATGTTTATTTCTTGTACTTCTCGAAGTCAGCAACGTTTCAAAGTACGTTAAAACGTTCACGTCATACGATCTTAGGGGAATTTTGTTTATTTCACTGCAGTTGGTAACCGTGTTGAATATTGATACCCTAGCGAACTTCAAGTTGTTGAATGAACGTGAATTTATAAAATATTTAGCAATTGACATACATGGTTGCCAGATACTTTTGTATCGTAAATTTTTATTTGAAAATGAATATTTAAAATTATCAACACGGCATTTTATCTAAGGCTGTTTTACGTACTCGATAATGTTTTATTGTATTTTACACCAAAATTAAAAGTCAGATTTTTAAAAATTTGAAAATTATTTACCATCCACATTTTATTTGATTGCCTCTAGAAAATTATAATCTGAAGATACGATAAATAGGTAGAATTATACTTGACAACCATGTACAAGCGTTCCAGATGTAGTATCAGTTAACAACGCCCGCTTTGGTATTAGCGAATAAGAGGTGATCTTTGGTTAAACGAATTTCAGATGTACATTCGAAGGAATTTTAAATTGGTATTTTACGTGAAAGGCATGAAATCTTTAAATAGTATAATACTACTTTTGTAATTTTAAGAAAGAAATATATTATTGCAGTTTCCATTTGTAGTTTAGAATTAGTATTATATCTCAAAATATCTTATTACTTTTATACCCGAATGTACCAATAAATGTTTAGGTGCGACGTTGCCACAGTTATTCTTCAACATTCATACTGTAGTGTAAGTATATTGAAATACGACACTTGTGTATGTGTTAGTACGAGTGGTACAGTTCAAAATAAAAACTTTTCTCCGGAAAAATACAGAAAATTCATCTGTTACAGTGTTTGATATTAGCTTTTAACTATTTTGATGCAATCTGTGTATATAATGTTTAAAAATATGTTATTGCAAATATAAACTGCATTATTTTGAACATAGAACAAGTTTTTGAATAGGTACACTCGAGTGACAACTCCTTTAAAATATGCTACCTTGAATAGCCCATTGATTAAATGATTATAATATCAAATGATTGATTAATTCACATCAAATTTAAAAATGCAAAATACTTTCTTCATAATGAAAACACTGGAAAACTTTGCGAGATTAATTCAAGTTATATTCTATCTGTCATTAGTCAACTGGGCTGTGACACTAATCAATAATTTCAATTAATAAACGTGCTCTAAATCTGCTAATTAAAAGCTACGACACCTGCTCTCTTAAGAACTAATGATAAATAGTTATTAACGCGCACTTACACAGCCAGTAAATGGATAATGCTTTTCCGTATACTTGAGTTTAATTGGGATTTTAATTATCTCGCCAACCGTGAGATTTATTTAGTGGAAACAATGGGTTTTTTGTTGGTAGCACTGTTTTTAGAACGCTTTTTACGTATTTGTTTTGTTGTTTGTTTTTTATATATTTGTTTTTATGTCCCGCTTTCCTATAGACAAGAAATTATTTTTATTTGGATTCGTTTTTTAAACGTTTTAGGGATAAAACGATTTTACTATTTTCGCACTCTTTAACAATATACCGTGTGTCCCAAGCAAACCTTGACATAGGCGTTGAACATGGGAAAACAGTGTTTTGCAAATAAAAAGTGTCCGGCAGAAAATTAAGCCATGTAATTGAATATGATAATAGTACATCACCTCCTGTACGTTATTTAATACTAATTACTGTATTATCAGTGTCAATAAATATTTGTTTCAATATTATGTAATAAATAGTTATTTGTGTATTAAGAGCGCAAAATAGGACATTGTCGATTCTCTCGAAACACACACAAGATTTTATCTACAGTCGCCACGGTGGGGTCCTCCATCATAACAAAAAAATAATAAAATGTACATTGTACTTACACTACTACTCAATTAATAAGGATTAATATATAACTTCCTTGTACGATTATTAAACTATACATATTTTTTTAATAATTAAATTACAAAATATTGACAGGCTTAAGCCAAGCCCGAGAAATATTTTGATATAGAACAAAAAATAATTCATTTACTACTATCATTTTTAAATTAACATTAATCTAACCCGGTCCTTTTTAAAGAGAGTTGATTATAACAAAGAAATATTTGATTACAACAATGAATATGACTAATTTCACAATAAAAATATAATATTTGTTATTGTACGAATCATAAAATTGCACGTATTTAATGTAATTTGACATGAACATTTTTTTTGTCCTAATCCATAGCAAGCTTTATTACAAAAACAAAAAAGTACATAATTTTTAAATTTACATATCTCGCTTATACATAGGGCTAATTTAATTCTCTAAAACTTTTATTTGAAGCATTTATTTCTAAAATTAAAATAAAATCATTTTATTCAAGAAAAACTGTTAACAACTTCAAGTAATGTACCAATTCCGGTTAGCCTATTTGAACCAAAATCTATTATGTTATTTCGATTGACATAAAAGTCTTGTATACCAAATTTGAAAAGTTTTGGATTCTATTTTAAAAGTTTTTCATTAAAATCTATTATAGGCTTCATGTAAAGGTGCCACTTCTGGAAATTGTGTAATAACCAAAAAGGGAGGTGCATAACTAGATGTTATAGCAGTCCTAAATACAAAATTTCAACTTTCTACGGCTTACCGTTTTTGAGTTATGCGAGATACGTACAGACGTCCCGACGAAATTAGTCAAAATGGATTCAGGGATGATTTCCGCTGAAATCTAAAAACCGAAATTTTTCGCGATTACAATACTTCCTTTACTTACGTACAAGGAAGTATAAAACTATTTTCCCATGTTAAACGCCTACATATGTCAAGGTTTGCGTAGGACACACGGTATATATATATATTTATAAGTTTCATAATAATAATTCTATAATATACATACATACATACATACATAAAATCACGCGTGTCCCACTTAGTGGGTTCGCACAAACCCGATAACAATAAGAACAACATCAATCATACAACAAATCCTTACTCTTAACATATTAAAGTGACCGATTTTCGGTAGCGAAATACCGCATCCGGATCACAATAATAGTTAGGAAACAATCATCCTTCGCCACACATTCCTATCTAAGCAGACTTCTTTCGCCTCGGCCACACTCATAATCGAATTCATACATGCTCTTCTTCTCTTCACACTTGGAAACTCTCTCTCTTTAAGCACCCTACCAATCACATCCATCCACTTACACACTGGTCGGCCACGCAATCGAAAACCCTCAACTTCACCAAGATATATACGCTTAACAAGCCGTTCACTCGCCATTCTCTCCACATGCCCAAACCATCTCAACTGACTCACACCAACTCTCTTAATCACATTGTTGCTTACCATACATTCTTCATACACCAAATTATTCCTCACGCGATCCCGTCTGACATACCCACATACACCACGTAAATACCTCATTTCCACGGCAGTCACTCTCTTTTTATGCTTCCCTGTCCATGCCCAGCATTCACTTCCATACATCAAAGCAGGCACTAGCACTCCATTATATACACTCAACCGAGCATCCCTTGATACGTTAACTTTTCGTGCAAACGTACCCAGAGCACCCATTACCTTACATCCCGCACTCACTCTCCTTTCTATCTCTCGATCAATTCGACCATCTCTCGACATCATGCTACCCAAATATACAAACTCATTTACCTGCTCCAGTTTCACTCCATCCACCAACACATTGCACTCAGTCACCAATTTACTTCTTTCAAATACTAACACTTTGGATTTATCAACATTCAACATCAGATTCATACTTCTTCCAACTTCATGTATTCTCTCTATCATTCTCCTGAGTTGCTCTTCATTTTCTCCTAAAACAACTACATCATCAGCATACGCTAACGCAGGCACAACACTTTCACCAATATGTACACCGTCCATTTCATTCAAAGCTCTCCGCAATAACACATCCATATACAAGTTAAACAACCACGGAGACATACCACAGCCCTGTTTCACACCAACATTTATACGAAACCAATCACTCAACCTACCATCTATTCTCACAGCAGCCTCACTACCCTCATACAACGCTCGAATCGCTCCCAACCAGTTTCCATAATATTAGTTAGATATTACAATCTCAACTACACCATCTTTATTTTCGTAAACACCCCCCCCCCCCATCCAATTACCATCCCCCCTGTTTGACTCTTACAATTATGTTCCCGAACCTCATTCCTGTTAATTAAATATACTCCAACACCATCTACATCTCATAGGGTGAAAGTTATCACTTATCCTGGCTCATGCGAAGTGACAGTTCTATACCCGGTTGCCAATTCACTCTCGCTCGCACGAATTAGCTGGGACAACAGTGGTGTAATTGTATCCGTCTGATGCCAGACATGGCAACGCTGTAGCAAGCAGCTGCTGGGTGAATTATGCACAAGACGTGATGGAACGGGGACAACAAGCAAATTAGTGGCGCGGGAAATTTTTGGGGTTATCTAGTAGTTTTTTTGTAAACTATATTTCATTTCACAAAACCAAAATACAAGAGGTTGAAGTTCTATAAATAACACGAAATTTTCTAATTTTTGTAATCAAGGTATTTTCGGAAAACAAGAGTTATTATTGAAAAGTCATACCTTATTTGTATTTATTAATATTAACGAATACGATTTGGACAACAAAACATACGATTCAAAATTTATATCAAATACATTAAATTATGTACATTTATTAATATAACAATGAATTTTACACTCTAAAACGTTCTATTTACAGCAGAAATATTTCAAACTTTTAACACATTTTTGGTATCACTGGTTTACACTAAAACCATTCTTTACTATTTTTAGTAACTTTTGAATTAAAACTGCAGTTTAATGTCAAAATTTTACTTTAAACAACTTGTAATGAAAATTGTAAAAAATCCGACGTTGTTGGACATTTCACCAAAACGTACTTTCTATTTAAAATTTCCTTAATAATAACTCTTGTTTTCCGAAAGTACCTTGATTACAAAAATTAGAAAATTTCGTGTTATTTATAGAACTTTAACCTCTTGTATTTTGGTAACTAGAAGGAATAGGACCTATGTTCATATGACATTTTTGGCTCAAAATGACCTCAGGAATAAGCTGTTAAAGTTTGTTACACTAGTCCTGAAACAGTCTGTATATTAGTTAATTGGTAAAAACAGTCGACTCTTAAGCGTCATCTACTATTTTTTTACGTGAAAAGAAGTATACCTGTGAATTTTGACCAAAGTACCCTATCTAAACAAAAACTTAAATTTAATATTAATTTTCTTTTTATATACCCGTATATCCGTATTTAATACAAAACACAAAGTGATATTAATAATTTAAAAATATTAATATCACTTTGAATTTTGTATAAATCTTATATTTATTATATATTTATTTAATCATATTGTTACAAACATAAATATAAATGTAACTCTAAAAATGCAAAAATAAACTAAATGTACTATTCAAATTTCCCGCTTCGGTTCCAGGTTAGCCAACCTAAAATATGTATATAGTTATGAGAATTTTCTTGTGAAATTCTAACCTCTAATGTTTGCGGAACTACTCCACTAAAACAAAACAATAACGGAATACAGAATAGGAGGGCTAAACTGTTTTTAACGACTGTACAAAACAAAACACTAATGCACATATGTGACGTTTGTAATTGTGCTCTTTTGTTTTCATTGTTAATTTCTAGATATTGTCTACAAAAGTTTAAAATTGTTTGATGTTATTATTTTACTTCTAATTGAAGCGGTTTAAGCCACATATTTTTTAAATGTGGTTGGTACTAGAAAAAAATATTTACAACAGGTTAGTGGGATGTTTTCTAGAGGGCGGAAAGTTGCTACTTCCCGACCTCGGGTTGGTATTTATATGTAAACAAAGCTTTTTATATTTTATGCAAAAAAGAAATAGTATTGCAAAAAACTATTTTATATTTTGCGTTCATAATGAAGTCATTACGAAATACAATTGCGCATAGAAAGAGCCTTCATTTCGAAATGCATTTTTTTGTTTTAGAAGGTTGGTACTAGACGACTACTTATGTTCATAAATGAAAATTGACATGAACTTTCAAATAATTGTATAAATGTCAATCCAATGTTACCAACTATAACATTACACATACAAATATCCCTAAATCAATTTTTTTAAATATTTTAGTATACAGGGTGTTATATTTTAATGGACCCAGCAAATATCTCGCTTATTTATTAAGTTAGTAATTTCTTTCATATAACATGATTTATACAGCAACATGTAAGCTACTTGATGACGGATGTACATTCATAGTACCACTTCCGGTTTATTAGTAATTAATATCAACTTTGGAATTGCAAATGGAACAACTATATTTTTTACAAATTTGAAAAGCACATCAAATTTGCTTTACAATCATGTAAAATAATCCATATGTTACATTATTAATAAGTAAAATGGCGGGCACTATTTACAGGTTGACATTTACAGTGTTACAATTGTTTTAGTTAATTGTTTTATTTCAAGCCACAGGCATGGCTCACTATTTTCTTTTCGTCTAGGTGTATAAAAAAGCGCCCGCCATTTTAGTTTGATGTACTTTTCAAATTTGTAAAAAAATATAGTATGTTCCATTTGAAATTTCAAAGTTGATATTAATTACTAATAAACCGGAAGTGGTATCATGAATGTACATCCGTCATCAAGTAGCTTACATATTGCTGTATAAATCATGTTATATGAAAGAAAATACTAATTTAATAAATAAGAGAGATATTTGCTGGGTCCATTAAAATATAACAAAAAATAGTATAAAGGACTCATTTTATAAAACTTATTTCGCCAGGGCTCGCATTATACAAGTAACTTCTACGTAGGCTGTTTGTAATGTAAATAATTGTTTTCTGGCGCAGTCGGTAGGATATTGAAGTAAATATAGATAATTTTAACGTCCCTAGAAAAAGACAGCCATACATAACAAAATAGTGCGCGTGATAAAGTTGGAAAATGTTTCTAATTAGGAAGACAACTATTAAAGATGATTTAGAATATAATTTTCGAAGAAATGTATTCTTCTCGTTTCTTCATTCCATTTTGTATGAGTGTGTATGTGTGTGTGCTTGTTTGAGTGATTTAATAATTAAAAGTTATATTCAATAAATTTAGTAACATATTTGACGTAATTAAATTTTGAAATAATACATTTATTGTTCTAATAAAGTTTTTTTTTATTGTAATCAACATTTAGATTGTTGTAATCAACGAAATGGAGACATTTTTGTACCATTGACTGTACTTATAACTGTTGTGGTGAGTGTACCACATAATTCACTTTATTATTGTTATTGAATATAACTTTTGATTTTAGTAAGGGCCAATTTCAATTTTTATCTTTTTAATAATAATTGAACAACTTGAATGACGTAATTTTGGTACACATGATATTTTTGAAGAATAGACCAAGTACCTTCTTACGAGCCCAGTCGCTTTAATTTCCGTTTTATTTAGTTAATTTTTATTAATATTACGGACATTTTATCGTTCTTATGACACATAGCAAGATATGTTTTTTAAAATATGTTATTGTTATAATGTAAAGTAAAATTATATTTAGTTTTACTAACAATTCAAGAAAATAGCGTTTTCAAAACAAGGCTTGTGGTATCAGCCAATGTTTTTAAATCCTTACAACTTAAATTCGTTTATTTATTTTTAGTTTTCATGAATTTTTGTTATAATTAAGAGGCCTATTCTGTAAAATATTCACTTCATGTTCTAAAAACCAGAGCGATGACGTAATCGCCAGCGGCAAAAACTCATACGCGTCTAGACTGGTTTAATTACATCTGGTGGGCTGATCCTTTGTATTCGATGTGATAGTCGCGTCAGAAATTTCCAGAAGTAGTTATATAAATAAATGTAGTGATATAAATATTGTTTAAATAAATAATCTTAGTGTTTAAGTATTTAATAATATTCTTACAGGCCTATTCTGTAAAATATTCGCTTAAAATCGTTATTTCTACTTAACGATAATCGTTATCTTCGTATCCGTATTATGTATTTTGAAAAATAATAACCTTGGGATCAAGTTAAGAACTTTTTTTCCTAAAATCAAATTATAATTTTAAATGAAATATTTAAAATAATTCAATATAACAAAACTTCTAGGTTAGATTAGTTCTGGTGGGAGTCTGCTGTCAACCTGTTATCTGTCGGATCCTTTCTTTTTCGTGTTGTAGGTTATACTAGAGCAGCTACTACCATCTGTAGATAAATTGAGAAGCTTGCGCTAGGCGCTACGAATAAAAACTTATTAAATTATTTTAATATTACCTTTTGAGATCACTATTCAACATAATAACAATTTTATTTTGACATGAATAAAAATAACGTTTATGTAACGAATGATTTTTCCAGTCGTTAAAAAATAACGATATCATTATCCTTATTTCGTTATGTAGAATTAAATTATTGTTTACAGAATACCACTTTAACGATTATCGTTATAATAACGATATAACAATACATAATGTCATAACAATCGTTTACAGAATAAGCCTATTAAACGATTTTCGTTATTATCATGACGATATAACGTTTTACCGATTCGTTATGTCATAACGATGCTTACAGAATAGCCCTATAAGTATTGTTTCATTTTATATTAAAACAATATAATATTTTAGAAAACATATCTTACTATATGTCATTAAGATGTCCGTAATATTAATAAAAATTAGCAGTAATTTATGTTAGATATTATTTGTATTATATCAATTAACTAAATAAAATAAAATTTAAGCGGTTTGGTCAACTGATATGGAACGGGCCTCATATAGCGTGCAATGTACAGATTTATATACATACATCCAAAATCAGAAGTCATCCAAATGTTTCAGTTATGTATATTACATATTTTGCATATATTTTGTTTTAGTTTATTGATAGCACATTTGTACTAATCAATATTTTTATTTGGCTCTATATATGTTAGTGTATACCGCATTATATAATAATGTAATGTACTGTAATTTATTGTTCATATATATGTATACAATTAGTATATACCTTTTCTTTGCGTGTGTGTGTGTGTGTGTGTGTGTGTGTGTGTGTGTGTGTGTGTATGTGTGTGTGATGGGCGTGTGATTCTATTCTTCGTTCAAAGATGGCCCTTTCAGTGTATTTGACTTATCTGGCGATGTAAAAATACCGCAGACAAGGTCATCAAAATGAAGAACAAGTCTTGTCTTGTAGAGGAAGAGTCATTGCAGCCATCTTCTCGACAGCAGTATGTTCGGGTACCCCAGGTTTCTGAAAAAAATAATATAAATTCGTATTAGAAATAACACATTTTTTTCCAGTTAAAATGTATTCGTAAATATTTCATGTTGCACGTCTATGTATACGAACCCAACCCCAAATGTGTACCCTCCGAAAAAAATATATTAACAGCAAGAAGAAATAAATTTTTAGATTACAATAGTTAAGACTATATTTGGGCATTTTTTACCTTCCGTCACCTTTAGGTAAGGAAGGTATTGTCTTTGGTCAAAAAATTCAGTGAGTTTTTACTGAATAAGCATGTTTTAGGGTCCCTATAATACGATTTTACCATTTTTACGATGATGTCTGTATGTATGTATGTGTGTGTGTCTGTGTGTGTGTGTGTGTCTGTGTGTGTGTCTGTGTGACAAAAGTTCCGGATTCCATAACTTCAATACCACGATTCCAAAAATTATAATTTTTTCGTATTCCTCAAGTTTACATTCAGAAGAACAAGTGATTAGATTTTGGTTAAAATTGGTGAACCGGAAGTAGCCTCATTTGAAGATTTAACAGTTAAATTTGATTTATTGACATTTAACGTTATTATGACTTAAAGAATATATTATTCTCTATACGATTTGATTACAATTTATACTTCATATTCAATAGATACAGAGTTAAAGAATTTTAAAGAAATTAAATTTTATACTTCAGCGAGCTATGCTAAACATGGAAACTACTAATATATTCATATAATTCAAATTGACAGATGTCAGTATCAATAAAAAGTAAATTAATGTGGCAGATATGAGGCTGTTCAAGTAGATGTTGGGGAAAATACGGAAAGATACGGTAAGAAAATACAAGTTTCTAGAAAGATACAAGAAAGACGATTACATTGGTTTGAACATGTCATGAGGAGAAATGAAGAATTATATTTGAACAAAAATGAGTAGTTTAGTAATAGGTTGAAGAAACAGAGGAAGACCAAAGATAAGATGGAAGGACTGTGTTGCGGAAGACTTGAGAGAAAAATAACTGAATGAGAACGACACGCAAAAATAGCGACCCCTAACGAATGGGAAAAGCTAAAGAGGAAGAAGATGTCAGTGTCAAGTGCAATTTGAATAGTTTGTTAATGAAATAATTGATACATTATACAAAGGATTGACGGAAGGTATTGTGCTGGCCACAACAGATTTTTTTAGTTCCAACAGTAAATAATATAATATTTCGAAAGTAGTAAAATAATTTTCAGGTCAACAAAAGTCCGAATTATTGTCGAGTAATTACCATCGTGGTAAATTTAAAAGAAAAATTAATGTATGTTGTGTGTGCCTCTAGGCTTCTACGTCTGTCGTAGCTCATAGCCTCGGGTTGATATGCGCACTGTTCGTATTTCCGCAGACTGTGGACATGTATGAACAAGATAATATCGCGATATCCCAATCCGTTTACGTTGGAGTTATCTGTGAATATGGCAACACTGTAACTGACAGTTTACTCAGGACGTCCGGCTGAATTTGACAGGCGCTGTTGCCGATTAGAACGTAGTTGGAATATGGACAAATTTGACATGATTTACTCATCAATCATTATATTATTGTTATACCAGTAATTAATGATTTGTTTTTAATTGCGCTATTATTATAATCATTTTGAATGAATTAGGGAAATTATAGACGAGAATACAGGGTATTATATTTTAATGGACCCAGCAAATATCTCGCTTATTTATTAAGTTAGTAATTTCTTTCATATAACATGATTTATACAGCAACATGTAAGCTACTTGATGACGGATGTACATTCATGATACCAGTTCCGGTTTATTTGTAATAGTCATGGCTCACTATTCTCTTTTCGACTAGGTGTATAAAAAAGTGCCCGCCATTTTACTTTTTAATAATGTAACATATGGATTATTTTACATGATTGTAAAGAAAATTTGATTTACTTTTGAAATTTGTAAAGAAATATAGTATGTTCCATTTGAAATTTCAAAGTTGATATTAATTACTAATAAACCGGAAGTGGTATCATGAATGTATATCCATCATCAAGTAGCATACATATTGCTGTATATATCATGTTATATGAAAGAAATTACTAACTTAATAAATAAGCGAGATATTTGCTGGGTCCACTAAAATATAACACCCTGTACAGTAAATTTTTTAAAAGATGTTCGATCAAGGTCATCTGTATCATGAACGAATTAACAAATTGGCATACATTTATCCCCCTCCTTTATAAAGGCTTTAAGCATGTGCGATATGAATGGATATAACACGGTTGTCTTTCAAAAATTCATAGTGTTTCGACTAAGTTAGGACATTCCATTTTAAAACGATGCTCGTTGTTGATAATACTTCCGCTATAACGTAAGTTTATTTATTAATTCAGATACAGTACCTTGATTCATAGCACTACGAATAACATTATTTTCTGCCAGTGTATCTTATTTTTCACATATTTGGTTTTACATTTGCTAATAAACTTACCAGTTGACTTACTTTTGAATTTTGAGTGCTTTTATTGCAACATATATTTTTATAATAATAAAATAACAGTAGTATCTTATGTACCCTCATGAAAACTAAGCAAACGACACTACTGAATTTGTCAGAATGGGCGGAGCAAAAATCTGAATTCATACAATTCGTAGATAACCTTGATCGGACATCTTTCAAAATTTTTACTGTATACATTTATATCCTTAATTCTGTAATGTCATGGTTTCATATCCTCCCTCGCCAAGGGCAGCGGAAGGTAATAAAAATGCAAAAGAACAAAACCACAACGAAACGATTTTGACAACATTAGAAACTAACCCGAAGCCCGAAGTAAAAAGATTGTCCAGTATTCAACGTCGTCTTGATGGAAGTTTGGGAATCTCTTTTCTTTCAAACCTGCAGCTGCTCTCAATCGATAAATGTTCTATCAAGTCGCCTGAGCGTCAACTTTGGATTGCAATATTTGTCATACTTTCGCCGTAATTTTTTTTTTTATTACATAACTGTCATCTCGAAAAAGGTAATTTAAGTTGAAGGAGTTATACATTTGATGGCCTTACAATAATATTGTTAGAGAAAATTGCCTTCACTTTTGACGAACTTATCTAAAAGCTTTATCTAAAAAAGACTGAAGAATTCGCAATACAATATTTAGTTTCTTTCAAAGGATCTGAAAGACAATATTTTATAATTCTTATTCAATAGATATAGAGTTAAAGAATTATAAAGATAGTAAATTTTATAAATCAGCCAGCTATGCTAACCATGAAAACTGCTAATATAATCAGATAATTCAAATTGATAGATGTCAGTATCACTGAAAAGTAAATGAACGTGGCATAGATGAGGATGTTGAAGTAGATGTTGAGGAAGACACGGAAAGATACAGTAAGGAAATAACTCTGGTGTTACAATAAGTTTCTAGAAAAATAGAAGAAAGACGATTTCATTGGTTTGAACATGTCATCAGTAGCGGATTTACGATTTTGCCGCCGGTACGCTGAAATATTTTGCCGCCTATTCTCAGGGCCGGATTTAAACTCTTTTAGGCCCTAGGCAATATCTATATTTTGGAAGTACAAACAAAATATATTTAATATATGTATATACATGTTGGCCACATTAGATTTTTTTTAAAAACAAATGATATTTGTTTTTATACAAAATTCACAACCTACGTAAAAACTTTTTATTTTATCATAGATTAGATTTATCAAAATATGGTCGATTATAACCGAGTATAATACACTATTTCATGTTGATAAATGAATGCTAGTCATTAAATTAACTGTCCCCAAAAACAGATAAAAAGTTGATGTCTACGGACTATGGCCATTCTACAAAATGAAGATATAAAAGGAAAATAAAAACATACAGCTCGTATATCTACTTTAAAGAGGGAATAATGTTATTTCGTACAGTTAATTTGTAACGATTTTCCACGGCGACTCGCTCCGCCTGACATGAAATACATTTTATGATTTCGAGCATTTATTTTAGATGGAAGTTCAAAAACACAAAATGATAAATTATTATACCTATAATAAAATTACTTACGAAACGGCTATATTCACCTTTAACCCTTAAATGGTGACATGATGTCATTCCTGAACCTGCAAAACTAAAGCTTTTACATATCTCGAGTGAATTTTTACCTCTCGCCAAATATAAAGAATAGATGTAAGTAGAATTTTTGTTGTAGAGTATAGATATACAAGAAATGTTAAATAAAATATGGCGCGAGTAATCATGTGACTTTGTTGGCATTGACAAGCAGATTTGGGGGTCCGTGTCAGAATGATAGCTTGTAATTATGTTGATGTCAAATATCATAATCTTTCATACTAAATTTAGTGATTTTCATATTCCAAGTGCTTTATTTTCCTCGACAAGTAAATTCCACACTCCTGGTAACAAATTAACTACATGAATTTAGAAAATCTTGAAATTTTGAATGAAAAGTTCTGATATTTGACATCTATGTACATAATTACTCGTTGTCATTCTGACACGGGCCCCCATATCTGCTTGTCAAGCCCAATAATGTCACATGACTGCACGCGCCCTATACTTATGTAACCAAAAACGGAAGTGGCAATGTGCTGGCCACAACAGATTTTTAAAATAATAATATTCTTTTGCAGCCCGGTAGAACGAATTTCAGGAAAATTAGATTTCAAGAAAAAATTTGACAACTTGACTTTTGAATTGACGTTTCTCTGTCCAAGACTATGGTTTCATGGTATTATTTTCGTACCTGATGTTTTAAATGCATTATTTCTTGCAAAGTGAATTAAAATTCTGTGAGAGTAACTTTTTTTTTAAATCACTAGTAAATAAACAGTTACTTATCGCTGTTGCTATGGAGTTAATAATGACAGTTTAAAATGTCAAAATTAAATAAATATAACAAAGTGTTGGTCTCCACAGTTTGTGAATCACTGGATGAAAATAAAACATGCTCATTAAAATAGTATTATAAAATAAAAATTATTATATAGTTCTCGAGATATCAATAGTGGACAAAATAAAATGAATACCTGTATAGAAAAAGTATCAATGCAAACTTATTTACTAAAATCACGATTTTTTTGTAATAATAACAAATATAAATAAATTGATTTTCAAATACTTATTATAATAAAAATTAAATTGTTTCGATTTAAAATTTATACCATTATTAAACCACAAGCAATGCATTTTAAGATTACATATATTATTATATTTCAATTTCAATATGGTACACAATAAGATTAGATATATGCATTTGTGTACTTTTGTATTTACTACATAATAAGAATAATATAATAGGCATTTATCTATAGAATAAAATTTTAATGACATTTGTATTATATATAAATGTACTTTTAGAAAAAAGGTTCATTCCGTGTAAAAAATATGTCACTTTATAAAAATATGTTTATATTCAAAGTAATATGGGTGGCATTAATATTGGGCATTAGCACGTGTACTGCTCAAGTAAGTATAACATACTTACTTCGTCTCGAACTCCAAACTAATCCTTAATCGGTAAGGTGCACTTACTGCCCTTAATACTTAAATAACTATAGTGCCATGTATGCTTAAATTTTTTTTTTCACGCTCAGATTGTTTCGTGGACAGTTTGTGTTGGCAGGTTGCGTGCGTAGATTTTTTTATCACTTATTTCAGTTACTTATATTATAATGCAGATGATGACAGGTCGACCGGCTATTGTTTTTTGCGTAAAGTTATCAGAAATATGTCGTGTTTGGTATTAAATGAAATGTTTTCTCAATGGCTGTCATGCAAAATTGTCAAAATTTTGACAGGTCGATCGGTTTTTGTCTGAAATTTGTAAAAATTAAAATGTTAGCGTTACACTTCGCGTTTAAAGTATGCCTAGACGGATTGGATGTACGTATAGATTATCATAAAACACTATCGGCGGAGCCGAGCTTCCGCTAGTACATATACTATAATAATCATATTTTTTTTTGTAGAATGGAAAGTATAACTATAGAATTATTCTAGAAAGAATTGAAAGCAGAAGTTATCCAAATAACGTTTTAAATTTTACGTTTACTCATTTTAAAATAAATCGCACAACTATAGCAATTAATGGAAGTATGCGAGTATTTCAAAACATCAGTGCTGAAATGGGAAGGGTATGATTACATACAGGGTCACGCTAGAATGAGCTGGTTTCACATTTTTCAAAAAGTATTTTACATGAATTTTTTAATAGTAATTCAAACTTTTCTTTAATTCCTGTTTTGTTTTGAAAGTAAAACCTATTTTCTATTGCTACAACATCTGGTGTCCCGCAAGGGTCTAATTTAGAGCCATTATTATTTCTTCTCTTCTTCAATAGCATCACTGATATTATTCATCACTCCAATCTTCTCTTATATGCAGATGACTTGAAAATTTTCAGAATTATGATATTAATAATGTTCTTGATTGGTCTTTAGCCTCTAAGCTTCTATTTAATTTAGGTAAATGTAAAATTAAGACCTACTCTCTAAAGCAAACTATACCATTTAACTATCAAATGAATAACACAATTTTGGAGCGAGTAACTATATTCAAAGATTTAGGAATTCTGTACGATCCTAAACTTAGCTTTATTCCCCATACATAATCATTTCATAATTTACGGACCCTCAAATCTTTGTATTAGTCATTTGTGCGTAGCAAGCTAGAATATGGAAATTTCACCATCGCCGCATTGATACGATTTGTAGTTACTCCAATTGTCTAATTGAGTTCATTGTTATTTCTTTGCACTGCCGTAGAGAAATTCAATCATGTTTGTATCTATATAAATTTGTAAATAATCTAATTGATGATGCTCATTCGCTAGCTGGCTTAAATTTTAGCGTATCTCGCTAAACTCTCGGCGCAAGTTAACCTTCATATACAGCACCCCTAAACTAACTATATACGAACTTCGATCTTCAATTAGACAATCTTGACATTTTCAATGATGCTCAGTAAGGGTATGGAAAGAAAATTATAAACTATTTTTTGTCCGATCTGTCGTACTTGCATAAAGTTATTCTTAATATTGTCACTTTTCATTTTGTCTTGTAACTACACTGGCGAAAGAAATTAACGCATCACTTATAATTTATTCTAAATCTTGGAACCAACGTTATGTTTGAACGGAAATTATTTATGTAAGGAAAAAGCTTATCAAGTATGTTTTACTGATTATTTGATATTTTTTTTTCTCATGGTATTCTGTCAATAAATAAAATTTTCTTTTCTGACTTAAAGAAAGTTTCATATTAAATTCATTTTTGGATTTGTTTTGAAGTACTCTCGAAATTAAGTGCTAAATAGTGAAGCGTGAATATGAATAGACGTCAGAATGTTAATTTAAGTGTTGAAGAAGCTGTGGCTGTAGTAACACTTGCAGAAGAAGGTTGGAGTCAGCGTTACATCGGTCAGCGCTTTGGTGTTAACCAATCGACTGTATCGCGGGTCTTGAAGAGACATCGGGAAACTCACTCATACTCAAGAAGGCCAGGTCAAGGGAGAAAACGAGCAACAAATGCTATCCAAGATCGGTTTTTGATGATGCAGACGTTAAGGGAACGGTTTATTACGGCTCCTAGACTACAAAATATGCTCGTAGAGGCCCACAATGTTCATATTAGCTCCGTTACCATAAGAAAAAGGTTACGTGGTTTTAATTTAACCCCAAAAATACCAGCAACAGGACCCCAATTAACCGCAGAGCATCGCAGAGCCAGATTAACGTTTGCTCAGGAACATGTTGACTGGTTACAGGTCGATTGGGCTAATGTTATGTTTAGCGACGAGTCCAGATTTTGCCTTAATAGCAGTGATAGACGGATGCGTGTATACAGATGGCCAGGTGAACGTTATGCGCAATGTAACATTGTTCCGACTGTTATGTTTGGTGGAGGTTCGGTTATGGTGTGGGGTGGTATCACTTTAGAGGCTCGCACGCAGTTGGTGGTCATACCAAGAGGGAGAATCACGGCAGCATCTTTATAGAAAACATTTTAGAACCATATGTAATGCCTTTTGCGCCTGTTGGGGGAAACGACTTCATCTTTATGCATGATAATGCAAAACCCCATTCTGCCCGAATGGTGCAACAATATCTTGCTGGATATCACCACAATGCAATGGCCAGCCAGAAGTCCGGATCTTAATCCCATAGAACACCTTTGGGACACGATGGGTAAACGACTTAAAGCACTTCCTCGGCGTCCAATCAACCAAGAAGAGCTCGGGCAAAAATTGCAGGAAATTTGGGAAGATATTAACCAGAATGACATTAGATCATTAATTAGCAGTATGGGTCGTCGCTGCCAGGCAGTTATCCGAGCAAGAGGAGGAAACATTAAATATTAAGTGTTTTAATCGCATGTTAAATTGTGTTAAAAGTGTTTCTCTTCATTTTTCTTACAATTTTATTGAGTTTTTATTGTTTCATTGTCTTAATTCGTACCATAAAAGTAAAATTATAAAAATCAATGATTAAAATTTGAAGAAAATAAAAATATTCCAATATTAACTGAATTTATAAAAGTGATGCGTTAATTTCTTTCGTCAGTGTACATTGTATGATTCTTGTTTTTGTTAATAATCCTCTGTAATTGGGAACTTTTGTTCCTGTGTTCGCTATTGTAGTCGAAATTGCAGGGTTTATACAAGTCAAAGAAATGAACTTGAACTTTCAACTCTATTATACATTCCATCATCTTTCTTTCGACTTTGTTTTGGAATGCTTTCAAAATAATAATAAATTGTAGCATGAATCTATTTTTCAGACAAAAACCTTCTAGGCCGTAACGTCCAAAAATGAAAATTTTGATATCCACATCCAATCTGACTTTACTATTATGAATCATTTTGGCGTGGCACTTATTTACATAAATATACCTCGTAGACAATCTATATATAAAATTATGTTTGTTTGAAGGCGATTAACGTAGAATACAAAGTATTTGACTTTCGGAATAACGAATACAGACGCTTTCCAATAAATGTTAAAAGGTCTGCATGTGACTATTTACGTTTAGAATATAGGACATATGTTTTCCACGATTTGACTTTATTAAAAGATAAAGAATTGATAGCCCCTCATTGTCCAATACCTAAAGTAAGTTATTAAATTATTTTGTATTTTATTTATACGAGGGTCATTCAATAAGTAAAGTGACAAATGGCTATAGCTCAAAAACGGTTTATTTCAATCTTTCAAAATTAAGGCTATTTTTCAACATAATCACCCCCACAGTTATGCACTTGTCCCATCTTTCCTGCATCTTCCTAATTCCCTTGGCGAAGAATTCTTTCGATTTACCCCGAAGCCACTTTTGCACCGCTTCCTTAACTTCCTCATTGTTAGCAAATCTTTTTCCACGTAGGGCGTCTTTGAGTGGTCCAAACAGGTAAAAATCAGATGGGTCGGTCGGGACTGTAGGCAGAATGAAGTAAGACCTCCCAACCCAATTCTTGAAGCTTATCATGGGTCAGCTGGGCTGTATGAGGGCGGGCGTTATCGTGCTGAAGAATGACTCCTTTAGCTGGTCTAACTTTGTGTTCTAGCATCAGTAATTTTTCTGTTATCACGAATAAGTCCGTCAATCCTCGATTCCAACGAGGGACCAGAAACTTCCACTGGATGTCCACATCGGGGTTCATCACCTACACTTTTTCGGCCATTTTTAAACCGATCAACCCACTTGTAAAAATTCACACGGTTCATACAACTTTTACCGTACTGTATTAATATTCTAGAAAAAATTTCACTTGGTTTTACACCTTCTGCGACTAAAAATCTAATGACTGAGCGCTGCTCTTCTAAGGTGCAATCTTCTAGTGGACTTGCCATGGTGAACTGAAAATTTTGAGGTTATGTTGACATAAAATGATGAAACAGCTGATCAGAGCATATCCCAAAGTTGCCAACTAACACCCCTGAAAAGATTGTACACATTCATTGAATAGTTTTAAAATTATAGAATTTGTCTCTTTACTTATTGAATGACCCTCGTAATAACATATAAAGATATAGCTACTGCGTGTTTAGCTAACTTAACAACTAACTTGAATGAATTTCGAAGTATAAATATACTATTTTTAGGGGAATTATTATTTCAAGAACTACATACCAGATGCTTCTAATTATCCAGCACTTCCAGCAAAATTGAAACTTTTATTGGAAATAAATTTTATTTATAAAGATAAAGTAATGTCAACAGTGTCGGTATTTATGACTATTGATGAAGATATACTAATAAGGGAACGCTACGGTTAAAAGTTATATTGATATTTTGCTTCTGTAATATGTTGTGTATTGTTGGTAAATAAATGGTAATTGCAATAATTGTCATACCGTCTTTACTGTGCTCTGCATTGCGATTAGCATATCCGAACTAAAAAATCTGATGTGGCCAGCACATAACCTCTCGCCGTATATTTTACCTGGCTGTATGCATAAAGCAAAGAATATTTTAAAAAATACAAATAATATATTCTTATAAATCTATGACGTATAAACTTCTTTATTATTCAATAAGAGCATGTCTCAACATAAAACAATTTTAACATATATTTACAAAATCTATAGGATATTTGACCATAAATTATGCACAATAAATTACAAAGTAGAGTTTATCATAAATTTTAGGCTGGTAACAGGGATTTTCAATTCCAACAACGTTCTTGTTTACTTTCTCTTCATATTCTAGTAAAAACATTAATTTTGGGCGGTCTAAAATGTATATATATATATGGATTGTGCATCTATTCTTACATATCTTCTTTAACATTTTATTTTTTCATACATGTATCTAAATAACACATTAATTCCCTGTAATAAAGTGATGGATAGATTGCACTCCGATTATTCTTATATTGATGTGTAATTTTGTTAATATTTACAACCTACTTGAGAAGAATTTGGTAGGTTACTCTAGTCTACAGTGTTGGTGTACATTGTCCCATAATGTTTGAAACAAATTTAAGTTTTTAACCTATACTTGTCACCTCCATAATAGTCACAGATCAAGAATTAAGAGATTCTCCAAGTACATTTTTCTTTAATTACTCATTATTTCGATGAAATAATTTTTTTCTGTATATTACGTTGCAGAGTGGAGACCATCTTCACTTTCATCTTGTGTTTATAACATTTAAATATCGTCTTCCTTTGAGCTGTATTCTCGCTTATATCTATTCTTTACATTTAGATTTTTTATATATAAATTCATTCCATGAAGAAATTTTGTCCTACACTTCTAATTTTTCGAGATGTTTCCAATTCATTGTCGGGATTAACAGTATTTCTGAAGGATATGTGTAATATACCTACAATTTTAAATATTTAACTATTAATACAATAAGAAATAATATAATGTATGTACTTCCCAGAAAAAATCTTCAGTAATGTCTCTGGATTTTTGACACTGACATTTATCTGTCACTAACATTTTAATTTTATTCAATTGGTTTTCATGACATTATTTGGGCTGTGAGAGTTATTACAACAGATTATTATATACATTATATTTCTAAATCTATAAAAGATATAATAAAATATTTATATGTATCAGATAGTGAATTTACTCGTCTTTAATAAGCAAGAACAAAATTTTCAAGAAATAATATTTAGAAGAATTTTTTTAAGAATCTGCTACTTCCGGTTGTCTAATTATTACCAAAACCTTTTCAGCTCTTACTGCAAAACACTCAATAACACGTATTTCGTTTAGCAACAGGCTTTTCAAGCGATTTGGAGACATGAGAAACAGATTTTACATCATGTATATGCATCCATTTCATCTTGTGTTTATAACATTTAAATATCGTCTTCCTTCGAGCTGTGTTCTCGCTTATATCTATTCTTATAAAACTGTTTTACAATGAACTCTGATAAGAATGTACGTGTTATTTATATTGTTATAATTTGACGACATCTACAATCTCCTTTTTAAATTATTTAATTACATACAATTTCATATTTTTCAAAAAACCTAAAAACATTTAACAATAATATGTTAACCAAGGACTGAATCTCCATTATTTTACCTCTCCAAATCAAATTATTATTATTGCTATAAATTAGTATTTGTAAAGATAACAAATGACAGTACAAAATAAACGCATACGTACTGCGCACAAAACTTATATCTTCGCTGTTATTAATTTGTTTTGTAGTAACTTCAACTTTGCTTTAAACTTTCAGAGTATAAAATGTATTGCATATATCACGTATTCAAAGTTTTCACAATGTATACTTGTTATGATATATAGCGACGATTAATAAAACAAAATGAATGGATACATCTACATGACGTAAATATTTTTAGAATTATATCTTGTATTCACTGGAAAACAGTGTATTTTGTCATATTATGCCCTAATCAACCGATTTCCATCGATACCTTAGGTAGAATATGTGTTCCATTCGTTTCAGACCGTGAAACGTTGAAATCTGATATAAAATATGTTTCTCATGTCTCCAAATCGCTTGAAAAGCCTGTTGCTAAACGAAATACGTGTTTTTGAGTGTTTTGCAGTAAGAGCTGAAAAGGTTTTGGTAATAATTGGACAACCGGAAGTAGCAGATTCTTAAAAAAGTTCTTCTAAATATTATTTTTTGAAAATTTTTGTTCTTGCTTATTAAAGAAGAGTATATTCTGTATCTGATACATATAAATATTTTATTATATCTTTTATAGATTTAGAAATAAAGAAATATATATAATAATCTGTTGTAATAAATCTCACAGCCCAAATAATGTCTCGGAAACCAATTGAATAAAATTAAAATGTTAGTAAGTGACAGATAAATGTCAGTGTCAAAAATCCAGAGATATTACTAAAGATTTCTTCTGGGTAGTACATATATTATTTCTTATTGTATAAATAGTTAAATATTTAAAATTATAGGGATATTACACATACCTTTCAGAAATACTGTTAATCCCGACAATGAATTGAAAACATCTCGAAAAATTAGAAGTGTAGGACACAATTTCTTCCTGGAATGAATTTAAATTTAAAAAATCTATCTATATAAAGACTAGATATAAGAGAGAATACAGCCCGAAGGAAGACGATATTTAAATGTTATAAACCCAAGATGAAAGTAAAGATGGTCTCCATTCTGCAACGTAAAATACAGAAAAATTGTGTCTCATCGAAATAATGAATAATTAAAGAAAAATGTACTTGGAGAATCTCTTAATTCTTGATCTGTGACTATTATGGAGGTGACAAGTCTACGTTGAAAGACTTAAAATTGTTTCAAACATTATGGGACAATGTACACGAGCACTGTAGACTAGAGTGAACTGCAAAAAAGCTACCAAATTCTTCTCAAAATTACACATCGATATAGAAATAATCACATCTATGAAAAAAATAAAATGTAAAAGAAGATATGTAAGAATTGACATTGCACATATCCAGATATATACATTTTAGACCGCCCAAAATTAATGTTTTTCTAGAAGAATATGAAGAGAAAGTAAACAAGAACGTTGTTCGAATTGAAAATCCCTGTTACCAGCCTAAAATTTATATATGGTAAACTCTATTTTGTAATTTATTGTACATAATTTATGGTAAAATACCCTATAGTTTTTGTAAATATATGTGAAATTTGTTTTGTGTTGAGATATTGAATAATAAAGAAGTTTATACGTCGTATACTTACATATATGAATATATTATTTGTATTTCTAAATATATTCTTTGCTTTATGCATACAGCCAGGTAACATATACGGCGAGAGGTTATGTGCTGGCATTGAATTTAAAACAAAAAAAAATTGTTAATAAAACAAATACATTTCTTGTCTCATATTCCACATACGAACAAAAACCAAAAAAAAACTTTTTTGACAAATTTTATAAAGTAATTTAACCCCTATTCAAATGACCTTATAACGAATTTGATTCATAGCCTTTTCTGAGAAAATTGTATTGAATTATTAAATGTATAACGCGAATGAAACATTTTGCTTACACGTAAATTACAAGGCTTCGGAAAATTTATTACGAAGTGTAGTATTATTTATGATTTATTTTATTATTGCTATGAATCTTTCTTCGTTCGTTTGATATTTTGAATATAAATTGATACATCACACGTAGAAAATTTAAAATTTAATGAAAAGTTAAGAAAAGGAATAAATAATAGAGATTTATTTTCATTTGAAGAATAAGTTTTCTTTCAAAGAAAAAAGCTGTCAAAAAGTTAATTTCAAATTTAAATATATGATGGTTTCCTGTTGAGTTCTTTACGAAATATATTAAAATATATTATAAAAAGATGGTTTGCTGTAATATATATGAGAGTCATACCATAATAGACGTTTTCAATTTAACAGCTACCTATTTCTATCTCTACACATAAGTCGTTTTTACCTTCCGTCAGGCAAGGAAGGTATTGTCTTTGGTCAAAAAATTCGATATTGGGTTTCTAATGAATAAGCACGTTTTAGGGTATCTAGAATACGAATTTACTATTTTGCTCTGTATGTATATATAAAGAGTTTTCCAATAAGAGGTGTTATTTTGAATAGCCCGCTATTTCGGTAGATGTCGCTTTTGAAGCTGTAATTTTTTGACATTTGACAAGTAGAAACTACGCCATTAATAAAAATGGAACGATACACGCTTCAACAACGCATTGAAATTATTAAAATTCACTATAAAAATGGTGAAAATTTGGCAGAGACGGTTCGTAAAACTCGACAATTTTTGGGTCGTCGTGAAGCACCTTGTCGGACCGCAATACAGAAATTGGTGGAAAAATTCGAGCTGTTGGGACAAGTTAGTGATGTGAAGAATAAAACCCGTGCACGTCGCTCAAGAACAGCCGAGAATATTGCTGCTGTAGCCGAAAGTGTTGAAGAAAACCCAGGTTTGTCCATTCCTCGTCGTTCTTTGGAATTAGGCATTCCACAAACGTCATTACACCGTATTTTGCATAAAGATTTGGGTCTTAAGGCTTATAAAGTCCAGTTAACACAAGAACTCAAGCCGGCCGATCATCAACAACGTCGTGTCTTTGCTGATTGGGTCGTTGAAATGCATGAAAATGATCCGGAATTCCATCGAAAAATCATCTTGAGTGATGAGGCCCATTTCCACCTCGGTGGCTTCGTCAACAAACAAAATTGTCGCATCTGGGGCTCAGAAAACCCAAGAGTTATTGTTGAAAAGCCTCTCTATCCTCAACGTGTGACTGTTTGGTGCGGTTTATGGTCCGGCGGAGTCATTGGACCTTACTTTTTCGAAAATGAGGCTGGAGCAACAGTTACGGTGAATGGATTGCGCTATCGAGAGATGATTAACGATTTTTTATGGCCGGAATTGGATGGTATTGATCTGGACAACGTTTACTTTCAACAAGACGGCGCTACGTGCCACACAAGCAACGAAACCATTGATCTTTTACAGGAAAAGTTTCCGGACCGTGTTATCTCTCGAAGAGGTGATCACAATTGGCCACCGAGATCTTGTGATTTAACACCTTGCGACTTGTTTCTTTGGGGCCACGTGAAAGAGAAGGTCTACGCCAACTGCCCAGCGTCGACTCAAGAACTCAAAGATGGAATTCGTGAGGCTATCGAGGACATAGGACAGCCACTTTGCGATTTGGTTATGGAAAATTTCATGAAAAGGATATTGTCCTGTCAGCGTGGTCGTGGTGGTCATTTGCCTGATGTTATTTTCCACTATTAACGGCATACCTTCCTCTTTATAATGAAATAAACATCCGATCATTTATATTAAAAAATGGCATTTTTCTTTGAATATCAAAATAACACCTCTTATTGGAAAACCCTTTATATATATGTGTGTGTGTTTGTGTGTGTGTGTGTGTGTGTGTGTGTGTGTGTGTGTATGTGTGTTTGTGTGTGTGACGATCGTTTCTGATCGCGTAACTCCAAGACCACTATACCAAAAATTATATTTTTGAAGCGTGTAATTAGATTTTGGGCAGTGAGATTTATTACAGCAGATTATTATATATCTTATATTTCTTTCTCTCTAAATCTATAAAAGTTATAATATAGCTATTTGTGTATTAAGAGCGCAAAATAGGACATTGTTGATTGAGAGGTTGTCTCTCGAAATCGGCAATGTCCATTTGTGCTCGAAACACACACAAGATTTTTTCTACAGTCGCCACAGTGGGGTCCTCCACCATAACAATAATAATAAAATGTACACTTTGTACTTACACTACTCAATTAATAAGGATTAATATAAAGAAAAAACGTCTTTTATAATTAATTTTAATTTATCGTTATTTCCCATTCTTCTTGGCCTATTGCTTCAATCTAATCTTAACATTTTATACTTTCGTTTTTGTAAATGAATGCCCTATTTTATTTTCACAATAGTGCGGCATTTTTTTTTTTTTTGGTTATGTAATATACCGACAGAACAGTTATGTCAGATTGATTTATAAAGGTGGTAAATGTGTCACTACAGTGCCATTAGTTGCTGACTAAACGTTTCCATTAAGAAGTGACATTTCTCAACATTGTGTATAGTTAGAAATTTGGACAGCGAACGTTTTTTCTACTTTGTCGCTCTAGAGCGGCAAAGTGATATTTTGCGTTGACAAAAGAGAGCGCAAATGGCTACTTTCTATGTAGACTGTAGAAAAAGATATTTCTCCGTTATGAAATGTCAAAAATAATCTTATTACTAATTCGGGTGCAGATTTTAATTCTCTACAACATTTATTTGAAGTATTTTTGTCTAAAATAATTTGGGAACTTTTGCGCAAAGCAAAATTGATTTCCCGTGTTAACCGCCTATGGCCAGGTTTTTAATTATCACACTGTATATATATATATTTTGAATTTTAAAGTTTATTAAATCGAACATTCTAAAATAAAGTGAATTCAGTGAATCTCTATATACATAACGTAACAATATTTTTACTAGACAGATATAGTTCGTATTCGATATTTCGAGAATGTTTATTTATGGAAAACCGAACGTATTCCTGTTGGGAATTTAGGAAACAGTTAATAGAAGTTGAATAATTTAGGTTCAATTTAAATCTAAATTCTCTAATACATACATTATCATATCCTTCCTTAATTTTTGGAATGGGCCCATAAACTAATTTAAAAAAAATCTGTTGTGGCCAGCACAATACCTTCCGTCAATCCTGTGTATTATGTACAAATTCCATACATAAATTTTCTTGCGAAAGTTTCTAAATTTTTGGTATTATGTGATTCTCTTTCTCGGCAACTGAATTCCATACTCATGATAACAAACAAACCACATGAAATAAAAAAATTATGAAATTTTGAATGAAAAATTATAACACTTGTCAGTTATGGACATAATTAATTGCTGTCATTTTGACACAGGTCCCCATATCTGCTTGCCAAAGTCAGCAAAATCATGTTACTGCACGCGGCCCCATACATAAATTTTCTTGCAAAAGATCCTATATTTCCAGTAAAGTTATTTCATAAACAAACTATGCAAATTGCACTAGACACTGACATCTTCTTCTTTAGTTTTTCCCATTCGTTAGGGGGTCGCTATTTTTTATTTTCTTCTTCCACTCATTTTTGTATTCCGTGTCGTCCTCAATCAGTTCCTTTTCTCTCAAGTCTTCTGCAATACAGTCTTTTCATCTTATATTTGGTCTTCCTATGTTTCTTCCACCTTCTATTAATATATTCATCTCTCCTCATAACATGTTCAAACCAATGTAATCGTCTCTCTTATATCTAGACACTTCTAACACTAGAGTTACTTCCCTTTTTCTTTCATTGATTTACATTTTATTGATACTGACATCTGTCAATTTGAATTACCTGAATATATTAGCAGTTTCCATGGTTAAGTTAGCATAGCTGGCTGAATTATGAAATTTATATCAAATTTATTATCTTTATTCTTCTTTAACTCTATATCTGTTGAATAACAAATATAAAATGCAATCAAATCGTATAGACAATAATATATTCTTTATATTATAATAACATTTAACTGAGTTTTCCAAGAAAAATTGTTAAAATCTTCAAATGAGGGTACTTCCGGTTGACCAATTATAACCAAAATCTAAACAGGTCTGCATATGGTTGTAAGGAAGAGGAATACGCAAGAATTGTAATTTTTGGAATTCTAGTATTGGAGATATCGTGTCCGAAAAGGCGGGGACACACACACACATACACACACACACGCACACACGAACACACACACACACACACACACACATACAGACATCATCGTAAAAATAGTAAAATCGTATTGTAAAGACCCTAAAACGTGCTTATTCAATGAAAACTAACCACCGAATTTTTTGACCAAAGACAATACCTTCCTTACCTAGAGGTGACGGAAGGTAAAAAGATACAAAACTTTGTACAAAAATATGACGATTAATGAAAACCCGACATGAAAATTCCTTTAAGCAAGATATGATTTATAAAAGTAAAAGTTGAATTGAGATTGGGAAAAGCTAAAGAAAAAGATGTCAGTGTCAAATGCAATTTGCATAGTTTGTTTATGAAATAAATTTACTGGAAATTTACAATCTTTTGCAAGAAAATTTATGTATGGGATTTGTACATAATACACAGGGTTGACGGAAGGTAATGTGCTGGCCACATCAGGTTTTTAAAATTCGCAAATGCACTTCAAATTTTCAATATCAGTTTCGTATTTAATTAAATTATGACAGCAATATGACAGATGTAATAAATTCGTATTTTTACGGCTAGATGTTTTTGAATAGGCGTGTATATCTTTATTATTTCCCAGACTAGTGCAGAAATTGGCTTTTCCCGCATAATTGTAGAAAAAATAAGTTTACAATAGCGTTTAATACTTTATATCAACAATGTCTATTCTTAACCTTTCCATCTTTGCTGTTGCTATTCATGTTCTTATTCTTATTCTTACATTTATAACCTCACTTTAGCTCATGACGTCATAATCGCCGCAAGACAAATACAATGTCTGCCCCCAAATTTCAGATGTGACGCGGAGTCATTTTTTACCGCGAATCATAAAGGGAGAGATGAATTCTTCTGTTGGTGTTTACCCACAAGCACGTTCGCTTCGTAATTGCGTCCATACATCAAGGAATTATTTTCAGATTCCGCAGATGTCGACAAATTATACTCAACTTGTGGAGAAATAAGAGAAATAAGCAAAGATTTGTATCCGTAATTTCGGGATTTTTATTCAAGATTGCCAAGAAATGCTGTGTTATTTTTTGATTAGTTTTAGGATTAGCAATCGAGGATTTTTGTTTGCGTAGATACGCAATTATTATTTTTTAGTAGTAGTAGTTTTTGAGTAATCGTCCTTCCAACATCCTACATACATACACACACACATACATCCCCACACACACACACACACACACACACACACACAGACATCATCGTAAAAATGTTAAAATCGGATTGTAGGGACCTTAAAACGTGCTTATTCAATAAAATCTGGATATGTGATTTTTAGCATGAATGCAATACCTCTCTTAGCGAGAGGTAAAAATGAGTAAATTTTCTATCTGATACATATAAAATCAATTTTAATTTTTTCTGGACATAGCTGATTTATAGCGGTAGCCATGGAACTCAAACAAAATTACAAACAATTGTATGCCATCTTAACTGTCAAAAAAGTTTGTGTTTTGTGATTTTTCGTTCAATAACATATTTCTTTGAAAGTATGGAACAGTTTTCTCATCAACTCACTTAACACATAGTCATTATTAGATGAGTTAAAAAAATGTTTAAATTTAATTAGCTCAAAAACAGTACATATAATTAAATGGCAACAGTACAGTTTCTTTCTAAAATTGAGCGGATTTTAAAAAAATCCATTAAACACTTGTAAAATTTTAAACGGTTCGTAATAATTTTTATTTAATTTTGACGTTTTAAACTGTCATTATTAACTCTACAGCAATAACTGTAAGTAACTGTTTATTTAATTATGAATTAAAAAAAAATCAGTCTCTCGTGGTACATCATGTACAGCATAAAATAGAATTGGCGGGAGGTACTGTTCAGTATTTGGGCCACACCACATTTTTTCATCCAGATCAGATCTCATCGTGTCACAACCACCGGTTAAAACAACAATTAAATTACCATCCAAATTGTTTTGTTTCTGCAACATTCGAATTACTCCTTAAAATACTTGTCTAAATCCAGTTGGTAGTGACACCAGCGACATCTCTTTTGTTTCGCTTTGTCTGGTGGGAAAACAAAGGCAAGTCAAGGCGGATTAGTACACAGCCAACTGAAACAGCACGCAAAAACCTGCAAATATCCTAGACCGCAGAGAAATTAACGCAGTGAAATATTGCGACCAGGAGCAATTACAATGGAATTAGGGAAATGAAATGAAGAAGCGAGGTGACAATTTGATTTTGCGGTGATGGATGTAACACTTTTCGGGGTATTAATAATAATTACATGGATACTTTGTGTGAAATTAAAGGGGAGGGTGTGTTTGTCGCTGCGTATTGGCGCAGTCGGTAGGATACGAGCCCAACCCCAAATAAATTTTTAGTTTACAATAATTAAATTTATCATTTTAACAATAATCTACGGGCAAATATATGACAACAGACAAGTGTTATTTTTTTTAGTTCCAATAGTAAATAATACAATATTTATGTTAGTATTATTTATAAAACTGAAGGTAAAGGAAACTGACAATATATTCAATTAATTACTATATTAAATTTTATTTTTTTAGTAAAATTATTTACAAAGTGATATTTATTCATTAAAGTACCACCTACAACTATATTAAAAACAAGAATAAATAAACTTCTGGATGATTATTACTCCAATTCAACAAATTTTGATATGGTGTATTAATAGAGTGTATAGAACTTGAATACATTGCTTAAAATAAAATTTCTTAGGTTTAATAATAATTTATTTGCAACTAAACCATTGTTTATATGTGACAAATGTTTTCGTGATTAATTATTCGCAAATAATTTTTATTAAAGTAATAAAATTTAAGATGGCAATTAAAGGAGTATATTGTCAGTTACCTTTAACCTCAGTTTTATAGATAATACTAACATAAATATTGTATTATTTACTGTTGGAACGAAAAATTTTGGGACTTCTCTTTTGTCATATATTTGCCCGTAGATTATTATTTAAATGAGAAATTTAGTTAATAACATTGTATTTAAATCCAGTACACTTTATTAATACATAAAATAAAAAATGCCCAAATATAGTCTTAACTATTGTAACCTAAAAATTTATTTTTATTGCTGTTAATATATTTATTTCAGAGGGTACGAATACATTTAGGGTTGGGCTTGTATTATTATTACTGTAGGGATACAATATCGCTACAAGCACGATATATTTCTTGATTCACTGGAATGCATGACGTATGGACCCCGTCCCAGATCATAATTAAATATTTACCTACTTTTTATTGTAAATGAAAATTTTCAACGTTGTAAGTTAATTTTAGTAGTTATTTATGTATTAAGGGCATAACGTAAAGAATGTGTTGGCCACATCAGATTTTTTATAATTATCTAATTTTTGATCTGCTGTCATCTTTGTAATATATCAGAAATTCCAGCTCTAATTTTTGCTATTTTCCTAGTTGGACATTAATAAAAGAATAGCGAAAACAAGAGCCATAAAAACGGAGTTTGCGGGCCAAACAAAGCACGTCATTTCCGGAACAAGCGACATAACGCCGGAAGTCATCCCCACTACCGGATGTCGCAAATAAATGAAGGGGGGAGTGTCTAGTTGTTCAATATTTATTTACTACGTAGAAACTTAACTAAGGGAATAAATACAATTATATATCAAAACATGGAGCAACTTATACATACACACACAGACACACACACACAGATATCATCGTAAAAATGCTAAAATCATATTAGCGAGAGGTAAAAAACCTATTGAAATGAAAAATAACATTTTGAAATTATTGGGTGTTATTCATGACTATGTTATGTCAAATAATTGTATATTCCGTAAATGGAATAAGAATTGACTAGAAATAATTGTAAATTTTATTAATATATACGGTTCTTTATTACAAGTGCTTTGAGATAGGTAGACAGAGAAATAAGTAGACAGTGATGTTTAGGGAGAGTGGTTTTAGATAGACAGTGGTTTTAGGTAGACAGAATAATAGGTAAACAGTGGCACGCAACAATCTGGACGTATATATTTTATAAAGAAAACTGACAGAAACGATACCTAACGCACAGAAGTCGGATTTAGGTAGACAGTGACTTTAGTAACAGTGAAGTAGGTTACCCACGCAAGATAGACCTACCTACCGACCGCGTTGCTAAGGTAGTTGATATTTGCTACAAGTTCAGTATACAAAAAATATAATTATCTCCAACCTGAAAGAAAAAAATTGTAAGTATACATTGGGGTACAACCAACGCTGAACGCATATTCCCTCAACATGTTAAGAAATATAATAGACATAACCTGAAAATATTTTGCATTTACTAAATTAACAAATGTCTTTTTCGCGTATAATTAGCTAAGGTATTTCTCCGAGAAACAAGAAACACAGTTGGCTTTGAAATAATTTTTATTAATTAGTATGAGGGTAGTAGCTAAGGGAATTACGAATAGGTCTACTTATTTTACCGGAGGGAGAATTTTATATTCATTATGTCCGAGCTAATGAAAATAGAGGGAAACATTAAGAAACAGGTAAATTAAGGAGTTAAAGTATTATTTTGTGTCACTTTTACTGTTTTTAAAATTAATTTGTCTTCTGCTAATTGTACCTCAAGGATTTTATTATACGCGAATGATTTGAATTTTTTTAAAGCCATTACTAACATAAATGTTTGTATTACATTACAAACTGATCTAATTAAATTATATATTTATTGTCAACATAACGTATGTAACAAAAGTTTTCGGAAAAATTTCGCTGTCTATAAATTAATTCAAAAAAACTTAGCATCCAGTTGTCATTGAAAACAAATGTTCAATATTGTTTAAATTTCATATCATATTTGTCGAATATTAACATAATTATGTCGTACAAACTAGATATTCGAAAAAGTATATACAATTTGGTTGGGCGGGTGTCAAAATCTGAAATAGTAAATATATTTAGAAGAAAAAATATTGCTGTTTCGACCATTTATAAAACTATAAGTGAATGTGAGGAAGGCATACCATATGTAAACATTCCAAAAAGTGGACGGCCTAAAGCTTTGACTAATGCCCAGTCAAATAGGTTGGTGGAAAGTGCAAAAGACCGGTTGGGAACTTCAACTCGAAAATTGGCTCGCCGACTTCGGGTTTCACACATGACAATCAGCCGAGAACTCAGCAAAAATGGACTTAAACATCGGAAGAGGAAGAAGTGTCCAAAATATACAGAAGATCAGTTACGTAGAATTCGGATATGTTGCCGTGCATTAAGATCACTTTATAGCTAACAAAGTTTTGATCATGAATGATGAAAAATATTTCACGTTTGATGGATTTTATACGGATGATATAGAAAGTTGTCCAAATAATGTGAAATATAAAACAAAAAAGAAATTTGGTCTGGTGCGCCATATCAGCGGCAGATATTTCACGTCCTTATGTTGGACATGTGAGGGGTGAGGCGGTTGATGCTAACATTTATACCGAGAGATGCCTCCCGAAACTGGTTAATTTTATTAATACACATCATCCTAATGATAATATTATATTTTGGCCGGATCTAGCATCTTGTTATTACGCTAGAATAACCAGAGATTGGTTAGATGCTCACAACATCCCATTTGTGCCTAAAAATGACAATCCCCCAATGTTCCTCAGGGAAGGCCTATTGAAGAATTTTGGTCAATATTAAGTAGAAAGGAGGATAATGGTTGGGAAGCCCAAAATGAAGAACAGCTACGACGTCGAATATTTCAAAAAATTCGCGAAGTAGACAATATCACCGTCCAGAACATGATGCGATATGTTAATCAAAAATTGCGTGCTATTGAAAACAATGGACCTTTAAGTATTATTTAAATTATACATTCTGTTAATCATTTATTCTAAACAAAGTTGCTAAATAAATTATTTGAATACATGATTTCTATATTTTTAAATGTCACCAAAAAAAAAAAAAATGTTATGTTATGAATTTCACTAGAAAATTAACAATGTTCCTCTGGAAGTAGAGTCCATAATTTGAGATTTAGGTGTACGTCGTACGTCATATTGACGCCATCAGGAAAGACTCATACAATGGGTTTCATATTTCGACACTGTTGAATTTTCTACTGACTATCCTACCTACTGCGCCAATTGCCAATGTGACGAATAGTTTCATTTTTGAAAGTTTCAGAGAATCTTGTTGAATTTTCGCACTGGATTATTAATAACTGTATTAAGAATGGCGTTGAGTACATATTTGACTAGTTTAAGACTTAAGACATAATTAAATTATTCAGGAGTTCATTATATCGTCGGAAACTTTCCACGTACAATGAAACTTATACTTACATTGTTTATTAACTTAGTGTAAGTTACTCGCAGATGCAGTAGTTAACTTGTTAGATACTTCGACATTGTCAATTTTTAGAACTACATATTGTAACGTTTTTATTTATATGAGTGGTGTAAAACATAGACAAATATTATTAACTAAAAGAATACGTTTATTAAACGATATATAATTAAGGATTAAATATTAAAAGATAATAAAAACAACTAACACTAAGATTAAATAATTATAAACACTAAGAATATTATTAAATGCTTAAACACTACGATTATTTATCTAACTAACATTTATATCACTACACTTATTTATATAACTACATTTATTTATGTTAACAACTTGTAAACTGTTTATTTATATCACTGAGTTCATTTCTGGTTGCTTGTAAAATGAGACTGTCCTCCCGCTGTTCTCCCAACGGTATTTATACAGCCCCTATCATTCTAGAACTCTTCTGAAGCGACAATGACCTGTATACAAAAGAAATGAGTCACGGCGTAGTTCTCTAGCCGGCGCGTCGCGGGGATTTCAACATCGCTCTGGTACGTTCTTTCGAAGGGATTACGTCATTGTTCGCGAACAAGCTATCAGTAGCGTCGCAAGCATACTTTTCTCTCAGGGGCGCACGTCACAATATTAATGTGCTATGTGTTTGAGTTTAGTATATCTACACATATAGTGAACTATAAGTATAAATAATACATACATACATACATACATACATAAAATCACGCGTGTCCCACTTAGTGGGTTCGCACAAACCCGATAAAAATAAAAATAACATCAACATCATACAACAAATCCTTACTCTTAAACATATTAAAGTGACCGATTTTCGGTAGCGAAATACCGCATTCGGATCACAATAATAGTTAGGAAACAATCATCCTTCGCCACACATTCCTATCTAAGCAGACTTCTTTCGCCTCGGCCACACTCATAATCGCATTCATACATGCTCTTCTTCTCTTCACACTTGGAAACGCTCTCTCTTTAAGCACCCTACCAATCACATCCATCCACTTACACACTGGTCGGCCACGCAATCGAAAACCCTCAACTTCACCAAGATATATACGTTTAACAAGCCGTTCACTCGCCATTCTCTCCACATGCCCAAACCATCTCAACTGACTCACACCAACTCTCTTAATCACATTGTTCCTAACCATACATTCTTCATACACCAAATTATTCCTCACGCGATCCCGTCTGACATACCCACATACACCACATAAATACCTCATTTCCACGGCAGTCACTCTCTTTTATTGAATAAGCACGATTTAAGGTCCATAGAATGCAATTTTAACATTTTTACAATGATGTGTGTGTGTGTGTGAGGTTGTTGGAGATACGATTTCTCAAATTCTATAAGACTAAAGACCTTCTTGACTACGGATTCCTTAATCTAACATTAATGGAAAAAGTTGATTAGGTTTTGGTACCAATTGGAAAACCGGAAGTAGTAGTATCTTTAAAAAAAAATTCTAAATATTCGTAAAATTATCTATTTGATACATTTTAAAATTTCGTTATATCTTCTATATATTGAGATAAAAAAGTAATATATAAAATAATCTGTTGTAATAAATTTCAGAGCCTAAACAACTCTATAGTAACCATCAGATGTTTGTAAATAACAAAAACCAACAGTAGTTTATAAACCTATTTGGGCGGTATTGGCAGCTCAATTCTAAAACTTGACCTTCAGTCTATTTTAACTAAACACATGACAGCGGATAAGAACCGATTCAGAATTTCTAATAATACGAATATGGTTTTATGTACATTTTAGCTGAAAATAAATCTTAGATATTCTTTTTTGGCAACATAGTAGTAAAACGTCAATTTACGCTTTTACATTAAATGAAGAAGTTTAACTGACATTATTGAATAATCTTCTGTGATATTGGTAAGTTTACTATTTCTTGTTGTATAACAATAATAACAATTAAATATTTAAAATTGTAGCTATACAGGGTGTTTATTAAACATAGGGCAAAAATTGAACGGATTATTCCCTGGATGATTTTTGAAAAGCCGCTTTGTTTCGAAGATACAGGGCGAAAAAAAATTCGACAAAACCAATTTTGATATTTTCAAATTATTAATCTAGTAACAGCAGGCAAGTTATGTGTCAAATTTGTTGAGACGTTTGGCTGTTTGACGTGCATTTTCTGTCTATAATACTTAAACTTTTGTTAGTGTAGTCCTATGAATAGCTATACGAACGCCGAGATGACTGACATGCATTTCATTTATGGACTTGCTGATGGCAATTCATTACAAGCTAGGCGGATTCTTGCATCGTAGCTGGAGGTAGTCATTTTCAACAGTACTTGTAGATTTAAGAAACTTTACTTGTAATTTTTGGTATTAAATGTTGTTATTGTCGAACAATTTTTTAGCCCTGTATCTTCGAAACAGAGCCGCTTTTCAAAAATCATCAAAGGACACATCTTAGAATGGTCCAGGGAATAATCACTTTAATATTTGCCCTATGTTTAATAAACACCCTGTATACATATACCCATCAGAAATCCCGTCAAGAAATTGAAAGAAATTCAAACATTTAATTACAATAAAAAAACATTAAAATATAATTATTGTATATTAAGAAATTTTAATTTTTTACACGTTTTAAAACATTTTCATGTATTTACCATCATATAAATTACGGACACAATGCTGCCGTCGCTTTGTATTTATAATTTAGAAGGGTTGGTAAAACAGATACTTTCTTATGCGGTAACCCACCATAAAATGGTGCGTATTATTTATTTACTCCACGCAGAATTTCTAGTATGTAAGACATTTCTCTCTCTCTCTCTTTCTCGTACACACCATACCGGATGGCGCTCGAAGTCCGTTACATTGGCATTTAACATGGGAAATAAGAATAATTTGAATATTTGCCTCCCATTAAAACTTATTGTAGTAAAACTTTGCACACATGTTTGGGAACACTTATTGCATTATATCAATAACAAATCGTTTAAAATTAATAAATAATAATTGAGAGAAATAAGAAAATGTTTTAGCAATTTTAAAATAATACTTATTATCCCTCATAAAAGGATGATTATGTCATAAGCGCCCGTAGCACAATGGTAACGTCCTTGCTTCTTGTTCCAAAGGTACTGGGTTCAAACCTAGAACACCTCCTTTACTTTTTTAAATTTTAATTTTTACTATGTATTACTTTAGTATTACTTTAAAATTGCTAGAACATTTTTTTTATTTTACTTAATTATTCTTTATTTATTTTAAACAATATGATGCAATAAGTGTTCCCAAACATGTGTATAAAGTTTTATTACAATAAGTTATAATGGGAGGCAAATATTCAAATTATTCTTATTTCCCATGTTAAATGCCTATGTCACGGCTTTCGAGCGCCACCCTGTATACTCATGATTAATAAAAATCTGATGTAGCCAACACAACAACCCCCGTTTAATTTAATTTTTATTCATGTAAATACTTAAAATTAAATTAAATATAAATACCGGATTTGATCCCGACCGACGCCAAATATTTCGAATTTTAAATGGCACAAAAATGACCCCTGTGGGAGACCCAGCAATGGGTAATATGCCATGATGATATATTTATTTTATTTATGTACTGGCGTGGAGTGGTACACCACAGGGGTCAATTTTGTGCCATTTAAAATTCTAAAATATTTGGCGTCGGTCGGAATCGTACCTGTTCACAAGATTTATAAATTTATTTATTAAAGTACCACCTACAATTATATTAAAAACATGAATAAATAAACTTCTGGATGATTATTACTCCAATTCAACAAATTTTGATATGGTGTGTTAATAGAGTGTATAGAATTTGAATACATTGCTTATAATATTCTTAGGTTTAATAATAATTTATTTGCAAATAAACCATTGTCTGCATGTGACAAATATTTTCGTCTTTAATAATTCGCAAATAATTTTTATTAAAGTAATAAAATTTAAGATGGCAATTAATTGAGTGTATTGTCAATTACCTTTACCCTAAGTTTAATTGATAATACTAACATAAATATTGTATTATTTACTGTTGAAACTTAAAAATTTGGGAATGAGAAATTTAGTTAATAACATTGTTTTAAATCCAGTACACTTTATTAATACATAAAATTAAAAATGCTCAAATATAGTCTTAACTTTTGTAACCTAAAAAAATATTTTTTATTGCTGTTAATATATTTATTTCATAAGATACGAATACATTTGGGCTTGGGCTCGTACAGTGAATTAGATTTTTTCAGTACTTTAATAAAATAATTTCGAATATAATTTACCACTGGTAGAGGGGAGTAAATATCTCCATAATAATTTAATGTAAAATATTAAAAATGAATTTAATGCATTAAATTGATTACTATGTTTAGGAAACTATTAGTATTTAAGTAAAAAGATTAAATCACACACAAACATTAAAATTATGTCAATTTTAAAAGTCTTAAGATATTTTATAACTAAATATTATTATTAGGTTTGATTTATTAATCTGTATGTGTATATATACAGCAAGGTACAAAGTAAGACGTTATATGATTCGTAAAGTTCAATCTATAGTACGAAAGTACTCGTTTGTACTCTGTTCAGTCAAAAATACTGTCAGTTATAAGGTAATATATATTTATAAAGACAATGGTTGTTTATGATGGATTTAATTTAAAATTTTAGATTTATAATTTAGTTATTCAAGCGACACAAAAACGGGCCACTCAAAATAACTTTTTTATTTATAATTATTTTTTAATTCTCTTGATATATTTGTAAACTAGGCTTAGGGACTGACAAGGCATAGTATTTGGCATGATGGTACCATTTCCGGTTTAACCGGAAGTGATATTAACTTTCGTATTTCAAATGGGACACCCTATGTGTTTTTATACAGGATGTTTATTAAACATAGGGTAAAAATTGAAGGGATTATTCCCTGGACCATTCTAAGATGATTTTGTCCTTTGCTGATTTTTGAAAAGCCGCTTTGTTTCGAAGATACAGGGCGAAAAAATTTTTCGACAATAACAACATTTAATACCAAAAATTACATGTAAAGTTTCTTAATCTACAAGTATTGTTGAAAATGATTACCTCCAGCTACGATGCAAGAATCCGCTTAGCTTGTAATGAATTGCCATCAGCAAGTCCATAAATGAAATGCATGTCAGTCATCTCGGCGTTCGTATAGCTATTCATGATAAGAGGACTTCACTAACAAAATTTTAAGTATTATAGACAGAAAATACACGTCAAACAGCCAAACGAATTTTTTTTTCGCCCTGTATTTTCGAAACAAAGCGGCTTTTCAAAAATCATCAAAGGACAAAATCATCTTAGAATGGTCCAAGAAATAATCTTTTCAATTTTTACGCTATGTGTAATAAACATCCTGTATATTTGGATTCTATTTAATATTACGAAGTCAATGATATGCTCGAATTGAATTTTTATTGAAGAAATATATTACAAAAACGAGAGAAATTATGGGTTATTAAGCATAGGCATACCATGTAGGCTGTAATAATACACATTGCATGCCTGACATCATGGCTTTAGTAGGTTAATTATTCATAATATTCTAATATAATAATAATATAGGAATATGTTATTCTCTATTCGATTTAATTATATTTTTTCTTCATATTCAATGAAATTAGAGATAAAGAATTATAAAGAAATCCGGAGACATTACTGAAGATTTTTTCTGGAAAGTACATACATTTTTTTTCTTGTATTAATAGTTAAATATTTGAAATTACAGTTATATTACATATATCCTAAAAAATACTGCCAATCCTGACAATGAATTGGAAACAATGGATATAAGTAGAATTTTTGGTGTAGAGTGTAGGTATACAAGAAATGTTAAATACAATAGGGCGCGAGCACTCATGTGACGTTGTTGGCCTTGACAAGCAGATATGGGGGCCCATGTCAGAATGATAGCTAGTAATTATGTATATACGAGTAGATATGAAATATAATTTCTCATTCTAAATTTAGTGGTTTATTTTCCTCGACAAGTAAATTCCACAATCCTGGTGACAAATTAACTACGTGAATTTAGAAAATCTTGTACATAAATGTATGTACAAATGTACATAATTACTAATTAACATTCTGAAACGGGCCCCCACATCTGCTTGTCAAGGCCAACAATGTAACATGACTGTTCGCGCCCTATACTTATGTAACCATAAAGAAGGTGGCGAGAGGTATTGTGCTGGCCACAACAGATTTTTTAAAGTCAGATTTCAAATCAAAACCACCAACATTTATGGACATTTTATATTTATAAATCTAATTTTAAATTAAATTAACACTTTTAAGCAGAATATGACTATAATCCCTTAAAATTTTCAGGTTGAAAAATATTTGAAGCAAATAAAGATTTAAAAACGAATGAAAAATGAAAAAATATATATTGTTATTTATATCAGTAACAATAGCTATAAACACACAACTAAAATGTGCTTTAAAAATATACGAACATACATATGAAAAAAATATGATTGTTTTGTATACTATTAATGACATAAGTATTATTGAATCATTATTCAAATGTTTAAAAACAAAATTTGTATGGAAATATGATACAAATACGAGTTTAGAAATAAACAATGACGAAATGTTTAAATATTATATATTTCTAATAAAAAATGCAGATGATTTTGAACATTATATTAACGAGACTTATTACAGCACCAATTTTAATCCTAGAGGCAAATACTTAATAATATATTTTGGTCTGGAAGAAGAAATGGATAAACTAATAAATATTTCATGGAAATATTACATTGTAAACATAATAATCATATATAACAATAATATATTTACATATGAACCATTTAACAATAAATGTGGAAATTTAACAGCTAAAAAAATAATTGACAGTTGTTCAAACAAAATATATGACAACAGCAAATGTTTTGTTGAAAAAACAAATAAAACTGTAGAATATTTCCAAAATAAAATACCAAAACAATCACCAAATTGTCAAATCGATATAATTTATTTGAATCACCCGCCATATGTGGTTAACCTTGAATCTAAAAGTGATGACCCGAAAATAACTGGAATAGAAATTGTAATTGTTAATAATTTATTCAAATATACGAATTTGAAGCCGAATTATATCAAAACTTCACATAATCAGTGGGGTTATAAATACACGAACCATACAGCTACAATATTGTATGGTAGTATATTTAAAAAAGAGTGCCATGTAATCATAGGGCACATAGATTTGAACGAATCATTTTATTATGATTTGGATTCAACAGACATATATATTTATGACCAATTTAGATTTAATGTGCCTAAATCTTTACCTATAGCGAGATGGAAAAATTTATTTTTGGTTTTTGATGTAATTCTATGGATAATATTATTAATAACATTTATAATTAATAGTATTTCTTGGTATATATTATCAAAAAAAGATTTACCTTGGTGTTTCCTATATTCTTTATGCGTGTTTCTACAAGTTTCTTCCAAATATCTTCACACAAAATCATTCAAAGTGTCTTATATCTTTTGGACGGTATCTAGTTTGTTGATAGCAACCGCATACCAGTCAAAACTCGTCAGTTTCTTGACCAAACCTGTTTTTAACCATCAAATTTCCACAATACAAGAAATGATACAATATAAACTTCCTTTTGGTAGTTTGAGTATAGCGAAAATGGTATTCGAAGATAGAATAACAGATGATGACAAAATGGTTTATGATCATTTTCATGTTTGCCCCATTCCTGAAGATTGTATCGAAATGATTTTTAAAGGACAGTTTGGTTTCATGAATGCTGATATGTCTATGGAATATAGGGCCCAATTATATATTTCTAAAAATGATACTACTAATAATTATTATAGTTTGAAGAAAATTATTAAACCTGCTCTATACAGCATGAGAACTCTAAGAGGTTATCCGTTTCTAGAGCGATTCAATGATCTAATTTTGAGATTTCAATCTAATGGTTTACTCTGGAAATGGCGGGAAGATTCGAAACCAAAATTAGAGCAACTGCAAGAGAATATTGCAAAACCGTTAAAAATAGAGCATTTAATGAGTATATTTATATTGTTATTGTGTGGTCATATTGTCGCTATGTTTATATTTTTGTGTGAATTGTTATTTACAAATAAAAATTGTATAAAATAATAATGTTACTTTTTACCTTCCGTCACCTCTAGGTAAGGAAGGTATTGTCTTTGGTCAAAAAAATCGGTGGTGAATTTTCATTGAATAAGCACGTTTTAGGGTCTTTACAATACGATTTTACTATTTTTACGATGATGTCTGTATGTGTGTGTTCGTATGTGCGTGTGTGTGTATGTGTGTGTGTGTATGTGACCGCCTTTCATGCACGATATCTCCAATACTAGAATTCCAAAAATTACAATTCTTGCATATTCCCCTTCCTTGCAACCATATGCAGATTTGATTAGATTTTGGTTATAATTGGTCAACCGGAAGTACCCTCATTTGAAGATTTTAACAGTTTTTCTTGAAAAACTCAGTTAAATGTTATTATAACTTAAAGAATATATTATTCTCTATTCGATTTGATTGCATTTTATATTTCATATTCAACAGATATAGAGTTAAAGAATTATAAAGATAATAAATTTTATAATTCAGCCAGCTATGCTAAGTTAACCATGGAAACTGCTAATATATTCAGGTAATTCAAATTGACAGATGCCAGTATCAATAAAATGTAAATCAATGAAAGAAAACGGGAAGTACCTCTAGTGTTAGAAGTTTCTAGATATAAGAGAGACGATTACATTGGTTTGAACATGTCATGAGGAGAGATGAATATATTAATAGAAGGTGGAAGAAACATAGGAAGACCAAATATAAGATGAAAAGACTGTATTGCAAAAGACTTGAGAGAAAAGGAACTGAATGAGGACGACACGCAAAACAAAAATTAGTGGAAGAAGAAAATAAAAAATAGCGACCCCCTAACGAATGGGAAAACTAAAGAAGAAGAAGTCAGTGTCAAGTGAAATTTGCGTAGTTTGTTTATGAAATAACTTTACTGGAAATATAGGATCTTTTGCAAGAAAATTTATGTGTAGGGCGCGTGCAGTGACATGACTTTGCTGACTTTGGCAAGCAGATATGGGGACCCGTGTCAAAATGACAGCAATTAATTATGTCCATAACTGACAAGTATTATAATCTTTCATTCAAAATTTCATAATTTTCTTATTTCATGTGGTTTGTTTGTTATCAGGAGTATGGAATTCAGTTGCCGAGAAAGGGAATCATAAAATACCAAAAATTTTGAATCTTTTGCACGAAAATTTATGTATGGAATTTGTACGTTATACACAGGATTGACGGAAGGTATTGTGCTGGCCACAACAGATTTTTTATTTTTACCGCAAAGAGAGGTATTGGATTCATGCTAAAAATCGCATATCCAGATTTTAATGATTAAGCACGTTTTAAGGTCCTTACAATCCGATTTTAATATTTTTACGATGATGTCTGTGTATGTATGTGTGTGTATGTGTGTGTATGTGTGTGTATGTATGTGTGTATGTGTGTGGGGACATTGGAAGGCAGATTTCTCAAAAACTATAATACTCAATATCTGTTTAACTACGTATTTTCCTATCGGACATTACTGGGAAGAGCTGAAAAGGTTTTGGTAATAATTGTTCAACCGGAAGTAACAAATACTTTTAAATATAATTTTTTGATAAATTTTGTTCTTGCTAGTAAAAGAAGAGTAAATTCTCTATCTGATACATAAAAATATTTTACTATATCTTTTATAGATTTGGAGATAAAGAAATATAAGGTATATAATAATATATTGTAATAAATCTCACAGCACAAATAATGTCATAGAAACTGGACTATCTCTTTGCTTTCGTTCCGACGGTATTTGTTCAGCCCAGTGTCCTTCTGGAACGTTCCGACGCCACAATGATACCGAATACAATAGATTTAGGTCAACGGTGTAATTAACACATCTAGTCGTTCCGCCGCCGGGGATTGCGTCATCTGGGTAATACCGGCGAGGGATTACGAACATTTTTTCAGTAGCGGCACTCGTATACTCTTAACAGTAAGTTTACGGAAAAATTTTGAATGAAAATTGTGGTTTAAAGAAGGTATTGAATCTGCTTATTAATACAATAATTATCATCATCTCAGCTCTTTATTGTAATTAGTAATTTTATGATATATACATATAATTACCATTTTGTATGCCTGTAATGTCATTTCCTATCTTATCCCAATCTGGAATAAAATTAGCTAACATTAGTTTAACATCTCATCGCTACCTACTACGCGTTAAGTTGAAATTGATGTACATTTATTGAAGCTTTTACATGGAATTTCAATTAAACGTCTACGTCATACGTTGCACATGTGGCAGCACTGCTTCACTACATCCCATTTACAATGCTGCCAACATAAATTCCTTCATTTCCCTAGAACGCTGACGTGTTGCAACGTGGAGATATTTGTAGATGCTTTGTTGATATGTTGTATTGTGCTTATTTAGTAATGTAGACGCTTTTCAAAGTTTGTGAGCTAATATAAGTTTTGTAAGGATTGACATGATTTATACAGTGAAAGAAATATAGTTACTAAACGGCCAATAATTTAAAAAAAATAAAATAAATATTTCATCACGGCATATTATCCATTGCTGGGTGTGCCAATTTGCTTCGTACACAGATATCGGTAATGATGGAATATTTGTACCGTGTGGGCGCTTACCAGGCGTCTCCTCACGGGCACTCATTTCTGGCGTGGAGAGTGCGCCACAGGGGTCAATTTTGTGCCATTAAAATGCGATGTAATTTTTGGGGTTTCATGGCCGTGTGCCTGAGTGTCTGGTCGCTAATCTGGGGACCCGGGTACGATCCCGACCGACGCCAATAATTTAGTTTATAAAAATCTGATGTGGCCAACACAATACCTCCCGCTATTTACCTATGGGATCTCGTTGCAGCGTACCTGGGTCCTTATTCTTGAGCGTTCGTAATTATAGTAAAATTATTGAAAGATGTCCGATCAAGGACATCTGTATCATGAACGAATTAACAAATTGGCATACATTTATCTCTTTCCTTTGCAAAGGCTATAAGCATGAGCGATAAGGATAGATATAACATGCTTGTCTTTCAAAAATTCATATTGTTTCGACTAAGCTAAGACATTCCTTTTTAAAACGATGCTCGTTGTTGATAATACTTTCGCTGTAACGTAAGTTTATTTATTATTTCATATACATTACCTTAATTCATAGTCGTACGTATAACGTTATTTTATGTCAGAGTCACTGACACTGACATCGTGTCAGTATCTTATTTTTCACATATTTGGTTTTACTTGCTAATAAACTTACTAGTTGACTTATATTTGAATTTTGAATGCTGTTATTGTAACATATATTTTTATAATAATAAAATAACAGTAGTATCTTATGTACCCTCATAAAAATTAAGCAAACGACACTACTGAATTTGTCAGAATGGGCGGAGCAAAAATCTGAATTCATACAATTCGTAGATAACCTTGATCGGACATCTTTCAAAAATTTTGCTGTACATTGGTATTCGCATTCGTTTTCATGTTATTAGTGATAGTAGTCTGTGTTTCAAAAGTAATATTATATATGTCAGTGTCAGTGTCAATTGTATTGTCACATTAATTCAGATAACTTACAAGTTAAGAGTAACTTTTATCATATATTTATTAACAAGTAATAATTTTTTTTTTTAAACTTGTAAATGATGTGAATAAATGCAGCAATACAGTTGACACTGACAATGACATATCCAATATTGTTTTTGAAACACAGACTACTATGACTACTAACATGAAAACGAACGCGAATACGAACGAAATGACGAACGCTCAAGAATACGGGCCCTGATGTCTGGTCGCGAATCCGGGGAAGCCGATTCGATCCCAATCAACGCCAAATAATTAATTCGAATTTTAAATGGCATAAAATTAACCCTTGTGGTAAACGCCCGCACAATACAAATATGTCATCGTCATATATTAACATGATTTATACAGCAACATGTAAGCTACTTGATGACGGATGTACATACATGATACCACTTCCGGTTTATTAGTAATTAATATCAACTTTGAAATTTCAAATGGAACATACTATATTTGTCGAAAAGAGAATAGTGAGCCATGACTATGGCTTGAAGTAAAATAATTAACTAAAACAATTATTGTAACACGGTAAATTATTACTGAGTACTTACAGGTTGACATTTGTCGCGTTGTGCCGCATATTACTTAAGCTTAAGCAGAACAGCCTTCGTATTCCAAATTTCGTATCATATAATATGAAAACTTTTTAAGTAAAATATATGATAGTCTTTCGCACTATGAAAAATAAATAAACTTTATATTATTCTAGATTAAATCCCGGAAAATGTTCTGTAAAACAAATGTCCATTTTCGCGTTTTCTAGCTTATCTTTCAAGTCGTAAATTTACTGTAAACATATTTAAAAGAATGATAAACTGAAACAACATTGCAAATAAAATCAGACCATATAAACGGCGGAATAAATCGCGGTAGTGTTTAAAATATACACTTTCTGTTCAAAAATATTTACTATCTGCATTTTTATATCCTATTTTTAGCTTCCATCACCTTTAGGCTTTAGGTAAGGAAGGTATTGTCTTTGGTTAAAAAATTCAATGATGAGTTTTTAGTGTATAAGCACGTTTTAAGGTCCATATAATACGATTTTACCATTTTTACGATGATGTCTGTATGTATGTATGTGTTGTGTGTGTTTCGGATCGCAAAATTCAGTACCACGATTCCAAAAATTATATTTTTTTCGTATTCCTCAAATTTACATCCAGAAGAAGAGTTGATTTTAGTTATAAATGGTCAACCGGAAGTAGCCTCATTTGAAGATTTAACAGTTAGACTTAATTTATTGATATTTGACGTTATTATAACTTAAAGAATATATTATTCTCTGTACGATTTGATTGCATTTTATACTTCATATTGAATAGATATAGAGTTAAAGCATTTTAAAGAAATTAAATTTTATAAAAAAAATTAACTACTTCATTCAAAATTCTAATTTAATTTCAGATTACAGAAAACACATAACTCTTTAACAATCCTTACCTTCCGTTAACTTTAAAAATCTGCTCGATTCCATAATCCAAATAACATGTTGAACCGTTGCCAACCCAAAGCAAAACAAAACACTAATTCAGCTGTGACACCAGCAACTGTTTTTCATTTTGTCATCTTATTGGGCGAATTACCCAAACAGGTCGGTGCCCATTGTCAGTTAAAGTTAGATTAATGGTGACTTAGATAAATTTAAGTGCCCTTCATGATATGTCAGTTAAAATAATAGCATCAACACAAAAAAAATCTGATGTGGCCAGTACAATACCTTCCGTCAATCTTGTGTATTATGTATAAATTCCATACATACAAAAGTTTCTAAATTTCCAGTAAAATTATTTCATAAACAAACTATGCAAATTGCACTTGACAATGACATCTTCTTCTGAAGTATAAAATGCAATCAAATCGTATAGAGAATAATATATTGTTTAAGTTATAATAATGTTAAATGTCAATAAATCAAATTTAACTGTTAAATCTTCAAATGAGGCTACTTACGGTTCACCAATTATAACCAAAATCTGGATGTAAACTTGAGGAATACGAAAAAAATATAATTTTTGGAATCGTGGTATTGAAGTTATGGGATCCGGAACTTTTGTCACACACACATACATACATACAGACATCATCGTAAAACATGCTTATTCACTAAAATCTCATCACTGATTTTTTTTGACCAGACAATACCTTCCTTACTTAAAGGTGACGGAAAGTAAAAAATTCAAAAAAATAATATTTAGATTTTTTTTAAGATACTACTACTTCCGGTTTTCCAATTGGTACCAAAATCTATTCAACCCTTTCCATTAATGTTAGATTGAGGAATCAAGTCGAAAAGGTCTTTAGTCTTATAGAATTTGAGAAATCGTTTCTCCAACAACCTTACACACACACACAGACATCATTGTAAAAATGTTAAAATCGGATTGTAGGGACCTTAAATATCTAATCTACTCGTAATTATCTCTTATAATTATATGTATTATCAATAATTCTGTGCTACAGAATAAAAGTACAATCAAAGACTTAGGAGTCACTTTTGACTGTAAAATGTTATTTAATTTTCATTTTGACACAATTGTCAGGGAGTCATTCAAAATTTTAGGATTTATCATGAGATGTTGTAAATATTTCAGCAGACCTGCTTCCATTATTTGTCTTTTTAATTCTCTTGTTCGATCTAAACTTGAATATGCCTCTGTGGTTTGGAACTCTTGTTACAATATAAACTAATGTTATTAGAAAGTGTTCAAAAAAAATTTGTTAGATATTTGTGTATTAAATTTCATGTTAACGTTGAAAATTATTGTAACAAGCTGGAATATTTTCACATGTTATCTCTTGAAAATAGAAGGATTGTTGTAGACATGTTATTTTTATATAAAATTTTCAATAATCTTCTATATACAATTAATTTAGTACATTTTAACTTTTATATATCAAATAAACAAACTAGATCTAATTACTTACTTTTTGTTGCGCTTAGTAACACGAATAACAATAAGAATTCGCCAGTAAACAGAATTATGAGTATATATAACTCAAAATTTTTGCTTGTGGACATGTTCTCCATCTTTCATTTAATAAGTTCAAAACTAATATTATTGAGGACCTCTCTTGAATAATGTTGGTTATCAGTTTTTTACTTGCTAAACACTATTTACTTTTATTGTTGTTATTTATGTATGTTTAACTGTCTGTTACCTATGTTTGTTATTTTTTTCGTGGGAACCTATTATTGGTCATTGACTAAATAAAACTAAATAAAACGTGCTTATTCAATAAAATCTGGATATGCGATTTTTAGCATGAATTCAATACCTCTCTTAGCGAGAGGTAAAAATCGCACTATACTTAATATTAAAAGATTAAATGAATCAAAAAATATGTTAGCAAAAGCTTTCTGGAAAATCCTACATCTATAGAAGTAAGGCACAATATCTATCAACGAAATGACTCTGCGCCGGACAAAAGATACAACTCAACATTTTATTTATTTGCTACATCAAACTATTTCATTCTGCTAATGACCGAACACCAATTTATCAGTGCTCGCTCGGCCGTGAAAACGCTAGTTTTATCCTTTCTTTTCTTAAACCCTAGAGAACATCGATGATGTAATATTACAGCTATGAAAATCCGTGAATTATAAATGCTAATTGAACTGTAAATCAAGACTTTTCAATTTGAAATTTCAGATGAGAATTATGACTTTGATATGAAAATCAGAAATTGTATAAAAGGGACTGTTCAAGTTCAGAATTTTAATTTGGACACAGTTGTTCGAAACGGAGTATGATGATTGTAAGGAAATTTTATTAGAATGACTTAACAAGTAAAAGTAAATGACTGCAATTCATAAAAAAAATCTGTTGTGGCCAACACAATACCTCTTACCACTTGCGATTTTAGTTACATAAGTATAAGCCGCGAGCAAGCAGATACGGGGACTCGTATCAGAATTAAAATTAGTAATTATGCACATAGATGTCAAATGTCAGAATTTTTCATTAAAAATTTCAAGATTTTCTAAACTCACGTAGCTAATTTGTTACCAGGAGTGTGGAATTAACTTGCCTAGGAAAATAACCTACATGGAATTGAAAAATCATTCTAACACGGGCCCCCATATCTGCTTGTCAAGGCTAACAAAGGCACATGACTGCTCGCCCCTATTGTATTTAACATTTGTTGTATACCTACACTCTAGACCAAAAATTGTATTTATTCCTGTGAAGAAATTTTGTCCAACTCTTCTAATTTTTCGAAATGTTTCCAATTCATTGTCGGAATTGACAGTATTTTTGAAGGGTATATTTAATATACCTATACTTTTAAATATTTAACTATTCATAGAAATGAGGAGATGAAGAATATATTGGAAGAAGACCAAAGATAAAATGGAAGGACTGTATTGCGGAATATTTGAGAAAAAGGAACTGAATGAGAACGACACGTAAAACAGAAATGAGTGGAAGAAGAAAATAAAAAATAGCGACCCCTAACGAATGGGAAAAGCTAAAGAAGAAGAAGTGCAATTTGTATAGTTTGTTTATAAAATAATTTTACTGGAAATTTAGAATCTTTTACAAGAAAATTTATGTGTGGAATTTATACATTATACACAGGATTGACGGAAGGTATTGTGCTGGCCACAACAGATTTTTAATATTTAACATTCCCTCTTAGTAATGAATATTAACTTCAGCTCTACAAACACCACAATACACTACATTCGTTTTTTTCACTGCTAGCAACATAAGATCATAACCTCATAGAGTAAAATTTTCTAAAGATGTCCGATCAAGGTCATCTGTATCATGAACGAATTAACAATTAAGCATACATTTATCTTTTTCTTTTGCAAAGGCTATAAAAGTGTGCGATAAGGATGGATATAACACGCTTGTCTTTTAAAAATTCATATTGTTTCGACTAAGTTAGGACATTCCACTTTAAAACGATGCTCGTTGTTGATAATACTATCGCTGTAACGTAAGTATATTTATTAATTCAGATACATTACCTAGATTCATAGCCGTATGAATAACGTTATTTTTGTCAAAGTCACTGACACTGACATTGTGTCATTATCTTATTTTTAACATATTTGGTTTTACATTTGCTTTTAAACTTACCAGTTGACTTATTTTTGAATTTTGAATGATTTTACTGTAATATATTTTTATAATAATAAAATAACAGTAGTATCTTATGGACCCTCATAAAAACTAAGCAAGCGACACTACTGAATTTGTCATATTGGGCGGAGCGAAAATCTGAATTCATACAATTCGTAGAGGACCTTGATCGGACATCTTTCAAAATTTTTACTGTAATTCCCCTAACACTGCCTGACATCCTACAGCTTTATAAATGTGTATGCATTAGTTATGACGTCTGCCTATCCCTATCTCATAAGTCCTAAACAGTTGTGCGTAAAATATCGCTCAATCTTTTTCATGTCCCTCTTGTCCCTTAACAACTCCAAAGAAACTCTTGTTGGCGATACAAAGTCGACGCGTATATTTTAAGGATTATGAATATATTTACCTGTTTCATATGTTTAACATGAAAGATGTGAAGATAAAAAGTGTTTTAATGGAAACAGAAGTTAAATATGTGATAGGAATCTAATGGATTAATGGAATTTAAATTGAAGTGGCCTAGTTATACAAAAATGGAGGGAAAATAAATCTGGTTTGTGCAATCAAATGGACAGTTTTTAATGGAAAAGTTACACTCTGCGGGACTAACTTTGAAATTTCATTTTAACTAAATTGATTGTTGATTATACCTTTTTAAACTATAGGTGATACGTATATAAATCGAGTCTGCACCGATTCTATAGCAATATATGAGTTCATAATTATGCTGTCCTCATGAAGTTCAGAAATCAGTTTAATTTAATAACGAATCATTATCTTACAAATTCAAAAACATATTTTTGTCTAATTATAATATAGTTTTGATTTATGAAAAGTCAATTTTTAAATTGTAAAAGATATGTTTTAATTATTTCATTTTTTCAATTGTTATTTTACTTGAATATACACTGGCGAAAGAAATTAACGCATCACTTATAATTTATTCTATATCTTGGAACCGTTGTTATGTTTGAGCGGAAATTATTTATGCAAGGAAAAAGCGTATCATGTATGATGTTTTACTGATTGTTTGATATTTTTTGTTCTCATGGTATTCTGTCAATAAATAAAAGTTTCTTTTCTGACTTAAAGAAAGCTTCATATTAAATTCATTTTTGGATTTGTTTTGAAGTACTCTAGAAATTAAGTGCTAAATAGTGAAGCGTGAATATGAATAGACGCCAGAATCTTAATTTAAGTGTCGAAGAAGCTGTGGCTGTAGTAACACTTACAGAAGAAGGTTGCAGTCAGCGTTACATCGGTCAGCGCTTTGGTGTTAACCAATCGACTGTATCGCGGGTCTTGAAGAGACATCGGGAAACTCACTCATACTCAAGAAGGCCAGGTCAAGGGAGAAAACGAGCAACAAATGCTATCCAAGATCGGTTTTTGATGATGCAGACGTTAAGGGAACGGTTTATTACGGCTCCTAGACTACAAAATATGCTCGCAGAGGCCTACAATGTTCATATTAGTTCCGTTACCATAAGAAAAAGGTTACGTGATTTTAATTTAACCCCAAAAATACCAGCAACAGTCCCAAATTAACCGCAGAGCATCGCAGAGCCAGATTAACGTTTGCTCAGGAACATGTTAACTGGTTACACGCCGATTGGGCTAATGTTATGTTTAGCGACGAGTCCAGATTTTGCCTTAATAGCAGTGATAGACGGATGCGTGTATACAGATGGCCAGGTGAACGTTATGCGCAATGTAACATTGTTCCGACTGTTATGTTTGGTGGAGGTTCGCTTATGGTGTGGGGTGGAATCACTTCAGAGGCTCGCACGCAGTTGGTGGTCATACCAAGAGGGAGCATCACGGCAGCATCTTATATAGAAAACATTTTAGAACCATATGTAATGCCTTTTGCGCCTGTTGGGGGAAACGACTTCATCTTTATGCATGATAATGCAAAACCCTATTCTGCCCGAATAGTGCAACAATATCTTGCCGAAGTGGATATCACCACAATGCAATGGCCAGCCAGGAATCCGGATCCTAATCCCATAGAACACCTTTGGGACACGATGGGTAAACGACTTAGAGCACTTCCTCGGCGTCCAATCAACCAAGAAGAGCTCGGGCAAAAATTGCAGGAAATTTGGGAAGATATTGACCAGAATGACATTAGTGCATTATTTAGCAGTATGGGTCGTCGCTGACAGGCAGTTATCCGAGTAAAAGGAAGAAACATTAAATATTAAGTGTTTTAATCGCATGTTAAATTTTGTTAAAAGTGTTTCTCTTCATTTTTCTTACAATTTTATTAAGTTTTTATTGTTTCATTGTCTTAATTCTTACCATAAAAGTAAAATTATAAAAATCATTGATTAAAATTTGAAGAAAATAAAAATATTCCAATATTAGCTGAGTTTATAAAAGTGATGCGTTAATTTCTTTTGTCAGTGTAGAATAGAGATTTGATATAAATACTGTAATGTACTATAATCTTTTCTTTCCTTTATAGTTACAACTATTAATGTTCATTGCATGTGAAGTTGGGCCAATTGCTTTAGAACTATTTATTGTCAAGAATATATGGGCGGCAATACATACATTATTCTAATATTACATTTCACATTCTTTTTGACCTGTTATCGGCGTCCATCTTCCACACTCATACAGACTCGTCAGCGTCGGACGCGTTCCCCTAAGTGATATAAAGTACACATTGTCATTCCAATCACAAGAATTATCATAGGCGCGCTTAATCATCTAATAAGATAGACAGGAAAGGGAGCAGGAATAAGGTCTTTCCAAAGTCCCAGACTTGGTCAGGTGCCCCGCATATTAAATGCGGCCTAACATCTCGTGGGTTCCGGTACCCCTATCCGCAAAGGTATGCACCCAGTGCAGGGACGATTTGCTGTAATACGGCTCCCGTGAATAGTCACTTCGGAGCCACTAGCGATACCGTAGCCACCTACACATGTCCCAGACATGTTAAGCTCCCAGAGCACCATATGGGTCCCAGACCTATTATGAGAGCTTAGCTTACAATCGACAACGTACATATTGTCATTCTAATCACAACAATTGCTACAGGCGTGCATTATACGATAGACAGGAGGGGGATAGGTATAAGGTCCGTCCTAGACCTAGGCCTCTCATTTGGTGTTTCTCACACCTGGTGTTTCACTACTAGCCGTACCATAGCCACCAATTGTCCCAGAAATGTTGGGTCCCAGACCCGTTGCGAGAGCTTAGCTTACGGCCATAAGCAGGTCCCAGACCTCTTATGGACCTTAGCCTCTCACTTGGCGTTTCTCTACTATGCACGCTAGCTACCTTCAGAGTACACGACTCTATGGACCCAGGGTTGTCCCAGACAACCCTTCGGATAATATGTTTGCGGCCATAAACCAATAATACAAATGTATATCTCACATATACCATGCGTATCAAATACACAAATAGTGTACAACATAATAATCAAGCAACTGGCGATTCACGCTTTTACGCCATACCTGTACTGTAATCAGAACAACCGTGAGATTTACCACTCACTTTAAGTACAGTAAACTGCTTGCCTTTTCTTATGGACACTATCGCACACAGATCCACACGACACTGTGGTCACAACACAACTAAATTGCCTATCCAAAGGTTGGGGGTGTTTTGCCTTTAAAGAATGTCAAGTGTTTTAACCCAGTGGAGTACCACCGAAAAGTGAATCTTACAAACGAATCATTATTTTACAAATTCAAAGATATATTTTGCTAATTATAATAACCCTCGTAATGACTGCCAACCACCTAAACGCGAAAACAAAAACCTCGCTTTACAATAACAAAATGAGCTCTGTTGTTATACTATTGACATATTATGCATAATCCTTTTTGAAATAACCTATTTAAATCCATTGTTTTAAAGTGTTAACTCTAGAACAATTACATCATTGATCCATAATGAATGTACAAAAACCTTCGGATAGAAAATGAAATTATCTACGGCAGCCTAGCTAATCTTGAAACAATAGCCGCACTGACAACAAGATAACAAAAGTTGCAGGCGAGGAGCTATTCACTTTTAGTCTTTGTTATATAGTGCTGAGCACAGGTACACCAACGGTGCCAAGCGATAAAAATAAGGTTGTAAACAAATACAGCGGTAGGGAAAATGTTAGCGAAAGTGAAAAGGAGGGAAAGGCAAGGAGGTATTATACTTTAGATGATAATGGAGTCTGGAGGAAGGTTGGGGATATAAAACAGAAGAAATATTTATACTTAATAGTCACAGTTATAGTCAATTTTTTTGACTCTGTCGGGTACAGTAATAAAACTATAAATGAACTATAAATATCGCAATTATGATAAAGCGGCATATCCTTTACTTTCTGTAGTATAATACTGTTTGGCTTCGGCCCATATTTTTGAGCCGCTCTATTCATTTATGTTAAAGGACTGTAATGCTATTTTCCTATACACACCTGGTAGACGTTTGATTCAATGCATGAATAGAGCGGCCCAAAAATATGGGCCGATGCCAAACAGTATTATACTGCAGTATACTAAGTAAAGGATATGCCGCTTTATCATAATTGCGATATTTATAGTTCATTTACAGTTTTATTACCGTACCCGACAGAGTCAAAAAAATTGACTATAGGTGTTATGCGTATAAGTAGAGATGTGACATAATTTTTATATGCAGTTTTTCTAAACCAATAGATGGCAAAAATGTATAAAATAATACTACTGGATAACATGTCAATCAATTTGATAATTTGGTGTTCCTCTGTCAAGTAGTTTTTATAATATTTATTTTTTCTTCAAACGTCGTAAAAGTAGCATCTTTTGTGACTTGATTCACAAGGTAAAAGTTTAATTTCTACGCCGGTAGATATCCATAGAAACCATACAGAATCAACGAATAAGAAGTAACTTGTATAAAAGAAACCTGTAATATCGCCCTAAATGTCACTATAACACACTAGGTAACCTAAGAATAAAGTTACTAAATACCATCAATAGCTGTCAAATTTAAATATATAACCTATGAATTGAAATATAAACAGAGTTTACTTTTGAGGAAATAACATTATTAAAGAATAGCAGACTTACAAATTACAATCACAGGGACGGTAATGAGCATAAGAATACTTAGAATTAAAGTGATAAGAAAAGTTTATATTATTTTGCACTGATTCCTAGACATATCTTTCAACCACACTGTTAGATTTCCATCTAATTAAACAACTTCAGGGGGCGTACATTATAATACTTCAAATTCTGACATAATTGCACACAAGGAGAATATAAAATTACAGTTTTTATTTAAACGTCAAAACTTGAAAATTTTCACATCAATATTTATAACAAAAAGTGAACAAATAAGTATCCATTGCGTACAGAGCATTTGAACAACACACACACACACAGACGTTGTAAAAATGTTAAAATTAAATTGTAGGGACCTTAAAACGTGCTTAATCATTAAAATCTGGATATGCGATTTTTAGCTTGAATCCAATACCTCTCTTAGCAAGAGGTAAAAAATTAAAATCTAGAATTTAAACCGTATTAAAGATTATAAACTTTGATCTGTTGGAAACCCCTGGTGTAGGACGGTAATCATGTAGGCGAAGTGAGAAAATTCACGAAGAAACAGGTTTTAATTTCTGTGTAAAAGGAATGGCTGTTGTGTGTTAGAAGCTTACGAGCTTTTTATTGAGCTTTGTTTGCCGGGTTTTGCTGATTATATACTTGCTTTAAAAGCACACTCTCAACACTAAAATTGGAATTACGAATAATAGTTTGGCAAATACGTCATTATCTTACATTTAATACACGTTCAACTGTAAAAATATATTGTTATTATTGCAGTGGTAAACTAATATTAACAATATCAATAATATTATTATACTAATGATATCCTACCGACTGCGCCAACAGATTTTCCCCAGATTCTTTGGAGGAAAAAAATATCGTACGAGGATCAACATTGTTTAATTTCAGCAGCACGCAATTTTTGACCAATCATAATACTCAATATATACGAGGGTCATTCAATAAGTAAAGAGACAAATTCTATAATTTTAAAACTATTCAATGAATGTGTACAATCTTTTCAGGGGTGTTAGTTGGCAACTTTGGGATATGCTCTGATCAGCTGTTTCATCATTTTATGTCAACATAACCTCAAAATTTTCAGTTCACCATGGCAAGTTCACTAGAAGATTGCACCTTAGAAGAGCAGCGCTCAGTCATTAGATTTTTAGTCGCAGAAAGTGTAAAACCATGTGAATTTTTTTCTAGAATGTTAATACAGTACGGTAAAAGTTGTATGAACCGTGCGAATTTTTAAAAGTGGGTTGATGGGTTTAAAAGTGGCCGAACAAGTGTAGGTGATGAACCCCGATGTGGACGTCCAGTGGAAGTTTCTGGTCCCTCGTTGGAATCGAGGATTGGCGGACTTATTTGTGATAACAGAAGAATTACTGTTGAAATGATAGCTGAGGAAGTTCAAGTAAGTGTTGGAACTGTTCACAATGTCATTCAGAACAATTTAAAGTACAGAAAAACGTGTGCCAGATAGGTTCCCAGACAGCTTACTGACGCTCATAAAGAATCAAGGCTTTCCATTAGTCAAGACTTAAAGCAACGAAGTTTGATTGAAGGAGACGCTTTTTTTAAAAGTGACCTGCGACGAGGTCTGGATCCATCACTACGACCCTGAGACCAAAAGGCAGAGTATGGAGTGGAAACACACTAGCTCTCCAGTTCGCAAAAAAATCAAGGTTCAACCTTCCGCCGGTAAAGTGATGCTGACCATCTTTTGGGACTCACAGGGTCCAGTCCATTGCGATTTCCTTGAAGATCAGCGAACTATCAATAGCCAATACTACTCTGAGATGCTAGAACACAAAGTTAGACCAGCTATCAGGAGCAAACGCCGTGGACTCTTGTCAAAAGGAGTCATTCTTCAGCACGATAACGCCCGCCCTCATACAGCCCAGCTGACCCGTGATAAGCTTCAAGAATTGGGTTGGGAGGTCTTACCTCATCCTGCCTACAGCACCGACCTCGCCCCATCTGATTTTTACCTGTTTGGACCACTCAAAGACGCCCTACGTGTGGCTTCGGGGTAAATCGAAAGAATTCTTCGCCAAGGGAATTAGGAAGCTGCAAGAAAGATGGGACAAGTGCATAACTGTGGGGGGTGATTATGTTGAAAAATAGCCTGAATTTTGAAAGATTGAAATAAACCGTTTTTGAGCTATAGCCATTTGTCTCTTTACTTATTGAATGACCCTCGTATATATATTACATAAATGTGTTGGTAGTCTATGCAGTCTATTGATTCAGCTCTGGTTGAAATTGAACACGTTTCTCGCCCATCTAAAGGCAAATTATTCATCTTCTAATCGTCTTATCCATCTAAATAGTCTTACCTTGAATTCTGAAGCTCTTCCTAGTAGAATATGATTAATTACAAGGATTAATTAAAGTATAAGCAGAAGTTTAAATTGAATTTTCCGGCAATTATATTGTCATCGCTATTCGTTTTCTTGCTAAGATGAATCTAAGTTCATCTGGAAGTGCATCTATTACCGTCAAGATAAGACACTTCGTTTCCAAGTTAACTTAGTCATAAATTGCTATCTTAGAAGTAAGGTTTATATATTTTATACCGGATGACTTCTTGAAATCAACTAGGGAATACATTTTGATTTTCTTATTTTGTTGTTGTTATTTACTTATTAATTTTAGAGGAAATATAAAATGTATTTATAATTAAAATTAAAAATCTGATGTGACCAACACAATACCTCCAACCATTTATTTTTTATTAATTTAAATACATATGCGATTTTTAGCATGATCCCCTATACCTCCCTTACCAAGGGAGGTAAAAAAAATCAAATCAAAATACAAACAGCTATTTCGTTTGTACTTTTATTTCAGCAGTAAATCTAAATGTCCAATGTTTAAATGCCTAATAAAAGTTGTGATTTTATGGGTACCTGCGGTCTACATACAAAAAAATTTACTATATACTATATATTGATGTTGTATGTTTTACAACCAGGGATACCAACAACAAACGTTTTCATGCCTCTAAATGTTGTTTGTTTAATATAACTAGATGGCCGAAATTTTGTAATCTTCTTGAATAATCACTATTGAAAATCCATTTTCTTACAAAGTTTTAGTCACGAACATGAAAACCTGAATTAAATTCACCATTATCAATGGGGCCCTCGTCCATACTAACACATTAGAAAAATAATCATTTTTACCTCATGCTAAAAATCGCATATCCAGATTTTATTGAATAAGCACGACTTAAGGTCCATAGAATCCGGGTTTAACATTTTTACGATGATTTCTTTGTGTGTGTGTGTGTGTGTGTGTGTGTGTGTGTGTGTGTGTGTGTGTGTGTGTGTGTGTGTGTGTGTGTGTGTGTGTGTACACAAACCCAAACTATTTGCTTGACCAACTAGACTATTTTATTTACCCTGGAAAACTCCTCTAAAAATTCGTCTCAGAAAACTTCCCTAGTTTTCCACACTAGATAATTCAATTTCCCTCACATGTTTAGTTTCCTAGATTGGGTGAGTGCAGTGTTACCAACTTTATCAAGTTCCAAACACCTTACCCTAGAAAGAACCGAACGAAAATGGATGTGTATACAACGTGAAGATTTAATACGGCGATTAAATTGTTGACAAGAGTGAATCAATGGGTTGAATCGAATGCTCGTTTACAGGACAAAAACTTTTGGGTTCAAATACCACATTCGAGAAAAGAATGCTATAAATAAATAAATAAATATTATTTCAAGCCACAGTCATGGCTCACTATTCTCTTTTCGACTAGGTGTATAAAAAATCTGATGTGGACACCACACGACTTCCTTGTACGATTATTAAACTATACATATTTTTTTAATAAATAAATTACAAAATATTAATTTTAACTTCAAAACAGTAAGATATATAGCGACCATAATCTAACCCGGTTCTTTTTAAAGAGAGTTTTGATTACAACAAAGAAATATTTTATTACAACAATGAATATGACTAATTTCACAATAAAAATATAATATTTGTTATTGTACGAATCATAAAACTTTACGTATTTAACGTAATTTGACATGAACATTTTTTTATGTTTTTGTCCTAATCTATAGCAAGCTTTATTACAAAAACAAAAAAGTATATAATTTTTAAATTTACATATCTCGCTTATACAAAGGGCTAATTTAATAATACTTGATGTGCTAGACGCAGAAATTAATTCTCTAAAACTTTTATTTGAAGCATTTATTTCTAAAATCAAAATAAAATCATTTTATTCAAGAAAAACTGTTAACAACTTCAAGTAATGTACCACTTTCGGTTAGCCTATTTTAACCAAAATTATGTTATTTCAATTGACATAAAAGTCTTGTATACCAAATTTGAAAAGTTTTGGATTATATTTTAAAACAGTTTTTCATTAAAATCTATTATAGGCTTCATGTAAAGTGCCACTTCTGGAAATTGTGTAATAACCAGAAAGGGAGGTGCACAACTAGATGTTATAGGAGTCCTAAATACAAAATTCCAACTTTCTACGGCTTACCGTTTTTGAGTTACGCGAGATACGTACGTACGAACGTACGTACGTACGTACGTACAGACGTCACGACGAAATTAGTCAAAATGGATTCAGGGATGATCAAAATGGATATTTCCGCTGAAATCTGAAAACCGAAATTTTTCGCGATTACAATACTTCCTTTACTTACGTACAAGGAAGTAAAAAGTGCCCGCCATTTTAATTTTTAATATCGATTACCTCAATCAATCTCATTTTAATCGGTTCATACCTCGTGTGCTAAGCTTCCCTCTTATGGACAAAATGTCCATAAATAACAATTATATGAGAGTTATTAAATATTAAAAATTATTACACATTTTTTATATTATCCCGTCTTAAAAAAATCAATAAATATTCCGTCTGTCTGAATCTGCTTCGCAAGAAGTGACATATATCCATATTTTAATTTAATTTGACATGTATTTCGGAGCAATTCATCACGAATACTCATAATTCAAGTCGACAGCCCTTGTTCGGAACTTCAGCCAAAGGGAAATAAAATTCTACATGGGTCGGACATTTTTTGACTGATTACACGAAATGAAGTTAGGTTAGGGACGAATTTCCCCAAAGACGACCAAGAATTGCAAGCTTGCAAAGTTGGCAGTAAGAAAACCAACTTCAGGACAGTTAAAAAAAAATTTGCGCGCGAATTAATCAAAAACTCGATATACGATTTTTAGTAAGATTCCTATATCTCCCTTTACCAAGAGTAGCGGGAGGTGAAAACCAGATTTTAACATTTTCACGATGAAGTCTTTGTGTGTGTGTTCGTGAGTGTGTGCGTGTATGTGTGTGTGGATCTTCTTTACGCTCTAACTTAAATACTATAATTCTGAAAATTTGAAACCTTGTTTTTCTATCTGATTCTAATATGGAAAGAAGCCATTGGATTTTGGTGTCAATCGGATAACCGGAAATGACACTTTACTTGAAGTTCAAAGTATTTTTTCTTCGAAAAATATTATAAAATTAAATTTTCTACATATTTACATTAATATTTTTACCTTCCGACACATTTAGGTAAGGAAGGTATTGTCTTTGGTCAAAAAACAGCTACTATATTAAGAAAATTCTAATAGATAGATGACAGTGTCATTGAAAATAAAATTAATGTGGCAGAGAGATGAAGATATTGAGATGGATGTTGGAGAAGACACGAAAAGGTAGGCTAAGGAATGACAGGATAAGAGAAATGGCTCGAGTGATAGAAGTTTCTACAAAGATACAAGAGAGACGATTTCATTGGTTTGGACATGTCATGAGGAGAGATGAATATATTGGAATGAATAGCTTAGTAACAGAAGGTAGAAGAAACAGTGGAAGACCAAAGGTAAGATGGAAGAACTGTATTGCGGAAACCTTGAGAGAAAAGTAACTGAATGAAGACAACACGCAAAACAGAAATGAGTGGAAGAAGATAATAATTATATATTATAAATAAATTTATAAAATAACTAATAGATCTCTAATGAATGTAACTGACAAATAGATGACACTTTTTCCTCTTTCCAAAACTCAAATTACCACTTCGAGGCACCCGTTTTCAGTCGATAGAAGACATAAAAGAGAACTCGCGGCGAGTACTGAAGTCGATTCGTGAAAATGCGTTTAAAAACTGTTTTCATGATTGGATTATTCGTTGGCATACAGTAAAATTTTTGAAAGATGTCCGATCAAGGGCACCTGTATCACGAACGAATTAACAAATAGGCATACATTTATCTCTTTCTTTTGCAAAGGCTGTAAGACTGTGTGATAAGGATGGATATAACACGCTTGTCTTAAAAAAATCATATTGTTTCGACTAAGTTAGGACATTCCATTTATAAACGATGCTCGTTGTTGATAATACTTTCGCTGTAACGTAAGTTTATTTATTAATACAGATACATTACCTGGATTCATAGCCGTACGTATAACGTTATATTCTGTCAGAGTCACTGACACTGACATTGTGTTAGTATCTTATTTTTAACATATTTGGTTTCACATTTGCTTATAAACTTACTAGTTGACTTATTTTTGAATTTTGAATGTTTTTCCAGTAATATATATATTTATAATAATAAAATAACAGTAGTATCTTACGTACCCTCATAAAAACTAAGCTAACGACACTACTGAATTTGTCATGATGGGCGGAGCAATAATTTGAATTCATACAATTCGTAGACAAGACATCTTTCAAAAATTTTACTGTAAGTGTATTATTTCGGAAGGGTCCTACTTTGAAGGCGATAAAATAAATTTGGGTGAATAATGCATATTTTGTGTTTTATTGACCAATTACCGGTACTTTTTTGACATAGTAGTACATTAAATAAATCATTTGTCTCAAATATCCTGCAGGTATACTGGCTTGCAAAAAAATCGCGTACACCTTAAAAGTCAAGTAACCGAGTTTTTACCTTTTTAAGCTATGTAAATACGATTTTTTTAAAATAGGTTACTATCAACTGTCAATGAAGTTGTCACCATTGTCACTGTTATGTCATTATTTTAGGTATCGTGGAGCAAGTTCTTCATTGTGCTAAGTTACTACTAAATTACAAATATATTCTAGAAAAATGAAAGAACAACCAAGTATTTATTTTAAATGGATTATAAATAAGTAAAAATTATGACTGAAACAAATTATGGACGAAGTAACGTTAGTAATTTATCATCGCTCCATCAGCGTCCAGTACTTTATTTAATCTTAATATTCTGCTATTGATCTGACTAACCACCCCTCTTCTAACATAGAAAGTATTACAACTTTCTCGTTTTCTGATAATTTTGGCATCTTAATTGACACTAATGACACTGACTTGTGACACTGACAAGTTAACAATCGAGGCCGACTCAATACAGCAAAAAACAGGTGTACGCGATTTTTTTGCAAGCCAGTGTACTGTATGTACAAAGCTAACCCTTGTATCATATAGGATACATAATTTTATAATTATTACATATGAACATAGCCCTAAAACCCTTTCTGCTAATTTCCATGTATGATACTAATCAATCTTACATGCTTGTCATCCCAGCATCGGCATTACCAACCTTACCACCTTAATCCGCCAATTCACTTTACAATCACCCACCACGCTAGCCACTACAACAATTCACTCACGCCAACGTTGTGAATATTGAAACCGACGGTTGGCAGCCGTGATTGTAGGAAGTGGGGGCTTAGGCCGGTCCGCAGGGATGCCAACATAACCCCTGGACCTCGTGGAGTATAAATACTTGCCCTATTATAGCGTAGAACATTTGATGTATGGCTCTTGAAAGGATTAAACTAGGTTTGATACAATGATTAATTGTTTGTTGTTGGACGCAGGGGCTTGGATGGAGAAACTGTTTAGGGTGAATGGATACATTTATTAAGATATTGGAATTGAAGTGAAGGAGTTAGTTTAATTTGTACGAAAAGGGTTGTTTAGAATGTTATCAACATGGGCCCGCATTCTTGAACGTACATTTCGTTCGTATTCGAATTCGTGTTCATGTTAGTAGTGATAGTAGTATGTGTATCAAAAATAATATTGTATAGAGGGTGTAACATAGGCGTTTAACATGGGAAATTAGTTTTTCCGTGCGCATTGCTCCCCTAATTATTTTGGACAAAAAGTTTCAATTGGATGTTGTAAAGCAAAAATTTCTACATCCGAATCAATAAAAAAAATCTGATGTGGCCAACACAATACCTTCCGTCACTCCTGTGTATTATGTATAAATTCCATACATAAATTTTCTTGCAAAAGATTATAAATTTTTGGTATTATGTGATTCCCTTTCTCGGCAACTGAATTCCATACTCCTGATAACAAACAAAACACATGAAATAAGAAAATTATGAAATTTTGATTGAAAAATTATAACACTTGTCAGTTATGGACATAATTAATTGCTGTCATTTTGACACGGGTCAAAGTCATGTTACTGCACGCGCCCCATACATAAATTTTCTTGCAAAATATCCTTTATTTCCAGTAAAGTTATTTCATTAACAAACTATGCAAATTGCACTTGACACTGACATCTTCTTCTTTAGTTTTTCCCATTCGTTAGGGGGTCGCTATTTTTTATTTTCTTCTTCCACTCATTTTTGTATTCCGTGTCGTCCTCATTCAGTTCCTTTTCTCTCAAGTCTTCTACAATACAGTCTTTTCATCTTATATTTGGTCTTCCTATGTTTCTTCCACCTTCTATTAATATATTCATCTCTCCTCATGACATGTTCAAACCAATATGTAATCGTCTCTCTTATATCTAGAAACTAGAGTTACTTCCCTTATTCTTTCATTGATTTCATTTTATTGATACTGACATCTGTCAATTTGAATTACCTGAATGTATTAGCAGTTTCCATGGTTAAGTTAGCATAGCTGGCTGAATTATGAAATTTATATAAAATTTATTATCGTTATTCTTCTTTAACTCTATATCTGTTGAATATCAAATATAAAATGCAATCAAATCGTATAGACAATAATATATTCTTTAAGTTATAATAACATTTAACTGATTTTTTCAAGAAAAACTGTTAATATCTTCAAATGAGGGTACTTCCGGTTGACCAATTATAACCAAAATCTAATCAAGTCTGCATATGGTTGTGAGGAAGAGGAATACGCAAGAATTGTAATTTTTGGAATTCTAGTATTGGAGATATCGTTGACGAAACCGCGGTCACATACACACACACACATACAGACATCATCGTAAAAATAGTAAAATCGTATTGTAAAGACCCTAAAACGTGCTTATTCAATGAAAACTCACCACCGAATTTTTTGACCAAAGACAATACCTTCCTTACCTAGAGGTGACGGAAGGTAAAAACATTTTGGCTACTTCATACCCAGCAGAAATAAAATTTGAAAGTTCAGGAATTACAATTTAATAGTATTAGCCATGGAATTAGAAATGTAAATATTTTTTATATAGTTAGGTTTACAAGATACGACTATCAACTTTTATTTTTTAAATATCAACCCATAATTATTTCACCAAAATATAAACCGCCATTTTTTTCTTCTTTTCAACGATATGTATTAGTTTTTATTTATGTACATAAAAAATTCGAGAAAAATAAGATAATTGAGAAATATGAGAAATAATTTTTATTTAAATATTGAATAAAAAAATTTCTCGATTTTTTTTCAAATGCATTAATAAATAATCTAATCTGGCCAGCACAATACCTTCCGTTAATCCTGTGGATTATGTATAAATTCCATAAATTACGTAAATTTTCTTGCAAAAGATTGTAAATTTGTAGTAAAATTATTTCATAAACAAACTTTGCAAATTGTACTTGACACTGGCATCTTCTCTTTAGCTTTTCCCATTCGTTAGGGGTCGCTATTTTTTCTTCTTCTTCTATTCATTTCTGTTTTGCGTGTTGTTCTCATTCAGTTCTTTTTCTCTCAAATCTTCCGCAATACAGTCCTTTGCAGTTTCTTCAACCTTCTATTAGTAAGTTAATCATTCTTCTTCCAATATATTATTCATCTCTCATGACATGTTCAAACCAATGTAATTGTCTCTCTTGTATCTTTCTAGCAACTTCTAACACTGGAGTTATTTCCCTTATTGTTTTGTTCCTTGCCGTATCTTTCCGGGTCTTCGCCAACATCTATCTCAACATCCTCATCCCTGCCACATTCATTTACTTTTCATTGATACTGACATCTATCAATTTGAATTATCTGAATATATTAGCAGTTTCCATGGTTAGCATAGCTGGCTGATTTAATATCTTTATAATTCTTTAACTCTATATCTATTGAATATGAAGTATAAAATGCAATCAAATCGTATAGAGAATAATATATTCTTTAAGTTTAATAACGTTAAATGTCACTAAATCATATTTAATATATAAAAATGTTAAAATCGGATTGTAGGGACCTTAAAACGTGCTTATTTATAGCATGAATCCAATACCTCTCTTAGCGATAGGTAAAAAATTATCAACTTCTGCTATACAGCTCCCCAATTCCTTATCCTTTACTTCCAAACTCGCTATCCCCACCCCTTTGCGGAATCCCTCCACAGGGGCGTAACCCCGAGCTCGAATAGCTGGGCGTTTTTGTAGCGCGAAACTGATCCATACCATCCATACACTACCTGCATCTCAACTCGCAAGGCAACCTAAATTCTACGGCACGACAACGTATTCCTCCGTAGTCGTCTTGGATTCTCGTGAGGTTGACGGCTCTCGTGTAGTATACACAATACAATATAACACACAACACGAGATTGTGTTGTGAATGTTGTGTAAAAGCAACGGAGAGGATTACTAAATTATACGAAGGATAGGAATAGAGAATGTTGAGCATAAGAAAGAAGTAGCTAATAAATATAAATCAAGGAGAATTGTATCTGTGTTTAGGAAATGGGAATGCGATGCGAAATGTGGACAGTTTCTGTTTTATATACGGAATGTAATAGAAATAAGTACATTAAATGTAAACAGTGATAGCACTCGTCAAGTGCAATAATATTTCTTAATAACATTTTCTTGTAAACCTTCTAGATAATAAATAGATCATAAATTTCATTTCCCGCCTATGGTCGAATAAAATAACAACTGAATGTCGGTCTGCGCGTGCGTATGGCGTGCGTCTACGAAGCTGTTTCTGGTTTGTTTTCGTTGTGACTTGAAACAATGAAAGAAAGATTACAAACTGGTGAATAGATTGATAGATACAACAGAAAATAAAACTATACACAACTCGGGAAAGATAAGACTGGACTAGGATAACAAAAAAATCATACGTCAAATTTTTATGGTACAACATATTAGACAATCCAAAAATGGTAAGACATTTATAGGATGCAGCCGACCAAGAACAGCTCTAAATTATCATAGTGCTATTCTTCGAGTACTAGACCCTGGCTGAGTCCAAAATATCCTCTTCAATATTCTCTATGTGATCAGGGCTAGTTGTTCCCCAAGCCGTCTACTACAACTGACGTAAATGTCACTGTTGCTGCATCATCCAATTCGCAGTGTTGCCAAACTGTGCATTATTGATGAAATAAACTTAGTATATTACGAAGGGTAAATAGTACATTAAAAAAACAAGTATCATAAGGCAATTTGTTAACGTGCGAGACCAAGTTTAGGAAACGAATCGCGAGGCAAGTTTTATAAAAGGTGCGTTAATCCTTTATGAAACCTGATTTTTATACTAATTACTTTCCGTCACCTTTAGGTAAGAAAGGTATTGTCTTTGCTGAAAAAAAATAATGAAGAGTTTTTAGTGAATAAGCATGTTTTAGGATCCCTATAATACGATTTAACCATTTTTACGATGATGTCTGTATGTATGTATGTATGTGTGTGTGACAAAAGTTTCGGATCGCATAACCGGAAGTAGCCTCATTTGAAGATTTAGCAGTTAAATTTGATTTATTGACATTTAACGTTATTATAGCTTAAAGAATATATTATTCTCTATATGCTTTGATTGCATTTTATACTTCATATTCAATAGATATAGAGTTAAAAGAATTTTAAAGTAATTAAATTTTATAAATCAGCCAGCTATGCCAAACATGGAAACTACTAATATATTCATATAATTCAAATTGACAGACGTCAGCATAAATAAAACGTAAATTAATGTGGCAAAGATGAGGATGTTAAAGTAGATGTTGGGGAAAACACGGAAAGATAGGTAAGGAAATAACTCTAGTGTTACAAGTTTCTAGAAAGATACAAGCGAGGTGATTACATTAGTTTCAAAATGTCATGAGGAGAAATGAAGAATATATTGGATGAATGCTTAGTAATAGAAGATTGAAGAAACAGAGGAAGATCAAAGATAAGATGAAAGGACTGTATTGCGGAAGACTTGAGAGAAAAGGAACTGAATGAGAACGACACGTAAAACAGAAATGAGTGGAAGAAGAAAATAAAAAATAGCGACCCCTAACGAATGGGAAAAGCTAAAGAAGAAAAATATGTTGACGGAAGGTATTGTGCTGGCCACAACATATTTTTTTTGTATTCCGATAATTTTACAATATTTTAAAAAATGTGACGTCAAAAATATGACTTTAAACTTAAACGTCAAATATATAAATTAATTCCACTTATCACTATTTTTTCAATAAATAAACTATTCTAACAATTGCCCTCAAAGCATATATTGATTACGACAACAATCGAATCACACTAAAGGACAAACAGAAATAACAAACACATGAAGACGAATCAACCCTTAACATTCTCACCCTTACGAATTCAATACGAGCATCGCATGTGTATCCAACTCCATTGTGTGCTCCAGGCAACTCAGTCAAACTATTACAAGATTTCCGAGTGAAAAACTACTAGACCGACACTCGACAGCCGACAGCAGAAGAGTTCACAGAGCAGAAGCAGGAGATACAGTGTACATACGATAGAAGTTGCGTTAAATTGTGGAATAGATGCAGTGGCGGCTTGTGCATCAAAACTTCGGTGAAGCAACACTTCATAAGATAATTGAGTACTATAACTACAGCTCTATTTAGCCAGTTGATTCATTTAAAACATAATCTATATTTTTACCTTCCGTCACCTATAGGTAAGGAAGGTATTGTCTTTGGTCAAAAAATTCGGTGGTGAGTTTTCATTGAATAAGCACGTTTTAGGGTCTTTACAATACGATTTTACTATTTTTACGATGATGTCTGTATGTGTGTGTGTGTTCGTATGTGCGCGTGTGTATGTATGTGTGTGTGTGTATGTGACCGCGGTTTCGTCAACGATATCTCCAATACTAGAATTCCAAAAATTACAATTCTTGCGTATTCCTCTTCCTCACAACCATATGCAGACTTGATTAGATTTTGGTTATAATTGGTCAACCGGAAGTACCCTCATTTGAAGATTTTAACAGTTTTTCTTGAAAAACTCAGTTAAATGTTATTATAACTTAAAGAATATATTACTGTCTATACGATTTGATTGCATTTTATATTTGATATTCAACACATATAGAGTTAAAGAATAATAAAGATAAAAAAATTCATATAAATATCATAATTCAGCCAGCTATATTAACTTAACCATGGAAACTGCTAATATATTCAGGTAATTCAAATTGACAGATGTCAGTATCGATAAAAGCCAATAAGTAATGCTAGTGTTAGAAGTTTCTAGATATAAGAGAGACGATTACATTGGTGTGAACATGTCATGAGGAGAGATGAATATATTAATAGAAGGTGGAAGAAACATAGGAAGACCAAATATAAGATGAAAAAATTGTATTGCAGAAGACTTGAGAGAAAATGAACTGAATGAGGACGACACGCAAAACAAAAATGAGTGGAAGAAGAAAATAAAAAATAGCGACCCCCTAGCAAATGGGAAAACTAAATAAGAAGAAGATGTCAGTGTCAAGTGCAATTTGCATAGTTTGTTTATGAAATAACTTTACTGGAAATATAGGATCTTTTGCAAAAACTTATGTACAGGGCGCGTGCAGTGACATGACTTTGCTGCCTTTGGCAAACAGATATGGGGACCCGTGTCAAAGTGACAGCAATTAATTATGTCCATAACTGACAAGTGTTATAATTTTTCATTCAAAATTTCAAAATTTTCTTATTTCATGTGGTTTGTTTGTTATCATGAGTATGGAATTCAGTTGACGAGAAAAGGAATCACATAATACCAAAAATTTAGAATCTTTTGCAAGAAAATTTATGTATGGAATTTGTACATAATACAGGTATTGTGCTGGCCACATCAGATTTTTTCAAAATGCTTCTATTTTGGTCATTTAATAAAGACGTTATTTTTATATGTACACTTACCAAATGGTATTTTTACGCTAAGTGCTAAGTAAGTTTTTCTATTTATTTACCAATTATATAGCGATCAAATATGGTGTTTGACATTCTTTGAAACTGATGCTAAGCAATTAAAATAAACATGAAATACACAACTAAAATTTGCGAAAAAGGCAGTTGCAAAACTTGTGCTTAAATTTATTGCACAGAAGTGTATATTAATCTTTGGCAATAAATAAATATTTATTGTGATAACTAAACGTTCCTAATAGAACCACCAGTATAAATAAGATACTATCTATTAGTATATATGCATTACTAACAATATTGTAGTTTGCATTATACTGGTAGGTTAGATCCAACATCCTCGGTAGATCTTAACAAAAACTTAAACGAAATTCCGTACTACCCTGATATATCAAAGCAATCAGAAATTCGAACAGATCAGCAAAAAGTATTATTGAATGTTTGGCAGGATGCGATTGGTCGCTGTCAGAATTCAGGAAAGATTTATTAAAGCTAGAATAATCATTTGTAAACCCAGGGTATACTACACTCACATTTACACTGAACTAACGATTGTGCTTTTCGTTAATTTACCCCATTTAATATAAGGGAAAAGAGGAAAAAGATTGTTCTATTCTCGAAGAAAATCTCACGGAAGGAGTGATATTTTTAGAAGAGATATAGTAGTAGTAGTATGGCAAGGAATGCTCAATTTGTATTGCACATGAACTGAACTGAACAGGGACGTAGCCAGGATATTTTTGTCGGGTGGGCCAAAAAATATTTAGGTGGGCCACTAATCAATTCTAAGATTTAGTTTCAGCTAAATTCTACATAAAACCATATTCGTACTCTGACAAATTTTGAATCGGTTCTTGTCCACTGTCATGTGTTTAGTTAAAATAGACTTAAGGTCAAGTTTTATAATTGAGCTGCCAATACCACCCAAATAGGTTTATGAACTACTATTGGTTTTTGACAATGACATTTTTCTGTCAATTACAAACATCTGATTGTTACTATGGAGTTGTTTAGGCTCTGAAATTTATTACAACAGATTATTTTATATATTATTTTTTTTATCTCAATATATAGAAGATATAATAAAATTTTAAAATGTATCGAATAGAGAATTTTACGTTCTTTAATACTATAATAAAAAATTCAAAAAAATAATATTTAGATTTTTTTTAAGATACTACTACTTTCGGTTTTCCAAATAGGGTATTCTCTCATGATTACAAACATTAAAAAGTTATTTAAAATACTAAAGTTGATTGGTAAACGAGAGAGAAAAAGCAAAAAAACATGTTATAAATTGATTGTTGCAAAAGATATAAAGCATTAAAATTTTGATGATGTACTAGTTGTACTATCAATGGGAGACCAGTTGATATCCCTACTACATGCTCGAATATGATAACACGCCGTATTTAGGTACGTACATGCTCGGGTCTACTTCGGTTCGTTCGGGAGTATTCGTACTACAGCTGTAGGGATAAATAAATGTAATCATTTACTTAAAATGGTTTTCTTATAATTATCTTTACATTTTTTTAGTAATAATATGTATGATTACAATTAAATATATTTGATTTCCTACCTTTTGTAATACTTACTGAAAAACTCGAAAACTCATGAACCACTGATTGTACACCGCTGGTACGTACAAATAGTACGTCACGTATCACGTGACCTACCAAAATTAAATTTTAAAAATTAATATCTCGCTTATTAAAAGGTATTTTTAATTCGGGTTTTCACAGGTACTCTTAGAAATACCTGTTCTTTAAGAATAAAAAATAAAAAAAATATGCGAGAATACCCTATTGGTACCAAAACCTATTCAACTCTCCTCATTAATGTTAGATTGAGGAATCCTTCGTCAAACAGGTCTTTATTGTTATAGAATTTGAGAAATCGTACGTCCAACAAACTCTCACACACACACACATCCACACACACAGATACACACACACAGACACACACACAAACATAATCGTAAAAATGTTAAAATCGGATTGTAGGGACCTTAAAACATGCTTAATCATTAAAATCTAGATATGCGATTTTTAGCATGATTCCAAACCTCTCTTAGCGAGAGGTAAAAATTATTCATGAAGGAATGATTAGCATATTTGGAGGAAACTGGACTCTGATGTATAACAAATTATGATGTAGGTAAAGTTGATAGGCCTGAGAAACAATTGAATGCGGAAGGCACGTGGAAACAAGAACGAAGGAAAACGTAAAAAAGAAGATACCATTTTAATGGAATGAATGAAATTGTATAACCATAAAATCCGTAAAACAAAACAAAATTCTTTTGTCTTTGTTTACATATATACATATATGTCATCTTTTCATCAAATAATAAACTTGTATACCTTGTATGCAAATAACTATATCTCCATATTATCAACATATCCTATCTGAGGTCGAAAATTCCAATGTGAAAGACAAAGGGAGCATTATTTCTCCTCGTCAAGTGCTATTTCATAATTCCCGCGCTGAATAAAACGTCAACAGTGTGGCCAACATTTTAAAATGAAACTACAAGTGAAGCGATATCGCATCTGTTATGTTTCGACATAAATTTGTAATTTTGTAGAGTACCCCTCTGGAATAGAGAAGATTGAAGAGGGTTCAGAGACGGATTAAGGATATTTGTATGTAGGTCTCTTTGTTTATGTATTTAGGATGATGGATTGGTGGTTTGTGGTAGTGTATTTACAATGTTTGACTTTCAAGAAACCCACAATAAGTCAAATATATTAGTTCTCATAGGGAACATAAAATAGAAATCATTTTTGTTTCGTCGGTGAATTCATGCTATGTCTAGTTTTAAAACTATTGCGGTTCACGTTGGAAATAACATTGATTTAGATAAAAAAATATATTCTGCCCTCTATTAGTCAGAATGTATACCTGGTTCATAAAAGCGAAAAAAACATCACATATCAACTGTTAATTATTATTAAATAAAATTGATAGAAATAAGTGATATTTAACCACGTTTTTGATATCATATTTGTAATTTTTACCTCTCGCTAATCTCGCATATCCAGATTTTAATGATTAAGTACATTTTAAGGTCCCTACAATCCGAATATAATATTTTTACGATGATGTCTGTGTGTGTATGTAGGGAGATTTTGGTAATAATTAGACGACCGGAAGTAGCAGATTCTTAAAAAAATCTTGTAAATATAATTTTTTGAAAATTACAGAAAAGTTAATTCTCCATCTGATACATATAAATATTTTATTATATCTTTTATAGATTTAGAGATAAAGAAATATAAGGTATATAATAATCTGTTGTAATAAATCTCACAGCCCAAATAATGTCATGGAAACCAATTCAAAATTAAAATGACAGATAAATGTCAGTGTCAAAAATCCAGATACATTACTGAAGATTTTTTCTGGGAAGTATATACATTATATTATTTCTTATTTTATTAATAGTTAAATGTTTAAAATTATAGTTATATTACCTATACCATATACCTATGTCATTTTAGACTGTCAAAATATCAATTTTGCATTTCCAACGTTGTTATACAGGTTTTCAAAAATATAAATGAATAAAACATACATTAAATGCAAATGTAAGTAATATTTTATCTTATATTAGTTTTACCCCTTCCCCGTGACGTAAACATACAGTGTTGCCGCTGCCTCTCTCCCTCGAGTTTTTCTGTCGTCGAGTACATTATTTTACACTACGATTTGAAACAACATTCGGAACATATTGAACTACGACATATTAGTTTTTTATTAAAATCTATAGAAGCAAAATGATGCTATTAATCAAAACGTTGGTTTTGATAGCATTGGTCCTATGCTTCACGTGTTAAAATGTCTGACTTTCGAGGCGAATAGCTCATTTTCTGTACGTCAGAAGTTTATAAAAAAATAACTGTGCATGTATTAGGTCATTCTTAACACATAGTTAAATTTTTATGAACACCTATAGAACCTCGATTTACTGGTCAACTACCTTAATGAGTAACAATAAAGATTTTTTAGAACTACAAATCGCTTTCTATTTAAATGAAGTATCATTTTTATCTGTAACTGAGTTAAATATTGCACAACGTTTAAACTGCTATTACTTTTCGGATCACTCTCGTATAAGACCCCCATTCTCCCGTTTGAAATGGAGTGGAAACATCCTCTTTAGGTTTATTTCTTATTACATCTGTCAGCTCGCTTCATCAGATGGACGTGATCTTTCAGCCTGAGCCAGAGCAAATGAATCAATAGTCACTAAGCTATTTGCATATGAACTCTAACATTTATTATCAGTAATTTGTTACGCTGGCAAACATGACATTTGCAGAATCTGCATTTCAGCTTCGACTTCTGCTCATTTGAAAAGGAAATTAATTTGAATATTGGCACCATTAATTGGATAGCTGAGTTCTGAGTTACTCCAATCGAGTAAATAAAGATATTCGTTTTAATGATCACTGCTAATGCCATTCATGGCACTCTTATAATAATCATGTTTAAATAAAATTAATATAAAACTTTATATGCATTTTTCTCAAAAAACTCGTTACGTGAGGGTATGAATAATTCAGAATTAAATTTTCCAACGAGTAAGGAAATAAAAAATATAAGTTCCCATTTGAAATGAAATTATATCCTATATATTTCCGATTCATTGTCACGATTGACCGTATTTTAAATATTTAACTATTAATACAATAAGAAATGTATGTACTTCCCAGAAAAAAATTTCAGTAATGTCTCCGGATTTCTGACACCGACATTTATCTGTCAGTTACAAACATTTTAAATTTTCAACTATTTTCCATGGCATTCTTTCGGCTGTAAAATTTATTACCACAGATTATTTTATATATTATATTTCTTTTATCTCTAAATCTATAAAATATATAATAAAATATTTAAATGTATCAGATAGAGAATTTAATTTATTTTAATATTACCAAGAAAAATCTTCTATTTTCGGTGGTCCAATTGTTACCAAAACCTTTTCAGATCTTCCCATGAATGTCCGATTGGGAAATGCGTAGTTAAACAAATATAAAGTCTTATAGTTTTTGAGTAATCGTCCTTCCAACATCCCACATACATACATACACACACACACACAGACATCATCATAAAAATGTTAAAATCGGATCCAATACCTCTCTTAGTGAGAGGTACAAATGGAATTTGCGGGAGGTAACGTGTAGTGTACATCATCTTTTTTAATGATGCACTCAACTTTCATGGCTCTACATCGTGCAAGATATTCATACATTATCTCAAATGCAACAAGGTATCAAAATTCATATGATACGATACAAGGTATAGAATTACCCATTATTTTGAATATAATATGTCATGTAAAGCAATATAATGATCAATTTTGATATACATCAAACATAATAAAGAAAATATACACGTTAAACGATGTATGAGAGTGGATTGAATAGTTCGCGGCCTGATACGAAGATGCCAGCACAAGATGCACAATTATTTTTGTAAGGTTATGTAAACTGTTATTAGTGTTTGCGGAGATAGTAATTTGTGACTAATGGCATTTATCATTTACGAGGATGCATCAAATATAAACGGGACAAAAATGCTAAAAAAAAAATCTGTTGTGGCCAGCACAATACCTCTCGCCACTTCCTTTTTTTGGTTACATAAGTATAGGCCGCGAACAGTAATGTTACATTTTTGGGCTTCACAAGCAGATGTGTGGGCCCGTTTCACAATGATAATTAGTAATTATGTACATAGATGTCAAATGTTAGAATTTTTCATTAAAAATTTTAAGATTTTCTAAATTTACGTCAATTTATCACCAGGAGTTTAAAATTTACTTGTATGCCTTAGATATTTAACATTTAATTCTGCTCCACATGGAATTGGAAAATCACTAAATTTAGAATGAGAAATTTATACATAATTACTAGCTATAATTCTGACATGGGCCTCCATATCTGCTTGTCAAGGCCAACAAAATCATATGACTGCTCGCTCCCTATTGTATTTAACATTTCTTGTATACTCTACACCAAAAATTCTACTTACGCATATATCTATTCCATATATATTTAGATTGTTTAATTTTAAATTCATTTTTGATGAAGAAATTTTGTCCTCTTCTAATTTTTCGAAATGTTTCCAATTCTATTAATACATTAAGAAATAATATAATGTATGTACTTCCCAGAAAAACTCTTCAGTAATGTCTTCGGATTTCTGACACTGACATTTATCTGTCAGTTACAAAAAAATTAAATTTTCAACTATTTTCCATGGCCATTCTTTCGGCTGTAAAATTTATTATAACAGATTATTTTACATATTATATTTCTTTTATCTCTAAATCTATAGAATATATTATAAAATATTTAAATGTATCAGAAAGAAAATTTATTTTTCTTTAATATTATCAAGAAAAAATTTCAAAAAATATTATTTAGAAGATTTTTTTTGTTGTCCAATTATTACCAAAACCTTTTCAGATCTTCCCATGAATGTCCGATTGGGAAATACGTTGTTAAACAAATTTTAAGTCTTATAGTTTTTGAGTAACCGTCCTTCCAACATCCCACACACACACATACACACACACACACACACATCCACACACACACACAGACATCATCGTAAAAATGTTAAAATCGGATTGTAGGGACCTTAAAACGTGCTTATTCAATAAAATCTGGATATGCGATTTTTAGCATGAATGCAATACCTCTCTTAGCGAGAGGTAAAAAGTGATTTCGAAAAAAGTTATTAAGAAATATTGTTGTCGTCGGCGAGTTCTATCACTGGTTAAATTTAATGTACTTATATCTGTTACATTCTGTATAGCTCATATATAAATTTTAAGCACAATTAGAATTAGGGTGAAGGATTTACGGTAAAAATCATATAACTTTTCTCATTTCGTTACCTTTGAGAATTCTTTGAAACTCCAATCCATTTCACCATTCGAACCACTTGAAAAACCATTAAAGCTCAAAGCACGCAAAGGCAAGGGGAATCAAATCACCCAGCGATAGCTTTTGTTTTCATTGTTACGAGCGCATTATACAGGAAAGATTTGAATGGGTTTTGTTTTCATTTGTTTTGATGCTCTTTCCCTTTCGGGATAAAAAGATCATGTATTCGCAGATTGGAAAAACGGATTTTGATTGGAAGAGTTATGGAAGATTATTATTTGTTTACAATTATTTACATTGTCTATAACGAATAGAATATTTCACAAAAATAAAGTTTTACAATATGGAAGGACTGTATTGCGGAAGGCTTCAGAGAAAAGCAACCGAATGAGGACGACCCGCAAACAGAATAAAAAATAGCGACACCTAACGAATGAGGAAAGCTAAAAAAGAAGTGCCATTTGCATAGTTTGTTTATAAAATAATTTTACTGTAAATTTAGAATCTTTTGCAAGAAAATTTATGTATGGAATTTGTAAATAATACACAGGATTGACGGAAGGTATTGTGCTGGCCACATCAGATTTTTTAATATTTCTAATCACAAATTTAAAAAAATATATTTAGAAGATTTTTGTTAAAATACTACTACTGTCCAATTGTTACCAGAATCTATTCAACTCTTCCCATTACTGCTAGATTGAGGAATCCGTAGTTACATAGTTCTATACTACGACGGTCATTCAATAAGTAAAGAGACAAATTCTATAATTTTAAAACTATTCAATGAATGTGTACAATCTTTTCAGGTGTGTTAGTTGGCAACCTTGGGATATGCTCTGATCAGCTGTTTCATCATTTTATGTCAACATAACCTCAAAATTTTCAGTTCACCATGGCAAGTCCACTAGAAGATTGCACCTTAGAAGAGCAGCGCTCAGTCATTAGATTTTTAGTCGCAGAAGGTGTAAAACCAAGTGAATTTTTTTCTAGAATGTTAATACAGTACGGTAAAAGTTGTATGAACCGTGCGAATTTTTACAAGTGGGTTGATCGGTTTAAAAGTGGCCGAACAAGTGTAGGTGATGAACCCCGATGTGGACGTCCAGTGGAAGTTTCTGGTCCCTCGTTGGAATCGAGGATTTCCTTGAAGATCAGCGAACTATCAATAGCCAATACTACTCTGAGATGCTAGAACACAAAGTTAGACCAGCTATCAGGAGCAAACGCCGTGGACTCTTGTCAAAAGGAGTCATTCTTCAGCACGATAACGCCCGCCCTCATACAGCCCAGCTGACCCGTGATAAGCTTGAAGAATTGGGTTGGGAGGTCTTACATCATCCTACCTACAGTCCCGACCTCGCCCCATCTGATTTTTACCTGTTTGGACCACTCAAAGACGCCCTACGTGGAAAAAGATTTGCTAACAATGAGGAAGTTAAGGAAGCGGTGCAAAAGTGGCTTCGGGGTAAATCGAAAGAATTCTTCGCCAAGGGAATTAGGAAGCTGCAAGAAAGATGGGACAAGTGCATAACTGTGGGGGGTGATTATGTTGAAAAATAGCCTTAATTTTGAAAGATTGAAATAAACCGTTTTTGAGCTATAGCCATTTGTCTCTTTACTTATTGAATGACCCTCGTATTATAGAATTTGAGAAATCGTACCTCCAATATCCCCATATACGCACACACACATCCACACACACACAGACATTATCTTTAAAATGTTATATGTATTTGTATTGTAGGGACCTTAAAACGTGCTTATTCAGTAAAATCTGGATATGCCATTTTTAGCATGAATTAAATACTTCTCTTACGACAGGTAAAAATTGTAGGAAAAGAAAATCATAATTCTTCTTCCGTAGTTTTAATTTCTGAAAACAAAGCTCAGTAAAATAAGCTTCGTATTTTACAAGCCAAGTTAAATAGAAATGTCAAAAACAAACTTTTATCTTTTAATACAAAACGTATAATCCTTTGCCTTGCATTTTACAAGGATAATAAGATGCTTCTGCACATGCAGTTTGTAACTACAAATACTAGTTATAAGAAACAAAAGAAATATATACAACGGCATATAAATTTTAGTTTGCGTTTGAATGTCAGTAAAATGCATGAAATATGGAAATACGAAATTGGAAGTATGTAAGAGATTGGAAGATGATATAGGATAGGAGGTAATTTATTTCTTATCATATGTAGAATACTTGAATAATTGTAATACAGAGTTCATCAATTTCTGAACATAGTAATTGGAACATGATACAAATCAGACTATATCTACGCTGTCGTTCGGGCGGTATTTATATAGCCCAGCGTCCTTCTAGAGCCCTCCGGCGCCACAGTGATACCGAGCAGTGATTTAGGTTATCGGTGTAATCAACACGTCTCAGCGCGTATGGGTTATTCCGTCGTCAGGATTACGTCATCGCTCGGAAACATTCCACCAGTAGCGGCGCCCGAATACTATTCAGTCAGTGGCGCACGTTACAATACATAAATTTAGGATTTGATAGACCCGAATGGAAGTCTCTCAGACTCTTTCAAAACAGAAAATTCCAACTGTTTAATATACACTGTCACGATATCGGATGAGGATGATTATGTATGTATAACAATTCCCAACTTTACAAAAACACCACGATCTCTTTCCCTTCTTTAATATCCTTTCCATCCCCTCTAATCCGGGATCCAGGGCCGGATCTTCCCTTGTAAGTAGGTGCTTGCCGCCTACAGGACCGTAACACTAACAGTTCTTTTATTATTCGTGCGGGGCTCAGTTTATCTTGGTCAAATTGATCCCGCACGCGAATAGAATGCAAGAGAGTTTGTTAAACCAGTGATTCTCAAACGTATTGGGTTCACTGCCCCCTGTACGAAAATATATTTTTATTCACTACTAGCCTAAGCAACCGCAATTATTTACTTTTATTTGACAAGCGAAATTGTTTTTTCCTACCTGTACATTGTAACCATGGTTACCGATAATTACCTACCAAGGTCGGTAATCATTACCGACCTCTGTTAAATGTCAATATTGACAGTAACTTGTATACCAAAACCATATAATAAATTAAAAAATCTGTTGTGGCCAGCACAATACCTTCCGTCATTCTCGTGTATAATGTATAAATTCCATAATTTTTCTTACAAAAAATTCTAAATTTCCAGTAAAATTATTTCGTAAACAAACTATTCAAATTGCACTTGACACTGGCATCTTCTTCTTCTTTAGCTTTTCCCATTCGTTAGGGGTCGCTATTTTTGCATGTCGTTCTCATTCAGTTCCTTTTCTCTCAAATCTTCCGCAATACAGTCCTTCCATATGATCTTTGGTCTTCCTCTGTTTCATTAACGTCCTATTACTAAACTATTCATTCTTGTTCCAATATAATTCTTCATTTCTCCTCACGACATGTTCAAACCAATGTAATCGTCTTTCTTGTATCTTTCTAAAAACTTGTAACACTAGAGTTATTTTCTTACCGTATCTTTCTGTGTATTCCCCAATATCTACTTCAACATCCTCATATCTGCCACATTAATTTACTTTTTATTGATACTGACATCTGTCAATTTGAATTATATGAATATATTACTAGTTCCCAAGTTTGGCATAGCTGGCTGAATTATAAAATTTAATTTCTTTAAAATTCTTTAACTCTTTATCTATTGAATATGAAGTATAAATTGTAATCAAATCGTATAGAGAATAATATATTCTTTAAGTTATAATAACGTTAAATGTCAATAAATCAAATTTAACTGTTAAATCTTCAAATGAGACTACTTCCAGTTGACCAATTATAACCAAAATCTATCAGTTGTTCTTCTGGATGTAAACTTGAGGAATACGAAAAAATTATAATTTTTGGAATCGTGGTATTGAAGTTATGGAATCCGGAAGTTTTGTCACACACACACAGACACACAGACACATAGACACACATACATACAGACATCATCGTAAACATGGTAAAATCGTATTATATGGACCCTAAAACGTGCTTATTCAGTAAAAACTCATCATTGAATTTTTTGACCAAAGACAATACCTTCCTTACCTAAAGGTGACGGAAGGTAAAAAGTGTATATTATTATACAGTAAACTTGGTCTATAATACTATAAATTCACAATAAGGCTGCATTTCTCAGAAATCAAATTGTCAAACATAGAGATAAAGGAATACATAGATGTATGTATGTTACACTGGAATCAAGTAACGTTGGTGACATTGTAAAATAATAGGGTTATGTTGAATACTTGAAAACAAATGTTCATTTCAATATGCTTCGTTATTATCAATTTAAAAATCATAACTAGAAAATATGTAAGTGCTAGTAGTGAATAAAATAGTATACTTACCTTGGTACGGAAGACCATTATTGACCAGCGTCTTATATTCTTATAATGATAGTCTTCCCTACCTTGGTTAATAATATACTATTATTATACCTGCATCATAGCGTACTAAAAAGCGTGCATAATTTCAAGATTAAAACACGACGTGCTTTAAAGTCGCTAAGCAACAACAAACGTTATCAATTTGTTTATTTATAATTGTCAATGAAAATAACAAGCAATACCTATACTGATTTACTTCAAGTATTCATATAATAATATAATTGTAATATATAAATGTATGATGAATTTTAAATAATATATATTCCTTTCCATCATTTGTAAACATACATACATACATACATAAAATCACATGTGTCCCACTTAGTGGGTTCGCATAAACCCGATAACAATAAGAACAATATCAACATCACACTCTTAAACATATTAAAGTGACCGATTTTCGGTAGCGAAATACCGCATCCGGATCACAATAATAGTTAGGAAACAATCATCCTTCGCCACACATTCCTATCTAAGCAGACTTCTTTCGCCTCGGCCACACTCATAATCGCATTCATACATGCTCTTCTTCTCTTCACACTTGGAAACTCTCTCTCTTTTAAGCATCCTACCAATCACATCCATCCACTTACACACTGGTCGGCCACGCAATCGAAAACCCTTAACTTCACCAAGATATATATGCTTAACAAGCCGAACTCGCCATTCTCTCCACATGCCCAAACCATCTCAACTGACTCACACCAACTCTCTTAATCACATTGTTCCTAACCATACATATACACCAAATTATTCCTCACGCGATCCCTTCTTACATACCCACATACACCACGTAAATACCTCATTTCCACGGCAGTCACTCTCTTTTAATATATACCTTATATTTCTTTATCTCCAAATTTATAAAATATATAATAAAATATTTATATGTATCGGATTTTCAAAAAATAATATTTAGAAGATTTTTTTAAGAATCTGCTGTTGTCTGATTATTACCAAAACCTTTTCAGCTCTTCCCAGCAATGTCCGATTGAGAAATACATAGTTAAACAGATATTAAGTATTGTAACGTTTTATTTATATGGGTGAAGTGTAAATAATAGGAGAGATATTATTAAGTAAAATATTACGTTTATTAAACTATAAATAATTAAGATGATAAAAGTAACTAACACTATGATTAAAAATTATAAACACTAATTTAAAGTCTAAGAATATTATAAAACACTTAAACACTAAGATTATTTATTTAAACAATTAACACTACTATTTTTGTCACTTCTTGTCGACTGTTTGTTTATATCACCAACTATTCACGACGCTTATTTATATCAGACTTCTTTACTCGTTAGTTCTAATCCCTCCACTTTCTTTCGGCCGGTATTTATACAGCCCATTATCCTTCTAGAACTCTCTGACGCCGACCATCATCGAACACAAAAGATTCACTCAACTGGATGTAATTGACTAGTCAGAACGCGTATGGGTTTTCGCCGGGGGATTACGTTATCGGGGTAATTCCGGCGAAGAGATTACGTCATCGTTCGCGAACATGCGTCGGGTCGGCGCGCGTTACGGTATTATAGTGAGATATCGTCCTTCCAACCTCCCCAAACACATATACAGACACACACACCTACACACACACACACACACACACACACACACACAGACATCATCGTAAAAATATACTCTCTTAGGAGAGGTAAAAAAGTTTGTGAAAATTGGTACTACTTAGTACAATTTAAATGAGGCTTACAAGTGGTTTATTAAAATTAGCTTTGAGTATAAATTTATCTATTTTTACCTTATAAATTCTATTTATTTATTTTCATTTTCGTCAATATTCTTTTTGTGTAGGTAGCAATATATGGAGTGTATAGTATCAGCACAAAATAAAAGCTTATCTTAAAAATACCTTCTGTATATTATTTTCATCCTTTCTTTTGCACGTTATTGATTATCTATTTTCAAAATTCCCAAAAGAGCGATACATCTTCTTCGTATTAAATTTATTCCATATTATTTTATGATGGTAAAGTGTAAAAAATAGTCGAACTGAAATGTGACGAGATACGTTAACTTTATTTAAATTTGTAAATTGCAGATTTCTATAACAATATACGTTTCATTACGTCAGTGTCAGATTAATGATTGTCGAAATATATACTAATAATTTGACGTATAAAACGTTACACTTCTGGAACCTTAAAACGTGCTTATTCAATAAAATGCGGATATGCGATTTTTAGCATGAATCCAATACCTCTCTTAGCGAGAGGTAAAAATGACAACCAAATTTTTTTAATGAGGGCACTAAGTGCTCTTCTACCGTCATTTTCTTTCCCCAGCTGCGCATCTGACGATTAATGACGTAGTTGACTTGTTCTTATCGTGGATGCACTCTAAAATGGTATTCTATCGAATTTTTTAACCATATACAATACCTTTTTACCTTCCGTCACCTTTAGGTAAGGAAGGTATTGTCTTTGGTCAAAAAATTCAGTCATGATACTATTTTTCCGATGATGTCTGTATGTATGTGTGTGTGTGTCTGTGTGTGTGTGTGACGAAAGTTTCGGATCGCATAACTTCAATACCACGATTCCAAAAGTTATATTTTTTTCATATTTCTCAAGTTTACATCCAGAAGAACAAGTGATTAGATTTTGGTTATAAATGGTTAACGGGAAGTACCCTCATTTGAAGATTTTAACAGTTTTTCTTAAAACCTTTATTGTAACTTAAAGAATATAGTATTCTCTATACGATTTGATCGCATTTTATACTTCATATTTAGTAGATATAGAGTTAAAGAATTATAAATATATTAAATATCATAAACTAGCCAAATATGCTAACCATGGAAACTGCTAATATATTCAGATAATACAAATTGACAGATGTCAGTATCAATAGGTGCGTTTAATGAAGTAAGCAGTTCAAGCAAATGCTAGGTAAGCAAACGAGACTTGTTGCTTAGTACACTGAAAGATTTGCTATAGTCAATTTTTTTGACTCTGTCGGGTACAGTAATAAAACTATAAATGAACTAGAAATTTCGCAATTATGATAAAGCGGCATATCCTTTACTTTCTGTAGTATAATACTGTTTGGCATCGGCCCATATTTTTGAGCCGCTCTATTCATACATTGAATCAAACGTCTACCAGGTATGTATAGAAAAACAGCCTTACAGTCCTTTAACATAAATGAATAGAGCGGCTCAAAAATATGGGCCGAAGCCAAACAGTATTATACTAGAGAAAGTAAAGGATATGCCGCTTTATCATAATTGCGAAATTTCTAGTTCATTTATAGTTTTATTACTGTACTCGACAGAGTCAAAAAATTTGACTATAGCTATATGACGAACTGATATTCACAAATATCATCGAGTAAGTTATACAGTTGTCAAATATAACATGTGTATCACTCATATATATATATTGGGAAAAGTATGAATAGCTTAGAAATAGAAGGTTGAAGAAACAGAGGAAGACCAAAAATAAGTTGGAAGGAATGTATTGCGGAAGACTTGAGAGAAAAGGAATTGAATAAGAACGACACGCAAAACAGAAATGAGTGGAAGAAGAAAATAAAAAATAGCGACCCCTAACGAATGGGAAAAGCTAAAGAAGAAGAAGATGTCAGTGTCAAGTGCAATTTGCATAGTTTGTTTATGAAATAATTTTACTGGAAATTTAGAATCGTTTGCAAGAAAATTTATGTATGGAATTTTACACAGGATTGACGGAAGGTATTGTGCTGGCCACATCAGATTTTTTACCTATAGGTAACAAATAACGAATGAACGAATCAATTTTGGAAATTACGCGACAAATTGCATTATTAAAATACATTTATAACTGTCTCGGAAATATATTCTTTCGTTATCTTTCCTTTTATATAAAAAAAATAAATGTAGCTAATCTTATTCATATAATGATGTAGCCCTACCTGCATTTTTCCATCCGAAATACAATTAAAATTTGAAATAATAGGACAAAAGAAAGAAATACGCGTCCGGGAAATCTCAACAAACAGGAAAACAAAATTGCCTGAATTTCACGAGATTTCCTCAGAATTTCATAAAGATGAAACCATATATTCTCATTGGATTTTGTTTCATATGACGTTTGTTCACATGGCAACGCAACTAAAACGGTGAAACGTTGAAGGCTTAAACAAAAGAACGTTCATATCGTGCTGCTTATTATAGTATTCTTGTGGAGACATTTCAAATTTAATGATATGTGGTCTTCTGGTTATTGTCATAATTCATAATTTATTTATTTATAAGTATTTGGCTTCTCAACAAGAAAATTTCCCAATTAAAAAGAAGCTCAAACGTTACAATTAGATACAGTACACATGATCATAATATGCCATATAAAAATCTGTTGTGGCCGGCACAATACCTCTCGCCACTTCCTTTTTTTGGTTACATATAGTCATGTTACATTGTTGGCCTTGACAGGCAGATGTGGGAGTGTAGTAATTATGTACATAGATGTCAAATGTCAGAATTTTTCATTAATAATTTCTAAATTCACGTAGTTAATTTGTCACCAGGAGTGTGGAATTTACTTGTTGAAGAAAATAAACCACATGGAATTGAAAAATCACTAAATTTAGAATGAGAAATTATGATATTTGACATCTATATACATAATTACTAGCTATTTGCTTGTCAAGGCCAACAAAGTCACATGACTGCTCGCGCCCTAATGTATTTAACATTTCTTGTATACCTACACTCTACACCAAAAATTCTACTTACATATATCTATTCCTTATATTTAGATTTTTTAAATTTAAATTCATTCTATGAAGAAATTTTGTTGTACTCTTCTTATTTTTCGAGATGTTTCCAATTCATTGTCGGGAGTAACAGTATTTCTGAAGGGTATGTGTAATATACCTATAATATTAAATATTTAACTACTAATACATTAAGAAATAATATAATGTAAAAGTCTTCAGTAATGTCTTCGGATTTCTGACACTGACATTTATCTGTCAGTTACAAACATTTTCATTTTTCAACTATTTTCCATGGCATTTTTTCGGCTGTAAAATTTATTACAACAGATTATTTTTATATATTATATTTCTTTTATCTCTAAATCTATAGAATATATAATAAAATATTTAAATGTATCAGATAGAGAATTTAATTTTTTTTAATATTATCAAGAAAAATTTTCAAAAAATAATATTTAGAAAATTAATTAATCCTTACGAAATACCGCCAATACCGTCTGCGAATATAAAGAATTTTGAATATATTATAAGAGTAGAAGAAAATTCCTCATAGAACGAAAGAATATACAATTTGAATTATTTGTATATACAAGAAATGTTAAATTCGTGAATTATAATCCGGGTTCGATCCCGACCGACGCCAAAAATTACTCCGGGTTTTAATGACACAAAATTGACCCATGTGGTGCACTTTGCACAACAGCAATGAGTGCCCGTGAGGTGGCGCCTGGTAAGCACCCACACGGTACAAATATTTCATCATTTACCGAAGTCTGCGTACGAACATTTGGCACACCCAGCAATGGGTAATATGCCGTGATGATATATTTATTTATTTAACATAAAATTAAATTGGCGAGAGGTCATGCATTGGCCACATCAGATTTTTTTCTGTGGAATAATAATACGATTTAAAAACGTTCAAACCTGAATCACCAAAATCGCACCCTTTAATTCAATTTAATCATCCCTATTAATTTTTTTCATTTTTATAAAAAATCCTTTAATAATTTGACGACATAAATTAACCCTTAACACTTACCCTGCACTTACACATTGATGTCTCCATCTTTTTTCCTCTCATGCGAGCATATGTATCATCCTGTCTCTGTCTCACTCACAGCGTCGCCTATATGGCGAGTGTGGTATCGTTAATCATACAAGTGTTATAAATCCATCAAGCCCGTCCCTGGCAGATTTCATAACGTGTTGAGAGGGGGCGTGGTCCAGGGCCGTATTCGGGGAAATTTAGAGGGAAAATTTGGAGTTGTAGGTCATGGAGGGTTTCGATTTTCTATCTTTATAATTTACTGACTTCGGTTTTTAATATTTTTTTCACTATTAGCCTAAAAACGTATAATTATTTATTGACTCCTTATGGTCTGAGAAATTGTTTTTCTATAGTGATCAATATAAACCAATTTTTATAATAGGGGTTTCCAAGTTTCTGCTACTCTTGGTAAAAAATCTCATATCGAGTTTTTGGTAAATGACCACGTTTTAAGGTCCCTACAATCCAATTTCAACATTTTCACGATGATGTCTGTGTGTTCAGAAAATTTTGGAACCTTGTATTTCTACCTTACTCTTATATGGAAAGATACCATTAGATTTTGGAGTAAATCAGATAACCGAAAATGGCACTTTACTGGAAGCTCAAAATAGTTTTTCTTCGAAAAATACCTTTAAATGTTATTTTTTCGAGATTTATGTTATATAATAATTAAAGATTATTAAATTTTCTACAAGTTTGCGTTAATACTATTTCTATATATTTTATGGATAAATTTATAAAACTATCTATATTTTTAATCTCGGCGCCTACGTTTTAAACACAACTCATACACATGGTTACACAATTCAGATCGCAAATGTTTGTAACTGATATATGTCACTGTCAACGAACTAATCATTTCAAATAATAATATTAATGTTTTATAAAGAAAATAGTAAATGGAACAATAATTATATGGAAAGGAACTAAATACAGTTTCCAGCATAAGTAAATATGTAAAAATGTAGGTAAGATAATAGAAACATATATCATCACGGCATATTACCCATTGACGGGTGAGCCAATCTGCTTTGTAAGCAGATGTCGATAATAATGATGACATATTTGTCACTTCACGCGAATCTTGGGAACGGGTTTGATTCTGACCGACGCAAAATACGAGGGTCATTCAATAAGTAAAGAGACAAATGGCTATAGCTCAAAAACGGTTTATTTCAATCTTTCAAAATTAAGGCTATTTTTCAACATAATCACCCCCCACAGTTATGCACTTGTCCCATATTTCTTGCAGCTTCCTAATTCCCTTGGCGAAGAATTCTTTCGATTTACCCCGAAGCCACTTTTGCACCGCTTCCTTAACTTCCTCATTGTTAGCAAATCTTTTTCCACGTAGGGCGTCTTTAAGTGGTCAAAACAGGTAAAAATCAGATGGGGCGAGGTCGGGACTGTAGGCAGGATGAGGTAAGACCTCCCAACCCAATTCTTGAAGCTTATCATGGGTCAGCTGGGCTGTATGAGGGCGGGCGTTATCGTGCTGAAGAATGACTCCTTTTGACAAGAGTCCACGGCGTTTGCTCCTGATAGCTGGTCTAACTTTGTGTTCTAGCATCTCAGAGTAGTATTGGCTATTGATAGTTCGCTGATCTTCAAGGAAATCTCAATAGACTGGACCCTGTGAGTCCCAAAAGATGGACGTCCACATCGGGGTTCATCACCTACACTTGTTCGGCCACTTTTAAACCGATCAACCCACTTGTAAAAATTCGCACGGTTCATACAACTTTTACCGTACTGTATTAACATTCTAGAAAAAAATTCACTTGGTTTTACACCTTCTGCGACTAAAAATCTAATGACTGAGCGCTGCTCTTCTAAGGTGCAATCTTCCAGTGGACTTGCCATGGTGAACTGAAAATTTTGGGGTTATGTTGACATAAAATGATGAAACAGCTGATCAGAGCATATCCCAAGGTTGCCAACTAACACCCCTGAAAAGATTGTACACATTCATTGAATAGTTTTAAAATTATAGCATTTGTCTCTTTACTTATTGAATGACCCTCGTATTTGAATTTGAAATGGCACAAAATTGACCGCTGTGGTGCACTCTCCACGCCAGCAATGAATATATAGGTAAATATATAAATAAATATATCACAGCATATTACCCAATGATGGGTCTGCCAATCTGCTTTGTACACAGATTTCGTAACGATGATGACATATTTGTACCGTGAGAGCGTTTACCAGGTGTCACCTCACGAGCACATGAATAAAAATTAAATTAAACGGGAGGTATTGTGTTCCAATATAGTTTCTTGGATTGTAAAGATGCAAACAATATTTAGGACACCCTGTATACCATGCCATAGTACATTATGAAAAACAAATAATTTAAACTCAAATGCACGTACTCCATTTTTATAATTGCAGAAAAAAATTCTTTTAAATTTGGGCAAAATATCGTTGATAAAAAATATCTCGAGTGTAAAAATAATAACCGTTAAAAATTCTACGTGCATTCGTCCGTATCTCAAAGTAATTAAGGTTATTAACATTACAAAGAGTCTTGGGCAGTTTTATTGTCCAAAAAGTTAATCTAGAACTTCTTGTGATCACCGATTTTGATTTGCGTAATTAAGAAGCAATTAAAAGTTGCATAGGATTTCCATAGGTGATGCTAAAGTTAAAAGTCATTTGTAAACCGTATCGTAAAGTTTACAACTTGGAGATTTTAAGTTTTAAATTTTACTAATGTGAAGTTTTTTGTTACAGGTTTGAAGATGGAGGTTTTCAAATTGGTAAGTCGGTTTCTTCATAAGTAACTTTTGAATAATGGTGAAATTGATATATAATTGGCGCAGTCAGTAGGATTCCTCAAACATATACATTTTTACCTCTCGCTAAGAAAGGTATTGGATTCATGCTAAAAATCGCATATCCATATTTTAATGATTAAGGTCCATACAATCCGATTTTAATATTTTTACGATGATGTCTGTGTGTGTGTGTGTGTGTGTGTGTGTGTGTGTGTGTGTGTGTGTGTGTGTGTGTGTGCGTGTGTGTGTGGATGTATGTGTGTAGGCACGTTGGAAGGCCAATTTCTCAAAGACTATAATACGTATTATCTGTTTAACTACGTATTTCTCCATCGGACATTACTGGGAAGACAATGATATTATTTGAGTTAGAGCGTCCAGAAGATCCACACAGACACACACACACACACACACACACACACACACACATACACACATACAGTAATTTTTTTTAAAGATGTCCGAATTAAAAATTGGCATACATTTATCTCTTTCCTTTGGAAAGGCTATAAGCGTGTGCGATAAGGATGGATATAACACGCTTGTCTTTCAAAAATTCATGTTGTTTCGACTAAGTTAGGACATTCCACTTTAAAACAATGTTCGTTGTTAATCATTCTTCCACTGTAACGTAAGTTTAATTCAGATAAAAACTGTTATGGGCTTCAAGTAAAGTATCACTTCCGGTTTATCAATTTCAGTCAAAATAAAATATGTTGTTCCCCTTGATATAAAAGTCTTAAATACTAAAATTGAAAATTTTTAGATTATATTTTAATATAGTTCTTCATGAAAAACTGTTACGAACTTCAAGTAAAGTATCACTTCCGGTTTGTCAATTTCAGTTAAAATCTAATATATTGTTCACCTTGTTATAAAAATCCTAAATACTAAAATTGAAAATTTTTAGATTATATTTTTATACAGTTCTTCTTGAAAAACTGTCACGGGCTTCAAGTAAAGTACCACTTCCGGTTTGTCAATTTCAGTCAAAATATAATATGTTGTTCCCTTTGATATAAAAATCCTAAATACTAAAATTGAAAATTTTTTGATTATATTTTAATATAGTTCTTCATGAAAAACTGTTACGGGCTTCAAGTAAAGTACCACTTCCGGTTTGTCAATTTCAGTCAAAATATAATATGTTGTTCCCTTTGATAAAAAAATTTTAAATACTAAAATTGAAAATTTTTAGATTATATTTTAATACAGTTCTTCATGAAAAACTGTTACGGGCTTTAAGTAAAGTACCACTTCCGGTTTGTCAATTTCAGTCAAAATATAATAAGTTGTTGCTTTGATATAAAAATCATAAATACTAAAATTGAAAATTTTTAGATTATATTTTAATACAGTTCATGAAAAACTGTTACGGGCTTCAAGTAAAGTACCACTTCCGGTTTGTCAATTTCAGTCAAAATATAATATGTTGTTCCCTTTGATATAAAAATCCTAAATACTAAAATTGAAAATTTTTTGATTATATTTTAATATAGTTCTTCATGAAAAACTGTTACGGGCTTCAAGTAAAGTACCACTTCCGGTTTGTCAATTTCAGTCAAAATATAATATGTTGTTCCCTTTGATATAAAAATTTTAAATACTAAAATTGAAAATTTTTAGATTATATTTTAATACAGTTCTTCATGAAAAACTGTTACGGGCTTTAAGTAAAGTACCACTTCCGGTTTGTCAATTTCAGTCAAAATATAATAAGTTGTTCCTTTGATATAAAAATCATAAATACTAAAATTGAAAATTTTTAGATTATATTTTAATACAGTTCATGAAAAACTGTTACGGGCTTCAAGTAAATTACCACTTCCGGTTTGTCAATTTCAGTCAAAATATAATATGTTGTTCCCTTTGATATAAAAATCCTAAATACTAAAATTGAAAATTTTTAGATTATATTTTAATACAGTTCTTCTTGAAAAACTGTTACGGGCTTCAAGTAAAGTACCACTTCCGGTTTGTCAATTTCAGTCAAAATGTAATATGTTGTTCTCCTTGCTTTAAAAGTCCTAAATACTAAAATTGAAAATTTTTAGATTATATTTTAATACAGTTCTTCATGAAAAACTGTTACGGGCTTTAAGTAAAGTACCATTTCCGGTTTGTCAATTTCAGTCAAAATATAATATGTTGTTCCATTTGGTTAATCTTTTTGTTTATATTTGAAAAAAATTTATAGATGTCTTTTCCCGTTCCCGAAATATTTTTTTATAGTTTTCCTACAAAAATACGCTATATCCCTGACTACAATTATTTGTCAGCGAGATATGCTGGGGACTTAACACTATGTTTTCCAACAAAAATTACAGTAAAAAGAAGAGTCCATTAAAGTGAAATAGTTATATATTTCGCTCTCTGTCTTACAAAAAATAAATATTTGCGAGTAAGTGTACAATCCTGTTTGTTGTTATTCTATGGGATGTTGTCTCTGTCTTACAATGTATAAGATGAATATGTTGTAAGACAGAGACAACATGTCATAGAATAACAACAAACAGGATTGTACACTTACTCGCAAATATTTATTTTTTGTAAGACAGAGAGCGAAATATATAACTATTTCATTTCAATGGACTCTTCTTTTTACTGTAATTTTTGTTGGGAAACATAGTGTTAAGTCCGCAGCATATCTCGGTGACAAGTAATTGTAGTGCGGGATATAGTGTATTTTTGTAGGAAAACTACAAAAAAGAATATTTCGGAATATTGACAAACCGGGAGTAAAACTTTACTTGAAGCCCATAACAGTTTTTCATGAAGAAATGTATTAAAATATAATCTAATTTTTTTCAATTTTAGTATTTAGGACTTTTATACCAAGGGAAACAACTTATTATATTTTGACTGAAATTGACAAACCGGAAGTGGTACTTTACTTGAAGCCCGTAACAGTTTTTCATGAAGAACTATATTAAAATATAATCTAAAACCTTTCAATTTTAGTATTTAAGACTTTTGCATCAATGGGAATAACATATTAGATTTTAAGTAAAATCGATAAACCGGAAGTGATACTTTACTTGAAGCCCATAACAGTTTTTCTTCAAGAACTATATTAAAATATAATCTAAAAATTTTCAATTTTAGTATTTAGGACTTTTATATCAAGGAGAACAACAAAATGTATTGTGACTGAAATTGACAAACCGGAAGTGGTACTTTACTTGAAGCCCGTAACAGTTTCTCATGAAGAACTATATTAAAATATAATCTAAAAATTTTCAATTATAGTATTTAGGACTTTTATATCAAGGGGAACAACATATTATATTCTGACTGAAATTGACAAACCGGAAGTGGTACTTTACTTGAAGCCCATAACAGTTTTTAATGAAAAACTATATTAAAATATAATCCAAAACTTTTCAATTTTACTATTTAAGACTTTTATATCAAGGATAATAACATATTAGATTTTGACTAAAATTGATAAACCGGAAGTGATACTTTACTTGAAGCCCATAACAGTTTTTAATGAAAAACTATATTAAAATATAATCAAAAACTATCCACTTATAGTATTTAAGACTTTTATATCAAGGGGAACAACATATTATATTTTGACTTAACTTGATAAACCGGAAGTGACACTTTACTTGAAACCCATAACAGTTTTTAATGAAGAACTGTATTAAAATGATCCAAAACTTTTCAATTTTAGTATTTAAGACTATTATATCAAGGGGAACAATATATTAGATTTTGACTAAAATTGATACACCGGAAGTAATACTTTACTTGAAAACCATAACAGTTTTTAATGAAAAACTGTATGAAAATATAACCCAAAACTTTTTAATTTTACTATTTAAGACTTTTATATCAAGGGAAACAACATATTAGATTTTGACTAAAATTGATAAACCGGAAGTGATACTTTACTTGAAACCCATAACAGTTTTTAATGAAGAACTATATTAAAATATAATCCAAAACTATTCAATTTTATATCAAGGGGAACAACATATTACATTTTGACTTAACTAGATAAACCGGAAGTGATACTTTACTTGCAGCCCATAACAATTTTTAATGAAAAACTGTATTAAAATATAATCCGAAACTTTTCAGTTTTCAAACAAATACATTTTTTTTGGGAAAGGAAACCTATTTCTGAACGAACAGATATTTATTTAAACTAACTCTAAAAAAAAAACTAAGTTTCGCCGATTTATTTACGACATTGTAACGAGTTACGACGCCCGGTAGGTTAACATAGATAGACATTCATAATGTGCCCCGTAAAAGAAATGTAGAAGAAAATATGATTATTTGAATTACATTCAACAACATAAATCTATTTTCAGGAGAAAAATGAATTTACTTTTGTGTTATGTTCCACTATTCGGAACCGAAGATCGATTCCATTACCCGGAACCGGAACCGAAGATCGGTTCCACTACTCGGAACCGAAAATCGGTTCCACTACCCGGTTCCAAATTTTTTCGGTTCTTGACAGCACTAATTCAGATACATTACCTTGATTCATAGCCGTACAAATAACGTTATTTTCTGTCAGAGTCACTGACACTGACATTGTGTCAGTATCTTATTTTTCACATATTTGGTTTTACATTTGCTTATAAACTTACCAGTTGGTTTATTTTTGAATATTAAATTGTTTTATTGTAACATATATTTTAATAATAATAAAATAACAGTAGTATCTTATGTACCCTCATAAAAACTAAGCAAACGACACTACTGAATTTGTCATAATGGGCGGAGCAAAAATCTGAATTCATACAATTCGTATATGACCTTGATCGGACATCTTTCAAATTTTTTACTGTACACAAACTCACACACACACATTTTGACTTAACTAGATAAACCGGAAGTGATACTATACTTGCAGCCCATAACAATTTTTAATGAAAAACTGTCTTAAAATATAATCTATTTTTTTTCAATTTTAGTATTTAGGACTTTTATATCACTGAAATTGACAAACCGGAAGTGGTACTTTACTTGAAGCCCATAACAGTTTTTCATGAAGAACTGTATTAAAATATAATCTATTTTTTTTTTCAATTTTAGTATTTAGGACTTTTATATCAAGGGGAACAACATATTATATTTTGACTGAAATTGACAAATCGGAAGTGATACTTTACTTGAAGCCCATAACAGTTTTTAATGAAAAACTATATTAAAACACTGACATTGTGTCAGTATCTTATTTTTCACATATTTGGCTTTACATTTGCTTATAAACTTACCAGTTGGTTTATTTTTGAATATTAAATTGTTTTATTGTAACATATATTTTAATAATAATAAAATAACAGTAGTATCTTATGTACCCTCATAAAAACTAAGCAAACGACACTACTGAATTTGTCATAATGGGCGGAGCAAAAATCTGAATTCATACAATTCGTATATGACCTTGATCGGACATCTTTCAAATTTTTTACTGTACACAAACTCACACACACACATTTTGACTTAACTAGATAAACCGGAAGTGATACTATACTTGCAGCCCATAACAATTTTTAATGAAAAACTGTCTTAAAATATAATCTATTTTTTTTCAATTTTAGTATTTAGGACTTTTATATCACTGAAATTGACAAACCGGAAGTGGTACTTTACTTGAAGCCCATAACAGTTTTTCATGAAGAACTGTATTAAAATATAATCTATTTTTTTTTTCAATTTTAGTATTTAGGACTTTTATATCAAGGGGAACAACATATTATATTTTGACTGAAATTGACAAATCGGAAGTGATACTTTACTTGAAGCCCATAACAGTTTTTAATGAAAAACTATATTAAAACACTGACATTGTGTCAGTATCTTATTTTTCACATATTTGGCTTTACATTTGCTTATAAACTTACCAGTTGGTTTATTTTTGAATATTAAATTGTTTTATTGTAACATATATTTTAATAATAATAAAATAACAGTAGTATCTTATGTACCCTCATAAAAACTAAGCAAACGACACTACTGAATTTGTCATAATGGGCGGAGCAAAAATCTGAATTCATACAATTTGTATATGACCTTGATCGGACATCTTTCAAATTTTTTACTGTACACAAACACACACACACATCATCGTGAAAATGTTAAAATTCTTGATATGCGATTTTTAGTACGATGCCTATACCTCCCTTACCAAGGGTAGCGGGAGATAAAAAATGATTATTTATGTTTTAAATAATTTTGCAAATTAATTACAAACGATAGATAAAACTGTTTAAATACATATCGACAAATAAGAAATCAGAATTTTAAAACACATCTTATTTCACTTGGCAAAGTTCACAAAATTTCAGTCTCTGAATCAACCTCTCGGTCATTTATCAGAGACTGGTCCACTCAACCAGAACCACAGACGCGTTTCGCTCTTATTGGAGCTCTTCAGTGTGGTGTACTGACGCCTCTTTCTGATAGATGGCTCTGCATGTATTTAGTTACCTCTGCAGGCCTGATATCTTTGTGAGATGTTTATCATCTGCCCGGTCAACTAGTTTCAGTGCCTCGTAAGAGGCGTCAGTACACCACACTGAAGAGCTCCAATAAGAGCGAAACGCGTCTGTGGTTCTGGTTGATTGGGCCAGTCTCTGATAAATGACCGAGAGGTTGATTCAGAGGCTGAAATTTTGTGAACTTTGTGTAATTTAAATATTATTAATAAAGGGTTTTCCAATAAGAGGTGTTATTTTGAATAGCCCGCTATTTCGGTAGATGTCGCTTTTGAAGCTGTCATTTTTTGACATTTGACAAGTAGAAACTACGCCATTAATAAAAATGGAACGATACACGCTTCAACTACGCATTGAAATTATTAAAATTCACTATAAAAATGGTGAAAATTTGGCAGAGACGGTTCGTAAAACTCGACAATTTTTGGGTCGTCGTGAAGCACCTTGTCGGACCGCAATACAGAAATTGGTGGAAAAATTCGAGCTGTTGGGACAAGTTAGTGATGTGAAGAATAAAACCCGTGCACGTCGCTCAAGAACAGCCGAGAATATTGCTGCTGTAGCCGAAAGTGTTGAAGAAAACCAAGGTTTGTCCATTCGGTGAATGGATTGCGCTATCGAGAGATGATTAACGATTTTTTATGGCCGGAATTGGATGGTATTGATCTGGACAACGTTTACTTTCAACAAGACGGCGCTACGTGCCACACAAGCAACGAAACCATTGATCTTTTACGGGAAAAGTTTCCGGACCGTGTTATCTCTCGAAGAGGTGATCACAATTGGCCACCGAGATCTTGTGATTTAACACCTTGCGACTTGTTTCTTTGGGGCCACGTGAAAGAGAAGGTCTACGCCAACTGCCCAGCGTCGACTCAAGACCTCAAAGATGGAATTCGTGAGGCTATCGAGGACATAGGACAGCCACTTTGCGATTTGGTTATGGAAAATTTCATGAAAAGGATATTGTCCTGTCAGCGTGGTCGTGGTGGTCATTTGCCTGATGTTATTTTCCACTATTAACGGCATACCTTCCTCTTTATAATGAAATAAACATCCGATCATTTATATTAAAAAATGGCATTTTTCTTTGAATATCAAAAATAACACCTCTTATTGGAAAACCCTTTATAACATGCTTTGTAGACTGCGTTCTGCGTTGATCTATGTGTCTGCTTTGATGCATGCGGGATCGTGTGATCACGATCCTAAATTTCAATTCTCCAAATAAACAGAACGAAATAACAATGCTTTACTGAATTACTAAAACACAATACGCGTACTTCAATATTTCAGTAGAATCAATACCAGCGTTTATGTGTGCGGCTTCATTAATATTCTCTTTAACTACAAATTCATCTAGTTTCGGTTTTGTTGGAAGCGTACAGACACAGGACATTGGTAAATGATAAATGGAATGATAGATACAAGCGAATAGTTTTTCTTGTGTAACACTGCATTTAGTCGATTTGGTAGAAATAAAATGTAATAGAAAACTGTACAATGTACAAAGTACAAATGCGACACTTGGTGAACTGCTCTGAATAATAAAGGGTTTTCCAATAAGAGGTGTTATTTTGATATTCAAAGAAAAATGCCATTTTTTAATATAAATGATCGGATGTTTATTTCATTATAAAGAGGAAGGTATGCCGTTAATAGTGGAAAATAACATCAGGCAAATGACCACCACGACCACGCTGACAGGACAATATCCTTTTCATGATATTTTCCATAACCAAAGGTACTTTCGGAAAACAAGAGTTATTATTGAAAAGTCATACCTTATTTGTATTAATAAATTTTATTTATTAATATTAACGAATACGATTTAGACAACAAAACATACGATGACACAATTATTAAATAGACAAATAAATACATTCTAAACACAGAACAACATGCAATACGTTAACACAATATGAAATAAGATAACAAATTTTAAAAAAAATTACAGCAAGTGCTCAAAATGCGCGCCTTGAACTCGTATGCATGCTTGACATCGGCGAATCATACAATCATATACACGATAAATTACATTTTGATCGTTATGAATGGCAGCAGATGCATTCATAATTCGTTCAAGTAACTGTTCACGCGTGTTTATTTGTACCCTATAAACTTCTTGTTTCAAGTGTCCCCATAGATAGAAATCAAGAGGATTTAAGTCTGGAGATCTTGCAGGCCAAAAGTCCACCTATTGGGAAAGTTTTGGTTTAACCACTCAGTTACTTGTCTACCATAGTGAGGAGAAGCACCATCATGCTGGTACCACATCTGTTGTCGTACAAGAAGTGGAACATCTTCTATTAGTTCATGTAGTCTGTTTTCCAGAAAGTTTCTGTAGCCATCAGCTGCTAAACGGTCAATTAAAACTTCAATTTCTAGTAATCTAGTATTGAAAATTCCTGCCCAGACATTTATGCTAAATCTTTGCTGAAAACGGGACTGAACAACAATTTTTAATTAAGACAATTAATTAATTAATACAAATAAGGTATGACTTTTCAATAATAACTCTTGTTTTCCGAAAGTACCTTGATTACAAAAATTAGAAAATTTCGTGTTATTTATAGAACTTCAACCCCTTGTATTTTGGTAACTAGAAGGAATAGGACCTATGTTCATATGACATTTTTGGCTCAAAAAGACCTCAGGAATAAGCTGTTAAAGTTTGTTACACTAGTCCTTAAACACCTGTATATAAAAAAGCACATAACCTCTCGCCGTATATTTTACCTGCCTGTATGCATAAAGCAAAGAATGTTTTTAGAAATACAAATATTATATTCATGTCTATGACGTATAAACTTCTTTATTATTCAATAAGAGCATGTCTCAACACCAAACAATTTTCACATATATTTACAAAATCTATAGGATATTTTACCATAAATTATGTACAATAAATTATAAAGTAGAGTTTACCATATATAAATTTTAGGCTGGTAACAGGGATTTTCAATTCGATCAACGTTCTTGTTTACTTTCTCTTCATATTCTTCTAGTATAATTTTGGGCGGTCTAAAATGTATATATCTGGATTGTGCATCTATTCTTACATATCTTCTTTTACATTTTATTTTTTCATGTTGTATCTAAATAACACATTAATTCCCTTTAATAAAGTGATGGATAGATTGCACTCCGATTATTCTTATATCGATGTGTAATTTTGTCAATATTTACAACTTACTTGAGAAGAATTTGATAGCTTTTTTTCAGTTCAATGTTACTTTAGTCTACAATGCTCGTGTACATTGTCCCATAATGTTTGAAACAAATTTAAGTTCTTCAACGTAGACTTGTCACCTCCATAATAGTCGCAGTGTCGAAGTACATTTTTCTTTCATTAGTCATTATTTCGATGAGATACATTTTTGCTGTATTTTACGTTGCAGAGTGGAGACCATCTTCACTTTCATCTTGTGTTTATAATATTTAAATATCGTCTTCCTTCGGGCTGTATTCTCGCTTGTATATATTCTTTATATTTAGATTTTTAAAATTTAAATTCGTTCTATGTAGAAATTTTGTCCTACTCTTCTAATTTTTCGAGTTGTTTCAAATTCATTGTCGGAATTAACAGTATTTCTGGAGGGTATGTGTAATATACCTATAATTTTAAATATTTAACGATTTATACAATAAGAAATAATATAATATATGTACTTCCCAGAAAAAATCTTCAGTAATGTCTCTGGATTTTTGACACTGACATTTATCTGTCAGCTATATACATTCTAAATTTTCAATTGGTTTTCATGACATTATTTGGGCAGTGACACATTATCATAGGTATACCATATATTTCTTTATCTCTAAATCTATAAAACATATAATTTACTCTTCTTTAATACCAAAGAACAAAAAAATCAAAACATAATTGTTAGAGAATTTTTTTCAAAATCTGCTACTTTCGGTTGTCCAATTACTACCAAAGCTCTTCCTAGTAATGTCCGATTAAGAAATACGTAGTTAAACAGATATTAAGTATTATAGTTTTTGAGAAATCGTCCTTCCAACCTGCTCACGCCACATACACAGACATCATCGTAAAAATATTAAAATCGGATTGTAGGGACCTTAAACCGTGCTTAATCATTAAAATCTGGATATGCGATTTTTAGCATGAATCCAATACCTCTCTTAGCGAGAGGTAAAAATGTCACATTTTATGAATATGACAATAGAAAATCGCTGTCACTACTAGAACTATTAGATTGCAGAAACTTTCCCAGCAGTTTTTTCGTACGAATTGCCTTCTAATCATTGTTTTAATCTTTTTCGAACCTAACACCGGCATATTGAATCAATAACATTCATTTGATTCTTGTAACAGCTCGACTTGAAGAACCGAAGGGTAAAAAAACCGATTCCTTTTACCCTTCGCCCACAGGGAATCCCTTGCCCACCCATATCAATTTTTTTGCCCATTCTAGACGTTGTTAATACATAATAGAATCGTGACGAGGAAACCAATATTACCAAGTTTTTGCTACATTTGCGACGAAGTCTGCGATTTTCGTATGTTTTTAAAGTGTTTATTTGCAGAATTTTAATCCAAGACAGCGATGTTTTTGTTGGTGTTTTGTTCGTAATTTGGGGACTTTTTGTGTAAGTGGAATTTAATTTGGCACTAGACGGAATTGTAAACTGAAATGATGAATATATCACCAGTTTTTTGATTCTATTTTATCCAATAACGTTGTTATGGACAGATCATGGACAATGATAATATTAGAGTTGTAATAAAAACTATACACTATTTCAAGGGATGCACAAGTTAGATGAATATACTATTATACAAGCCCAAACTTATAATACGGGGGTTATTTCATAAATAAGATTTTTATAAGTGTTGAAAAAGAATTATTTATGAGCCTCTAGTTATTAGCAAGTTCTCTACTCAATTTAGATGAAGATTCGTAAATAAAAATATTAAAAATAGTAGGCTCTTCATTCTAGTTAAAAAAAACTCCAAATTTAACTTGAATGAATGGTAATAGGTTTTCTAACCAAAAAATCTGTTGCTGCCAGCACAATACCTCTCGCCACTTCCTTTTTTTGGTTACATAAGTATAGTGCGCGAACAGTAATGTTACATTTTTGGGCTTGACAAGCAGATGCGTGGGCCCGTTTCAGAATGATAATTAGTAATTATGTACATAGATGTCAAATGTTAGAATTTTTCATTAAAAATTTCAAGATTTTCTAATTTTACGTAGTTAATTTATCACCAGGAGTTTAAAATTTACTTGTCGTATGCCTTAGATATTTAACATTTAATTCTGCTCCACATGGAATTGGAAAATCAGTAAATTTAGAATGAGAAATTATGATATTTGACATCTATATACATAATTACTAGCTATCATTCTGACATGGGCCCCCATATCTGCTAGTCAAGGCCAACAAAGTCACATGACTGTTCGCGCCCTAATGTATTTAACATTTCGTGTATACCTACACTCTACACCAAAAAATCTACTTATATATATATATTCCTTATATTTAGATTGTTTAATTTTAAATTCATTCTATGAAGAAATTTTGTTGTAATCTTCTAATTTTTCGAGATGTTTCCAATTCATTGTCAGGAGTAACAGTATTTCCGAAGGGTATGATTAATATACCTATAATATTAAATATTTAACTACTAATACATTAAGAAATAATATATGTGCTTCCCAGAAAAAGTCTTCAGTAATGTCTCCGGATTTCTGACACTGACATTTATCTGTCAGTTACAAATATTTTAATTTTTCAGTTGGATTTCACGGTATACTTTGGTTTACGAAAGATGGCAATTCAAGGTCACTTGTTCGAGAAAAGATTACACAGCACTGTATACATTAGTAGCTTAGCAACATTTCATGTTAGAAAGAGATAGATTATTTAACGTATGTCTATGTAGTTTATGTTGTGTGACAGATATACGTAAATGGTGACTCACTTTCTAACACATTACAAATAATAATGACGTATGTCGTAGAGTTACAAATATCTAATTATCTACTAGACTGCCCTCTGTGTTAATGTTTAGCCAGTGACGTTGACATTTAAATCAAATTATTATTCCATGGTTTATGTCAAGTCTACGTATTTGTGTTTTGCAAAAACATAGGTGAAGAGCATAAATCTTTGAGAAGGTATTATTTAAAAAGAAACATAATTTTCAAATAAATTACACTTATTTTTTCACTTCAAATGTATCCATAAATAGTTCATGTTGCACGTCTATGTATACGAAATGCAGTGAAGTTATCTGCAAGTAATATTATACCATACGGTCAATAAATGACCTTGAAAAGTCATCTTTCGTAAACCAAACTATATTATTTCGGCTATAAGATTTATTACAACAGATTATTTTATATATTATATTTCTTTTAAGGCTAAATCTATAGAAGATATAATAAAATATTTAAATGTATCAGATAGAGAATTTATTTTTCTTTAATATTAGCATGAACAAAAATAATATTTAGAAGAATTGTCCAATTGTCAATTGTTACCAAAACCTTTCCAACTCTTTCCATTACTGTCCGATTGGGAAATTATTAAGTCTTATAGTTTTTGAGAAATAGTCCACACACGCATTATCGTAAAAATATTAAAATCGGATTGTAGTGCTTAAAACTTGCTTAATCATTAAAATCTGGATATGCGATTTTTAGAATGAATCCAATATCTCTCTTAGCGAGAGGTAAAAAGATTTTAAGAACCAGTATCTGTAGAATTTAGGCAAAAAGTGTTGGTAATGTAAAACAGGCAACTTTGAATTTTATATGTAAATTTGTTTTTCATAATATTTCTCTTATTTATGTGAAATAAAAAGCAGCATTATTTCTTGTTGAGCATTTAATTATAACTGCAACAAAAAATGAATTAAAAACATATACATATTCCTCTCACGTTTTCAGTTTTAAAATAGCTTCATTTACACAGCCATTTACTAAATTTAAAACTTTGTAAAAATTGTATCCACGTTTCGCATCAATCAATTATATCATCGTATTCACACGGAACTTGCAGGAAATTTGCGGACCTGAAATTGAATTTACGTTTTCCATTTAGATAATTGAAAATGCATTATTCAAAATACTAAAAATACTGATCATATATAGAGAACTGTGAACCTCCTGTCAGCCTCAAATCGTGAAAAATTAAACAGTAGCTAATGTAATAAATTCAATGAATAAATATCTACGTGAAGTTTGCGAGTATTTTTGGTTTGAAATGTGGTAATTTTGTTGAGTGCATATCAGGCGTTATATTCCTATCTACAGTCAGGGCCGGCGGAACAGGTGGGTACTATGGGTAGTACTACCCACCTGAAAAATGTAACGGTGGGTAAGTACTCACCTGGGAATTTGAACATGAAAAATTTTTTTTAATGTTCGAAATCAACCTACAATTATCTCTGACCAAATAAATCAACCTACAAATATATTTGATTTTCAAACTACCCGCGCTATGCGCAGTTGCCGCGCCGCGCAGTATGTTGGTATTCTGGTCCTTGTTTATCCGGGAGCCGAAAGATCGGAGAATGGACCAGTTTGTTGTGCGAGGGGTTCGAGAGAAACGGAAGAACGACGAGACTGACGATTCTCTCCGTCAAGAGCGTCAGAGTAGCACGCCATAGTCTGTCAGTGAACCACATTTAACCTCCAAAAATGACAGTCAGTTAATACGTTTCTTTTTTGAAAAAATGTTTACACAAATTTTATGAAAACAGTGACGGCGCCAGAATGTAAACGTAGATTGGACACAATTAAAAAAAATCTGTTGTGGCCAGCTGGCCAGCACAATACCTTCCGTCAATCCTGTGTAATATGTATAAATTCCATACATAAATTTTCTGGCAAAAGATTCTAAATTTCCAGTAAAATTATTTTATAATTCGTTAGGGGTCGCTATTTTTTATTTTCTTCTTCTACTCATTTCTGTTTTACGTGTCGTTCTCATTCAGTTCCTTTTCTCTCAAGTCTTCCGCAATACAGTCCTTCCATCTTATTTTTTGGTCTTCCTCTGTTTCTTCAACCTTCTATTATTCATATTTCATATTCATTCTTCATCCAATATATTCTCCATTTCTCCTCATGACATTTTCAAACCAACGTAATCATCTCGCTTGTATCTTTCTAGCAACTTGTAACACTAGAGTTATTTCCTTGTCGTCCCCAACATCTACTTCAACATCTTCATCTCTGCCACATTAATTTACTTTTTATTTATACTAACATCTGTCAATTTGAATTATATGAATATTAGTAGTATGTTTAGCATAGCTGGCTGAATTATAAAATTTAATTTCTTTTAAAATCTTTAACTCTATATCTATTGAACATGAAGTATAAAATGCAATCTAATCGATAAGAGAATAATATATTCTTTAAGTTATAATAACGTTAAATCTTCAAATGAGGCTACTTCCGGTTCACCAATTATAACCAAAATCTAATCAGTTGTTCTTCTGGATGTAAACTTGAGGAATTCGAAAAAAATATAATTTTTGGACACACATACATACATACCAACAAAGTCACATAACTGGTCGCGCCCTATGCAACATAAAATAAAAATAAATTTCTTGGTATTTCTTGACTGTTGATATATACATTAACTATCCCTGATGATGATTCATTCGGAATCGAAACGTCGGTATGTTAAATAGATCCTAATAAACATTTTTCACCAAGACTGCATCTCCAATGATTTATCTTTAACCTTTACATAAAATAAAAATGGCGAAAGGTATTGTGCTGGCTACAACAGGTTTTTCGTTATGATTAATAATAGCGCATTCAATATTGCCACCCATTTAATCGGGAAAACAAAAATATCCTTTCAATTTTTAACTTTTTCTGGTATGATAAAATCTTCCAATTCATGTACTTGTATTTTTGAAGTAACACAATATTTTATCTTACATTCTAACTCAATTCTAAATCGGACAGCAATTCAAGTAAATGTAAGTGTTAAGAAAATTACGCGAGTGCAAAAAAATGTTCACATATTGTGAAATTTCTGGAAGCGTTTTCAATTTTCCGACAAAATCAGAAATTTTTCCGCTTGCCGTCTTTCGTTTTTACGGTAGCTTCGATACTTACGCTTCACGCGAAACGGCAAATTCATTCAGCTAGATATAAACATTCCAAATCTTATTTCGAATCCGAATTGAAAAAGTGTCCAAGATGTGACGTTTAGTAGACTGTCTAGGTTTTACACAATAGAAATAGTAATTACAAAAAGCATAGTGAGTATACAGTCGACTAAATCATCCTGTCTGTAATATGATTTTTCTCTAAATCGAATTATTTTTACCTCTCGCTAAGAGAGGTATTCGATTCATGCTAAAAATCCCAGTTTCAGATTTTAATGATTAAGCATGTTTTAAGGTCCATACAATCCGATTTTAATTAATAATTAATTGGACAGCCGTAAGTAGCAGATTCTTAAAAAAAATCTAAATATTATTCTTTGAAAATTTTTGTTCGTACTAGTATTAAAGAAGAGCAAATTATCTATCTAATACATATGAATATTTTGTTATATTTATAGTTTTAGAAATAAATAAATATAAGGTATGTAATAATCTGTTGTAATAAATCTCACAGCCCAAATAATGTCATAGAAACCAACTGAAGATTTTTTCAGGAAAATACATAGACTATATTATTTCTTATTGTATATGAATAGTTAAATATTTAAAATTATATGTATATTACATCAATTATTACAATCCCGACAATGAATTGGAAACATTTCGAAAAATTAGAAGAAAAAAATTCTGGTTAGAATGATTTTCAAATTAAAAAATCTAAATAAAAGAATAGATATAAGAAGAATTTTTGGTGTAGAGTGTAAATATACAAGAAATGTTAAATATAATAGGGCGCGAGCAGTCATACGTAGTTAAACAAATATAAAATCTTATAGCTTTTGAGTAATCGTCCTTCCAACGTCCCACACACATACACACACACATACATCCACACACACACACACAGACATCATCGTAAAAATATTTTTAGCATGAATCCAATACCTCTCTTAGCGAGACGTAAAAATAAAAGTTGATAGTTGTATCTTGTAAACTGACTATACATATACATCTTCCATCAAATAGTACATTTAAAATAATAAAATTTTCATATCGACCATTTTTTTCTAATAGTTATAATAAAAAATCTGATGTGGCCAGCACAATACCTTCCGTCAATCTTGTGTATTATGTACAAATTCCATACATAAATTTTCTTGCAAAAGATTCTAAATTTTTGGTATTTTATGATTCCCTTTCTCGGCAACGGAATTCCATACTCCTGATAACAAACAAATCACATGAAATAAGAAAATTATGAAATTTTAAATGAAAAATTATGACACTTGTCAGTTATGGACATAATTAATTGCTGTCATTTTGATACGGGTCCCCATATCTGCTTGCCAAAGGCAGCAAAGTCATGTCACTGCACGCGCCCTATACATAATTTTTTTGCAAAAGATCCTATATTTCCAGTAAAGGTATTTCATAAACAAACTATGCAAATTGCACTTGACACTGACATCTTCTTCTTCTTTAGTTTTCCCATTCGTTAGGGGGTCGCTATTTTTTATTTTCTTCTTCCACTAATTTTTGTTTTGCGTGTCGTCCTCATTCAGTTCCTTTTCTCTCAAGTCTTCTGCAATACAGTCTTTTCATCTTATATTTGGTCTTCCTATGTTTCTTCCACCTTCTATTAATTTATTCATCTCTCCTCATGACATGTTCAAACCAATGTAATCGTCTCTCTTATATCTAGAAACTTCTAACACTAGAGTTACTTCCCTTTTTCTTTCATTGATTTACATTTTATTGATACTGACATCTGTCAATTTGAATTACCTGAATATATTAGCAGTTTCCATGGTTAAGTTAGCATAGCTGGCTGAATTATGAAATTTGTATCAAATTTATTATCTTTATTCTTCTTTAACTTTATATCTGTTGAATAACAAATATAAAATGCAATCAAATCGTATAGATAATAATATATTCTTTAAGTTATAATAACATTTAACTGAGTTTGCCAAGAAAAACTATTAAAATCTTCAAATGAGGGTACTTCCGGTTGACCAATTATAACCAAAATCTAAACAGGTCTGCATATGGTTGTAAGGAAGAGGAATACGCAAGAATTGTAATTTTTGGAATTCTAGTGTTGGAGATATCGTGCACGAAAAAGCGGTCACATACACACACACACACACACACACACACACACACACATACACACACACATACACACACACACGCACACACGAACACACACACACACACACACACACATACAGACATCATCGTAAAAATAGTAAAATCGTATTGTAAAGACCCTAAAACGTGCTTATTCAATGAAAACTAACCACCGAATTATTTGACCAAAGACAATACCTTCCTTACCTAGAGGTGACGGAAGGTAAAAAGTTAAAGGGGGGAGCGTCTTCCCAGACTCACCCTGTGTTGTGTGGAGTACTCGTATTAAATAATTTAATATATTTAAATTATTATTAAAAGACGCTGTGCTGTATTTTATTTCCCAGTAATCAGTGTTTATACTTACTTAGTACCAATTGAAACATGTTTTAAGTCGCACGATTGCATAGGTATATATGAAACGATACAAATATAGTTTGTTGTGATACATTGTAGTGAATGGACGTATATTTCTGTATATTAAGTGATGTGTATATTAATATTTAAAGTGAAATACAAAGACTAATGTTTATTTGTATTCTTAGACGAAAGACGACGACTCCAGGCGCCAGGTGTGAAGGTTCTCCATTAACGGGTAAGTGGCATAATTTATTCTATGTCAAATGCTTTCTATAAATGATACTTTGTCTTCATATTCATCCTGGAATATATTGGTATTCTTTATAATACATATATTAAGTACATGTATACTAAAACATTCAAAATTGTTTTCTCTCTACTTATTCATTTCTGAAATGTAATTAGGCAAGACAATATTTGAGCATTTATAAATTAACACTGATGTCAAATTGTATAATGATAAGTTTTGGATTAATTAGTTTGTACTTTAAAATAGAAAATTATCTTAAAATTGTATCGGGTGTAAACCGAAAAGGACACATCGCATATATCTCCAGATTTATGTATTGGAGTAATATTAGAAAGTTTCCAAACATCTGGAAAAGTTCCTGATTTCAAGGATTGATTAAAATGAATATATAGAGGTTTTGCAAGGTAATGAGCACAGGTTTTAATAAAAATAGCAGGAATTTGATCGGGTCCACCACCCTTAGTTGTATTCAGGTGCAGTAAATGATCCAAAATTTTATCATAATTAAGATAAATCGAACCTAAATTAACATTATTTTTTGTAATAAAAAGAAATGTTATTAAGATCAAATATTATTGGGTATTTATATAAATAAACAGAAATAAAACTAAAAAATCTGTTGTGGCCAGCACAATACCTTTCGTCAATCCTGTGTGTTATGTATAAATTCCATACATAAATTTTCTTGCAAAAGATTCTAAATTTTCAGTAAAATTATTTCATGAACAAACTATGCAAATTGTACTTGACACTAACATCTTCTTCTTCTTTAGCCTTTCCCATTCGTTAGGGGTCGCTATTTTCTGTTTTACGTATCGTTCTCATTCAGTTCCTTTTCTCTCAAGTCTTCCACAATACAGTCCTTCCATCTTATCTTTGGTCTTCCTCTGTTTCTTCAACCTTCTATTATTATTAATTCTTGATCCAATATATTCATTTCTCCTCATGACATTTTCAAACCAATGTAATCATCTCGCTTGTATCTTTATAGAAACTTGTAACGCTACAGTTATTTCCTTACCTATCCTTCTGTGTCTTCCCCAACATCTACTTCAACATTCTCATCTCTGCCACACTAATTTACTTTTTATTGATACTCACATCTGTCAATTTGAATTATATGAATATATTAGTAGTTTCTATGTTTAGCATAGCTGACTGATTTATAAACTTTAATTTCTTTAAAATTCTTTAACTCTATATCTATTGAATATGAAGTATAAAATGTAATCAAATCGTATAGAGAATAATATATTCTTTAAGTTATAATAACGTTAAATGTCAATAAATCAAATTTAACTGTTAAATCTTCAAATGAGGCTACTTCCGGTTCACCAATTATAATCAAAATCTTATCAGTTATTCTTCTGGATGTAAACTTCAGGAATACGAAAAAATTATAATTTTTGGAATCGTGGTGTTGAAGTTATGCGATCCGAAACTTTTGTCACACACACACAGACACACACACACACACACACACACACACACACACACACACACACACACACACACATACATACATACATACATACATACATCATCGTAAAAATGGTAAAATTGTATTATAGGGAACCTAAAACATGCTTATTCACTAAAAACCCATCATTGAATTTTTTGACCAAAGACAATACCTTCCTTACCTAAAGGTGACGGAAGGTAAAAAGGTATTATTTTAATTATTGGGCTCGTATATAGAAGTGATAAATGAACGTGAACTTGTTCATTTATTTGTGATACAGACGACTTCTTTTAAAAACTAAACTGTATATAAAATAGTTGCATAGAATTGACGGAAAGTAATGTGTTGGCCACATCATATTTTTATACAATATCCCGTTAGTTTTCCTGTTTCCCCTACAACGATCTCATACATTGGCGCAGTCGGTAGGATACTTCAGCAAAACTGTAATTTGACGCTAAAATACAAATCCCTTCAATCTGCCACCTCGAAAATCAAATTGAAATAACGAGATCCCATATCCACCGACCTGACATATCTATTTATACCGGCCCGTTGCTCCGTAATTCCGATTTATCGAAGAGGGCACCCGGCAAATTTATCAGATGTGAAATTGGTTATTGGTGATAATTAGGGCATTAACTCGTGCCCAACTTCGTAGATAATATAACACGAACAAAATTTATGTAACTAACATTAATAATGTTAGCTATGACTTGATAATGCAATTGTTATTGTTTGTTTAGTTACTTCACTATTATTGCACAATGTGGCAAATGTTTTGTTTAACACTGTATATGACAAATATTGGTGAACAATATTAAAATGGATTGTACACTTTTGAAAAAAAAAAATAATAATTCCTGAGCTCAAAATTACATTAGATAATTTTTTCGTTACTTCCTGTTTATCATATTTTCTTAAAATACCGTTATACTACTATGTCAAAAAATCTGTTGTGGCCAGCACAATACCTCTCGCCACAGAATTTCAAGATTTTCTAAATACACGTAGTTAATTTGTCACCAGAAGTGTGGAATTTACTTGTCGAGGAAAATAAACCATATGGAATTGGAAAATCACTAAATTTAGAATGAGAAATTATATCCCCATATCTGCTTGTCAAGGCGCCCTATTGTATTTAACATTTCTTGTATACCTACATTCTACACCAAAAATTGTACTTACATATATCTATTCCTTATATTTAGATTGTTTAATTTTAAATTCATTATATGAAGAAATTTTGTCCTCTTCTAATTTTTCGAAATGTTTCCAATTCATTGTCAGGATTGACTGTATTTTTGAAGGATATATGTAATAGACCTATAATCTTAAATATTTAACTACTAATACATTAAGGAATAATATAATGTATATGTACTTCCCAGAAAAACTCTTTAGTATATCTATGAATTTCTGACACTGACATTTATCTGTCAGTTACAAACAGTTCAACTGGTCAACTATTTTCCATGGCATCCTTTCGGCTGTAAAATTTATTATAACGTTATTTTATTTATTATATTTCTTTTATCTCTAAATCCATAGAATATATAATAAAATATTTAAATGTATCAGATAGAGAATTTAATTTTCTTTAATATTACCAAGAAAAATTTTCAAAAAATATTATTTAGAAGATTTTTTTTCAAGAATCTTCTACTTCCGGTTGTCCAATTGTTACCAAAACCTTTTCAGATCTTCCCATGAATGTCCGATTGGAAAATACGTAATTAAACAATTTTTAAGTCTTATAGTTTTTGAGTAATCGTCCTTCCAACATCCTACATACATACACACATACATCCACACACACACACACACACACACAGACATCATCGTAAAAATGTTAAAATCGGATTGTAGGGACCTTAAAACGTGCTTATTCAATAAAATATGGATATGTGATTTTTAGCATGAATGCAATACCTCTCTTAGCGAGAGGTAAAAAGTACCGGGAATTGGTCAATAAAACACAAAATATGCATTATTCATCCAAATTTATTTTATCGCCTTTAAAGTAGGCCCCTTCCGAAATAATACACTTATGCCAACGAATAATCCAATCATCAAAACATTTTTTAAACGCATTTTCACGAATCGACTTCAGTACTCGCCGCGAATTCTTTTTTTATGTCTCATATCGACTGAAAACGAATGCCTCGAAGTGATAATTTGAGTTTCGGAAAGAGGAAAAAGTCGGCCGAAGTCATATCTGGGAAATACGGTGGTTGTTCCATAAGATTTGTTGAGTTTTTGGCCAGAAATTCGTGGTGCAAAATTCATGAGTTTTCTGTCTTTTTCGACGAATTTGCTCTCTTAAACGCCGCATAACGCTTAGATAATATTCTGTAGTTACTTCTCACTTTCTGGCAAGAATTCCGAGACCTCAACACCGCGATAATCGAAAAAAACTGTCAACATCACTTTTGATCGATTTTGACGTTGTTTTTATCGGTTTCGGCGGAGTTGGAAGCTTGTTGACTGGTTTGCATGTCAAACTCGTAAACCCATGTATCATCACCAGTTACATTGCGTTTTATGAATGTGGTGTCGGAATTGATTCGTTCTTCAGCGACCCTTACGCGATTGAGTTTTTGCAGAAAATTCAGGTGTTTCAGCACTAGTCGAGCGGCAGCGCGTTTCATGCCCAAACAATCGTTTAAAATGGTACGAATTGATTCGTGAAATACAGAAATTTCAGCGGCTATCTCCCTGAAACTTAAACGACGATTTTCAATCATCATTTCCTTTACTTTAGGGATGTCTGATCGTGAATCTTATGAACCGGATTCAATCCCCACCAACGCCAAATATTTGGCATTGATCGGGATCGAATCGGGTTCCCCAGATTCGCGATCAGACATCAGGCACGCGACAATGAAACCCCATAGATAAATGGCGGGAGGTATTGTGTTGGTCACATCTGATTTTTTATTTGTAAATATAAATAAACCACGGAACCATAACTTTAAACAAATTCAAATGACAAAGTTTTATTCTCTTACTATAAGTAACTCTCCAAAGAGACTAAATATTTAAACATACGTATTCTCATCCGACTACACAAAATCCTTTTTCTTTTTCTTGTAAAAAAAGCACAAAATGTCGCCTGCACAGGTCCCATTCTTTTACAAAAGCTACAATAAAATAAATCAAAACTTTAACCTACAAAATTAATTAAAAATGAAGGATCAAACTTTTATCTCCATGACAACAGCAGTGGAACAATAGAAGAACATAATTTCGCAATATCAACATATAAATATTAAAGATCTGTCGCCCTGGAAAGTGACGGGATTGTGTAAAACGTAACGAGTGCTGGCGTTCCATCTGAATAAAACAGAAGTTCTCTTTTGATAAGGTCATAGTTCAGCGTTTTTAATTATTCCTGGATTTTGTCCACAGTTGTGATTAAAAATATATTATTATAGTTTTAATTTCAGGCTGGGTACAGTGTTTTTACCTCCCGCTACACTTGGTAAGGGAGGTATAAGGATCGTGCTTATCGAGATTTTGGTAAATGACCACGTTTTAAGGTCCCTACAATCCAATTTTAACATTTTCACGATGATGTCTATGGGTGTGTATGTCTGTGTATGTGTGGATCACTTTAACTCAAATACTATCTTTCAGAAAATTATATTATAATTACTCTTATATGGACAGATGCCATTAGATTTTGGTGTAAATCAGATAACCGGAAATGGCACTTTACTGGAAACTCAAAATAGTTTTTCTTCAAAAAATACCTTTAAATGTTATTTAAATTTTCTACAGGTTTGCGTTAATAGTTTTTGCATATATTTTATGGATAAATTTCTAAAATTATCTATAATTTTAATACCGGAGTCTACGATTTAAACACAACTCCATGGTTACACAGTTCAGATCTTAAATGTATGTAATTGACAGATATATGTCACTGTCAACAAACTAATCATTTCAAATAATAATAGTAACGTTTTAAAAAGAAAATAGTAAATGGAACAATAATTATATGGCATACAATTTCCAGCATAAGTAAATATGTAGGAATATAGGTAAGATAATAAAAAAATATCACGGCATATTACCCATTGCTGAGTGTGCCAATCTGCTTTGTACACAGATTTTGGTAAAAATGATGACATATTTGTACCGTGCGGGCGTCACTTCACGCGAATCTGGGGAACCGGGTTCGATCCCGACCGACGCAAAATATTGTAGAATTTGAAATGGCACAAAATTTACCTCTCTATTCAACTCTTCCCATTACTGTTAGATTGAGGAACCCGTAATTACATAGGTCTTTAGTCTTATAAAGGGTTTTTCATTAAGAGCGACGCATTTTGTTTTTCAATTAAAAGACTTGTGGGTTAGTTATTAAAATGATTTTTATTTCAAATGAAAGCACAATCGATGCCATTATTTATGGAATACGACATCGTTTAAATGTCCACCGCGGACGCGCTGGCACGAATGAATACGCTGGACCCAATTTTCCATGACTCGAGCACACAAATCGGCCGAAATACCAGGAATTTCGCGTTCGATGTTGGCCTGCAGCTCTTCTAACGTTGCTGGTTTGTTGGCATAGACCAGCGATTCAAGGTAACCCCAAAGAAAAAACTCTACAGAACGAGGCGGCCATTCGCGAGCACCGTTGCGTGAGATAACTCGCTCGCCGAACTTGGTCTGCAATAATTCGATTGTGTCGTATGCTGTATGGCACGTTGCGCCGTCCTGTTGGAACCACATATCGTCCACGTTCATAGCGTCGAGCTGGTCCCAAAAATACTCCGATATCATGGCCCTGTAGCGATCGCTGTTGACGGTTGTTGGCGCGCCGTTTTCATCAAAAAATAAAAATGGGCCGATGACGCCGCCGGAATGAAAACCGTTAATCTTTTCGGATAAAGTTGTGTCTCGTGCATCATTTCAGGCTGCTCACTCGTCCAAATGCGACAATTTTGCTTGTTGACAAAACCATCGAAAGCGAAGTTCCTGGTGTTTCGGCCGATTTGTGTGCTCGAGTCATGGAAAATTGGATCCAGCGTATTTATTTGTGCCAGCGCTGCCGCGGTGGACATTTAAACGATGTCGTATTCCATAAATAATAATAACTAACTCACAAGTCTTTTAATTGAAAAAACAAAATGCGTCGCTCTTAATGAAAAACCCTTTAGAATTTGAGAAATCGTATCTCCAACAACCCCTCACACACACACACACACACACCACACACACACAGACATCATGGTAAAAATGTTAAAATCGGATTTTAGGGACCTTAAAACGTGCTTATTCAATAAAATCTGGATATGCAATTTTTAGCATGAATCCAATACCTCTCTTAGCGAGAGGTAAAAAATATAATTAACAGTATACCCAGTATACTTACCTGATTTGGTATTGTGCGACTTTTGATTATTTTTTGGACTTACCTATGTGAAATTTACGGCGTAGTAGGTTTTCGTCTGAAGAAGAGATTCATGCAGTAATTCATGATTATTTTGAAAGCATTCAAAAAGAAAATTAGTTGGGATTGAGAGCTTTAAGAAGTAAAAGAAAAGAATTAAAGTTAAAATAAAATTCTAAAAACTATGAACCATGTGTCTAATTCTCAATAATTCTAGTGAAATCAAATACATAGAGAATAAAATATTCTTTAATAGTTGTAATAACATAAAATGTTTAAAAAAATATTTGAGGTTCAGGTTCGGGTACGATGCCCTCAGTGGCGGCTCGTGCACTAAAATTTTGGTGAGGCAAAGTATCCAGAATTTTTTTTTCATTCAAGGTCAAATGCCTTATAATTGAAAGTTACATTTTTTCAAGGGATGTGCAAATGCATATTTTTTCCCCTTTCATGTACAAAAATAAATTGCCAGATCACAGAACATTTCAGGAAATTCTTTGACAAATAGTTTATCTTCATAAGACAGTTGATTAAATGTATTTTTGTTAATTAAAAATTTAAAAATATCTTCAGAATTCCTTATATTGTCACTCAATTCTTTTAAAGTTAAAGTCGAAGCCATTATTTGTTTTTTGTTTTCAACTAAGATTCAAATTACAAAAACACTACGTGGGTAAACTATAAAAACAACGAAAAAAATAAAAGAATTAAATATTTATTGCAATACGTATCAGTCGCAAACCAGAGCCTATTATAATAAAAATGTTATGTTTGTTTATTGTCGAATGCAATTTGCAGCTAATATTATTTAATCTTGCTTGAAAAATATGCTGGATATGTGAATCTACTTTCAAAATTTATCAGTACGTGGCGTTGATTGTATTGATGTATGGTAACGGCCTCTATAGGGCCGCGTGGAAGGTAAAGCGACTATCTTTTTTACGCACTCATTGCATTTAGCATTTGAAGCAGTGCCTCAAACAGCTCTTTGTCTAGCGCACGTATTTCTTACCGGAATGAATGCTTTATCAAAAACATTAGGCAGTTATAATATTCATTTCGAGAAGCACTTTATAGGGTGTAAATTAGGTGAACTGCATTACGTATTAGTTATGGTCGTGGCGTAAATTATTCTTTTGATATTTATAAAGACAAGCATTAACGGAATAAGTTAAAAATTAAGTTACATACTACTTTACTTGCAGTTTTATTTCTTTTCTGGTGAGGCACTGCCTCACCTGCCTACCCTGACAAGCCGCCACTGGTCGTTACAAAGCTCGCTAAATTAATTTCGCTTGTTAATTCATTGCTTTACAATTTTATTTGAAGCGTTTTTACCTAAAATAATTAGGGAAGCAAGAAATTACGAAAATCTAATTTTACATGTTAAAGTCTTATATTAGGAAGTTTCAGGCATCACCGTATATCTACCTCCAGTTTTCTTTTCACTAAATAAAGCAAAACTAATCACGTCTATTTGAATTCATTTCATTATAAATTCCCTTTGAAATCTTTAATCTTTTGATATTGGCGTACCTTTAATTCAAGTTGAAGGAAAAGAAAAAATAACAATTTCCGATATCGGAAGAGGAAGTACGTGTATCTTTTAAAATTAGCTACAGTCACAGTCTAAAATATAAATCCTTCTCTCTAAAATCAATTTTACCTCCCGGTACCCTTAAAGGGTAAGGGGAGTAGGTATATGAATTGTGCTTAAATATTACATCCGAGGTGGGTTATGTTCCATTACAGCCGAGGGCTTGTTACCGAGAGGCGAAGCCTCGAGGTGAGATACAGCACGAGGCTGTAATGAAACTCCCTCCGAGTTATGTAGGTATACTACTTTATTCACAATCATCCTCTTTTTAAATCTGAATTTTCAGAATAAATCATTAATTTATAACCTTTAATTTTATTGATATTTTTTGGCAGCTCTTAAAATTTGTTTAGCCTACTTTTTACCTCTCGCTAAGAGGTGTGTGTGTGACGATTTCTTAAAATCTACAATACTTAATATTTGTTTAACTACGTATTTCTCAATCGGACATTACTGGGAAGAGCTGACAGAATAACAGCTAGTAATGTACATAGGTGTCAAGTATCATAAGTTTTCATTCAAAACATTATGATTTTCCAAATCCATGTGGATTATTTTCCTCGACAAATATATTTCATACTATGGATGATAAATAAACATCAGAATATTTTGAAATTTTGAATGAAAAGTTATGACATATGATAATTGTGACATCTATGTAAATAACTACTAGCCGTCATTCTGACACGGATCCTCATATCTGCTTGCCAAGGCCAACTAAGTTACATGACTACTCGAACCCTATAAGTAACGAATTTAACCTTTTCTTGTACACACAAATAATTGAATTGTATCTCTTATATATATATATATATATATATATATATATATATATATATATATATATATATATATATATATATATATATATATATATATATATATATAGTGTACTCGTACTTCCCAGAAAAATCTTCCAGTAATGTTATTAAAACTGCTGATTTTTGACACTGACATTTTGCATTTATCTGTCAATTACAAACATTTAAATAACTGTTTTTTGGGCAACGAGATTTATTACAACAAATTATTTTATGTCCTATATCTCCAAACCTATACGAGATATGATAATAATTTTAAATGTGTCAGATTGAGAATTTAATTATCCTTAATATTTGTAGTAACAAATTTCCAAAAAATAATATTTATAATTATTTTTTTAACTACCACTTCCGGGTGTCCATTTGTTACCAGAACCTATTCAACTCTTCCCATTACTGTTAGATTGAGGAATCCGTAGTTACACAGGTCTTTAGTCTTATAGAATTTGATAAATCGTTTCTCCAACAACCTAACACACACACACACACACATTCCCATACATACACACACACACACACACACACACACACACACACACACAGACATCATCTTAAAAATGTTATAATCGGATTGTAGGGTCCTTAAATCGTGCTTATTCAATAAGATCTGGATATGCGATTTTTAGCATGAATCCAATACCTCTCTTAGCGAGAAGTAAAAACAAAAACTAACTTGAACGATCTTATTATGCAAAACACACGCAAGATTTCAAGATCTTAATCGCTATCCATTTTTCCTAATTACGCTTTTATATTTTTTGCACGATCCACAACCTGTATTGTTATTCCCATCTTGTTATTCGCAACATTTCCAAACGACAGAGACATTGTACTCTCAGAGTCCCTGCGTTTTACGTTAATGGTGAGAGATTTAATAACACCCAGCCACCTGCAATTTAGATACGATCGTCAAACAGGGGATTCTAGATTCAATGTTGGTAACGGTTGAGAAACAAGTTCGGTGATAGATTAGGTTCACTCTCAAAGTTCTTTGCATGTTAGATTGAAAAGAAACAATAGTTTGAAAATAACAATTTTCGTTGTGGTCCAAGAAATTATTGAAAAGAAGAAAATTATAAAACTACATAAATATGACTTCATTTTACTCCTTAGCACGATTTTTTATTTTTAAATTCATTCTATGAAGAAATTTTGTCCTCTTCTAATTTTTCGAAATGTTTCCAATTCATTATCGGGATTGACAGTATTTTTGAAAAGTATATGTACTATACCTATAATTCAATAAGAAATAATATAATGTATGTACTTCCCACAAAAAATATCCAGTAGTCTCTCGATTTTTGACACTGACAGTTACAAACATTTTAATTTTGAAATGGTTTCCATAACATTATTTGGGCTGTGAGATTTATTACAACTGATTATTATATACCATATATTTCTTTATCTCTAAATCTATAAAAGATATAATAAAATATTTATATGTATCAGATAGAGAATTTACTCTTCTTTTACTAGCAAGAACAAAATTTATCAAAAAATAATATTTAGCATTTTCAGCTCAGTAATTGAAAAATACGTAGTTAAACAGATATTAATTAAAGGGTTTTCCAATAAGAGGTGTTATTTTGATATTCAAAGAAAAATGCCATTTTTTAATATAAATGATCGGATGTTTATTTCATTATAAAGAGGAAGGTATGCCGTTAATAGTGGAAAATAACATCAGGCAAATGACGACCACGCTGACAGGACAATATCCTTTTCATGAAATTTTCCATAACCAAATCGCAAAGTGGCTGTCCTATGTCCTCGATAGCCTCACGAATTCCATCTTTGAGGTCTTGAGTCGACGCTGGGCAGTTGGCGTAGACCTTCTCTTTCACGTGGCCCCAAAGAAACAAGTCGCAAGGTGTTAAATCACAAGATCTCGGTGGCCAATTGTGATCACCTCTTCGAGAGATAACACGGTCCGGAAACTTTTCCCGTAAAAGATCAATGGTTTCGTTGCTTGTGTGGCACGTAGCGCCGTCTTGTTGAAAGTAAACGTTGTCCAGATCAATACCATCCAATTCCGGCCATAAAAAATCGTTAATCATCTCTCGATAGCGCAATTCATTCACCGTAACTGTTGCTCCAGCCTCATTTTCGAAAAAGTAAGGTCCAATGACTCCGCCGGACCATAAACCGCACCAAACAGTCACACGTTGAGGATAGAGAGGCTTTTCAACAATAACTCTTGGGTTTTCTGAGCCCCAGATGCGACAATTTTGTTTGTTGACGAAGCCACCGAGGTGGAAATGGGCCTCATCACTCAAGATGATTTTTCGATGGAATTCCGGATCATTTTCATGCATTTCAACGACCCAATCAGCAAAGACACGACGTTGTTGATGATCGGCCGGCTTGAGTTCTTGTGTTAACTGGACTTTATAAGCCTTAAAACCCAAATCTTTATGCAAAATACGGTGTAATGACGTTTGTGGAATGCCTAATTCCAAAGAACGACGAGGAATGGACAAACCTGGGTTTTCTTCAACACTTTCGGCTACAGCAGCAATATTCTCGGCTGTTCTTGAGCGACGTGCACGGGTTTTATTCTTTACATCACTAACTTGTCCCAACAGCTCGAATTTTTCCACCAATTTCTGTATTGCGGTCCGACAAGGTGCTTCACGACGACTCAAAAATTGTCGAGTTTTACGAACCGTCTCTGCCAAATTTTCACCATTTTTATAGTGAATTTTAATAATTTCAATGCGTTGTTGAGGCGTGTATCGTTCCATTTTTATTAATGGCGTAGTTTCTACTTGTCAAATGTCAAAAAATGACAGCTTCAAAAGCGACATCTACCGAAATAGCGGGCTATTCAAAATAACACCTCTTATTGGAAAACCCTTTATTATAGGTTTTGAGAAATCGGCTTTCCAACCTCCCCACACACATACACACACACTCACACATACATCCACACACACACAGACATCATCGGATTGTAAGGACCTGAAAACGTGCTTAATCATTAAAATCTGGATATGCGATTTTTAGCATGAATCCAATACCTCTCTTAGCGAGAGGTAAAAAATGCCACTTTCTAGCATAAATCGTGCTATTCTATTAGAATCAGTCTCCAATGATAGAAACTGGGCCAATTTTCAGAAAATTTGGGAGTGGCAAGGCAGTAACTATTATAAATGAAAATTTAGAATTGATACATGGACTGACTCAGGTTTTCTGATATAGTTTGTTTCACAAAAGATGACAATTCAAGGTCATTTATTAACCGTATGATGTAATATTAATTACAGATAACTTCACTGCATTTCGTGTGCATAGACGTGCAACATGAAATATTTATGGATACATTTTAATTGAAAAAAATAAGTGTAATTACCTTTCTCAAAGATTTATGCTATTTACCCATGTTTTTGCAAAACACAATAACCTAGACTTGACAAAAACCATGGAATAATAATTTGATTTAAATGTCAACGTCACTGGGTAAATATTAGTATAGAGGGCAGTGTAGTAGATAATTAAATATGTTACTCTACGACATACGTCATTAATATTTGTAACGTGTTAGAAAGTAATGTCAACATGAACGTATAGGTGTCTGTCACACAACATAAACTACATAGACATATGTCAAGTAATCTTTCTCTTTCTAACATGATATGTTGCTAAGGTACTACTGTATTAAATGTTGTGTATTCTTTCTTCGAACAAGTGACCTTGAATTGTCATTTTTTCTTGCATCAAAGTATATCTAGTTTCGCACTGTAGGATTTTAGCGTATGGCATGTCCTTGTCCTGTTTCGTTATGAAATTGCTGCTTTGCATACACTGTTCGCACTGTTTCAGACTATTTTTTAGCATGTAGGAGTTTGCTAAAGCCCCTAGTGTTTGTCAATAATTTTATTATGAAGATAATTCCATATTCCTTGTTTTACTGCCTAATTTGAATTGGAAATTTGAAATTGTTGTATTTGCATAGATTTTTAGGCATGAATAAATTTTATGCATAAACGTTTATACGGTTATAAAACATTTGCCTACCATATTTAATAGGAAATTTTACATATGAAACAATAAAAACATTTTACTGGCGGCCAAATAAATTGGCAGCGTAATTCAACTTGTTTGATTTTTACCTACCGCTAACCTTGGTAAGGGAGGTTGAGGGATCGTGCTAAAAATCGCTTATCGAGATTTTGGTAAATGACCCCGTTTTAAAGTCCCTACAATCCAATTTTAACATTTTCACGATGATGTCTGTGTGTATGTATGCGTGTGTGTGTGTGTGTGTGTGTGTGAGTGTGGATCCTCTTTACGTTCAGAAAATTTTGAAACCTTGTTATTTCTACCTTACTCTTATATGGAAAGATGCCATTAGATTTTGGAGTAAATTAGATTACTGAAAATGGCACTTTACTGGAAGCTCAAAATAGCTTTTCTATTATAAAAATTAAAGTTTTTTAATTTAACTGACAGATATATGTAAATAGTAAATGGAACAATAATTATATGGAAAGGAACTTAATACAGTTTCCAGCATAAGTAAATAATATGTAGGTAAGATAATAAAATTATCACGGAATCCCATTGCTGGGTGAGCCAATCTGCTTTGTACACTGATGATACTTGTTCCGTGCGGCCGTTTACCAGGCAGTACAGGGTCATATTTGGGCCATTTAAAACTTGAAATATTTGGCGTCGGTCGGGATCGAACCCAATATTGTCCGATTGAGTAGTTAAACAAACATGAATTCTTACAGTTTTTGTGTAATCGTCCTTCCAAAGTTCCACACATACACACACACACACACACACACACACACACACACACAGACATCATCGTAAAAATGATAAATTGGATTTAAGGGACCTTAAAACGTGCTTATTCAATAAAATCTGGATATGCGATTTTTAGCATGAATCCAGTACCTTTTATGCCCGTATTAAAATGCTCGTATTAATAGGCGCTCCTCAAGGCTTCCTTGGGCGAAGGAAGAATTGAGGCCGCCTTACGCCTTACGTTCCTTGAGTCCCGAAAACGCTTCCTTAACTCATGTAGCAATTGTAAATTATAACTGACGCGTTTTGAAAACTTCTTTTTAGTATTAAATGTTAATAGTTAGAATAAGATAAAATTTACCGAAAAAATAATAAATATTTTATTGTATGCACTTTTTAACGTATAATCATCCCTAGTATTTTACAACTGCCAATAAACTTTTCATGAATTATTAATCCTGTATTTATATAACAAAATAGAAATAAAAAAATATAAATATTGTTTTATAACTGTAAAAAACTTCTAGTTTCTTTAAATTTAACTGTGGGGACTAACAGGTCCCACGTTAGTAATGAATTTTTGTTGTTGTTTATTGTAAATATTGTTTTATGTACAGTTCTTTTCTAACCCTACTTTATCTTGAGCACGCATGTTTACTTTCATAACTCAGTTTTTGTAAACGAAATCGTTCTCTTACACGATGTTCCTCATACTCAAAATAGTCGTCAAAGTTATCCTCTGCCATTATCTATGTTTATTACAATGTATAATGTTTCAAATCGCGTCAATTATAACCTAAAACTGCGCATGTGTCCCCGGCAAGGACGCCTTGAAGTAGAGCTGACGCTTCTTCAGCCGAGGTTTGCCGAAGGAAGGTCTATAACTCAGGTAGTTGAGGACGTCTCAGCCAAGGAAACCTTAAGGTTGAGTATGAGGAGCGACTATTAATACGGGCATTTGTGAGAAGTAAAAATTGGCTGACTATTTTCTTACGGGAAACGAAGTATATGTCGGGTTTTCGTGCTTTTGATGGTGCAACTAATACCACATAATACCGTGCATTAAAATGATTAATGCATTTAATTTACCCTTCAAACACCCTTTCGTAAGTCACTATTAATATCCTTTTAAAAGAACTGTACCTAATCGTATATTTCATTAATCATTAAAGAATAAAACTTCGTCGAATCATGAAAGTTAAGTGTCACATTCAATTTAATACTCAATTTAGTCTGAAATCTAGCTGCGATTTTGAGCCTTACGACGGAGCAAATAACTTCACCTCGCATTAAAACTACAAAGAAAGAATTCACGGAGGAAATATTATCCACGATGGCTTTGGCCGAAACCACAGTAAAGCGGCGACCCCTTTGAGCGGGAATTTCAAACACAAAATGAACAAATCTGGCTTAGAACAGTCTGGAAGTGGAACACTGAATATTTTAATACTTTACTTAGTAATTCGGTGGGATGAACGGATAATTTAATTTATATGTTTCGTTCATAAGATCACATTAATTCAACCTCTTCATTAATGACGTGGTGGACTGTGTTCAACATTCTCAAATACTTTTGTATGCCGATGACATAAAAATTTATAAAACCATCAACTCTTAATGACTGTATTCTCTTACAAAACGATATCAACAACATTTTAAAATGGTCACACAACTCAAAATTGTTCTTTAATTACAGCAAATGTTAAAAAATACGTTTACACTTATACATATCACATGGGAACTAATTCGCTTGAGAAAGTAACTCAGTTTAAGGATCTTGGGATTATATTTGACACAAAACTAACATTTAATGTACACATTGAGACTACTGTAAGATCATCCTACAAAAATCTTGGATTTCTAATTAGAAATTGTCGGTCTTTCTGTAAAACAACTACACTCAAAAGCTTGTATTATGCATTTGTCCGCTCTAAGCTAGAATATTGTCTACGAGTCTGGAATCCAATATACCATAAATGTATATCTAAGAATTTGTCTGTATTTGGTAAAGAATAGGACCTATGTTCATATGAAATTTTGGTTCAAAATGACCTCAGGAATAAGCTGTTAAAGTTTGTTACACTAGTCCTGAAACACCCTGTATATATATATAAACTAAGAACAAAAATCTGCTACTTTCGGTTGACCAATTATTACGAAAAACTTTTCAGCTCTTCCCAATAATCCGATTGAGAAATACGTAGTTAAACAGATATTAAGCATTATAGTTTTTAAGAAATCGTCCTTCCAACCTCCCCTACACACGTACACACATACCTCTACACACACACACACAGACATCATCGTAAAAATATTAAAATCGGTTTGTAGGGACCTTAAAACGTACTTAATCATTAAAATCTGGATATGCGATTTTTAGCATGAATCCAATACCTCTCTTAGCGAGGGGTAAAAACTGAATTGTAGTTGGGCAAGTCTATTAGACGTAAATTGTATATTTACAGCATAAAATATAAAATTGAATTTAAAAATATTTTATTGATAATCATTCAATGTAAATGAAATATTCATTGTGGATACAATGGGATGGGATATGTATTTTATATTTAATGGAATAATATAATAAATAAATTACATTATGCTTTAAATTCCACAAACTAGTAATAGCATTATGATGTTCACTTTAGTTAAAATCTCTCATAATTATTATATCGAATGCATTCAATTTTATTTTAAAACTGATATTGACATAATATGTTTGCTATTCAACAGTGCAAAAACAATTATATGTTATATTATTAAAAAATACAAACATTTTCTGTGAACATATGGGCCGATTTGGTTACAGTTGCCAAATTGATTAAATGCTGAAAATTATGTAATTTTTGCACTTAGCAATGCATTTGAAAATAAGTGAATTGGTCGAGTTGGTCTTGGTCTTTGACTTCCCCGGTCACCAGACTCAACACATATAAAGGGTTTTCCAATAAGAGGTGTTATTTTGAATAGCCCGCTATTTCGGTAGATGTCGCTTTTGAAGCTGTCATTTTTTGACATTTGACAAGTAGAAACTACGCCATTAATAAAAATGGAACGATACACGCCTCAACAACGCATTGAAATTATTAAAATTCACTATAAAAATGGTGAAAATTTGGCAGAGACGGTTCGTAAAACTCGACAATTTTTGGGTCGTCGTGAAGCACCTTGTCGGACCGCAATACAGAAATTGGTGGAAAAATTCGAGCTGTTGGGACAAGTTAGTGATGTGAAGAATAAAACCCGTGCACGTCGCTCAAGAACAGCCGAGAATATTGCTGCTGTAGCCGAAAGTGTTGAAGAAAACCCAGGTTTGTCCATTCCTCGTCGTTCTTTGGAATTAGGCATTCCACAAACGTCATTACACCGTATTTTGCATAAAGATTTGGGTCTTAAGGCTTATAAAGTCCAGTTAACACAAGAACTCAAGCCGGCCGATCATCAACAACGTCGTGTCTTTGCTGATTGGGTCGTTGAAATGCATGAAAATGATCCGGAATTCCATCGAAAAATCATCTTGAGTGATGAGGCCCATTTCCACCTCGGTGGCTTCGTCAACAAACAAAATTGTCGCATCTGGGGCTCAGAAAACCCAAGAGTTATTGTTGAAAAGCCTCTCTATCCTCAACGTGTGACTGTCTGGTGCGGTTTATGGTCCGGCGGAGTCATTAGACCTTACTTTTTCGAAAATGAGGCTGGAGCAACAGTTACGGTTAATGGATTGCGCTATCGAGAGATGATTAACGATTTTTTATGGCCGGAATTGGATGGTATTGATCTGGACAACGTTTACTTTTGATTGATCTTTTACGGGAAAAGTTTCCGGACCGTGTTATCTCTCGAAGAGGTGATCACAATTGGCCACCGAGATCTTGTGATTTAACACCTTGCGACTTGTTTCTTTGGGGCCACGTGAAAGAGAAGGTCTACGCCAACTGCCCAGCGTCGACTCAAGACCTCAAAGATGGAATTCGTGAGGCTATCGAGGACATAGGACAGCCACTTTGCGATTTGGTTATGGAAAATTTCATGAAAAGGATATTGTCCTGTCAGCGTGGTCGTGGTGGTCATTTGCCTGATGTTATTTTCCACTATTAACGGCATACCTTCCTCTTTATAATGAAATAAACATCCGATCATTTATATTAAAAAATGGCATTTTTCTTTGAATATCAAAATAGCACCTCTTATTGGAAAACCCTTTACAAACAAATTATCAACATCGAGTATGTCTGTAACTGGGTAGATTCAGAAACAAATATTTCTCCAAATAAGCTAACTTAATGCACAAAACATGCCCGAATTTCGTTTTAGTTTATTTTGTGCCATTAAAATGCGATGTAATTTTTGGCGTCGGTCGGGATCGAACCCGGGCCCCCAGTTTCGCGACCAGACACTCAGGCACACGGCCACGAGACCCCAGAATTTTTGGAAATAATTTTCCAATGAAACGTTAAAACCGCAAGGTGCATCGAGAATTTCAAATATTATTGGTAGGTCGGAACTATTATGTTTCGAGTCATTGTTACATAAATTTTAGTAGCAAAATAGTCTTAGAATGAAAGAAAATAAATATTACAGTAAAAATTTTGAAAGATGTCCGACCAAGGTCGTCTACGAATTGTATGAATGCAGATTTTGCTCCGCCCATTCCGACAAATAACGGTGACGGAAGGTAAAAAGGCCTTCTGGTTGATATGATAAAATTAACACTGTAGCTAACAAATATACAAATCCCAACCGCGACACTTTGGACAGTATGTTATACCTCGAGCTTAAAATGATGTCTGAACCGTTTGCATAGAACTGTTATTACTTATTCAAAGTTTAAAAGCTCCACTAGGCTTGGAAAGCAAAAGTGCGAACTCTCAACAACTCTAGTCTATAAAAGAGCAAATAAACCCTTGCATTTATACTAATAAAAATTCATGTGCACGTAGCTATGTCTGCGTCTGCATGTCCGAAGCTAAGCCATTAAATCTGCATAAGGAATAAAGAATTTAAATAACTTTTCCTGTTTTGCGAAAGATTAATTTAAATTTACACTCTCTACCTGGCAATGTTAAAATGTAGGATTTTTTTGCAAGATAACATAAATTTAAGAACATATTTTTGGTTTTAACACATACATAAAATCACGCGTGTCCCACTTAGTGGGTTCGCACAAACCCGAAAACAATAAGAACAACATCAACATCATACAACAAAACTCTTAAACATATTTTACTAGAAAACTATCGCCATTTAGTTATAATTATACGATCGAAAATGTTACCTTGTCGCGATCTACTACTATACCTTTGTGGATCATATACAAGATATATATAACAGTGCCATGAGAATGCTAGGCTTCATAATAAGATAGGTATAGTCGAATTTTCCAAAATTTATCAGCAATTACTAGCCTATATTATTCTTTCGTCCGTTCAAAGCTGGAGTACTGTCATATCATTTGGAACCCTATTTACGAAGTTCATCAAGATCAGATTGAATCTGTTAAAAAAAAATTCCTCAAATACCTTTATTACAAGTTTATTATGTTTAATTTCAAGAGTCTCTTTGAACGACGTGAAAATGCTCTAATAATACATTTATTTAAAGTTGTAAACGGCTGCGTTGATGATCCCTCTCTCCAATTTCACACTCCCTCTATTCGTATCAGAAGTAGCTATACTTTTTATTTACCGGTTGCTAAAACTAATTATTTAATGCTGTCGCCTCTAAATCGTATGTGCCATCTTTATAATTGTAAATTTTCGAGGGTTGATATATTTCATTTAGAATTTAATAAATTCATTAAAGTATTATGTAGTATGTCGTAAGTCTTCTGATCTTTATGTGTATTTTTACAACCCTTAATCTGGGCTTAGCCTGTTGGGTTCGTTGATAAATAAATAAATAAATGTTAAAGTGATCGATTTTCGGTAGCGAAATACCGCAACCGGATCACAATAATAGTTAGGAAACAATCATTCTTCGCCACACATTCCTATCTAAGCAGACTTCTTTCGCCTCGGCCACACTCATAATCGCATTCATACATGCTTCTCTTTAAGCACCCTACCAACCACATCCATCCACTTACACACTGGTCGGCCACGCAATCGAAAACCCTCAACTTCACCAAGATATATACGCTTAACAAACCGTTCATTCGCCATTCTGTCCACATGCCCAAACCATCTCAACTGACTCACACCAACTCTCGTAATTATATTGTTCTTAACCATTCTTCATACACCAAATTATTCCTCACGCGATCCCGTCTTACATACCCACATACACTACGTAAATACCTCATTTCCACGGCAGTCACTTTCTTTTTATGCAAACGTACCCAGAGCACCCATTACCTTACATCCCGCATTCACTCTTCTTTCTATCTCTCGATCAATTCGACCATCTCTCGACATCATGCTACCCAAATATACAAACTCATTTACCTGCTCCAGTTTCACTCCATCCACCAACACACCAATTTACTCCTTTCAAATACTAACACTTTGGATTTATCAACATTCAACACCAGATTCATACTTCTTCCAAATACATGTATTCTCTCTATCATTTAAAATTTTATTGTAAAACATAAATAATAATAATAAAAAAAAATAATATGCCTATGGGTCAACTCTCTTGGTCTTACCCTGTTGCTAATAAAGGTTATGTAACCCAATATTTAATGGCGAAATACTTGAATAATATATTCTGTTTTGGAAATTTACGAAATGAACCAGAAAATCCAATTTATTTTTAATTATCTATTGTACAAAGTACAATACATCCAATTCATCGAAACCATTTTCATCAATCAAATATTTCTTTGTATTTTTCATAATTTCATGCGTCAAATAATAAAGCTTCATGTTTTAACAGTTGTATAATTTAACAGTTTAAATAGTAATTGTTTTATAAAACATTTATTACGTTTTAAATATCAACATTCATCAATATAAAATAAAAGAAACAAAAGCGGGGGATTTATACGGGCATGGCTTGCTTTGATGTTTGAACAGTTCGTTACACGGTTTCAGATTAATGTTCGATTTTTGCTAAATGCTTCAGTTTCAAATGAATACCAGCAGTCGTAGAAGTTTCTTGTGAAGTTTTACAAAGTATTGAAACAATTTTGCTCCTGTTTCAATGATACAAAAACAGATTGTAGATTTTCTGTTGAATACATTCTGTAAAGAAAATTTTCTACAGTCTACATAGAAAGTAGCCATTTGCGCTCTCTTTTGTCAACGCAAAATGTCACTTGGCCGCTCTAGCGCGAGAAAGTAGAAAAAACGCTTGCTGTCTAAATTTTTAAGTATACAATGTTGAGAAATGTCACTTGTCTACATTCTTAATGGAAACATTTAGTTAGGAACTAATGGCACACTGTAGTGACACATTTACCACCTTTACAAATCAATCTGACATATAACTGCTCTGTCGGTATATTACATAACCAAAAAAAAAAAAAAATGCCGCACTAATGTAAAAATAAAATAGGGCATTCATTTACAAAAACGAAAGTATAAGATGTTTAGATTAGATTGAAGCAATTGGTCAAGAAGAATGGGAAATAACGATAAATTAAAATTATATATAAAAGACGTCTTTTCTTTATATTAATCCTTATTAATTGAGTAGTAGTGTAAGTACAAAGTGTACATTTTATTATTTTTGTGGAGGACCCCACTGTGGCGACTGTAAAAAAAATCTTGTGTGTGTTTCGAGCACAAATGGACATTGTCGATTTCGAGAGAATGCCGCGCCACACATCGCCAATGTCCTATTTTGCGCTCTTAATACACAAATAACTATTTTGCGTAATGAAATAGAACCTCTGCTAGGCACTAATCAGGGGATTTTTACCTCCCGCTACCCTTGGTAAGGGAGGTATAGGGATCGTGCTAAAAATCGCATATCGAGATTTTGGTAAATGACCACGTTTTAAGGTCCCTCCAACCAATTTTAACATTTTCACGATGATGTTCTGTGCGTATGTGTATATGTATGTGTGTGTGTATGTGTGGATCCTCTTTACGCTCTAACTCAAATACTATCGTTCAGAAAATTTTGAAATCTTATATTTCTACCTTATTCTAATATGGAAAGAATCCATTAGATTTTGGTATCCATCGAATAACCGGAAATGGCAGTTTACTAAATATAAGGAATAGATGTAAGTAGAATTTTTGGTGTAGAGTGTAGGTATATAAGAAATGTTAAATACAATAGGACGCGAGCAGTCATGTGACTTGTTGTCAGAGTGATAGCTAGTAATTATGTACATAGATGCCAAATATCATAATTTTTCATTCTAAATTTAGTGATTTTCCAATTCCATGTGGTTTATTTTCCTCGACAAGTAAATTCCACACTCCTGGTGACAAATTAACTACGCGAATTTAGAAAATCTTGACATTTGATATTATGTACATAATTACTAATTGTCATATCTGCTTGTCAAGGCCAACAATGTCACATGACTGCTCGCACCCTATACTTATTGTAACGTAGCCCTCGCCACCGCCGCGCCATAGCAGACCACACTGAGACGTGTTCTAACTTGTCGCGGTGACGTAATCTATTGTGCATGCTGTTTACCTCTAGAAGTTCTCTAGGAGGTTCTAGAACTAAAGTCGCCAGGTATATAATCCGTCGCCAAAGCCAGCGAACGCATTCTGTATTATAGAAGCAACGAGTAAAGAAGTCTGATATAAATAAGCGTCGTGAATAGTTGATGATATAAACAACAGTCAACAAGTGAACATAAATAAATGTAATTAGTGACATAAAGAGTGGTGTTAATTGTTTAAATAAATAATCTTAGTGTTTAAGTATCTTATAATATTCTTAGTCTTTAAATTAGTGTTAATATTTGTTTATCATAGTGTTAGTTTAATTTATTATCTTTTAATTATATTTTTAATATTTATTTACCGTTTAATAAACGTATTCTTTTAATTAATAATATTTTTGTTGTTTGTTACGCTTCACCCATATAAATAAAAACGTTACAGTATTCTTTCATTTTCTCCAGGTTCTCCTTCCGCAGTTCATAATCTTCCATTCTTCCATTCATCGCTCTATATATTTATGCGTCCGTAGCAATTTTTCTCCAGAGTTTCCCGTTCTCCAGCGAAATTTAAAGTCGGAAGAGCTAAAGCAGCGGTAGGAAAGGAAACCAACTATATTTACTATTCACTGAACGAACTCTGTTGGCCACTTTGCTGTGGTTTCCAGGCTTCCAGAGGTTGCCAGGACTAGCGGGCTTTGCTCTCCATTCTCAAACGAGACAACGAGGATAGAATATGGATAAAGATAGTAATTGCTGGGCTTAATGTAGTAAATAGTGATTGTGACTTAATTCTCTATACCTCATCGTTATTTGAGAATTACATACAGTGACGGATAAAAGTATGGAATTTTTTTTATTTTCAAGATTTAATTTTGGTTAATATTTCTGCGGATAAGTAATAATAATAAAAAAAAAATACGTATTTAAAAAAAAAATCTTGGACAAACGCGTAAGGGTGGTAAATACAGTCCTTCCATCTTATCTTTGGTCTTCCTCTGTTTCTTCAATCTTCTATAACTAAGCATTCATCCAATATATTCTTCATTTCTTCTCATGACATTTTCAAACCATTGTAATCATCTCGCTTGTATCTTTCTAGAAACTTGTAACACTAGAATTATTTCCTTACCTATCTTTCCATGTCTCCCCCAACATCTACTTCAACATCTTCATGTCTGCCACATTAATTTACTTTTTATTTATACTGACATTTGTCAATTTGAATTATATGAATATATTAGTAGTTTCCATGTTTAGCATAGCTGGCTGATTTATAAAATTTAGTTTCTTTAGTATTATATTATACACCAAGGTTGTGAAGAGTATGATTATAATTCGCGAGGGCAATAATGCTCTTCATAACCGTGATATATATACTATTTTTTTCACTACTAGCACGTATTTATTCACTTAATTTGTGGTTCTAAACATAATTATTGTCTATGTTGTATTGAATTCTGTCTGTTAGCAGTGTTAGCTAACAATAACCTAAAATGAAAGTCATTATTAATGGAAAAGATTAAATTTTCGTTTACTTACTGTAGTGTTCGGGACAGGTTTAGATTAAAAAGCATCACATGATTTAACAAACTTTATTCGACTCTGGGCTCGTCACTCTCCGAATGCTATGCTTACACATATGTGCTCATTGACAGGTTGTATCATCTGATTGTGATTGCACAGTTTTTGGTTGCACGGTTCAAGCATTTGTATTATTTATTGTTAAATCACAAATATTATTTAAAAGTATTATTTTTAAATGCTGTTTTTCTTACATTGAATAATCGAAATTGACATGAAAGAAATGTCAAGTATTTAATATGTTCTCGGCGCGAAAAACAAATATTCAATTAAGCTATTTAAACAACCATTTAAATGCATAAAATATTAATAAATAAAGTCTCTTGGTTATACTTAAACTTGCTATAAACATTTCCGATTTAAAACTGTCACAGAATTATCAAAAAATGTAAGTTTATTCATTATTAACTTATTATCGGTTAATAATGAAAAATTATATACCGGTAACCATGGGCGGGTTGAGAAATTCAATTTCACGGCACTCTATTCGGTCAATAAAGCAGGTACCTCTGTGTAGCTAGTAGTGAAAAAGATTCTTTAACTCTATATCTATTGAATATGAAGTATAAAATGCAATCAAATAGTAGAGAGAATAATATATTCTTTAAGTTATAATAACTTTAAATGTCAATAAATCAAATTTAACTGTTAAATCTTCAAATGAGGCTACTTCCGGTTCACCAATTATAACCAAAATCTAAGCAGATGTTCTTCTGGATGTAAACTTAAGGAATATGAAAAAAATATAATTTATGGAATCGTGGTATTGAAGTTATGCCATCCGAAACTTTCGTCACATACACACAGACACACACACACATACATACAGACATCATCGTAAAAATGGTAAATTCGTATTATAGGGACCCTAAAACATGCTTATTCACTAAAAGATAATACCTTCCTAACCTAAAGGTGACGGAAGGTAAAAAATTATCTATACAATCAATTTACGAACGATCACCGATTCTATTATTAACTTTTCTCTTCGTTGCTTGATTTTATCAATATTATCTATAATACACAACCCCCAATGGCATGTTCCCTTAACCTTATTTACTAATAAATAAATTGGAAATGTTTCACCCAAAAAGTTTGAAAAAGTAAATAACTCCAGTACAAAAATAAAATCAATACGTCCCTTGTGTTGCCACAGGGCCGAACTTAATAGATTTCAACATGTTTACGAGATTATCGAGAGAAATGGCCAGATCAATCTTGAATACTGAAAGGATAAGTTTGAAAAATAACAGACTGGGTAGAAATATCGAAGGGGTTAGAAAGACACATGAAGTGGATTACTGAAAGTAGAAGATTTAGTAGTTACTTGCAGGAACAATGAATAACACTGATTTAGTTATCTGAAAAGAATACACTGGTCTATTTCTGAATTTAGCAGATGTTCTTGTACAGATTGTCAATCGAAGCAGTATAATGACAATGGGGTAGTTACCATATGTTAAAATTTAATGAAATTCTTATTTGTTTATCCGAGAATCCGGATTTCAAAATATCCGGATCTTCGGATATCCGACGTTCGGATATTGAAGCGGATATCCGAAAATTTAATTCGAATTTAGATCCGGATCCTAATTCGGATCCGGATTCGAAATTTTGTTTACGGATCCGGATCAGAATTCGATGTTTTGTTTGCGGATCCGGATCCAAATTTTAATTCTGGATTTGATTCTTCATTTTGAATGTGAAGTCTAACATCTGGAATTGTGTTCAAATTCAAACCGTTAGAGTGGGCCTGTTTATCTTTACAGCGGTTTGTAAACATCAGTACACAAATAGTAATACATTTTATAATACGCCTCTAAAATAACCAGGTAGTATGTGCAAATGTAAAGAAAAAATAAATTTGAGAAACAATGGCCATAAGTTCGTTAGAGGTAGCGAAATACATATCGTGCACCTGTTTCACATAAAAGGGGTTGTTTTTGTTACTTATAGTTCTGTGGAATCAAAGAATTTCCTTCTTAGCGGATGGTAAAAGTTGTCCAATAGAAATTTATATCTACCAACTATTAATTAACTACATCAAACAAAAATGTATTGTGGACTGTCATCAGATTTATTTGGTTTTGGTTTTGATGAGACCCGATGCTAATATTAAAACGTAAGATTCAATACTGAGAATATTCGAATCCGAGAGCCGATCCGGATACTGGAATTCCATATCTCATACTCTAATTCGAATCTAAGATCCGATACTCAAATCCGTTTCCAAGATTCGATATTCGGATCCGGATTCAAGATCCGATACTCAGATTCGGATCCAAACTCCAATACTCAAATTCGGATCCAAAATCCGATACTGATCCCACCACTAATTCGTACCCTCTGAGAAAAATATATTAACAGCAAGAAGAATTAAATTTTTAGATTACAATAGTTAAGACTATATTTCGGCATTTTTTTATTTTATGTATTAATAAAGTGTACTGGATTTAAATATAATGTTATTACCTAAATTTATCTTTTTAACAATAATCTACGGGCAAATATATGACAACAGACACATGCTAATTTTTTTAGTTCCAACAGTAAATAATACAATATTTATGTTAGTATTATTTATAAAACTGAAGGTAAAGGAAACTGACAATATATTCAATTAATTACTATATTAAATTTCCTTTTTTTAGTAAAATTATTAGCAAAGTGATATTTGTTTATTAAAATACTACCTACAATAATATTTAAAACAAGAATAAAAAATCTGTTGTGGCCAGCACAATACCTTCCGTCAATCCTGTGTATTATGTACAAATTCCATACATAAATTTTCTTCTAAAAGATTCTAATTTTTTGGTATTTTATGAATCCCTTTCTCGGCAACTGAATTCCATTCTCCTGATAACAAACAAACCATATGAAATAAGAAAATCATGAAATTTTGAATGAAAAATTATGACACTTGTCAGTTATGGACATAATTAATTGCTGTCATTTTGATACGGGTTCCCATATCTGCTTGCCAAAGGCACGCGCCCTATACATATTTTTTTTTTGCAAAAGATGCTATATTTCCAGTAAAGTTATTTCATAAACAAACTATGCTAATTGCACTTGACACTGACATCTACTTCTTCTTCTTTAGTTTTTCCCATTCGTTAGGGGTCGCTATTTTTTATTTTCTTCTTCCACTCATTTTTGTTTTGCGTGTCTTCCTCATTCAGTTCCTTTTCTCTCAAGTCTTCTGCAATACAATCTTTTCATCTTATATTTGGTCTTCCTATGTTTCTTCCACCTTCTATTAATATATTCATCGCTTCTCATGACATGTTCAAACCAATGTAATCGTCTTTCTTATATCCAGAAACTTCTAACACTAGAGTTACTTCCCTTATTCTGTCATTGATTTACATTTTATTGATACTAACATCTGTCAATTTGAATTAGCAGTTTCCATGGTTAAGTTAGCATAGCTGGCTGAATTATGAAATTTATATGAATTTTTTTATCTTTATTATTCTTTAATCCTATATCTGTTAAATATGAAATATAAAATGCAATCAAATCGTATAGACAATAATATATTCTTTAAGTTATAATAACATTTAACTGTGTTTTTCTTGAAAAACTGTTAAAATCTTCAAATGAGGGTACTTCCGGTTGACCAATTATAACCAAAATCTAATCAAGTCTGCATATGGTTGTAAGGAAGAGGTATACGCAAGAATTGTAATTTTTGGAATTCTAGTATTGGAGATATCGTGCAGGAAAAAACGGTCACATACACACACATACACACATACACACACACACACGCACATACGAACACACACACACACACATACAGACATCATCGTAAAAATAGTAAAATCGTATTGTAAAGACCCTAAAACGTGCTTATTCAATGGAAACTCACCACCGATTTTTTTGACCAAAGACAATACCTTCCTTACCTATAGGTGACGGAAGGTAAAAACTTCTGGATGCTGTGATTATTACTCCAATTTAACAAATTTTGATATGATGTATTAATAGAATGTATAGAATTTGAATACATTGCTTATAATAAAAATTTCTTGAGTTTAATAATAATTTATTTGCAAATAAACCATTTTCTGCATGTGACAAATGTTTTCGTCTTTAATAATTCGCAAATAATTTTTATAAAGTATCAGTTTAGTAAGGTCTTAAATCTAAGATATTCCCAGCTAGGCAACGATATAGGAATCGTTTTTGAAATCGGCCGTTCATATCTCTTGTAGTTTTTTAGATCCCTATGCATACAAAAGCATAAATGAGGCCACCTGTATATTACCCAGCTTTGAAACGAACATGAAAATCTAGATAATCTTTAGGATTTCGCGATTTATATTTATGTTGTACCCTTAAAATCTTCAATGTGAACATATAACTAACACATAATCTTCAATTCAAGCTCGAACCCTGTAACCCATTTTCCATTGATCAAAATCTAAATTTGTAATTGAAGCGGATTATAAGAAACATGTTAAACCCCTTTAGCAAGGCATCGAATCCTGCTGCAGATTATGATGTCCACACATTCGTATAGAATCATACAATATAGATTTTCATCCAGTCGAAATCGTTCACTTTCTATATTCAATACTTCTAAAATTAACCTGAAAGGGTTTGCTTTATAATACTGATCTTGTCCCAATAAATATATTTTTGTTATTTTAAATTTTTAAGGGCAAGGTACGAGCTCAGAATCATAATAATTCGGCGGGCATAATATTTTACATTATTGACATTTCATATATTACAAAAAACTCAATGAATATTTTATTCTTACAAAAATTATATTATTATCGTAAAATATATAATTTCAGATTAAATTTAAAAAATCTGTTGTGGCCAGCACAATACCTTCCGTCAATCCTGTGTATTATGCATAAATTCCATACATAAATTTTCTTGCAAAACATTCTAAATTTCCAGTAAAATTATTTCCTAAACAAACTATGCAAATTGCACTTGACACTAACATCTTCTTCTTCTTTAGCTTTCCCCATTCGTTAGGGGTCGCTATTTTTTATTTTCTTCTTCCACTCATTTCAAGTTCCTTTTCTCTCAAGTCTTACGCAATACAGTCCTTCCATCTTATCTTTGGTCTTCCTCTGATTCTTCAACCTTCTATTAGTAAGCTATTTATTCTTCATCCAATATATTCTTCATCTCACCTCATGACATTTTCAAACCATTGTAATCATCTCGCTTGTATCTTTCTAGAAAATTGTAACACTAGAATTATTTCCTAACCTATCTTTCCATGTCTCCCCCAACATCTACTTCAACATCTTCATGTCTGCCACATTAATTTACTTTTTATTTATACTGACATCTGTCAATTTGAAGTTTGAGTTTGAGTTATTTCCTTACTGAAATTTCCGTGTCTTCCCCAACATCTACTTCAACATCCTCATCTCTGCCACATTAATTTACTTTTTATTTATACTGATATCTGATTAGTAGTTTCCATGTTTAGCACAGCTGGCTGATTTATAAAATTTAATTTCTTTAAAATTCTTTAAATCTGTATCTATTGAATATGAAGTATAAAATGCAATCAAATCGTATAGAGAATAATATATTATTTAAGTTATAATAACGTTAAATGTCAATGAATCAAATTTAACTTTTAAATCTTCAAATGAGGCTACTTCCGGTTCTCCAATTATAACCAAAGTCTAATCAGTTGTTCTTCTGGATGTAAACTTGAGGAAAACGAAAAAAATATAATTTTTGGAATTGTGGTGTTGGTAGGTTATGCGATCCGATACATTCGTCACACACACACAAACAGACACATACATACATACAGACATCATCGTAAACATGGTATAATCGTATTATAGAGACCCTAAAACATGCTTATTCACTAAAAACTCATCATTGAATTTTTTGACCAAAGACAATACCTTCCTTACCTAAAGGTGACGGAAGGAAAAAATGATTTTGTAACGTTTTTATTTATATGGGTGAAGTGTAAAACATAGGCAAATATTATTAATAAAAGAATACGTTTATTAAACGATAATTAATTAAGGATTAAATATTAAAACATAATAAAAACAACTAACACTATGATTAAATAATTATAAACACTAAAAATATTATTGAATGCTTAAACACTACAATATTTATATCACTACACTTATTTATATAACTACATTTATTTATGTTAACAACTGGTAAACTGTATATTTATATCACCAAGTTCATTGCTCGTTGCTTATATATATCAGACTGTCCCTCCGCTTTCTTTCGGCCGGTATTTATACAGCGCATATACTTCTAGAACCCTCCGAAGCGACAATGACCTGTATACAAAAGAATGAGGTCACGGCGTAATTAACCTCTAGCCGGCGCGTCGCGGGGATTTCAACATCTGGGAAATTCCGGGATTACGTCATCGCTCTAGTACGTTGTTTCGAAGGGATTACGTCATTGTTCGCGAACATGCTATCAGTAGCGGCGCAAGCATACTTTTCTCTCAGGGGCGCACGTCACAATATTAAAGATTATCTTTTAAAAAATTATGTATATTGTCATTTTCTAAATCATCGAACAAAAACAGATTGACACACCCACAAGAAGTAACAAATCTTGATATATTTCTTATGTAAATCCAATTTTCAAGTTCTTTTCAGCCGGAGTTATTGTCTCATAACTTGCCAAATTTCAGCTGACTGAAAACATTTCAGACTTACAAACTCATATGAAGTTAAAAATATAAGTTCTACGTTTGAAATATTAAAGAAAGATATATTGTGGACAAGAAGGAGAAATAAACGGACTTATATGACAAAAATTGAAAAGTTTTATAAAGTTTGTAAACAGAGTATGAAAATGCCAAACACAAAAAGAAAACGAATAAGTATTTCAAAACAAGATACCTGAAAATGTAAATATAATCAATGATTCAACACAGTGTATGACAACATTTTGAAGGTGGCAGCACTTTTCATAGACAGATTCTGGAAAGCAAATTTGATTTATTTGGAGACTTGAGATTGTCTCATTATTGTGTCTATTAATGACGTCATATTTCAGGGATTTAATATTCTAAGTTGGTATAAAGCACAGTGTATGAATAAATACTATAGTTAATTTCACATAAGACAATAGCGTATATATTATATCAAGAAATAATATAATATATGTACTTCCCAGAAAAAATCTTCAGTAATGTCCCTGGATTTTGACACTGACATCTGTCCGTTAAAACATTTTAATTTTAATTTTTACCTCTCGCTAAGAAGAGGTATTGGATTCATGCTAAAAATCGCATATCCAGATTTAAGATCCGTAGAATCATATTTTAACATTTTTACAATGATGTCTGCCTGTGTGTGTGTTAGGTTGTTGGAGATACGATTTCTCAAATTCTATAGAACTAAAGGCCTGTTTGACTACGGATTCCTCAATCTAACAGAAATGGGAAGAGTTGAATAGGTTCTGGTAACAATTGGACAATCGAAAGTGGTAGTTTCTAAAAAAATATTTCTAAATAGTATATTTTGAAAATTACAAATATTAGATAATTATATTCTCAATCTGACACATTTAAAAAATATATTATATCTCGTATAGGTTTGAAGATATAGGATATAATAATATAAAATAATATGTTGTTATAAATCTCGCTACCCAAAAAACAGTTGAGATATTTAAATGTTTGTAGTTGACAGATAAATGCAAAATATCAGTGTCAAGAATCAGATTTTTCTGGGAGGTACGAATATATTTAATATATATTATTGTATTATTAATTAAATATTTATTTAAATTATAGGTATTTTAATACTACATATATCCTTAAGAAATACCGCTAATACCGTCAATGAATTTGAAGAATTTTGAACATTGTGTGTACAAGAAATGATAAATTCGTTACTTATAGGACCCGAGAAGTCATGTGATTTTGTTGGCCTTGGCAAGTAGATATTATGCGGATCCGTGTTTAAATGACGGCTAGTAGTTATTTACGTAGATGTCACAATTGTCATATGTCATAATTTTTCATTATGATATTTATTTGTCATCAATAGTATGGAATATACTTGTCGAGGAAAATAATCCACATGGATTTGGAAAATCATAATGTTTTGGATGAAAACTTATGATGCTTGACACCTATGTACATTATTACTAGCTGTCATATCTGCTTGCCAAGGCCAACAAAATCACATAACTGCTCGCGCCCTATGCAACTTAAAATGAAAAGAGCGAGAGGTATTGTGCTGGCTACAACAGATTTTTTTCAATTGGTTTCAATGACATTTGTGCTGTGAGATTTATTACAACAGATTATTATATACCTTATATTTCTATAACTCTAAATCTATAAAAGATATAATAAAATATTTATATGTATCACATAGAGATTTTTTTTTAAGAATCTTCTACTTCCGGTTGTCCAATTGTTACCAAAACCTTTTCAGATTTTCCCATGAATGTCCGATTGGGAAATATGTAGTTAAACAAATTTAAAGTCTTATAGTTTTTGAGTAATCGTCCTTCCAACATCCCACACACACACACATACTCACACACACATCCACACACACACACACACACACACACACACACAGACATCATGGTAAAAATGTTAAAATCGGATTGTAGGGACCTTAAAACGTGCTTATTCAATAAAATCAGGATATGCGATTTTTAGCATGAATGCAATACCTCTCTTCGCGAGAAGTAAAAATGAGCAAAATATATGAACATAACTTTTACCAGTTAATAAATAACAAATAAAGCTCTTCCAAGCTTTAATTTCTTATGCAGGTCTGACTCCATATTCAAACTCGTGTACAAGCTTGCCAACTTTGAAACAAAAACAACTAATTAACTATTTCACTAAAGTTTACTAAATAACGCCACCACAAAAAAACGAAACTCCCCATAAAAATTTCTAGGGTCGTCTTGAGAGCAGCATTGTTGCCACGTCTATAATTTCCACTTTTGTAGGAACTTTTTTATGTGTGTGTTGGGAACAGTGAAGTAATAATTCAAGATTTTAATATCTTTTGTCGCACAAGTCGACATTTTTTGTGGGGATTGTGAAAGACGAAGAAATGAAATGTTCCTAGAGTCTACAATGCATTTTACAAATATCATTCTTGTAATCACAGATGTTATGGTGAATATAATTAGGAAGAAGACTCACGTCATTATTTGCGTTGTGAGATTTATTACAATAGATTATTTTATATATTATATTTCTTTATCTCTAAATCTATAAAAGATATAATAGAATATTTATATTTATCAAATAAAGAATTTAGTTTTCTTTAATACTTGCAAAAGCAATTTTTTCTTCAAACGTCATAAAAGTAGCATCTTTTGTGACTTGGTTCACAAGGTAGAAATAAAATAAATATCCATAGAAACTATACAGATCAACGAATAAGAAGTAACTTTAATAAAAGAAACCTGTATTATCGCCGTAAATAACATGCTAGGTAATCTAAGAATAAAGTTACTAAATACCATCAATAGCTGTCAAATTTAAATATATAACCTGTGAATTGAAAAATAATTAGAGTTAATTTTGAGGAAATAACATTATTAAAAAATAGCAGACTTACAGATTACAATTACAGGGACGGTAATGAGCATAAGAATACGTAGAATCAAAGTGATAAGAAAAGTTTATATTGCATTGCAGTGATTCCTGGACATATCTTTCAGCCACACTGTTAGATTTCCATCCAATTGAATAACTTCACGGGGCGTACAATATAATACTTCAAATTCCGATATAATTGCACACAAGGAGGATATAAGATTCACAGTTTTTATTTAAACATCAAACCGTGAAAATTTTCATTTCAATGTTTATAACGAAAAGTGAACAAATAAGTATCCATAGCTACAGGGCAATTGAAATCGCGAAAGTAATTTACGTAAAATGTAACGTCAGTAGTAGATATTTTTCTTTAAATATCTACGTTTGAAGAAAAAATATAATGTGTCATTCGGAGTAAAAGTGTCTGTGTGTCTCGCGTGCATTTATCCGACTTGCTTCGCTCGTCGTTTAAACTTCCGCGCTCGCCACACAAAGTATCACTTTTACTCTTAATAACACAATATACTATTTTTTTTAAGAATCTGCTATTTCTGGTTGTTCAATTACCAAACTTTTTCTACTTTTCCCAGTAATGTCCGATTGATAAATACGTACTTACACATATATTATAGGTTTTGAGAAATCGTCCTTCCAACCGACCCACACATACACACACACACATGCACACACACACACATCATCGTAAAAATGTTACAATCAGATTGTAGGGACCTTAAAACGTAATCATTAAAATCTGAATATGCGATTTTTAGCCTGAATCCAATACCTCTCTCAGCGAGAGGTAAAAAACAAAAATAAAGTACGAAAAAACAAATGAGCAAATATTTTACAGAAGTAGAGATATTCATACCATTTCTAAGGGTACTTAAGAAGAATCTTGAAAATTTTATGATATTAAAACCAGCAATTTAGACCGTAAAATATTAATTATAATGCTACAAAAGTTTAGTAGCAATAAAAAAAACACTCCTAAATATAAAATACACGATTTGTATTTCAAAAGTTCATCTGAATCCTGAAACCTCAAATAACTTTTTTAATTAACTCAAATATGACGGTCAAGTATTAAAAGGATACTTCACTGATATACAATTTACATTAGATTATAAAAAATTTCGCGCCGGATTTAATTTGATTTTTTTATGACACTGAAGTCAATATACAGTAACGTTTATTTATATGGGCGAAGTGTAAAAAATATTATTAATTAAAATAATACGTTTATTAAACGATAACTAATTAGGATAAATATTAGAAATAAAAATAACTAACACTAATATAAGACTAAGAATATTATTAAATCTTAAACGCTAAGATTATTTATTTAAACAGTATTTATATCACTACATTTATTTATATAACTACATTTATTTAGAAGAGTGTACTCGTTACGATTTGTAAAAAGACTTGTGAAGGATTCATTGACTTCAATGGGATCTTGTGGCTCAGTTGGTTAGAGCGTCCTACTAGATATAGGAAGGTCCTGGGTTCAAATCCCAGCGAGGTCCATGAATTTTTCACAATTTCTTTCTTCGTTTATTTAATTTCTCCTCGACCTACTATAGCCTATTTCTATGATTTAATCATTTAGTGGGGTCCACAATAATTATAATCTACATTTATTTATGTTAACAACTCATAGACTGTTTATTTATATCACCAACTTCATTACTCGTTGCTTCTATATATCAGACTAGCTCTCTGCTGTCCTTCTGGAACTTTCTGACGCGACCATCATCGAACACAAAAGAATCACCCCACCGGTGGTAATTAACCAGTCAGAACGCGTATGGCTTTTCCCCGAGGGGATTACGTCATCGGGGTAATTCCGGCGAGGGGATTACGAATATTCTACCAGTAGCGGCGCTCGTATACTCTTAAGTCAGGGGCGCACGTCACAATACTTATACAGAGTATAACACCAAAACCGACCTCCGCCATTATTTTCTTTATTATTACAGTTACAAAATAATAATATAGAACAAAATTGTAGGAGACCAAGGAGGACATCCCATTAGAGAAGAAAATATTTCTCGTTAAGAGAGGTATTTGATTCATGCTAAAAATCGCATATCCAGATTTTAATGATTAAGCACGTTTTAAGGTCGCTACAATCCGATTTTAATATTTTTACGATGATGTATGTGTGCAAAAATTAACAAATGAACGATTTATCTGTCAAGCTAGGTTAATTTAATTTCATTATTATTTGTAAAATCTGTTCGAGTGAACAAATATCAATTTAAATTAACAGATAATTGTTAATTGAAACAGAAATTAGAAATAATATCTAATAAAAATAAATTACCCGAACGTGGCAGATAATCCAATAAACATTTGTTATTTGTTTTGTCTCAATTCCATGGCTATTGCTATTTTTGATGTGATTTTCGACTTTTTCATACCTAAGTTCTGGCGATACAACAAGGCAAACAAAATTAATGTTGCTTATTGATTTAAATTCAGAATTTTATGCTCTACAACTTTTATTTGAAGCTTTTTTTCGTAAAATAACTTTGTGCTATAATAATAGAGAACTGCACAATGTACAATTTGCGACACTTGGTGAAGTTGTTCTAAATATTATAATATTTAATACAATTCGTCAGTACACCACACTGATGAGCTGCAATTACAGCGAAACGCGTCTGTGGTTCTGGTTGAGTGGGCCAGTCTCTGATAAATGACCGAGAGTGTATTAAATATTATAATATTTGTGTTATAACCTGAGAACCACTGGTTTAAAAATATATTTTTTTCTCTAATGGGATGTATACTGAAAATTGAAACAGACTATAACTGAAAATAAGTTACCCCCTTTGACATTTTAAATCAGTTGATGTATTCTGCCATATTCAGCAGGAGTAAATGTTTCCTTTCCTCATAATTCATAATTCAAAGCAACGTCCCTATCCCTAATATTTCCATGTTTCCGTATATAAATATACGTCGATATATTTCGACGCGGGCATTATTTATTTTGTCTCTTGACATGTTGTTCATAACAACCGGTCTTCCATTTTTATTTTTATTCCCCGCCATTTTGGATTGGAAGGGAAAATATATTGTAAGTGGGTCTGACAAACTGTTCCGCTCTATAAATATAGTGATAGGGTATGAGATTTATTTCATATTAGAAGGATTGGGAAAGGAACATATTTATGGGATATTTTCGATATAAAAAATAATTGGATGATTTCAAGATTATGGCCATACACGAGTATGTCTACAATCAAGGTCATCTGTATCATGAACGAATTAACAAACTGGCATGCATTTATCCCCCTCCTTTACAAAGACTTTAAGCATGTGCCATAAGGTTGGATATAATATGCTTGTCTTTCAAAAATTCATATTGTTTCGACTAAGTTAAGACATTCCATTTTAAAACGATGCTCGTTGTTGATAATACTTTCGCTGTAACGTAAGTTTATATATTAATTCAGATACATTACCTTGATTCATAGCCCTACGAATAACGTTATTTTCTGCCAGTGTCACTGACCCTGACATTGTGTCAGTATCTTAATTTTCATATATTTGGTTTTACATTTGCTAATAAGCTTACCATTTATTCAATGACACTGACATTGTGTCATCTTATTTTTAACTTATTTGGTTTTACATTTGCTTATAAACTTACCAGTTATTTTTGAATTTTGAATGCTTTTACTGTAATATATATTTTTATAATAATAAAATAACAGTAGTATCTTACGTACAGTAAAATTTTTGAAAGATTTCCGATCAAGGTCGTCTACGAATTGTATGAATTCAGATTTTTGCTCCGCGCATAATGACAAATTCAGTAGTGTCGTTTGCTTAGTTTTTATGAGGGTACATAAGATACTACTGTTATTTTATTATTATAAAAATATATGTTACAATAAAAGCATTCAAAATTCAAAAATAAATCAACTGGTAAGTTTATTAGCAAATGTAAAACCAAATATGTGAAAAATAAGATACTGACACAATGTCAGTGTCAGTGACTCTGACACAAAATAACGTTATACCTCCGGCTATGAATTAAGGTAATGTATTTGAAATAATAAATAAACTTACGTTACAGCGAAAGTATTATCAACAACGAGCATCGTTTTAAAGTGGAATGTCTTAGCTTAGTCGAAACAATATGAATTTTTGAAAGACAAGCGTGTTATATCTATCCTTATCGCTCATGCTTATAGCCTTTGCAAAGGAAAGAGATAAATGTATGCCAATTTGTTAAATCATTCATGATACAGATGACCTTGATCGGACATCTTTCAATAATTTTACTGTACCCTCATAAAAACTAAGCAAACGACACTACTGAATTTGTCATAATGGGCGGAGCAAAAATCTGAATTCATACAATTCGTAGACGACCTTGATCGGACATCTTTCAAAATTTTTACTGTATTTCATAATTTGTGCGAAACGAATTGTCACTTCCAGAAATGAATAAAAAGCTATTATGATTATGATATATATCTCCGAAGTAAAACTACATTGCAATAAAAGATAAAAGTAAAAATGAAATTCGCCATATATTCTGCTTAGGTAAAACTTAATAACTAAAGCGATAAATCGCGCTGCAGCCAACATGAAAAAGTAAAAATTACTAATTCACTTCACAGTTCGCAACCGCAGTAAAATTTCGGACGTGGTTATTTTGCCATAGAAGAAAATTTATAACCTCTGCATGGAACACGCCGTTCGCCGTTAAATAAAATGTTTCGAGTGTCGTAGTTTGCTAGTTTGTAGTTGTTAAACAGCGATTCGTCCTGGTTCTGCTGTAGTCTGTAGTCGGAGACTCAACGTCTCAACGAACGGAAAAATCTTAGGCTGTATACGAAGCTGCAATTTTATCACCCTAACGTACTAAATTCTAGATTTATGTGCACTAAAAGTGCATCCACAAATAAAAATTAGAATTATGTTATACTTTATGTTTAATCAGATTCTATACCTTTTCAACTTCAATATCAGAAAAATCTGTCGTGGCCAGCACAATACCTCAATGTCAAATGTCATTAAAAATTTCAAGATTTTCTAAATTCACGTAGTAATTTGTCACCAGGAGTGTGGAATTTACTTGTCGAGGAAAATAAACCACATGGAATTGGAAAATCACTAAATTTAGAATCTATGTGCGTAATTACTAGCTAACATTCTGACACGGGTCCACATTTCTGCGTGTCAAGGCCAACAAAGTCCAAAAATTCTTCTTACCTATATCCTTTATATTTAGATTTTTTAATTTTAAATTCATTCCATGAAGAAATTTTGTCCTACTCTACTATTTTCTTCGAAATGTTTCCAATTCATTGTCGGGATTGCTATTATTTTTGATAGGTATATGTAATATACCTATAATTTTAAATATTTGACTATTAATACAATAAGAAATAATATAATGTATGTACTTCACAGAAAAAGTCTTCAGTAATGTAATTGGTTTCCATGACATTATTTGTGCTGTGAGATTTATTACAACAGATTATTATATACCTTATATTTCTTTATCTCTTAATCTGTAAAAGATATAATAAAATATTTATATCTAGATAGAGAATTTACTCTTTTTTTTAAGAATCTGTTACTTCCGGTTGTCCAATTATTACCAAAACCTTTTCAGCTCTTCCCAGTAATGTCCGATTGAGAAATACGTAGTTAAACAGATATTAAGTATTATAGTGTTTGAGAAATATTCCTTCCAACCTTTTTACACACATACACACACACACACACACAATTAACAAATAGGCATACATTTATCTCTTTCTTTTGCAAAGTCTATAAGAGTGTGCGATAAGGATGGATATAACACGCTTGTCTTTCAAAAATTCATATTGTTTCGACTAAGTTAGGACATTCCACTTTAAACCGATGCTCGTTGTTGATAATACTTTCGCTGTAACGTAAGTTTGTTTATTAATTCATATACATTACCTTGATTCATAGCCGTACGAATAACGTCACTGATACTAACTTTGTATCATTATCTTATTTTTAACATATTTGGTTTTACAATGCTTTTATTATAATATATATACGAACCAAAATTGATTTGATTACTCATAAATTTATAAGTGGTAAAAAAAAGACATATTCTTATTCAATAAAATCGTTAGTAATAAAATTCTACATTAATTTAGAACAAAACCATTGTCTAAATTCTAGATATCTGGAGTTTTTATAAAATTCTTCCCTCTGTCGTCTGTCGATAATAAGTCATGAAATCCATAAATTTATCGTAAAAAATTCATTTCTACCTTAAGTTCAGGGAAAGCCTATAAAAAGCTCGAAAATTCCCGAAGACGCCGGAAAATTTACGATCCTGAAAGTTCTATAAAATATACTGATTTGTTATGCGTCGTAAGGACAAAGCGTGCCTTGGAAATAAAAACAAGAAAGATGACAGCTGAAAGACGAAGAACACAAGGGTTCTTTTACCAAACATTACGGGTTTGATATTAGAGGGCATTTCAGGTAAGAAAATAGTAGATGGCGCTGTATTAGGGTACCTCTATATACAGGATATGGCCATGACGTGGCTCGCGTTTCGTCCGCCATTAGCGGTCCACTGTCATATTCGTTGTTGTTGCGCAAATTATTATGTATTTTCGTGGTTATTTGTTTTATTTTAATGCAAAACACATTTAAATATATTTCTAATATTTATTTAAAGTCTAAGTAATACTTTTATTTTATTTATTTGTATATTTTCTTGAGATACTGACTACCATGACTGGCACAAAAATTACCAATATTAAGCACAAACATCTAAATTTTTAAAAGGTAAGTTTAAAAAATATACTTATTATGCAAATAATAACTACAGTTATTAAATTTGATGTGATAATAACAACCTATATTCTATGGTTAACATAACCTCTAAATCTATGTCATAATACGAGGGTCATTCAATAAGTAAAGAGACAAATTCTATAATTTTAAAACTATTCAATGAATGTGTACAATCTTTTCAGGGGTGTTAGTTGGCAACCTTGGGATATGCTCTGATCAGCTGTTTCATCATTTTATGTCAACTTAACCTCAAAATTTTCAGTTCACCATGGCAAGTCCACTAGAAGATTGCACCTTAGAAGAGCAGCGCTCAGTCTCAGTCATTAGATTTTTAGTCGCAGAAGGTGTAAAACCAAGTGAAATTTTTTCTAGAATGTTAATACAGTACGGTAAAAGTTGTATGAACCGTGCGAATTTTTACAAGTGGGTTGATCGGTTTAAAAGTGGTCGAACAAGTGTAGGTGATGAACCCCGATGTGGACGTCCAGTGGAAGTTTCTGGTCCCCCGTTGGAATCGAGGATTGGCAGACTTATTCGTGATAACAGAAGAATTACTGTTGAATAGCCAATACTACTCTGAGATGCTAGAACACAAAGTTAGACCAGCTATCAGGAGCAAACGCCGTGGACTCTTGTCAAAAGGAGTCATTCTTCAGCACGATAACGCCCGCCCTCATACAGCCCAGCTGACCCGTGATAAGCTTCAAGAATTGGGTTGGGAGGTCTTACCTCATCCTGCCTACAGTCCCGACCTCGCCCCATCTGATTTTTACCTGTTTGGACCACTCAAAGACGCCCTACGTGGAAAAAGATTTGCTAACAATGAGGAAGTTAAGGAAGCGGTGCAAAAGTGGCTTCGGGGTAAATCGAAAGAATTCTTCGCCAAGGGAATTAGGAAGCTGCAAGAAAGATGGGACAAGTGCATAACTGTGGGGGGTGATTATGTTGAAAAATAGCCTTAATTTTGAAAGATTGAAATAAACCGTTTTTGAGCTATAGCCATTTGTCTCTTTACTTATTGAATGACCCTCGTAATAATTGTGTATCTCTTAAATAAATGAATTTTATTACCTTTATAGATTCATAGCGTGATTATTTAATATTCCTGTATAATATATCACATTTCTTACAAATAAATAGGGAAATGAATTATCAGTATGTTTGACATTGGCTCGCTCATGGCGGCGATCTTGCCCCATGGCCATACCCTGTATATAAAGGTACCCTAACCGTATTAGGGTACCTTTGTATACAGAAAGTGAAACATAGGCGTTCAACATGGGAAATCAGTTTTTCCGTGTGGATTGCTCCCCGAATTATTTTAGACAAAAAAATTAAATGGTTGTTGTAAAGCAAAAATTTCTACATGCGAATCAATAAAAAAAAATTGGCTTCTTCATAACTGCACAAATAAAATTTGAAAATTCACGGAATTACAATTTAATAGTATTAGCCATGGAATTAGAAACAAGAGATGAACAAAAGCGTAACGTTTTATACGTCAAATATTTTGATTTTGTTACACAAACCTATACAGTTAAAAATTGGTAAATATAAAAATATTTCCCCATGTAACATTTTTCATGCACCCTGTTCATTGTGCGTTTATTGCATTGTACGGCTTATACAGAATAATATTTTTATGCTTATCATCAACACGGCCATGGAACGAGGGCAATTTTTAACACGTCAGGGAAATCTGTCATTCTGTTAGTAATTAATAACTGATGTGATTTTTATTGATGGGCTGATGGGCAAATGTTTCAATAAAACTTGTTTTCAGTGACAGTTATTGTTTTGTTATAATAATACATCTGTTTCCTGTGCTATTTTTAAATTTTTAATATATTTTTCAACGATATTTACGACTACAGCAATATGCAACATTTTGTAATATTTTTTGATTATTCTATGATATGTAGCATTTTCAGAGTAATATTTTTTGGGTAAAATTAATCATTGTTGACTTACCTTTTTCGTTGCATTTTTGAACGCAGTCCCTGATTGTTGTGCCTTCGCTGACGTATTTCTGAAACGAAAAAATAAGTATCTATTTAAATTTATACAAAATTTTACTGTTTCTAAGCGAAATACGTGTGTTTTAAGTGTTTTACAGTAACTTCCACGACACTTTAGCGAGAGCACGAGGCATGACCCCCAAAACCTTGTATTCACTGAAAAACAGTGTATTTGATCATATTAGGCCCTAATCAATCGATTTCCATCGATACCTCAAGTAGAATATGTGTACAAGTTGTTACAAATCGTTCGTTTCAGACGGCCAAATATGATGTAAAAACTGTTTCTCATGTCTCCAAACGCTAGATTTCTTAGGTCTATAGCCAACATTTTTTCTTTTAAGATAAGCAATAAGAGTAAAGAATAAAGTTTTATTGTTTAACATATTTTTATTTTTACAGTGCTTTGTGGTGAACTGAACTTGGACATCGACAAAATGTTCAGGGGAAACCAATATACAACAATATAAGGTAGGAGAATCACATAATTACTCTATTTTTTATAATAAAAGCACTGAATTTTCTGCATAAATATTTTTTTCTTCAAGTGTACAATAATATTCATATTATGCTACTATACACACACTATAGAAGATATTCATTTTATTACTAGTACAACAATGTTGGTCATTTTTGTACTAGTAAAAAAATGTTAGCTTCTTAGTTCACCGCTGGCGGCAGCAGTCGTCACAGCAACACAGACCATATTGAAAAATTGTTATTTGACAGTTGTATCGTTTGTGTTTTGTGGTGTACACAGCCAACTATGGCTGAAATTGCAAACGCTATTAAAACAATTTTAGAAAAATATTTAAAAAATCTCCAGTTTTCTTTGAAACACTTGAAGAAAAAATAGTATATGTTACTCGGAGCAGAACGCCCTTTTTGTGTTGAGCTGGGTTCAACACAAAAAGACCGCTTTCTACTCCTAATAACATAATATACTATTGTTGTCTTTTCACTTGCAAATAAATTTATTCGAAAGAATAACAAGATATTCGCGGAATAAAAAACAAGAATAAATAAACTTCTGGATGCTATGATTATTTGATATACATTTGGAATAGGGCTCGTTTATAATTATGGGTATAATTCTTTATGATAATTATAATCATCACTGTTTTCAATGCTGTCGACATTTTAAACATAGTTACAAATAAATGCTTAGGTAAAGCATTCGTTTCATTCATAAATTTAACTTTATTCGTCCATGAAAGCATATTATTTATGTATTCAAGCTGTTGATGTATCCATATTATGCACTATTACAACTCTAAAGTGTAAATATGTTCATGAATTTTCCATTTGAATATATTTTATGAAGTCGAATCATAAATAAGAAGCAGTATAAGATTTCCGAAGCCATCAATCTTATATAGAATTTATTCAAAGGAAAAACAGAAGAACACTGCATAATATAAACATAAATCTCCATAACAACGTTGTATACATGATATCCACTACGCCGGACAGGCAGTAAAGGGCGAATGAATAAAAGTCAAGTTCGTCTTCATTCAAGAAAGAATTCTGAAGTCTTTAAAATCAAATTCATCAAAATGATAATAGATTCGTGACAGAACTGGATTGGTGCAACCTTAACCACAATATTGAATCAAGGTTGCATTTCAGATATTGTGGGGGGTCGTTTCAGAATGATAATTAGTAATTATGTACATAAATGTAAAATTTTCTAAATTCACGTAGTTAATTTGTCACCAGAAGTGTGGAATTTACTTGTCGAGGAAAATAAACCACATGGAATTGGAAAATCACTAAATTTAGAATGAGAAATTATGATATATAACATCTATATACATAATTATTACTTGCAATCATTCTGACATGAGCCCCCATATCTGTTTGTCAAGGCTAACAAAGTCACATGACTGCTCGCGCCCTAATGTATTTAACATTTCTTGTATACCTACACTCTACACCAAAAATTCTATTTATATCTATTCCATATATTGTGATTTTTTAAATTTAAATTCATTCTATGAAGAAATTTTGTCCTACTCCTCTAATTTTTCGAGATCTTTCCAATTCATTGTCGGAAGTAACCGTATTTCTGAAGGGTATGTGTATTAAATATTTAACTATTAATACATTAAGAAATAATATAATGTATGTACTCCCCAGAAAAAGTCTTCAGTAATGTCTCCGGATTTCTGTCACTGACATTTATCTCATTTATCTGTCAGTTACAAATAATTTAAATTTTCAATTATTTTCCATGGCATTCATTCTACTTCCGGTTGTCCAATTGTTACCAAAATCTTTTTAGATCTTCCCATGAATGTCCGATTGGGAAATACGTAGTTAAACAAATTTAAAGTCTTATAGTTTTTGAGTAATCGTCCTTCCAACATCTCACATACACACACACACACACACACACACACACACAAACACACATCCACACACACACACACAGACATCATCGTAAAAATGTTAAAATCGGATTGTAGGGACCTTAAAACGTGCTTATTCAATAAAACAAAGAGGCGCCGCCGTGCAAACGTGTTACACCTTATTACAAATTTCACGTCTCTATTACCCTAGTGTCTAGAGTAAGAAAGTGTAAAGTATAAAATCTCTATCAGTGAAATATATTCGTTGTGCTTCGAGACAGCTGTCAGTCGAATGGCCGTATTATCGGGATAATATGCTTGGCATTCATTGCACGTTTGCTAGACTCAGAAGCGTTTTACGTTACATGTGACACGGCGTGTCAAAGAAATCGAACGTTGTACGACCGACTCATACAAGGATTGAAAAGAAGATTGCTCAGCTGATTTGTAAAAAGAGACGTGATACAAAAAATTTTAAGTACCAAAGCGCTTGTTTCACGAAAGAAAATAGCAGATAGGGCTTGAAAGGTCGCCCGTTTTTTCATACAATAGTAGTTCAAAATAGATTTCATGTATTCTATCTCCTGTACGAGGACGGTTTGAAAAGTCCGTGCAAAAATGAAAACTACTTAATTTTTCGGGATATTTTTTTATTATTTTTCAACGTAGTCTCCTTTTAGACTTATACACTTCGTCCAACGCTGCTCCAGTTTGTTGATCCCTTCCAAATAATAAGATTGGTCCAACTCTGCAAAATAGGCTTTCGTTTCTGCAATCACCTCCTCTTTTGAATAAAATTTTCTTCCCGCCAACCATTTCTTCATATTGGGGAACAAGTAGTAGCCGGAAGGAGCCAAATCTGGCGATATCACAGATTGTGAGCTGGTGCGTTGTCGTGATGGGAAAGGACTTTTTTGTGGACCAATCGTGGACTTTTTCTTGCAGCTCGGTATTCAAACGGTCCAATAACAATGAATAGTCGATGAGGATTATTCCTTGCGAATCCCAAAAGACACTCGCCATAACTTTCCCGGCCGAAGGAACGGTCTTCGCCTTCTTTGGTGCAGGCTCCCCGCTGGCAACCCATTCTTTGGACTGTTCCTTGGTCTCAGGTGTATCCATGTTTCATCTACAGTGATGAAACGATGCTTAAAATCCTCGGGATTCCGTTGAAACAGTTGCAATCTTGGCACCCATCTTGCGGATAGCTTATTCATACCCAAGTGTTGATGCAAAATATTATGTACTCGGTCACTAGAGATGCCTACAGCACTAGCAATCTCGCGCACCTTCACTCTTCTATCTTCCATTATCATATCATGGATTTTATCAATTATTTCTGGAGTAGTAACCTCGATACGGCGTCCAGGACGTTCAGCGTCACTTGTGTTCATATGCCCACTCCGAAAATATTGAAACCACTTATAAACTGTTCTAATCGAAGGTGCAGATTCACCATAATGTTTATCAAGATTCTCCTTAGCCTTCTGAGGCGAATTGCCTTTCATAAAATAATGTTTGATCAACACACGAAATTCTTTTCCTTCCATTTTTTTGAAAATCACTCGACTTTCTCAATTTAAACGAACGTCAAATACAGAGAAATAGATCTGGTTGAAACTTGGTGAGCTTTCTTCCAAGACATGTCACTAACTAAACATAACCTCGATACGTACCAGTGTTGCCATCTCTCGAACTTTGCACGGACTTTTCAAACAACCCTGTATTAGTCGCCCATGATTTGTGATACCGTCTGCATATAAATGTAAGGAAGAGGAATACGAAAAAATCGTATTTTTTTTTTAATTGTAGTGTTGGAGTTATCTGATCCGAAAGAATCCTCTCTCACACACACACACACACACACACACACACACACACACACACACACACACACACACACACACACACACATACACACACAATCGTCGTGTAAGTGATTATGAACCGAAAGAGCTTGTAAGTAAAACCTATTTTCTATTGGTATAAGTTCACCATAAGCGGTTTTCGCTATTGTAGTCAAAATTGCAGGTATTATAGAAGTCAAAGTTAAGTTATGAACTTGAACTAAACTATACCAATAAGTTTTTACTGATTTCTTATCCAAATAACAATCTTGTTTCCTTACTTTCTTAAAATATATTACCTAAGTTAAATTCCCAGAAGTCCAGTTAAGTATAACTTTATCAAAAATCATCAGGCGACCCATGGGATAAAAAAGTTTTATTGTTTGTTTTCTCCGAGGAATTCGTTATTAACTTATAAATAAGAATTAAGTGATAAAAAAAATCTGATGTGGCCTGCACATTACCTTCTGTCTATCCTAAGAACTGTAAGAGCTACAAAGACGGTTAAATAGGCATACAATTTATATTTTACAAAAAAAAATAAAGTTCTCCATCACTCCATCTTTATTTTTCATTTCGTTATCCACGTGCCAAACATATAAATACTTTTAATCAATTAAATATATTATCTTGATGAAAATTCGGCACACTTTCTACCCCATATTTGAAACTTTTTCATTCTGTCACATATTGACTGTTCTCTCTTCCGTTCGCAACGCATTCACATTGGCATCTCAGTCGGTAATGCTGATTTCGCATACGTGATTGCCGACGGAGCATGGCACAGATGCCAGCACTCAGGGCAGGCACGTTCCATTGTTATTTCATAAAAATGTAAATCGATGTATGAGAGCTGACAGCTGAAAATGCTCGTTTTTCACGCGCATTGAAGTAATTAGTGTTTAGAGGGCGGTTAAACGGAGATTATGAGCTGAAATTTATTTGTACCGTCTCTCAAATAGGGTTACGGGCGCTGAACATTGAATGATTTGTGAGCTGTGGTGTGGTATGGTTCGGTAACTGTACGCATTAAAACTCTGCTATATTGTATAGTTCGCATTGTATACAGAGTGTATCACGGAAAGTGAAACATAGGCGTTAAACATAGGAAATCAGTTTTTCCGTGCGCGTTGCTCCCCTAATTATTTTAGACAAAAAAATTCAAATGGATGTTGTAAAGCAAAAATTTCTACATCCGAATCAATGAAAAAAAAAAGTCTGGCTACTTCATAACTGCAGTAATAAAATTTAAAAATTCACGGAATTACAATTTAATAGTATTAGCCATGAAATTAGAAACAAAAGTGTTGAGGTACATCAACTCGCACTGTCATAGCCATGGCAATACGCGCAGGAAGTCTGTATCCGATGGAGCTAAGGCGAGAGAGTGCGAAGCAGTGCCTTGCCGCTACATCAATCAGAATCTAGCACGAGAGACTGGCTCACCAGAACATTCGACACGTCAGAGACATCCTCGACAGAAACAGGATCTCATACACGGATGATTGGGAAAATCGCGTATGCGAAGGATGCGTGCTCATCCGAAAAATGACAAGGTAGCCAAGCAACCATTGGATCTAGTACACGTGGATCTAGGAGAAATGCCAAAGTTGTCTCTTGGAGGAGCAAAATACTTTCTTCTATTTAAAGATGATTTCTCCCACTATAGGACTGTATACTTCCTGAAGTCGAAGGACGAAGCACCTGAGAAATTAGAACACTTTGTCAAGCTCGCCGAAAATCAACTGAAAACAAAACTGAAATGTATCAGGTCAGATTACGGAACCGAAATAAAAAATGCCCGTACGAAGAACCTGCTAGACAAATTGGGGGTTTATCATACCTATTCAAATGCCTATACGCCGGAGCAGAATGGAAGGACAGAGAGGGAGATCAGGACGGTTGTAGAGTCAGCTCGGTCGGCCATCCAAGCACGCAGTTTGGACGACAGCCTTTGGGCCGAAGCCGTGAACTACGCCGTCTTCACACTAAACCAGACGGGGACGAGATCAGTAAAAGGAAAAAGTCCAGCAGAACTACGTGCTGACCCCAGCACACAAACGGTCCAAGATAGACCCAAGGTCACGAAAAGGCGTATTTGTAGGATACGATTGGGACTCCCCCACCTACAGGATCTATATAAAAACAGCAAGGGAAGTTGTCTGCTCAGACAATGTCATCTTCGACGAAGAAGAAACCGGCACATCCAAACCTACAGTAGTGGAGGCATCAGTCAGGAGCACGAAACAGGAGGAGCCAATGAAAGAATCGGAGGATTTGGACATCCTGAGCGAAGACAGTCAGGACGAACTGCAAGGACAAGAGGAGCAGCAAGCTGAACGCGAGGTCGCGTCAGATGCTGAAGAGCCAAGGAGACCAGGACTTCGGAACCGTCGCAATATACAACCACCTGAATCGTGAGCGTTTTGTTATTATTATTATAGTAAGTCATCCGCAAAATTTTCAATCTGTCCTTGTTTAACAACAGTGGATAAACGCTAATTATCCTGTAGTCACTTTAAAACATGCGATATAAACGAGCTGGAGTTAAGAGTTAGTTTTAAGACATTAGATTTTTAAGCGGGTTATGTCAATGCGAGATAAACGTAGTCAGTGTCTGCAATTCAATGAATCAATTCAGGTGTGAGTAACATTTTTTTTCGCTTGGATACCATCAAATCTGCTTCATACAATTCATTTAGCAACCATGTTAAGTTATTCAATAAAGTTTTTCGTGTCTGGCAAAAAGTAGGATAAAGTTGACTCACGTACATAATTTCAAACACAACTAACTCGGCTGCAGCTGTTACCAACTTTAGAGAGAGAAAGGGACTAGGGATTGGGTGCTGTGCTGCGCTATATTCACTCCAATGTTGGTCAGATGTGTTGCTGTGTTCATTTTGGGGTGTTGTAATCAAAGGCATCTATCAGCACGAGATAATAGGGACAAGTTTGTGGTTTTATATTTGTGTCACTGTGTCATCTCTTCGTTATTTTGTATAATAATTATGAATTAATTTTAATTAGGGTATACAAAAGATTAATTCCCAGTATTTCGTGATATAGTTGGATTCATGAGAACTATTCAGTCACTTGTTCGAAGAAAGAAGTGGTAATAACAATGAAACAATTGTTTTCGACAAATGTGAGTTGTCAACTTTTTCAATAAATTTTGACAAATAAATCGATTAATAATTATTGAACGTTATAGTAAATATGCTTGCCTTTACGGATAGTGAGAATCATCTTCCAAACGTTCGCACCTTTCTACATGCATGTAAATAAAATGTTTTGATTCTCAGCCAGGTTTTAGTACTCGAAGAATTTTCGTCGACATCTTGAAAGTGTTGTGACAAGGCGAGCAATAACAAATAAATAACTTTTTTCACTACTAGCTACACAGAGGTACTTTATTGACCGAATAGAGTGCCGTGAAATTGAATTTCTCAACCCGTCCATGGTTACCAGTATATAATTTTTCATTATTAACCGATAATAAGTTATTAATGAATAAATTTACATTTTTTGATAATTCTGTGACAGTTTTAAATCGGAAATTTTATAGCAAGTTTAAGTATAACCAAGGGACTTTATTTATTAATATTTTATGCATTTAAATGGTTGTTTAAACAGCTTAATTCAATATTAAAAATTCGGATTAATTTGAATATTTGTTTTTCGCGCCGAGAACATATTAAATACTTGACATTTCTTTCATGTCAATTTCGCTTATTCAATGTAAGAAAAACAGTATCCGTGCAACCAAAAACTGTGCATCACAATCAGATGATACAACCTGTCAATGAGCACATATGTGTAAGCATAGCATTCGGAGAGTGACGAGCCCAGAGTCGAATAAAGTTTGTTAAATCATGTGATGCTTTTTAATCTAAACCTGTCCCGAACACTACAGTAAGTAAACGAAAATTTAATCTTTTCTATTAATAATGACTTTTACTAGGCCAACTATGCATCAATTGGGCCATCACATTTAATAATATTTTACTTTGAGCGTGGGCTTCGGGCAAAATCCCGAAAACCTGACCTCTGAGCCGGCCCTGAAACCTTTCGAGAGGTAATTACAGGAAAAGGGCTTGCGCCACCTTCCTAAAAGTTCTTAATTCATTTTAAAATGTACCCTCTTCTAAGTATAAACGAATCTTGGATTCTTCAAGTTATCTTTACATTTCAATAAATGTATTTCTTGTATTTCTTTAGAAGTCTTTTGCGAATTCCAGCTTTTTTCTCCAATGTAGCTTAGTGATAATCCTTGAATTTCATTAAATAAATATACGGGTTCAAATCCAATTTAAGAGAAAAATTTCCTGGTTTAAATTAAAGTCAGTTTTGATGAAAATGAAAAGTAATTTATTCTTGATGTTTCAGTTAAAAAAACGTTTCTTTTTCCGGAAAAAAGAAATGCATATTAAATTTTATTTCGATTTTAAAATGAGTATTTACCCTACTGTTTGATATGAGAGAAGTTGTTTAATTTTAATTTATAATACCTATCTAATTAAATAAATAATAAACTACAAATCAAATACTGAAACACTAATTACTCTAATCATTTTAATTAATGAATAAGCACATTTTATGGTCCTCAGAATACGATTTTATTATTTTTACGATGATGTATGCTTGTGTGTTTATATGACGAATTTTACATCTCTGATAACTGTAATACTACGAGCCCAGCCTCAAATGTATTCGTACCCTGTGAAATAAATATATTAACAGCAATAAAAAAAAATTTTTAGGTTACAATATTAAGACTACATTTGGAAACATGTATTGATAAAGTGTAGTGGATTTAAATACAATGTTATTAACTAAATTTCTCATTTAAAAAATAATCTACGGCAAATATATGACAAAATTTTTCGTTCCAACAGTAAATAATACAATATTTATGTTAGTATTATCTGTAAAACTGAGGGTAAAGGTAACTGACAATATACTCAATTAATTGGCATCTTAAATTTTATTACTAATAAAAATTATTTGCGAATTATTAAAGACGAAAATATTTGTCACATGCAGACAATGGTTTATTTGCAAATATAGTATATTGTGTTATTAGGAGTAAAAGTGAGATTTTGTGTGACGAGCGTGGTAGTTTAAACGACGAGCGAAGCGAGTCGGATAAATGCACGCGAGGCACACAAAGACACTTTACTCCGAATGACACATTATATTTTTTCTTCAAACGTAGATATTTAAAGAAAAATATCTACTACTGATGTTACATTTTACGTAAATTACGTTTGCGATTTCAATTGCCCTGTAGCTATGGATACTTATTTGTTCCCATTGAAATGAATTTTTTCACATTTTGACGTTTAAATAAAAACTGTGCAATTTTATATCCTCCTTGTGTGTAATTATGTCGGAATTTGAAGGATTATAATGTAATGTAAGTCGCCTGAAGTTCAATTGGATGGAAATCTAATAGTGTGGCTGAAAGATATGTCCACGAATCACTTCAAATCAATACAATCTTTTCTTATCACTTTAATTCTAAGTATTCTTATGCTCATTACCGTCCCTGTAATTGTAATGTGTAAGTCTGCTATTCTTTAATAATGTTATTTCCTCAAAAGTAAACTCTGTTTATATTTCAATTCACAGGTTATATATTTAAATTTGACAGCTATGAATCGTATTTAGTAACTTTACTCTTAGGTTACCTAGCGTGTTATAGTGACATTTAGGGCGATATTACAGGTTTCTTTTATTGAGACTATTTCTTATTCGTTGATTCTGTATAGTTTCTATGGATATTTATTTATTTTATTTCTACCTTGTGAATCAAGTCACAAAAGATGCTACTTTTATGACGTTTGAAGAAAAAATATTATTAAACCTAAGAAATTTTATTATAAGCAATGTATTCAAGTTCTATACACTCTATTAACACACCATATCAAAAATTGTTGAATTGGAGTAATAATCATAGCATCCAGAAATCAAAATCTTCCTACTACAACGGTTGTTCATTTTAGTTTATACCGCCCCTCAAGCTTCAATCCTTTGAAAATATATTTCTGTATAGTGAATTAAGTTTCAAAAATAGAAACAAGACATTTAGAGCACTTCAAATAAATGAAACGGCGAGTTATGAAAACTTTGTATTGTATTCGAGTATTCTTAAAACAGAAGTTCCTAATTGACGGATTCTTGGAAGGACTAAGCTTGTGTTTTCCAACTTCGGAGCAACTTTGGCAATTAATTTTAATTTAAGGCGACCGATAAACTATACGAAAACCGATATAAGATATAGGTATAGAAAAATGTTACACTTTTATTACAGTAACTACAAACTACAACAGTTAAGATGAGAAGCAGCAACGATGATTAATTTACTTTGTCAACAAAGTAAACATTTCATATTATAATAACAACTTGGGAGAATGTTAAGCAGTAAAATGTGCAGTGTGTTTATGCACTTATGCAGATTTTGTAAGTTTGAAACTTTGAAAGTGAAATAAGTTCTTGAGAGTGTAGTTTGAAAACGTGTTATGCGGGACTAAAAGTGAATAGATAGTTGAAGATTAAGTTCCAAAATCTAAACATATGTTATGGCCAGCACAGTACCTCTCTCCATTTTCATTTTATGCTGCATAGGACACTTCACCCATATAAATAAACGTTACAAGAGTATGAATCAATAATCTCTTCCACCTATTCAAATATGAAGTTGATCAAATTCAAACTTGGGCCTTCCGATCCACAATCGGCCACTCAACACATTCAGCCACGCAACTTCTATATGAAAATGAAGCTGGGCGGAAAGCTTTAATAATATAATTAAAACAATCTGAAAATCCTTTTACAATTAAAATTAATTGAAACAAATTAGCCCTCCAAGTATTTGAAACATGGTCTGACGTGTTTTTTAGTAGCTTTAACACTTCAGGGCTGCAAAAAAGCTCGTTTATCACAACTTTGCGCATCTGTGGACAAAACTTGAGAGCTTTTGCCATCTATAGGGTAGATGGCTTTCGTGATTTGTGATTTTTCTAATGAACGCAACTCTATAGACCAAGGAATACATAATAAATGCAAACTCGAAGATTTTACATGCTAATATATTCATAAAGGCCTTATTACTGTTTGATGAAGGAAGGAAATCTTTCAAAGTTTAATAATTTCTTTCTCACACAAGGGTAATTGTTGCTTTGATTCCATAGCCACGTTCAGGTTATTCATTTCATTGTTAAGATTATTTTTACCTCTTGCTAAGAGAAGTATTGGATTCATGCAAAAAAATCGCATATCCAGATTTTAATGATTTAGCACGTTTTAAGGTCCCTACAATCCGATTTTAACATTTTTACGATGATGTCTGTGTGTGTGTGTATGTGTGTGAGACGTTGGAAGGACGATTACTCAAAAACTATAAGACTTTATATTTAACTACGTATTTCCCAATCGGACATTCATGGGAAGAGCTGAAAAGGTTTTGGTAACAACTGGACAACCGGAAGTAGTAGATTCTTGAAAAAAACCTTCTAAATATTATTTTTTGAAAATTTTTCTTTGTGATATTAAAGAAAATTAAATTCACAATCTGACAATCTGTCAAAAATCAGATTTCTCTGGGAAGTACGAGTACATTTAATATATATATATATATATATATTATTAATTAAATATGTTCTTAAATTATAGATATGTTAATATTACATATATCCTTAAGAAATACCGCTAATACCGTCAATGAATTTGAAGAATTTTGAACGTATTAGAAGAGTAGGACAAAATTACTCATAGAACGAAAAAAGATATACAATTCAGAATGACAGCTAGTAGTTATTTACGTAGATGTCGCAATTGTCATAATTTTTTATTAAAAAATTTAAAATATTCTGATATCATGTTGTTTATATGTCATTAATAAAGGGTTTTCCAATAAGAGGTGTTATTTTGATATTCAAAGAAAAATGCCATTTTTTAATATAAATGATCGGATGTTTATTTCATTATAAAGAGGAAGGTATGCCGTTAATAGTGGAAAATAACATCAGGCAAATGACCACCACGACCACGCTGACAGGACAATATCCTTTTCATGAAATTTTCCATAACCAAATCGCAAAGTGGCTGTCCTATGTCCTCGATAGCCTCACGAATTCCATCTTTGAGGTCTTGAGTCGACGCTGGGCAGTTGGTGTAGACCTTCTCTTTCACGTGGCCCCAAAGAAACAAGTCGCAAGGTGTTAAATCACAAGATCTCGGTGGCCAATTGTGATCACCTCTTCGAGAGATAACACGGTCCGGAAACTTTTCCCGTAAAAGATCAATGGTTTCGTTGCTTGTGTGGCACGTAGCGCCGTCTTGTTGAAAATAAACGTTGTCCAGATCAATACCATCCAATTCCGGCCATAAAAAATCGTTAATCATCTCTCGATAGCGCAATCCATTCACCGTAACTGTTGCTCCAGCCTCATTTTCGAAAAAGTAAGGTCCAATGACTCCGCCGGACCATAAACCGCACCAAACAGTCACACGTTGAGGATAGAGAGGCTTTTCAACAATAACTCTTGGGTTTTCTGAGCCCCAGATGCGACAATTTTATCCGACAAGGTGCTTCACGACGACCCAAAAATTGTCGAGTTTTACGAACCGTCTCTGCCAAATTTTCACCATTTTTATAGTGAATTTTAATAATTTCAATGCGTTGTTGAAGCGTGTATCGTTCCATTTTTATTAATGGCGTAGTTTCTACTTGTCAAATGTCAAAAAATGACAGCTTCAAAAGCGACATCTACCGAAACAGCGGGCTATTCAAAATAACACCTCTTATTGGAAAACCCTTTAGTATGGAATACACTTATCGAGGAAAATAATCTACATGGATTTGGAAAATCATGATGTTTTGAATGAAAAATTATAATACTTGACACCTATGTACATTATTAATAGCTGTCATTCTTACATGGGTCCCCATATCTGCTTGCCAAAGCCAACAAAGTCACATTCTAAATTGAATATTGTCATATTATCAATTAAAAATATATCAGTACATATTCTCTCATACAAATCCGCATTTCCATTTTCAAAATAGAATATAAAAATCTTTCCATTTGTAATTCAAATTCCCACCACCGGAACAAAGTGTGAACACGAAATATCGGATGCGAACTACAAAACTACAGCCGCGATGTTCCACTGTTTCAGGCTCGGTGTTTGTGGCTGATCCGCAACTGTTTCTGTTTTTACAATTCCGTAACAAGGGTTGAGCTGCTAAGCCTTGAATGAATTTAAATTAACAGGGATTTTAGGATCACACCAACAGGGAGTTTCACTGAGTTAGGTTGGCACCCTTTTGTGTATAAGTTTGTGGATTAGAGATCATCAATTATTTTATAGTTGCCGGACTTTGGTTTTAGTCTTTTGTTTCGTTGACTTTTTCATCATTGTTATGCAGGATTCGGACTAGTAAAGTTAAGAGTTCTTAATCCGTGTGACAACCATTGTTTTGTAATCAAGACAGTAACGGGGATACTTCCATAATCAAAACTGCATTTTGTGGGGGAATTTTATGTAATCTACCTCACCCAGTGGCGAACCCAGGATTTGTTGTTAGCAAGGGATTATGACCTTAAAAATGCGCCAACCACTATTTTTTTTTTCATACATTATGATGCATAGCTAGTAATAATATACATAGGTGTCAAGTATCATAATTTTTCATTCAAAACATCATGATTTTCTATCCATCAGAATATTTCTAAATTTGAATGAAAAATTATGACAATTGTGACATCTATGTAAATAACTACTAGCCGTCATTATGACACGGATCCCGCTATCTGCTTGGCAAGGCCAACAAAGTCACATGACTGCTCGCGCCCTATAAGTAACGACTTTAACATTTCATGTACACAAATAATTGAAATCGTATCTCTTCTTTCGTTCTATAAGGAATTTTGCCCTACTCTTCTAATATGTTCAATATTCTTCAAATCTAAATGTGTCAAGAATCTGCTACTTCCGGTTGTCCAATTGTTACCAAAACCTTTGCAGATCTTCCCATGAATGTCCAATTGGGAAATACGTAGTTAAACAAATATAAAGTCTTATAGTTTTCAAGTAATCGTATTTCCAACGTCTCACACATACACACACAAACACATACATCCACACACACACACACACACACACATCATCATCGTAAAAATGTTAAAATCGTATTATAGGGATCTTAAAACGTGCTTAATCATTAAAATCTGGATATAAGCCCTACATTGAATAATCATTATATATGTTTAAATATTTATGTGAAATAATAAATTACTGTTAAAACACTTGAAACAATAACTGTCACAAATGCTGAGCGCAGCAAAAAAAGAGAAAAAGTTAAATCAAAGTTGTAACTTCTTTATGCACATATTTTAACTTTATCCAGAGCAAAAATATTCTTTTTATACGTTTGAAAAAGAATATAAATCATGGATTTGAAAGATATTTATTTTACCTTCCGCCCCTTATACCTAGTACCACCGTTATCTGTTAGTCAAATATTACTAAAATAATCTTGCTGCATATACTAATCTGTATGCTTTTTACCTCTCGCTAAGAGAGGTATTGCATTCATGCTAAAAATCGCATATCCAGATTTTATTGAATAAGCACGTTTTAAGGTCCTTACAATCCGATTTTAACATTTTTACGATGATGTCTGTGTGTGTGTGTGTGTGTGTGTGTGGATGTGTGTGTGTGTGTGTGTGTGTGTGTGGGATGTTGGAAGGACGGTTACTCAAAAACTATAAGACTTAAAATTTGTTTAACAACGTATTTCCCAATCGGACATTCCCGGGAAGATCTGAAAAGGTTTTGGTAACAATTGGACAACCGGAAGTAGAAGATTCTTGAAAAAAAATCTTCTAAATATTATTTTTTGAAAATTTTTCTTGATAATATTAAAGAAAAATAAATTCTCTTTCTGATACATAAGGTTTTGGTAACAATTGGACAACCGGAAGTAGAAGATTCTTGAAAAAAAATCTTCTAAATATTATTTTTTGAAAATTTTTCTTGATAATATTAAAGAAAAATAAATTCTCTTTCTGATACATTTAAATATTTTTATACATATTTTATAGATTTAGAGATAAAAGGAATATAATATATAAAATAATGTTGTAATTAATTTTACAACCGAAAGGATGCCATGAAAAATAGTTGATAATTTAAATTATTTGTAACTGACAGATAAATGTCAGTGTCAGAAATAATGAGTAATGAATTAAAAATGTACTTGGAGAATCCCTTAGTTCTTGATCTGTGACTATTATGGAGATGACAAGTCTAGGTTGAAGGACTTAAATTTGTTTCAAACATTATGGGACAATGTACACCAGTACTGTAGACTAGAGTAACTTTGAATTGCGAAAAAGCTATCAAATTCTTCTCAAGTAAGTTGTAAATATTGACAAAATTACACATCGATATAAGAATAATCGGAGTGCAATCTATCCGTCACTTTATTAAAAGGAATTAGTGTTATTTAGATATAACAAGTATGAAAAAATAAAATGTAAAAGAAGATATGTAAGAATAGATGCACAATCCAGATATATACATTTTAGACCGCCCAAAATTAATGTTTTTACTAGAAGAATATGAAGAGAAAGTAAACAAAGTTGTTCGAATTGAAAATTGCTGTTACCAGCCTAATATTTATATATGGTAAACTCTACTTTGTAATTTATTGTAACATAATTTATGGTAAATATCTTTATGTTGAGACATGCTATTATTGAATAATAAAGAAGTTTATACGTCATAGATTTATATGAATATATTATTTGTATTTATAAAAATATTCTTTGCTTTATGCATACAGCCAGGTAAAATATACGGCGAGAGGTTATGTGCTGGCCACATCAGATTTTTAAATATTTCGGTAATGATGATATACAGCGTACTTTATGTACAATTATTGTAACCATCTGTAAGATCTTATTGTAAGTACGAGGGTCATTCAATAAGTAAAGAGACAAATTCTATAATTTTAAAACTATTCAATGAATGTGTACAATCTTTTCAGGGGTGTTAGTTGGCAACCTTGGGATATGCTCTGATCAGCTGTTCCATCATTTTATGTCAACATAACCTCAAAATTTTCAGTTCACCATGGCAAGTCCACTAGAAGATTGCACCTTAGAAGAGCAGCGCTCAGTCATTAGATTTTTAGTCGCAGAAGGTGTAAAACCAAGTGAATGTTTTTCTAGAATGTTAATACAGTACGGTAAAAGTTGTATGAACCGTGCGAATTTTTACAAGTGGGTTGATGAACCCCGATGTGGACGTCCAATGGAAGTTTCTGGTCCCTCGTTGGAATCGAGGATTGACGGACTTATTCGTGATAACAGAAGAATTACTGTTGAAATGGTAGCTGAGGAAGTTCAAGTAAGTGTTGGAACTGTTCACAATGTCATTCAGAACAATTTAAAGTACAGAAAAACGTGTGCCAGATGGGTTCCCAGACAGCTTACTGACGCTCATAAAGAATCAAGGCTTTCCATTAGTCAAGACTTAAAGCAACGAAGTTTGATTGAAGGAGACGCTTTTTTTAAAAGAATAGTGACCTACGACGAGGTCTGAATCCATCACTACGATCCTGAGACCAAAAGGCAGAGTATGGAGTGGAAATACACTAGCTCTCCAGTTTGCAAAAATTCGAGGTTCAACCTTCCGCCGGTAAAGTGATGCTGACCATCTTTTGGGACTCACAGGGTCCAGTCTATTGCGATTTCCTTGAAGATCAGCGAACTATCAATATCCAATACTACTCTGAGATGCTAGAACACAAAGTTAGACCAGCTATCAGGAGAAAACGCCGTGGACTCTTGTCAAAAGGAGTCATTATTCAGCACGATAACGCCGGCCTCATACAGCCCAGCTGACCCATGATAAGCTTCAAGAATTGCCTACAGTTCCGACCTCGCCCCATCTGATTTTTACCTGTTTGGACCACTCAAAGACGCCCTACGTGGAAAAAGATTTGCTAATAATGAGGAAGTTAAGGAAGCGGTGCAAAAGTGGCTTCGGGGTAAATCGAAAGAATTCTTCGCCAAGGGAATTAGGAAGCTGCAAGAAAGATGGGACAAGTGCATAACTGTGGGGGGTGATTATGTTGAAAAAGAGCCTTAATTTTGAAAGATTGAAATAAACCGTTTTTGAGCTATAGCCATTTGTCTCTTTACTTATTGAATGACCCTCGTATATATATAGTCTGAAGAATTTAGAAGATAAGTATGACAAAAAAATCACTAGAATCACATTGTCGTCAACGTGAAATTCCGATGTAGCAAAGGCCGGACTACTAGAAGAAAGGAAAGTAGTAAAACCTGATATTACTCCAAAAATGCACATAAAAACATCGGAATTTGATGGAAAATCTTCGTGGCCGAATTATTTAAAACAATTTGAAGCGGGCGCAAAAGCAAATAATTGGACGTCCGAGGAGAAGGCTACGGCGTTGACTGTCTCGTTGCGCGGAGAAGCCATCGATATCTTACAAATGCTGAAGGAAGAAGAACAAGAGGACTACGACCAGCTAGTCAAGCAATTGGATATGCGGTATGGAAATGCGCATCCATGACGGATCTGGAGGTAGCCATTTTAGAGTCAACAAGGCTTTAGAAAGATTGCGCCAGAGATTTTACTGAGTTAATTGCAAGGAGGATGTTAAAGACTGGTGCAAGAAATGTGTGGTTTGGAAGCAACGGCGAAGAGCTCCAATGCGTCAATACAACGTTGGCATTCCATTTGAGCGCATTGCGATTGACGTGGCCGGACCATTTCCAGAAAGCAAAGACGGAAATAAATACATTGTGGTTGTCATGGACTACTTCACCAAATGGGTTGAAGCCTATCCATTACCCAACCAGAAAGCTACCACGGTCGCCGAAATCTTAGTCAAAGAGTGTATATGCCGATTCGGGGTTCAACGTGAACTTCACTCCGACCAGGGAAGAAATTTCGAGTCTGCCGTTTTTCAAAATATCTGTAAGATATTAGGGATTAATAAAACGAGGACAACTGCATTACATCCGCAGTCTGATGGCATGGTTGAACGCATGAACAGAACGATCAACCGATATTTGTCGAAGGTAGTCTCCAACCACCAAAGAGACTGGGACCGACATCTTCATCTATTCTTAATGGCCTATCGTTCATCCGTGCATGAAACCACAGGGCAAAGTCCTGCGAACATCTTATTTGGGCGTGAGTTGCGCCTGCCATGTGACTTGGTGTTCGGCAGTAAACCTGGGGAAGATCTGGCCGGGGAAGGTTACGTAACGGACTTACGGAGAAGAATGGACGACTTTCATGAACAAGTCCGCACAAACACTCAAGCAGCCAGCGACCGAATGAAGAACGCCTGGAAAACATACAGAGGGACAGAGAAATTAATTAGAAAGAAAGAGAAGTAATGTCGACGCATTGTCCAGAAGGCCATACCAAGATGGAGGCAAATATGGTAGAATAACAATAACGCAAGGACCAAGAAAATGACCCGACTTTGAAAATATTACTGGAATGGAAAGCAGAAGAGACAAAACCAAGATGGGAAGAAGTTGCACCAGACTCACAGAGTGTAAAATCGTACTGGGCGCAATGGGATTCAATGATAATTGAGGAAAATACCGATGGAACTGAGAAGAGAACTCAGTTGGTTATTCCTAAGAATAGAATACCAGATGTGTTGAAAGGGATCCATGACGGATCTGTAGGTGGCCATTCAACAAGACTTTAGAAAGATTGCGCCAGAGACTTTACTGGGTTAACTGCAAGGAGGATGTTAAAGACTGGTGCAAGGAATGTGTGGTTTGCGTTGGAAGCAACGGTCCGCATAAACGGCGAAGAGCTCCAATGCGTCAATACAACGTTAGCAGTCCATTTGAGCGCATTGCGATTGACGTGGCCGGACCATTTCCAGAAAGGAAAGATGGAAATAAATACATCGTGGTTGTCATGGACTACTTCACCAAATGGGTTGAAGCCTATCTGTTACCCAACTAGGAAAGCCACCACGGTCGCCGAAACATTAGTTAAAGAGTATGTATGCCGGTTTGGTGTACCACGTGAACTGTCGCTTCGATTTCAATAAAATTATTTGTTTTGAAAATCATAGTCAAAGATACAAAATTTTATATTTTAATTATAAATGCGGATTTACAAAATTGTCAAGAAATCTTGATTCTTGATGATACATTCTTGTCTTGCGACATATGTATCTTGTCTTGATTTCAAGATAAGATCAATACAAGATCAAGAGCATATCTTGATTTTTATGAAACTCTATCTGTAACTAAATAATGTTGGAAAAGCCTATTTGTTATCGATCTTAAAAATATCTAGTCTGTCATTTTATCTACTCGCTTGTTCTATAAATAACTAAAAAATATTTCTATCATTTATCTATTTTTCTTTAGGTACGTTATACGGTCCATTCTTTCTTTAATAGTAAGTCTTTTTTCATAATCTCCTTCAAAAATCTAATATTAATCGCACAAAAACGATTTCCTGAATTCCTCTTTCCATTTCACATGCGAAATTTGTATGTGAAAAATCCGGTCCTATGTACAAAAAAATTCACATTAACATATGAATTATATGCTAGGAAACGTACGGCGGTATTCTTATGTAAATTCAATGCTTCCTGCGATTCTTAAACGGTTTTAGTTTTCGTTTTTGGCTCAAATATTGGATATTAAAATAATATCGAACATTGCAGGAAGGCTCATTGTATCTAGGGTGTGTTAGTCTAGTTAATATTTAGATGGGTGACCATAAATACATACGATAAAATAATAAAACAACAAAAATATGTACGATTTATTTGCGAAATAAATATAAATAAAATACAAACATAATAAATTTAATATATACAGATAAAAAGAATTAAAAATCTACATACGATAAAAAAAACAAAAAACATACATTCATAACATAAATCAAATACTTATATACAGGCTAAAAAATCTGTTGTGGCCATCACAATACCTCTCGCGCCCTTTCCATTGTGGTATATATATAAGTATTGTATTTAACATTTCTTGTACACATAAAAAAGTCTAATTACACCTAATCTTTATATTTACGAATTTTCTATAATTATAAATTCATTCCATGAGGAAATTTTCTCCATTTCTTTTAAATATACAATAATATACAATAAGAAATATTAAATATCGTTCCCAGAGAAAGCCTTCAGTATTATCTCTGATTTGACACTGATATTAGTGACATTTATCTGTCATTTACAGACATTTTAATTTCTCAAGTAGTTATTATGGAGATGTTTGGGCTGTGAGCAGGCTGTGAGATTTATTACAACAGATTATTTTATAGATTATACATCTATATCTTTAAATCTATAGAAGGTTAATGTGTCGGATAGAGAATTTTGTTTTTTAATATTTGTAGTAACATAAATTTTCAAAAAATAATATTTCCCATTGCTGTTAGATCGAGGAATCCGTAGTTACACAGGTCTTTAGTCTTATAGAATTTGAGAAATCGTGCCTCCAACAACCTCACACACACACACACACACACACACACACACACACACACACACACACACACACACACACAGACACACACACACACACACGCAGACATAATCGTAAAAATGTTATTATCGGATTCTAGGAATCTTAAAACGTGCTTATTCATTAAAATCTGGATATGCGATTTTTAGCATGATTCCAATACCTCTCTTAGCGTTTTAAGAAATGTCAAATTCAAATTTCAATATTTAATTTCATCCTTATGTTTAAAGAACGATTTTTTTAAAATATTTATTTGAATACTATATTCTGCTTTAAAATCATATTTTGATAAATTTGATATTATTTATTACCATTATTAAATAATGAAATTTGACATATTTTAAAACAGTTTTAGTTAAAACAAGGCTTGTGCTATCAGCTATTGTTGCACTCCCTGTAAATTGACTATTTACAAATATTTACATTATATTATTTACAATAAAATAGCATTATAAACAAAACTTATAATAAACAAATTTTGAAATGTTTATTTTAATACTTCTTTCTGACGCCTATTTGATATATTATGATTGAAATTTTAGCAAAATTTAATAATAGCTTAAAAATATCGTATATATAGTTATGAAAATTAGAAAGCATATTAATGTCTCTCTTATAAAAAGAAAAAATATGAAACAATTATTAAAATAAACAAAATTCCTATTTTATTTTTAATGAATTTCCAATATTGGAAACATTTTTAATTTAATTTTAAATTGCATTTAATAGATACACATTTCAGAAATTTATTTTAATATTTTTTATATTCCACGGATTATAGAATAAACATTTATCGGATAATTTTTTAATTAGAAAATAATATTTCACAAACCTAGTTCTCCTAACGCATACAACAAAAAATGTACGCTCCAAATTTTATTACTGATGTGGCCAGCACAATACCTTCCGTCAATTCTACGTATTTTGTACTAATTTCACACAGAATTTTTTTTGTAAACTATTCTATGGCCGTTTTCTTTTTAGGGGAGAAATGAACTAATCTTATCTCGTGTCTTTGATCAAAAAATTTAATGATGAGTTTTTAGTAACTAAGCATGTTTTAGGGTCCCTATAATACGATTTTACCATTTTTACAATGATGTCTGTATGTATGTATGTGTGTATGACGAAAGTTTCGGATCGCATAACTTCAATACCACGATTCCAAAAATTATATTTTTTTCGTATTCTTCAAGTTTACATCCAGAAGAACAACTGATTAGATTTTGGTTATAATTGGTGAACCGGACGTAGCCTCATTTGAAGATTTAACAGTTAAATTTTATTTATTGAAATTTAACGTTATTATAACTTAAAGAATATATTATTCTCTATACGATTTGATTGCATTTTATACTTCATATTCAATAGATATAGAGTTAAATAATTTTAAAGAAATTAAATTTTATAAATCAGCCAGCTATGCTAACCATGAAAATTGTTAATATATTCAGATTGACAGATGTCAGTATAAATAAAAAGTAAATTAATGTGGCAGAGATGAGGATGTTGAAGTAAATGAAAGATACGGTAAAGAAATAACTCTAATATTACAAGTTTCTAGAAAGATACAAGCGAGATGATTACATTGGTTTGAAAATGTCATGAGGAGAAATGAAGAATATATTGGATGAAGAATAAATAGCTTAATAATAGAAAGTTGAAGAAACAGATGAAAATTAAAGATAAGATGGATGATGGATAGACTGTATTGCGGAAGACTTGAATGAGAACGACACGTAAAACAGAAATGAGCGGAAGAAGAATATAAAAATAGCGACCCCTAACGAATGGGAAAAACTAGAGAATAGCATAGTTTGTTTATGAAATAATTTTACTGGAAGTTTAGAATCTTTTGCAAGAAAATTTATGTATGGAATTTATACATAATACACAGGATTGACGGACGGTATTGTGCTGAACATATCAGATTTTTTTTTATTGTTTTAGTAAGTATTATCCACCTTTAAATCCTTGACCTCAATTTTTTTAACACCCTGTATACTTTTCCCATGTTAAATAATAACACAACTTTTTCGGATTATAATAGAAGATGTAGTTATCATGATTGTTTCCTTCACTTTTTACCTCTCGCTAAGAGAGGTATTGGATTCATGCTAAAAATCATATATCCAGATTTTATTGAATAAGCACGTTTTAAGGTCCCTACAATCCGATTTTAACATTTTTACGATGATGTGTGTGTGTGTGTGTGTGGATGTATGTTTGTGTGTGTCTGTGTATGTGTGTAGGATGTTGGAAGGACGATTACTCAAAAACTATAAGACTTTAAATTTGTTTAACTACGTATTTCCCAATCGGACATTCATGGGAAGATCTGAAAAGGTTTTGGTAACAATTGGACAACCGGAAGTAGAAGATTCTTGAAAAAAAATCTTCTAAATAATATTTTTTGAATTTTTTTCTTGGTAATAATGAAGAAAATTAATATATTCTATAGATTTATAAATAAAAGAAATATAATATATAAAATAATCTATTATAATAAATTTTACAGCCGAAAGATTGGCCATGGAAAATAGTTGAAAATTTAAATTGTTTGTAACTGACAGATAAATGTCAGTGTCAGAAATCCGGAGACATTACTGAAGACTTTTACTGGGAAGTACATTCATTATATTATTTCTTAATGTATTAATAGTTAGATATTTAAAATTATAGGTATATTACATATATCTTTCAAAAATACTGTCAATCCTGACAATGAATTGGAAACATTTCGAAAAATTAGAAGAGGACAAAATTTCTTAATAAAATGAAGTTAAAATTAAACAATCTAAATATAAGGAATAGATATATGTAAGTAGAATTTTTGGTATAGAGTGTACGTATACAAGAAAAGGAGATATGGGGGCCCATGTCAGAATGATAGCTAGTAATTATGTATATAGATGTCAAGTATCAAAATTTCTCATTCTAAATTTAGTGATTTTCCAATTCCATGTGGTTTATTTTCCTTTAAATTCCACACTCCTGGTGACAAATTAAATACGTGTATTTAGAAAATCTTGAAATTCTGAATGAAAAATTGACAATTGACATCCATGTACATAATTACTAATTATTATCCTGAAACAGGCCCCCACATTTGCTTGTCAAGGCCAATGTAACATGACTGTTCGCGCTCTATACTTATGTAACCAAAAAAGGAAGTGGCGAGAGGTATTGTGCTGGCCACAACAGATTTTTCGGATTATAATAGAAGATGTAGTTGTCACGATTGTTTCCTTCCCTTTTTAAATCTTTAAAACTTAAAAATCATTCTAAAATTTCTTTAAATTTAAATGCTTGAGTTATATACTTACAATGCACCAAGACTGTTCCAACATGGGGCATTCTTTAAGAACCATGTGAGTATAGTTGATACATGGTGTTATAGAACCAACACCATCATTATACTGCCCACATTGGAAGCATTGCAACGCAAAAACAATCGACGCACAACTAACAACAATCATACCGACAAAATACATCGACATTTTGCGAAAAACTCGTCAAAATACCGACAATTTCCTCAAAAATCAACAGATATTTTTGTAATCACACACAATATTTTTCGTTAGGGTTTGAGAAAAGTTCGCTGGCGAACTTTACCGACGGTTTGCGATGTTTCACGAAGGGGAGAGACACGTCCGAACTTGTCGGTGGTTTGCGGGAAACTGACGCGGTTTGCGCGATTTTCAGATGTTTGCAATAGTGCCAATTTGAGAAGATATGCGTTGGTGGGTATACAAATTTTGTGTGTGGGATGAACAATAGTTTTAGAATTAAATAATAGAAGTGTGTAGTGATTGAAATTATATGTGTAACTAATACTAAAAGGCATAATTCACTATCTATATATATATATTTTCATCACGACGATCGGCAAAATTTTGTCGGTCTACTTGATTTCCTAATTTGGCTCATTTTTCAGTAGGATGCATGGTTTTTGTATAAAAAATCTGATGTGGCCAGCACATAACCTCTCGCCGTATATTTTACCTGGCTGTATGCATAATAAAGCAAAGAATATTTTTATAAATACAAATAATATATTCATATAAATCTATGACGTATAAACTTCTTTATTATTCAATAATAGCATGTCTCAACATGAAGATATTTTACCATAAATTATGTTACAATAAATTACAAAGTAGAGTTTACCATATATAAATATTAGGCTGGTAACTGCAATTTTCAATTCGAACAACTTTGTTTACTTTCTCTTCATATTCTTCTAGTAAAAACATTAATTTTGGGCGGTCTAAAATGTATATATCTGGATTGTGCATCTATTCTTTTATATCTTCTTTTACATTTTATTTTTTCATACTTGTTATATCTAAATAACCTTAATTCCCTTTAATAAAGTGACGGATAGATTGCACTCCGATTATTCTTATATCGATGTGTAATTTTGTCAATATTTACAACTTACTTGAGAAGAATTTGATAGCTTTTTCGCAATTCAAAGTTACTCTAGTCTACAGTACTGGTGTACATTGTCCCATAATGTTTGAAACAAATTTAAGTCCTTCAACCTAGACTTGTCATCTCCATAATAGTCACAGATCAAGAATTAAGGGATTCTCCAAGTACATTTTTAATTCATTACTCATTATTTCTGACACTGACATTTATCTGTCAGTTACAAATAACTATTTTTCATGGCATCCTTTCGGTTGTAAAATTAATTACAACATTATTTTATATATTATATTCCTTTTATCTCTAAATCTATAAAATATGTATAAAAATATTTAAATGTATCAGAAAGAGAATTTATTTTTCTTTAATATTATCAAGAAAAATTTTCAAAAAATAATATTTAGAAGATTTTTTTCAAGAATCTTCTACTTCCGGTTGTCCAATTGTTACCAAAACCTTTTCAGATCTTCCCGGGAATGTCCGATTGGGAAATACGTTGTTAAACAAATTTTAAGTCTTATAGTTTTTGAGTAACCGTCCTTCCAACATCCCACACACACACACACACACACACACACATCCACACACACACACACACACACACAGACATCATCGTAAAAATGTTAAAATCGGATTGTAAGGACCTTAAAACGTGCTTATTCAATAAAATCTGGATATGCGATTTTTAGCATGAATGCAATACCTCTCTTAGCGAGAGGTAAAAATTATTAAACGTTCAAAATTGGCAAAGTGAAACAATTGATCAAAGTCTACATGGAAAAATTTAAGAAGAAAAACGTTAAGAAAATGACACATTTGACATTGTCAATCTGAACATATAAATGATAATATTTTTGGAATAAAAAGAATATTTTTATGATTAAGTATAATCATAAACAAATAAATGAAATGAAATGCTGGTATTCGAACAGTACGTATTTTTTAAAATGTTATTTTTATGAAATTTATAAATTTATTTAAATAATAATAGTTCGACCGGCATTCAAAGGGGGTTTGATTACATCAACGAAATGCTTGATTACAACAAAAAAATACTTGATTACAACAAATACACACAGTGTCAGTATTTTTTCACATATTTGGTTTTACAATAATTACAGTTATTTTAGAATACTAGATTTCTTAGGTCTATAGCCAACATTTTTACCTCTCGCTAAGAGAGGTATTGCATTCATGCTAAAAATCGCATATCCAGATTTTATTGAATAAGCATGTTTTAAGGTCCCTACAATCCGATTTTAACATTTTTACGATGATGTCTGTGTGTGTGTGTGTGTGTGTGTGTGTGTGTGTGTGTGTGTGTGTGTGTGTGTGTGTGTGTGTGTGTGTGTGTGTGTGTGTGTGTGTGTGGATGTGTGTGTGTGTGTGTGTGTGGGATGTTGGAAGGACGGTTACTCAAAAACTATAAGACTTAAAATTTGTTTAACAACGTATTTCCCAATCGGACATTCATGGGAAGATCTGAAAAGGTTTTGGTAATAATTGGACAACCGGAAGTAGAAGATTCTTGAAAAAAAATCTTCTAAATATTATTTTTTGAAAATTTTTCGTGGTAATATTAAAGAAAATTAAATTCTCTATCTGATACATTTAAATATTTTATTATATATTCCATAGATTTAGAGATAAAAGAAGTATAATATATAAAATAATCTGTTGTAATAAATTTGACAGCCGAAAGAATGCCATGAAAAATAGTTGATAATTTAAATTATTTGTAACTGACAGATAAATGTCAGTGTCAGAAATAATGAGTAATGAAAGAAAAATGTACTTGGAGAATCCCTTAGTTCTTGATCTGTGACTATTATGGAGATGACAAGTCTAGGTTGAAGGACTTAAATTTGTTTCAAACATTATGGGACAATGTACACCAGTACTATAGACTAGAGTAACTTTGAATTGCGAAAAAGCTATCAAATTCTTCTCAAGTAAGTTGTAAATATTGACAAAATTACACATCGATATAAGAATAATCGGAGTGCAATCTATCCGTCACTTTATTAAAGGGAATTAGTGTTATTTAGATATAACATGTATGAAAAAATAAAATGTAAAAGAAGATATATAAGAATAGATGCACAATCCATATATACATTTTAGACCGCCCAAAATTAATGTTTTTACTAGAAGAATATGAAGAGAAAGTAAACAACGTTGTTCGAATTGAAAATTGCTGTTACCAGCCTAATATTTATATATGGTAAACTCTACTTTGTAATTTATTGTAACATAATTTATGGTTAAATATCTTCATGTTGAGACATGCTATTATTGAATAATAAAGAAGTTTATACGTCATAGATTTATATGAATATATTATTTGTATTTATAAAAATATTCTTTGCTTTATGCATACAGCCAGGTAAAATATACGGCGAGAGGTTATGTGCTGGCCACATCAGATTTTTTTCTTTTAAGATAAGCAATAAGAATACCAAATTTTGAAATATCAATAGATTCATAAAGAAAACTTGTGCTCTTTAACATTGAATACTCAGCCCATAAAGCTTCCAGGTGCTTTTAGTTGCTTAAATCTCTGAACCATATATGCTAGCATAACTTTTTCGTTTATACCAACCAGGGACTAAGAACGAAATGACAACGAAAACGAAATAAACTAAAAAAATATAAGAACGAAAACGCAATATATTTTTTTCGTTCATGATTGAAAACAAAATAATTAATATCGGTTACCGGTTTTAACCGTTATTTTATTTAATATTTAATATTATTTACAGCAAATATTATTGAATTTTCAGATATTTGAGTTGCAAACAGGCAGACTTTCAAAGTAACTCTCCCGTAGCTAACCCTGTTATGTATTAGGTTAAACGCTATACCCGTAGTTTCTTCTATTGAACACTGACTGCGATAATTATCATTTGCACACACTGGCGGTATTCGTATTATTAGTTATGTTAAGTACTTATATAAGAGAACTAACACAAAGGACGATTTGCTTGAAAACGTACTATTAGTTAGGTGAAATAAAATGTAAATAATGTTTTATTATTTATTGTGAAAAAATCAGGCCATAGCATAAGCTTTTCTTCTTATTTTTATATATGTATTATCTTTCCTTTAAATGTATGTTTTATTTTCATGTTTAATAAAAAAAAAAACTTATTATATTTCTATATTTTCATCAATTGTTACTCATTAATACTTATAACCGGTATTTAACTACTGTGAACGAAAACGAAAAGATTTAGGTGAGGACATTATGAACGGAAACTTTTCGATTCCGTTCGGATAAGAACTGAACGAAATATTTTTCGTTTTTCGTCTCTGGTTTATTCATTTGCTTATTTTTATTACTTTTCTTTATAATATTTTAATAGACGAGCCCATTCCCAAATGTATTCGTACCGTTTGAAACAAATATATTAATTTTTTAGATTATAAAGTTAAGACTATATTTGGGCAATTTTTATTTTATGTATTAATAAAGTGTACTGGATTTAAATATAATGTTATTACCTAAATTTATCATTTTAACAATAATCACTTAAAAAGAAAAATATCCTATTAACGAAATTAATTTAATAGAGTAGGAAGACTTCTTTAAAAAAATCTGTTGTGGCCAGCACAATACCTCTTGCCATTTCCGTCTTTGTACATAAGGGCGCGAATAGTCATGTGACATTGTTGGTCAGAAAGACAATTCAATTCAATTTCAAGATTTTCTAAATTCATGAAGTTAATTTCGTCACCAGGAGTGTGGAATTTACTTGTCGATGAAAATAAACCACATGGAATTGGAAAATCACTAAATTTAGAATGAAAAATTATGATATTTGACATGTATGTCTAGCTATCAAGGCCAATAATCACATCATTGCTCGCGCCCTATTGTATTTAAGGTAGTTGTCACTCGAGTGTACTTATACAAAAATTTGTAGATTCAAAATAAAAATTAAGCTAATGCAGTTTATATTTGCAATATATATTTTTTAACATTATATACACAGATTGCATCAAAATAGTTAAAAGCTAATATCAAACACTGTAACAGATGAATTTTCTTTATTTTTCCGTAGATAAGTTTTTTTTTGAACTGTACCACTCGCACTAACACAAATATATTTCAATATACTCACACTACAGTATGAATGTTGAAGAATAACTGTGGCAACGTCGCACCTAGACATTTATTGGTACATTAAAATTACAAAAGTAGTATTATACTGTTTAAACTTTTTAAGCTTTTCACGTAAAATACCCATTTAAAAAATATTTCCTTCGAAGGTACGTCTGAAATTCCTTTAACCAAAAGATCTTATTCGTTAATACCAAAGCGGGCGTTGTTAACTTATACTCCATCTGGAACTCTTGTACATGGTTGTGAAGTATAATTCTACCTATTTATCGTATCTTCAGATTATAATTTTCAAGAGGCAATAAAATTAAATCTGGGTGGTAAATAATTTTCAATTTTTACCTCTCGCTAAGAGAGGTATTGGATTCATGCTAAAAATCGCATATCCAGATTTTATTGAATAAGCACGTTTTAAGGTCCCTACAATCCGATTTTAACATTTTTACGATGATGTCTGTGTGTGTGTGTGTGTGTGGATGTGTGTGTGTGTGTGTGGGATGTTGGAAGGACGGTTACTCAAAAACTATAAGACTTAAAATTTGTTTAACAACGTATTTCCCAATCGGACATTCATGGGACGATCTGAAAAGGTTTTGGTAATAATTGGACAACCGGAAGTAGAAGATTCTTGAAAAAAAATCTAAATATTATTTTTTGAAAATTTTTCGTGGTAATATTAAAGAAAATTAAATTCTCTATCTGATACATTTAAATATTTTATTATATATTCCATAGATTTAGAGATAAAAGAAGTATAATATATAAAATAATCTGTTGTAATAAATTTGACAGCCGAAAGAATGCCATGAAAAATAGTTGATAATTTAAATTATTTGTAACTGACAGATAAATGTCAGTGTCAGAAATAATGAGTAATGAATTAAAAATGTACTTGGAGAATCCCTTAGTTCTTGATCTGTGACTATTATGGAGATGACAAGTCTAGGTTGAAGGACTTAAATTTGTTTCAAACATTATGGGACAATTTACACCAGTACTGTAGACTAGAGTAACTTTGAATTGCGAAAAAGCTATCAAATTCTTCTCAAGTAAGTTGTAAATATTGACAAAATCGGAGTGCAATCTATCCGTCACTTTATTAAAGGGAATTAAGGTTATTTAGATATAACAAGTATGAAAAAATAAAATGTAAAAGAAGATATATAAGAATAGATGCACAATCCAGATATATACATTTTAGACCGCCCAAAATTAATGTTTTTACTAGAAGAATATGAAGAGAAAGTAAACAAAGTTGTTCGAATTGAAAATTGCTGTTACCAGCCTAATATTTATATATGGTAAACTCTACTTTGTAATTTATTGTAACATAATTTATGGTAAAATATCTTCATGTTGAGACATGCTATTATTGAATAATAAAGAAGTTTATACGTCATAGATTTATATGAATATATTATTTGTATTTATAAAAATAATCTTTGCTTTATGCATACAGCCAGGTAAAATATACGGCGAGAGGTTATGTGCTGGCCACATCAGATTTTTTACATAAAATCCGTTAATTAGTTTTCTATTAAATGTCGCTATGGATATAAAAGATATAATTTAAAATGTTGTGTTTATTTTGCCATTTCCTATTCTTCACGTGTTAAAAAGGCCAAATTTAATTGCAAATATCTCAGGTATCGCGTGGTCAATTGTTTTAAAACTTGGAGAGTAGATTATACTTCAGTTGAGATGTACTTAAAATTTCAATTAATTCTAGGTAAAATGGTTTCACGATATAACTACATTAACAAAAATTTTACTTATATATATATTCTTTATATTTTAAATTTATTCTATGAAGAAATTGTGTGCTACTCTTCTAGTTTTTCTAAATGTTTCCAATTCATTGTCGGGATTGACAGTATTTTTGAAGCGTATTGTACTATACCTATAATTTTAAATATTAATACAATAAGAAATAATATATTGCAAACATTTTATTTATTCAATTATTACAACAGATTATTATATACCTTATATTTCTTTATTTCTAAATCTATAAAAGATGGGACAAAAAAATTAAACAACATCTATTAAAACAAACTTTTATTTTTATATACCGTACATGTCTTATAGTGGGTCATATATACGAATATACATACACATATCTTACTTATAAAATTTACAAATTAAATGCAACACCTACTCTAAATTCTAATTTTTTTTTTTTTATTTAATTTGCGTTTTCACATGCATCAATCCAGTCATTATACACATCCACCGGTTCAGATAAAAAATTTATAGTCGTCTGGAAGTCTTCGTTACAAACTCGACATGTTATTCGGGCAGTGCTTCGACCTTTGTCCCTGAAAATAAAAGAATATCGGTAATTAAAATAGAAATTTAATGGGGTTCTCACTGTCAAAGTTTTAAAAAAGTTATTAATTTTTAAAGTATTTGAGTTATTAATGCCTGTAACATATCGAATAGGGATGCAACGGATATCCGGATATACCGGAAGTTTATTTTATCAGTAAACATATAAAATGATTGACAGCAATGTATTAAAGCGTTTATTAGCTTCCGTCACCTCTAGGTAAGGAAGGTATTGTCTTTGGTCAAAAAATTCGGTGGTGAGTTTTCATTGAATAAGCACGTTTTAGGGTCTTTACAATACGATTTTACTATTTTTACGATGATGTCTGTGTGTGTGTGTGTGTGTGTGTGTGTGTGTGTGTGTGTGTGACCGCGGTATCGGCGGCGATATTTCCAATACTAGAATTCCAAAAATTACAATTCTTGCGTATTCCTCTTCCTTACAACCATATGCAGACTTGATTAGATTTTGATTATAATTGGTCAACCGGAAGTATCCTCATTTGAAGATTTTAACAGTTTTTCTTGAAAAACTCAGTTAAATTTTATTATAACTTAAAGAATATATTATTGTCTATACGTTTGATTGCATTTTATATTTGATATTCAACAGATATAGAGTTAAACAAGAATAAAGATAATAAATTTCATAATTCAGCCAGCTATGCTAACTTAACCATGGAAACTGCTAATATATTCAGGTAATTCAAATTGACAGATGTCAGTATCAATAAAATGTAAATCAATAAAAGAATAAGGGAAGTAACTCTAGTGTTAGAAGTTTCTAGATATAAGAGAGACGATTACATTGGTTTGAACATGTTATGAGGAGAGATGAATATATTAATAGAAGGTGGAAGAAACATAGAAAGACCAAATATAAGATGAAAAGACTGTATTTCAGAAGACTTGAGAGAAAAGAAACTGAATGAGGACGACACGCAAAACAAAAATGAGTGGAAGAAGAAAATAAAAAATAGCGACCCCCTAACGAATGGGAAAAAGTAAAGAAGAAGATGTCAGTGTCAAGTGCAATTTGCATAGTTTGTTTATGAAATAACTTTACTGGAAATATAGGATCTTTTGCAAGAAAATTTATGTATGGGTAACATGACTTTGCTGACTTTGGCAAGACGTTATGGAGACCCGTGTCAAAATGACAGCAATTAATTATGTCCATAACTGACAAGTGTTGTAATTTTTCATTCAAAATTTCATAATTTTCTTATTTCATGTGGTTTGTTTGTTATCAGGAATATGGAATTCAGTTGCCGAGAAAGGGAATCACATAATACCAAAAATTTAAAATCTTTTGCAAAATTTATGGAATTTGTACATAATACACAGGATTGACGGAAGGTATTGTGCTGGCCACATCAGATTTTTTACCATGTAATTATTTTATATCCTTACATTAACACTATTTATAAAGTTATTAACAAATACATATGTTTGCACTAAAATTCTTAGTTCATTGTGTTCTTTCAGATTTCATTTTTTTTAAGTTGGTATAGGACCCATTGTAGCCAGAAAAAGTACAGTGTAAAACAGGCTTTATAATTTTAAGCTAGCATGATATTGTGTAGGGTTGTAAATGCACCTTTATAGTTGAATAAGTAGAATTTTAAAAAACTATTATTTATTGAAAAACGGTCCATATTTTTGTATAGTCAATCATATGTTTTGTATGTTAGTGTTTTATAACAAATGACAATAGACAGAAAAAATGGAATAATGAAACAAAAGACTAACATCAATGGCTTGTCACAGGCAACTAGATTTGTAATATAACCAATTAATGAAACAATAAAAATCTTATAAAACTAAATTTCTAGTGTCAAAATTAATAAATTACATAAAACTTGAAGTAATATATGTGAAAATAGGTCGAATATTAAAGTTTAATTAGTTTATGCAATGACATAACCTATACATCCAATCAATGTCTTAAAATTATGTATGCAATGATATTACGCAATACAAACCATACCAAATATTGACATCTTCAAATACTTACATTTTGACATCACAAGATTTTTCGTGATTACAAAAAGGGCAGTTAAATTGTTGATCCAAAGGTTCAATCGCCTTTCGCTTAGTAGGTGCCTTCCTTTTTGACTTTCTACGTCCCATATTGTCTTACTTTAGTTAGTATGCTAAAATTGAAGGATATGTAATATGGAACACATATAAATATTAATAATTTCGGTGGTAATACAGTTGATAGTTGCTATGTTTTAGCGGAAGCGTCTCGCAGTTGTTGACAAACAAGGTTTGGGTTGTTACCACCAGATGGCTGTCGTTTAGTGTATTGATTTTAGAAACATTCGCCATGTGGCGCTAGTATGATGATTTTGTACAATATCGAAGCGTAGACTAAGATTTGGGAATATCATTGCTGCATAAGTCTATCTCACTGAACTATATATATTAAATGGAACGTCAACTAGTACATAAAATAGTGTTCCAAATTGAATTTGCGCACGGGGCGACGTACATGCGCAATACAGTTACTAACAGCGGCAATTTTAAACCGAATATTAAATATGAAAAGGAAAATTGAAAAAAAAAAACTGTTGTGGCCAGCACAATACCTTCCGTCAATCCTTCGTATAATGTATAAATTCCATACATAATTTTTCTTGCAAAATATTCTAAATTTCCAGTAATTTTATAAACAATCCATTCAAATTGTACTTGACACTGACATCTTCTTTCTCTTTAGCTTTTCCCATTCGTTAGGGGTCCCTATTTTTGCGTGTCGTTCTCATTCAGTTCATTTTCCATCTTATCTTTGGTCTTCCTCTGTTTCTTCAACCTCCTATCACTAAACTACTCATTTTTGTTCAAATATAATTCTTCATTTCTCCTTATGACATGTTCAAACCAATGTAATCGTCTTTCTTGTATATTTCTAGAAACTTGTAACACTAGAGTTATTTTCTTACCGTATCGTGTCTTCCCCAATATCTACTTCAACATCCTCATCTCTGCCACATTAATTTATTTTTATTGATACTGACATCTGTCAATTTGAATTATATGAATATATTAGTAGTTTCCATGTTTAGCATAGCTGGCTGAATTATAAAATTTAATTTCTTTAAAATTCTTTAACTCTGTATCTATTGAATATGAAGTATAAAATGTAATCAAATCGTATAGAGAATAATATATTCTTTAAGTTATAACGTTAAATGTCAATAATCAAATTTAACTGTTAAATCTTCAAATGAGGCTACTTCCGGTTCACCAATTATAACCAAAATCTAATCACTTGTTCTTCTGGATGTAAACTTGAGGAATACGAAAAAATTATAATTTTTGGAATCGTGGTACTGAAGTTATGGGATCCGGAACTTTTGTCACACACACACAGACACACACAAATACATACATACAGACATCATCGTAAAAATGGTAAAATCGTATTATAGGGACCCTAAAACATTCTTATTCAGTAAAAACTCATCATAGAATTTTTTGACCAAAGACAATACCTCCCTTACCTAAAGGTGACGGAAGGTAAAAACACTAATTTGTAATTCAAAATATTATAATAATAACCTAAACCTATCGTGCCTACCTATTGATTATGACAGTATTAATTTTGAATATGTTTTTCGAATAATTTATATATATATATAACACTCATCCAGGAGGTATACCTTTCTTCTATTAAACTGTATTATGAGAAAAATTATAATAATTTTAGTTTTCATAATAGGTAGTGTCTAATTTTAAAACCAAGAAAAATAAAAAATTGCTTACTGACTATTGAAAACGACGTGATTTTTTGCTAATAAACTTACCAGTTGACTTAGTTTTGAATTTTGAATGCTTTTACTGTAACAACCATTTTTATAATAATAAAATAACAATAGTGTCTCACATTTAGTGGCAGGCTTAACAACAGGTTAGCATCACCGGCTTAGCAACAATTAAACTATCCTTGAAACCGGTTTGCAGATAAAAAAATTTAACCGGTATCATAGTCAATTCCCTGCCTGCCATAAAATTATAGATGTTGTAAAATAGTTTATTATAACATATTAATATACAACAAACTCATACTTTGTATTGCACATTACAAAAACATAAAAATAAATTCATTTTTATTTCGTCTGAAATAAATACATTTTTTTATATTTCAAATGAATTTGTTGTTGAACCACGTGACCCCACCTAATTTATTTTGACCAATACTAGCCTTCTTCCTCAAAGCAATGTAGTCTGGGAAAAACGCTACGTCATTGCAATAAACAACGATGCAGACACGTGTTCCGAGATACAAAAACTGATAATAAAGGAAAAACTGATGAAACAATGCTAGAAATATGATAATAATTGTTGTTATGTCTTTATTATTATCGTGATGTGGTTTTTGAAGTCCTGCCGAACCTGAATTTATATATTTCAAGCAGAATTCTTTTATGAAACACGGGGTTTTGGTTGAACTGTTTAGTGCATGTTTGCAGAATTTTGTTTTGAACGGTGAGTCTAAAATCAAAATTTTCTTTTGGAATATTATTGAATTGTGTATGAATAGCAAAATTTTCTTTTATATTTTTATGTCTACCAATATCCAAACGATGTAATTTGTGTTAATAGAAATAATTTCAATGAATATTATGTGCTCTGGTTTTATATTTATAATTTCAAGTTTTATATTAATATGAAATTGTGGTTATTTTTATGAATTTGGTTAAATTTCAATGGATTTAATTTTGATCTAGTTGTTATAAAATATTGATCTGATTATTGATCCAGATCTAGAAATAGATCTCGGTATATTTCTGGATATTAGTAGTAATAATAATAATAATTTTTATTTGCCCAACAGTTATTGTAGGACAAAATATACAGAAAATATAAAATACAAATGACATATATAATGTGTAACACGAATTTGCCCCTTGATGCAAATAATGGTTTGGAAACATTTGTAACTTTTAATATTAATGTCTCTAATTGCAATTATATAACAATTTTCAATAAATTACTTCCGTTTCATTGTTGCGAAGTAAACGCATATTTAATAATGTCAAACAGGAATTCGCCCCTGTTGTAAATAATGGTTTAGATATATTCCTAACTTTTAAAATTAATGTCTCTAAGACAATAAAAATATATATCATCACGGCATATCATAATCATTTTCTTATGTATTTTGTACGGAGTCATATATTTCGAGGCATTTTTCTAAAAATTTAACTGCATTTGGTTCGTCTATTTCCTTCAAAAAATGATGGAATTTATGTGTGGGAAATAAAAATGTCTTTTTTACGTTTATATACATATATTTCCTGTAATGTAATTTTTATATAAATAGGTGATAGCTATTTTAAAAAATAAAATATAATTTTATTTTAATATTTATTCATTTAATAACGTAACCAATTAATAACAAATGTATTATCTAATAGTCACGCCACTGTCGGTTCGCCAGTCTTACGTGTCTTGTGAACAAATATTTTTTATGTTATTGAAATATTTATTGTTTTAATAAAGAAATGTTTTATATTGTTACAAATTAGCAACAATGGTACGTGTAAACAATAGTTTAACAGTTTCAATAGTTATTTTTACTAATAACATGTTTTATTATTGAAATACTTGAATTTTCAAATTATTTTTTTTGTTTCAGAGTTCCAGTGAATGAAAAAATATTTCCTGGGGGACCGATCCGTATTGGAGTTTGATATTTCAAGGAGCTGGCCTGGATAGCTGATTCGTCTTGCTGGTCGTATTAAACAATGTAAGTCGTTATATTATGTAAAAATAAATTCATTCTCTCCTGAAAATACGATTTATGTTGTTGAATTTCATTCAAATAATCATATTTTCTTCTATTTTCTTTTCCGAGGCACTTTGTTTTAATGAGTATGTATGTTAAAATACCGGGCGTCGTAACTCGTTACAATGTCGTAAATAAATCGGCGAGACTTAGTTTTTTTAGAGTTAGTTTAAATAAATATCCAAAAAATTGTATTTGTTTAAAAATATTTTTAAACAAGTACGGTTTACAAGGAGTGTAAAGGCTTGTTTAAGCATTTGATCAACAGCAGGGCTTGTCTAAAGCTTTGTTTAAGGTTTTAAGATCTTTAAGGCCAATAGATAGAATTATTTTAGTTTTTAAAGTCGCGGTTAATATTACATTAAAATTCAAGGTCAGGGTAGTGTAGTTTCTATTTCAAGTATTTACCTCATTATTTAATTTAATACTACACATGATTAGTTATTAAATAAATAGCTAGAAATGTAAAATACTCGGGTTCAAACTATATCATAAATTTGTCGTATTTTTTTTTAATTTTTTTTTTTAAGTTTTAATTCAAAAGTTTTCAATATAAGTACATTGTATAATTATTTAAAACGTACACATATTGTAATATTTAAATTTATTTAATTTTGATTCAATTATTTTATTAATTTTGTAGTAAAAAAATAGACACTTTATTTAGAAACGAAACTACATTTATCAATGATCTATAGCACCGGCTGCAGATCTGAAAAACATTTTTTCGCGATTTCAGCTCAAAAAAACATTAGATGAAGAAAAGAACATCCCCTCCCCTACCTGATATTGATTTTTTAATCAATTTTGTAAAAATAAAAGATAAATGTGTTTTTTGTGTTTTGTGTTACTTTTAATATTAATGTCTCTAATTGCAATTATAAAACAATTTTAAATAAATTCTTGTCCGTTTCATTTTTACAAACTAAACGCTTATTTAATAAGGTCAAACACGAGTTCGCCCCAATTCGGTTCATTTTTCATATTTTCTTCTTGTTCTCCTACAGCGTTAAAGATAGAATGACGGCTCATAAAAATTTAGATTCAGCATGAAATTCTCTTTCTTCTGACGTAAACTACCATTTGTTTACATCATCGTATCTCGAGTTACAGATCCTTAAAGTTACATGATTTTTCAAGGGAATTTTGTGATTTTTAAATTTTGGTTCATTTTTTATATTTTCTTCTTGTTCTCCTATAGGGTTAAAGATAGAATGACGGGTCATGAAAATTTAGATTCAGCATGAAATTCTCTTTCTTTCAATGTTAACTACCATTTGTTTACATCATCGTATCTCGAGTTACAGATCCTTAAAGTTACATGATTTTTCAAGGGAATTTTGTGATTTTTAAATTTTGGTTCATTTTTCATATTTTCTTCTTGTTCTCCTACACGGTTAAAGATACAATGACGGCTCATGAAAATTTAGATTCAGCATGAAATTCTCTTTCTTCTGATGTAAACTACCATTTGTTTACACCATCGTATCTCGAGTTACTGATGCTTAAAGTCACATGATTTTTCAAGGGAATTTTTTGATTTTTTAAATTTTGGTTCATTTTTCATATTTTCTTCTTGTTCTCCTACACAGTTAAAGATAGAATGACGGCTCATGAAAATTTAGATTCAGCATGAAATTCTCTTTCTTTTGATGTACACTACCATTTGTTTACATCATCGTATCTCGAGTTACAGATCCTTAAAGTTACATGATTTTTCAAGGGAATTTTGTGATTTTTAAATTTTGGTTCATTTTTCATATTTTCTTCTTGTTCTCCTACACGGTTAAAGATACAATGACGGCTCATGAAAATTTAGATTCAGCATGAAATTCTCTTTCTTCCGATGTAAACTACCATTTGTTTACATCATCGTATCTCGAGTTACTGATGCTTAAAGTCACATGATTTTTCAAGGGAATTTTTTGATTTTTTAAATTTTGGTTCATTTTTCATATTTTCTTCTTGTTCTCCTACACGGTTAAAGATACAATGACGGCTCATGAAAATTTAGATTCAGCATGAAATTCTCTTTCTTTCAATGTAAACTACCATTTGTTTACATCATCGTATCTCGAGTTACAGATGCTTAAAGTTACATGATTTTTCAAGTGAATTTTATGATTTTTAAATTTTGGTTCATTTTTCATATTTTCTTCTTGTTCTCGTATACGGTTAAAGATAGAATGACGGCTCATGAAAATTTAGATTCAGCATGAAATTCTCTTTCTTTTGATGTACACTACCATTTGTTTACATCATCGTATCTCGAGTTACAGATGCGTAAAGTTACATGATTTTTCAAGGGAATTTTTTGATTTTTAAATTTTGGTTCATTTTTCATATTTTCTTCTTGTTCTCCTACACAGTTAAAGATAGAATGACGGCTCATGAAAATTTAGATTTAGCATGAAATTCTCTTTCTTTTGATGTACACTACCATTTGTTTACATCATCGTATCTCGAGTTACAGATGCGTAAAGTTACATGATTTTTCAAGGGAATTTTTTGATTTTTTAAATTTTGGTTCATTTTTCATATTTTTTTCTTGTTCTCCTATACGGTTAAAGATAGAATGACGGCTCATGAAAATTTAGATTCAGCATGAAATTCTCTTTCTTCTGATGTAAACTACCATTTGTTTACATCATCGTATCTCGAGTTACAGATCCTTAAAGTTACATGATTTTTCAAGGGAATTTTGTGATTTTTAAATTTTGGTTCATTTTTCATATTTTCTTCTTGTTCTCCTACACGGTTAAAGATACAATGACGGCTCATGAAAATTTAGATTCAGCATGAAATTCTCTTTCTTCCAATGTAAACTACCATTTGTTTACATCATCGTATCTCGAGTTACTGATGCTTAAAGTTACATGATTTTTCAAGTGAATTTTATGATTTTTAAATTTTGGTTCATTTTTCATATTTTCTTCTTGTTCTCCTACACGGTTAAAGATACAATGACGGCTCATGAAAATTTAGATTCAGCATGAAATTCTCTTTCTTTCAATGTAAACTACCATTTGTTTACATCATCGTATCTCGAGTTACAGATGATTAAAGTTACATGATTTTTCAAGGGAATTTTGTGATTTTTAAATTTTGGTTCATTTTTCATATTTTCTTCTTGTTCTCCTACACAGTTAAAGATAGAATGACGGCTCATGAAAATTTAGATTCAGCATGAAATTCTCTTTCTTTTGATGTACACTACCATTTGTTTACATCATCGTATCTCGAGTTACAGATGCGTAAAGTTACATGATTTTTCAAGGGAATTTTTTGATTTTTAAATTTTGGTTCATTTTTCATATTTTCTTCTTGTTCTCCTACACAGTTAAAGATAGAATGACGGCTCATGAAAATTTAGATTCAGCATGAAATTCTCTTTCTTCTGATGTAAACTACCATTTGTTTACATCATCGTATCTCGAGTTACAGATCCTTAAAGTTACATGATTTTTCAAGGGAATTTTGTGATTTTTAAATTTTGGTTCATTTTTCATATTTTCTTCTTGTTCTCCTACACGGTTAAAGATACAATGACGGCTCATGAAAATTTAGATTCAGCATGAAATTCTCTTTCTTTCAATGTAAACTACCATTTGTTTACATCATCGTATCTCGAGTTACAGATGATTAAAGTTACATGATTTTTCAAGGGAATTTTGTGATTTTTAAATTTTGGTTCATTTTTCATATTTTCTTCTTGTTCTCCTACACGGTTAAAGATACAATGACGGCTCATGAAAATTTAGATTCAGCATGAAATTCTCTTTCTTCCGATGTAAACTACCATTTGTTTACACCATCGTATCTCGAGTTACTGATGCTTAAAGTCACATGATTTTTCAAGGGAATTTTTTGATTTTTTAAATTTTGGTTCATTTTTCATATTTTCTTCTTGTTCTCCTACACGGTTAAAGATACAATGACGGCTCATGAAAATTTAGATTCAGCATGAAATTTTCTTTCTTTCAATGTAAACTACCATTTGTTTACATCATCGTATCTCGAGTTACAGATGATTAAAGTTACATGATTTTTCAAGGGAATTTTGTGATTTTTAAATTTTGGTTCATTTTTCATATTTTCTTCTTGTTCTCCTACACAGTTAAAGATAGAATGACGGCTCATGAAAATTTAGATTCAGCATGAAATTCTCTTTCTTTTGATGTACACTACCATTTGTTTACATCATCGTATCTCGAGTTACAGATGCGTAAACTTACATGATTTTTCAAGGGAATTTTTTGATTTTTAAATTTTGGTTCATTTTTCATATTTTCTTCTTGTTCTCCTATACGGTTAAAGATAGAATGACGGCTCATGAAAATTTAGATTCAGCATGAAATTCTCTTTCTTCTGATGTAAACTACCATTTGTTTACATCATCGTATCTCGAGTTACAGATCCTTAAAGTTACATGATTTTTCAAGGGAATTTTGTGATTTTTAAATTTTGGTTCATTTTTCATATTTTCTTCTTGTTCTCCTACACGGTTAAAGATACAATGACGGCTCATGAAAATTTAGATTCAGCATGAAATTCTCTTTCTTTCAATGTAAACTACCATTTGTTTACATCATCGTATCTCGAGTTACAGATGATTAAAGTTACATGATTTTTCAAGGGAATTTTGTGATTTTTAAATTTTGGTTCATTTTTCATATTTTCTTCTTGTTCTCCTACACAGTTAAAGATAGAATGACGGCTCATGAAAATTTAGATTCAGCATGAAATTCTCTTTCTTTTGATGTACACTAACATTTGTTTACATCATCGTATCTCGAGTTACAGATGCGTAAAGTTACATGATTTTTCAAGGGAATTTTGTGATTTTTAAATTTTGGTTCATTTTTCATATTTTCTTCTTGTTCTCCTACACAGTTAAAGATAGAATGACGGCTCATGAAAATTTAGATTCAGCATGAAATTCTCTTTCTTTTGATGTACACTACCATTTGTTTACATCATCGTATCTCGAGTTACAGATGCGTAAAGTTACATGATTTTTCAAGGGAATTTTTTGATTTTTAAATTTTGGTTCATTTTTCATATTTTCTTCTTGTTCTCCTACACAGTTAAAGATAGAATGACGGCTCATGAAAATTTAGATTTAGCATGAAATTCTCTTTCTTTTGATGTACACTACCATTTGTTTACATCATCGTATCTCGAGTTACAGATGCGTAAAGTTACATGATTTTTCAAGGGAATTTTTTGATTTTTTAAATTTTGGTTCATTTTTCATATTTTCTTCTTGTTCTCCTATACGGTTAAAGATAGAATGACGGCTCATGAAAATTTAGATTCAGCATGAAATTGTCTTTCTTTTGATGTACACTACCATTTGTTTACATCATCGTATCTCGAGTTACAGATGCGTAAAGTTACATGATTTTTCAAGGGAATTTTTTGATTTTTAAATTTTGGTTCATTTTTCATATTTTATTCTTGTTCTCCTACACAGTTAAAGATAGAATAACGGCTCATGAAAATTTAGATTTAGCATGAAATTCTCTTTCTTTTGATGTACACTACCATTTGTTTACATCATCGTATCTCGAGTTACAGATGCGTAAAGTTACATGATTTTTCAAGGGAATTTTTTGATTTTTTAAATTTTGGTTCATTTTTCATATTTTCTTCTTGTTCTCCTATACGGTTAAAGATGGAATGACGGCTCATGAAAATTTAGATTCAGCATGAAATTCTCTTTCTTTCAATGTAAACTACCATTTGTTTACATCATCGTATCTCGAGTTACAGATGCGTAAATTTACATGATTTTTCAAGGGAATTTTGTGATTTTTAAATTTTGGTTCATTTTTCATATTTTCTTCTTGTTCTCCTACACAGTTAAAGATAGAATGACGGCTCATGAAAATTTAGATTTAGCATGAAATTCTCTTTCTTTTGATGTACACTACCATTTGTTTACATCATTGTATCTCGAGTTACAGATGCGTAAAGTTACATGATTTTTCAAGGGAATTTTTTGATTTTTTAAATTTTGGTTCATTTTTCATATTTTCTTCTTGTTCTCCTATACGGTTAAAGATAGAATGACGGCTCATGAAAATTTAGATTCAGCATGAAATTCTCTTTCTTTTGATGTACACTACCATTTGTTTACATCATCGTATCTCGAGTTACAGATGCGTAAATTTACATGATTTTTCAAGGGAATTTTTTGATTTTTAAATTTTGGTTCATTTTTCATATTTTCTTCTTGTTCTCCTACACAGTTAAAGATAGAATGACGGCTCATGAAAATTTAGATTCAGCATGAAATTCTCTTTCTTTTGATGTACACTACCATTTGTTTACATCATCGTATCTCGAGTTACAGATGCGTAAAGTTACTTGATTTTTCAAGGGAATTTTTTGATTTTTTAAATTTTGGTTCATTTTTCATATTTTCTTCTTGTTCTCCTATACGGTTAAAGATAGAATGACGGCTCATGAAAATTTAGATTCAGCATGAAATTCTCTTTCTTTCAATGTAAACTACCATTTGTTTACACCATCGTATCTCGAGTTACTGATGCTTAAAGTCACATGATTTTTCAAGGGAATTTTTTGATTTTTTAAATTTTGGTTCATTTTTCATATTTTCTTCTTGTTCTCCTACACGGTTAAAGATACAATGACGGCTCATGAAAATTTAGATTCAGCATGAAATTCTCTTTCTTTCAATGTAAACTACCATTTGTTTACATCATCGTATCTCGAGTTACAGATGATTAAAGTTACATGATTTTTCAAGGGAATTTTGTGATTTTTAAATTTTGGTTCATTTTTCATATTTTCTTCTTGTTCTCCTACACAGTTAAAGATAGAATGACGGCTCATGAAAATTTAGATTTAGCATGAAATTCTCTTTCTTTTGATGTACACTACCATTTGTTTACATCATCGTATCTCGAGTTACAGATGCGTAAAGTTACATGATTTTTCAAGGGAATTTTTTGATTTTTTAAATTTTGGTTCATTTTTCATATTTTCTTCTTGTTCTCCTATACGGTTAAAGATAGAATGACGGCTCATGAAAATTTAGATTCAGCATGAAATTCTCTTTCTTTTGATGTAAACTACCATTTGTTTACATCATCGTATCTCGAGTTACAGATGCTTAAAGTTACATGATTTTTCAAGGGAATTTTGTGATTTTTAAATTTTGGTTCATTTTTCATATTTTCTTCTTGTTCTCCTACACGGTTAAAGATAGAATGACGACTCATGAAAATTTAGATTCAGCATGAAATTCTCTTTCTTCTGATGTACATTACCATTTGTTTACATCATCGTATCTCGAGTTACAGATCCTTAAAGTTACATGATTTTTCAAGGGAATTTTGTGATTTTTAAATTTTGGTTCATTTTTCATATTTTCTTCTTGTTCTCCTACACGGTTAAAGATACAATGACGGCTCATGAAAATTTAGATTCAGCATGAAATTCTCTTTCTTCCAATGTAAACTACCATTTGTTTACATCATCGTATCTCGAGTTACTGATGCTTAAAGTTACATGATTTTTCAAGTGAATTTTTTGATTTTTTAAATTTTGGTTCATTTTTCATATTTTCTTCTTGTTCTCGTATACGGTTAAAGATAGAATGACGGCTCATGAAAATTTAGATTCAGCATGAAATTCTCTTTCTTCTGATGTAAACTACCATTTGTTTACATCATCGTATCTCGAGTTACAGATCCTTAAAGTTACATGATTTTTCAAGGGAATTTTGTGATTTTTAAATTTTGGTTCATTTTTCATATTTTCTTCTTGTTCTCCTACACGGTTAAAGATACAATGACGGCTCATGAAAATTTAGATTCAGCATGAAATTCGCTTTCTTTCAATGTAAACTACCATTTGTTTACATCATCGTATCTCGAGTTACAGGTGATTAAAGTTACGTGATTTTTTAAGGGAATTTTGTGATTTTTAAATTTTGGTTCATTTTTCATATTTTCTTCGTGTTCTCCTACACGGTTAAAGATAGAATGACGGCTCATGAAAATTTAGATTCAGCATAAAATTCTCTTTCTTCTGATGTAAACTACCATTTGTTTACATCATCGTATCTCGAGTTACAGATCCTTAAAGTTACATGATTTTTCAAGGGAATTTTGTGATTTTTAAATTTTGGTTCATTTTTCATATTTTCTTCTTGTTCTCCTACACGGTTAAAGATACAATGACGGCTCATGAAAATTTAGATTCAGCATGAAATTCTCTTTCTTCCAATGTAAACTACCATTTGTTTACATCATCGTATCTCGAGTTACTGATGCTTAAAGTTACATGATTTTTCAAGTGAATTTTTTGATTTTTTAAATTTTGGTTCATTTTTCATATTTTCTTCTTGTTCTCGTATACGGTTAAAGATAGAATGACGGCTCATGAAAATTTAGATTCAGCATGAAATTCTCTTTCTTTTGATGTACATTACCATTTGTTTACATCATCGTATCTCGAGATACAGATGCTTAAAGTTACATGATTTTTCAAGGGAATTTTTTGATTTTTTAAATTTTGGTTCATTTTTCATATTTTCTTCTTGTTCTCGTATCCGGTTAAAGATAGAATGACGGCTCATGAAAATTTAGATTCAGCATGAAATTCTCTTTCTTCTGATGTAAACTACCATTTGTTTACATCATCGTATCTCGAGTTACAGATCCTTAAAGTTACATGATTTTTCAAGGGAATTTTGTGATTTTTAAATTTTGGTTCATTTTTCATATTTTCTTCTTGTTCTCCTACACGGTTAAAGATACAATGACGGCTCATGAAAATTTAGATTCAGCATGAAATTCTCTTTCTTCCAATGTAAACTACCATTTGTTTACATCATCGTATCTCGAGTTACTGATGCTTAAAGTTACATGATTTTTCAAGTGAATTTTTTGATTTTTTAAATTTTGGTTCATTTTTCATATTTTCTTCTTGTTCTCGTATACGGTTAAAGATAGAATGACGGCTCATGAAAATTTAGATTCAGCATGAAATTCTCTTTCTTCTGATGTAAACTACCATTTGTTTACATCATCGTATCTCGAGTTACAGATCCTTAAAGTTACATGATTTTTCAAGGGAATTTTGTGATTTTTAAATTTTGGTTCATTTTTCATATTTTCTTCTTGTTCTCCTACACGGTTAAAGATACAATGACGGCTCATGAAAATTTAGATTCAGCATGAAATTCGCTTTCTTTCAATGTAAACTACCATTTGTTTACATCATCGTATCTCGAGTTACAGGTGATTAAAGTTACGTGATTTTTTAAGGGAATTTTGTGATTTTTAAACTTTGGTTCATTTTTCATATTTTCTTCTTGTTCTCCTACACGGTTAAAGATACAATGACGGCTAATGAAAATTTAGATTCAGCATGAAATTCTCTTTCTTTCAATGTAAACTACCATTTGTTTACATCATCGTATCTCGAGTTACAGATGCTTAAAGTTACATGATTTTTCAAGGGAATTTTGTGATTTTTAAATTTTGGTTCATTTTTTATATTTTTTTCTTGTTCTCCTACACAGTTAAAGATAGAATGACGGCTCATGAAACTTTAGATTCAGCATGAAATTCTCTTTTTTCTGATGTAAACTACCATTTGTTTACATCATCGTATCTCGAGTTACAGATGCTTAAAGTTACATGATTTTTCAAGGGAATTTTGTAAATTTTTAGTTTTGGTTCATTTTTCATATTTTCTTCTTGTTCTCCTAGACGGTTAAAGATAGAATGACGGCTCATGAAAATTTAGATTCAGCATGAAATTCTCTTTCTTCTGATGTAAACTACCATTGTTTTACATCATCGTACCTGGAGTTACATATGCTTAAATTTACAAGATTTTTCAAGGGAATTTTGTGATTTTTTAATTTTGGTGCATTTTTCATATTTTCCGTATATACAAATACGGTCACTATAACTGTATTCATATTTAAAATAAAAATTTAAATATTCTTAACCCCCTCCCGAGATATTAAATAGTTTTTTTAGATTTGATCCGTTTGTTTACTTTTTGGATAACTATTTAACCACTTTTCCGTATATACAAATACGGTCACTATTACTGTATTCATATTTAAAATAAAAATTGAAATATTTTTAACTCCCTCCCGAGATAATTAAATAGATTTCCTACATAAATACTCTATATCCCTAACTACATGTATAATACATCGTGTTATCACCGAGATATGCTACGGACTTTACACCATATTTTCCAAAAAAAATTACAGTAAAAGAAGAATTCAATAGAAAGAAATAGTTATATATTTGTCTCTCTGTCTTACAAAAAACAATATTTGTGGAGTGAGTGTACAATCCTTTATTGTATTACTCTATGGTTCCATAGATATGTAGACGTACGGACTTAACACTTTGTTTCTCAAAAAAAATTCAAGTAAGAAGAAGAGTTCATTAGAATGAAATAGTTATATATTCGCCTCTCTGTCTTACAAAAAAAAAAATTGTGACTGAGTGTACATTCCTGTCTTTGTTATTCTGTCATACAATATATAGTGTAAAGGACAGTAGATTTTTATTTAAAAACAATACCTCTCGCTAATTACAATTGATAGAACAACAATACCTCCCGCCAACTAAATCAAAGTGTAAAAATGGCATTAGATTTTTAAAAAAACAATACCTCCCGCTAATTACAAATGGAAATAGAGCAGCAGTACCTCCCGTCTGCTATGCCCTGTACAGTTAATACATTTTCTTGAATGTTGAATGGAGAGGTATATTTTTAAATAAAATAAAACAACCAATCACAGGCTGGCTACCTCCCGCCAATTAAATCAAAGTGTAAAAATATTAGTAGATTTTTATTTAACAATGCCTCTCGCTAATTACAAAAGAGGATAGGACAGTATCTCCCGCAAATACATCAAAGTGTAAAGATGACATTAGATTTTTTTAAAACAATACCTCCCGCTAATTACAAATGGAAATAGAGCAGCAATACCTCCCGTCTGCTATGCCCTGTACAGTTAATACATTTTCTTGAATGGAGAGGTATATTTTTAAATAAAATAAAACAACCAATCACAGGCTGGCTACCTCCCGCCAATTAAATCAAAGTGTAAAAATATCAGTAGATTTTTATTTAACAATGCCTCTCGTTAATTACAAAAGAGGATAGAACAGTATCTCCCGCAAATAAATCAAAGTGTAAAGATGACATTAGATTTTTTAACAACAATACCTCTCGCTAATTACAAATAGAAATAGAGCAGTAGTACCTCCCGCCAAGTGAACCTCCCGTCTGCTATGCCCTGTATAGTTAATACATTTTATCGATTGGAGAGGTATACTTTTAAATAAAAAAATCTGATGTGGCCAGCACAATACCTTTCGTTAATGCTGTGTATTATGTATAAATCCCATACATCAATTTTCTTGCAAGAGATTCTAAATTTCCAGTAAAATTATTTCATAAACTATGCATATTGCACTTGACACTGATATCTTCTTCTTCTTTAGCTTCTCCCATTCGTTAGGGGTCGCTATTTTTCATTTTCTTCTTCCACTCGTTTTTTGCGTGTCGTTCTCTGTCAGTTCCTTTTGTCTCAAGTCTGTCGCAATACAGGCCTTCCATTTTATCTTTGGTGTGTCTCTATTTTTTCAACCTTCTATTACTAAGCTATTCATTCTTCTTCCAATATATTCTTCATCTCTCCTTATGACATTTTCAAACCAATGTAATCGTCTCTTTTGTATCTTTCTATAAACTTCTAACACTAGAGTTATTTCCCATATTCTTTCATTCCTTACCGTATCATTCCGTGTGTTTCTTAATATCTATTTCAACATCCTCATCTCAGCCACATTCATTTACTTTTCATTGATACTGACTTCTGTCAGTTTGAATTATCTGAATATATTAGCAGTTTCCATGGTTAGCATAGATGGCTGAATTATGGCATTTAATATCTTTATAATTCTTTAAGTCTATATAATATTGAATATGAAGTATAAAACTTATCATTGAATTTTTTGACCAAAGACAATACCTTCCTTACCTAAAGGTGACGGGAGGTTAAAACAATCAATCACAGGCTGGCTTAGGTGATATTTAATATTTTAAAATACCTCCCGCCAACTAAATCAAAATGTAAAGGAGACAGTAGATTTTTATTTAAGAACAATACTTCTCGCTAATTACAAATGAGAATAAAACAACAGTACCTCCCGCCAACTAAATCAAAGTGTAAAAATAGCATTAGATTTGTTTACCAACACTACCTCCCGCTAATTACAAATGGAAATAGAGCAGCAGTACCTACCGTCAATTAAATCTCACGTCTGCTATGCTCTATAAAATTAATTTTATTGAAATATTATTTGTAAAAGTTAATCAACTGCTGCCATCATGTGGAAAATAAATATTACATAACTTTATTTTTAGGGGATTTTGTATAGTACGTGAAATACTTGCATTAGAATAACTATTTGAAAAATTGTGCTCATTTGTATAACTACCCGACGGATAGAGTGGTGCAAAATACGCGGTTATTATGTAATAGATTTATTTAACTGACAAAAAATTATTTGGTTTGGTATTTCTAAAGCACACTTGATATAAAATTGTTGCTTGAAATAAACATTGATATATTAATATCGTAGTAACTGGGTGGTTTCTTCTGTATTCTTTTTTATCATACGTGCTTTCAAAATATCAAATTAAAACAGATTTGAAATACATTTGAAACCATTTAAAAACTGTTTGATAAAATATCGCATGGTACGCGTGTATTTACACAATAAATTGAGAAAAACATTACTTTCCTTAAGTATCTTGTGTAATGAAGACACGTTTGTCATACGAAATTTTATCCTATAGTTTTTAAAGTGGTTTAAAGATCACAAACTAATAATTATTATTTAATAGGCGGACCTTTCGCTGGTTGGAGACATCAAGAAACTTGGAGAATTTGGATTCAGATTTCGAGCTTTGGATTTCAACACTCCAGATCTTCAGACAAATCTACGACGTAGCCGGTCCATTAATGGATGAACTGGTAGGAATCTTTATTTTTTTCATAAAATATTTTGTTCTCATACTCAACCATGAGAATTTATAGTCAAAGGATTATGACTATATGCCTAATTATCAACTTGTTCTTATATTCAACCATGAGAACTTAGAAATGAAATATCATTTTGTACTCAAATTCGATTTTGAGTACTACATTGAAAGAAATATAACTTTCATGAATGTCTGTATAATATTTAAACAATTTAAAATTGAAATGTCGACTGATTATCAATAAAGTAAATATTATAAATGTCTAAATCTTGTACTCAAATTCGATTTTGAGTACTACATTGAAAGAAATATAACTTTCATGAATGTCTGTATAATATTCAAACAATTTAAAATTAAAATGTCGACTGTTTATCAATAAAATAAATATATGGGACCATATGATTAGCATATATGTTTCAGGAATTGGACATCAAGAAGACTAGAATAATATTAGATTATAAATTGTACTACTCAAAAGTGAATAGGGATTTAAAATTACTTTTTCGTTTAAATATTGACACAAATAAACATAAGTAATAGTTAGCTATCATAAATAAAACTTTTTGTAATATACCTATTCACTTTTGAGTAGTTTAGTTTTAAGTTCTTTGAAATGTATTTTCAGGTCTTAATTAAACTTAGGCTCATCGCGCCGTTGAGCAAACACGCGTTTTCTTTAAAAATTTAAAAATAAATTGATAAAGTTGAAGTGCATTCCCTACCGATAATTCATCATAAAATCGTGCGTTTTGATTGCCCAGACGGCATCTAGGGAGAGTGAATGTGAAAAAAAAAATTGTATGAATTGGTGTGTCGGGGCATGCTTGCTGTCGAATGGTGAGAGAATCAGGAAGTAGGGGGTGTGAGATTCGAAACTTGTTTGTGGGTTCGGGTTTCCTTATTTTTTTATTATTTATTTATTAATATCACGGTTAGTGGGATGGTTAGGCAGGATTCGTGCGCGATTTCCATAATTGAGTGGACTGATATGTATAGCATTCACAACGCCATGTGAAACCTATATTCTGGTGGATCGCTTCATACTTGTGTGAATGTTTCTAGGGACAGTTTAATTCTTTTGTACCAGTGCTGACCATCGTTCGTACTGGCCGCTGCTCTAGATTGGACGCTTTAACCGCTAGACTCAAATGAGAAAAGTTTTAAACAAACCTGAATGCTTACACAGAAAGCTTTGTTATGGCGTTATGTGCTCTCCTCATTCGGAGGCAACGTAATCATTGTTTAATTTTAATGGCAACGAATAATTAAAGACAAAATAAAGTTTTTCTTTGATTTAACTTTGTTTGAGCACACGGGTTGACCGCGTTCGGGTTAGGTGTATCGGGAATGGCCGGGCGATGCCATCGGGAGTAGCTCTTTATTGCATCCAAGCCGAGGAATAATCATAATTGCTTCCCTTGTCCTTAATTTGCTCGCGTTTGTAGGCCGTAAACCCTAGAGGTCGCGACTGGGGTCGGCATAGCCCCCACGTAAACCACGTGAAAACTACCCCCGATGTTTTCACTTTTTGTCTTAGATCGTATATCTCTCTCTCACTTCATCTTAGCTTAGCATAGTCTAAATATAAGATAGATTGCGTAGACATAAGATAGCTTAGATATAAGATAGGCAAGGGTTGTTTTTGCATTTTGAGAGAGAGAAAATTAACGTAACTTACCATTTTTAGATTTGCTTTTGTTTGAAAAAGATATTAACGTAAGATAGGATTTTTTGCGCACTTCATAAACTTAATTTGGGGGGAACTACAATACTTTAAGTTAGATTATAAGGTATTATTGTATACGGAATTGTATTTATTTAATAAATGGGTAAGGGAGCGTGGGTTTGGCATGAGGGTGGTGTCTCCAAATATATACCATTTATTAAATACAGAGTTTTGTTTTTAGTTTTAAGATAGTTTTAAATTAGACGAATTCCGAACAGCCCAGCCGCTATCTTCGAGATTGCAGTGCCGTTTGGTGACGCAGACCATGCCTTCCTCTTCATAAAGACTTCTTTAAAATGTTTGTACAATAAAACAATCTTTTAAATTGGTTTATTTTTATTTAAACCCATCACATTAGTTTTAAAGTTAGGTAGTTTTAGTAAAAATTGTTATTATTATTAAGTATTTTGACGCGGTCAGGGCAAAGTTAGATTTTAAGTATTTATTGTAAACGAAGCTTTGTATTAAATATTATATATTTTGGTGAGTGGGAGGTTGGGTGGTAAAACCAAAAAAATATATAATATAGTTAATATGAAGCTTCGAAAATGTTCTTAAACTGAATAAGAAATCTTGCACCTTTAACAATGGGGACAAGGAATCTTATTTGGGGACCCCAAGTTTCAATTTGTTAAATTAGTCCATAAGTATTGTAAACGGAACTCTAATATATTATATATTTGGGCTGTTTTAGTCTAAAAATTGTAAAAGTTGTAAAATTAAATGTTTGTTACCAAATAAAATTATTATGATGATTTTATTTGTTGTTAATTATTTTGCATCTTCATTCTGTAAATAAAAGTTAAATCTCCAGAAAAACTTTTATTTGCAGAATAAAGATGCAAAATAATTAATAACAAATAAAATAACCATAATAATGACAATTTATAGGGTAACAAATGTTTTAGTTTTATAACTAAACCCTGTGTGACACTTTTATAAATTTTTAATAGATTTGTTAATAAATGTAGTAGGAAATAATTATGAACAGAATTTTTAAACTCAAAATCTTTTACGAATCATTTGTTATATTATTTCTGTTCATAATTGTTACTAAATTTGTTAACAAATCTGTTAACAATTTATGACTGTCAAACAGTCCTTTGTAATAATGTCAATAAACTTTAATAATAAATAAAATATATTTTATAAGATTAAGTGTTGTAATTTCTTATAATACAAATATATATTTATATTAAAAAACTTGATTTTTTTTCTAAGTCCTTACACGTATGTAGTTTTTAAAACGGCCACCAGTTGGCAGCACCTGTCGATTTTCAAAGAGTAAAACGACCAAAAAATATTTTTTTGTGTACATAACGACGTACATACATAATTTTCAATAGCCTTTAGTGTTTAGACTAATTAAAAATGGGATGTTATGTCCATTTTAAATTACGGCTTACAAGTCGCATCCATGTATATGATTCTGATACCTGCAAAATGTTTTTTTTTTTCTAAGTCCCTGTACGTATCTAGTTTTTAAAAGGCACGTTGCAATTGTTCATACATCAAATTAACTGAAAATTGCCAAAATATAAAAAGAATCATACATTTTTTTGCAATTGTTTTTTATTCGTTCTCATTACGTGGTGAATTATAATATCCTTGTATCCGCTACCCATCTTTAGACCCTGAAATATATGTCCAACCGGTCCAACTAATGATTTTTTTGAGTTTACCGCAAGCAGGTGCTGCCCCCTAACGGCCATTTTCAGAACTATTTAGAATCATGTATGTACGTATGTATAAACACGGCCTTATTTTATTTTAGACGTAATGCTTTCCGACAGGTGCTGCCCCCTAACGGCCATTTTCAGAACTATTTCGAATCCTGTATGTACGTATGTATAAACACGGCCTTATTTTATTTTAGACGTAATGCTTTCCGACAGGTGCTGCCATCTAACGGTCGTTTGAAGAACTATATACGTATAGGGATTTAAAATTTTACAGAATTCATCCCCTAAGTAGAAGGAATAAAAAAATAGACAAATTATATATTGATTTATATTTTATTGTATAAAATATTGTAGATTAAGATAGTTTACATGAAATACAACAATGTAAGATACAAATAAACAATAAATACAAGTAAAATTTATACAAACTATTATTTAAATATCCTTATTTCTAATTTTTCAGGACAAGGGTAAATATATTTATATATAAAATACAAAGAATAAGAATTAAAAATACAATTTGAGCTATAAACATAATAAAGACAACAATAAGTACAAATAAACAATAAATACAAGTAAAATTTATACAAACTATTATTTAAACATCCCTATTTCTAATTTTTCAGGACAAGGGTAAGTATATGTATATATAAAATACAAAGAATAAGAATTAAAAATACAATTTAAGCTATAAACATAATAAAGACAACAATAAATACAAAAAAATAATAATACAAGTAAAATTTATGCAATCTATTATTTAAACATCCCTATTTCTAATTTTCAGAACAAGGGTATGTATATTTATATATAGAATACATAGAATAAGAATCAAAAATACAATTTAGGCTATGAACATAATAAAGACAACAATGTATTCCAAATAAACAATAAAAATTACTTAAACTAATACACATTTTTATTTAACAACCCCTTATTTATTCCAGAGAAAAATAACACAACAAAGAGACAGGGAAGTATGTACACAGCTGATTCCGCTTAATTGGAACAACAGGGAAGTATGAAAACTCTATTATGCATATTAATAAATATTGTAAAAGGCCATTTTAAAAGTAAAGAAATATTACAGAAAAACTAGACTGAAACGATTTGCACACTACCATTAAAACATAGCTAATTTTATTTGAAATAACATCTACGTATTCTATATAACAAAAACATTTGCCAAAAAAAAAAAAAAATGAGAATTTGTTCAACTTTTTATAAAACGAGGCTGTCAAATTTTAATTAGGCGATTTTTAAACCCTTGGCCCTACGCCCTTGAAACTTAAATATGTTGTTCTACGACCCCGACATTTCAAAGGATGCTAAGGGAACGCGAAATTTCAAGGAAATCGCTGAAAAGCCAGCCGTTACCGAGATACGAGCCCTTAAAGTTTTTCGAAGGGTTTAACGCTTAAATACAGTAATTAAAAGAGCTAAAAGGCCGGGCAATAGCATATCGGGAGGATTTGAACCCGCCCTTTTCATTGGCTTGCTTAGAATTGATGAAAACCCTTTGGTTTACAATATATTTGCCCTTCAAATTTAGCTGAAACGATTTGCAAACTACCATTAAAACGCTAATTTTATTTGAAATAACATCTACGTATTCTATATAACAAAAACATTTGCCAAAAAAAAAATGAGAATTTGTTCAACTTTTTATAAAACGAGGCTGTCAAATTTTAATTAGGCGATTTTTAAACCCTTGGCCCTACGCCCTTGAAACTTAAATATGTTGTTCTACGACCCCGACATTTCAAAGGATGCTAAGGGAACGCGAAATTTCAAGGAAATCGCTGAAAACCCAGCCGTTTCCGAGATACGGACCCTTAAAGTTTTCCGAAGGGTTTAACCCTTAAATTCGTTAATTAAAAGGGCTAAAGGGCCGAAAAATAGCGTATCGGGAGGATTAGAACCCGCGCTTTCCATTGGCTTGCACAGAATTGATGAAAACCCTTTGGTTTACAATATATTTGCCCTTCAAGTTTGTGGCGAAGGGCCTGCGCTAATTCCTGAACTAAAAGGGCTAGAAAGACCGGACAAGTGTTGTTAAACTTACTTGGATCTGCAAAATTGAAATCCGAGGTCGGATTTTTCCTAAGGGCTCAAATAAGCCCTTAGCCCTTTAAAAAAGGGCGGACTCCTATCGGATGGTTATTTTCGTACCTAAACAACTTAATACTAAAGGATAGGATAGGAAAATTCGGAAAAATCTTTAAAAATTAGGATATTTCCCTGTCTCTTTTGTTATTACATAGGAAAGGTAAATAAACGACTCTTTTATTTATTTATTCTTATAAAAATCATATATTATCATCGTTCAGTGTTAGAGTTACCGTATCCTATCGCTGGGTGGTAGTACGGCCCTTCGAAAAACCTGTAAACAAACATAAACATTGTTTATTTTGAGCGGCAGAGTACAGGAGACATGATGAATAAACACTTAATTAGAGTGGGGGTATTACATGATAATATTAATATTATGTTTTTTAAATGAAGACATCAGTTCTTTTTAGACTCTGGTGCAGTGAACATGGGGTGCTTGTGAATATTCGTGTATTATGATAGCGTAATTAATGAAAAAGTTAGTAATTTTTATTGCAATCGTTCTTTACTACGACTAATAGTTCGCGATATACATTTGAAAATTTTAGATTTACCCTTTAACTTTCTTAAAATTATTTAAATAATTTTAAATAGTTTTGCAATTGTTTAAATTTATTAAAAAGCATTCTAAATTTAATAAGTTAACAATGAACTAAATTTAAATATTTATAGATTATTATTTACAATATAATCTAAATATTCAAAATTCGTTTTTAATTTATACTAGTTTTAATTATTAAAATTTTAATTATTTATTTAAAAATGTTGAATAAGTCTCTGTTTGCTTGTTGGTGTTTATTATTTAATCCTCAGTCAGAATTTTATTATCGTGAGTGTTAGTTTACTATACGGTTGCTCTATATTGAAAAAAAAAAACGTATTTAGTGTAATTGTTCATAAAAGTGTGATATATTGTTTTATTAATACCAAGTGTTTGATTTTATTTTAGATGGTGTAAGTGTTACATAATGTTTCTACAAAGTGTATTCTAGTCTGTGGAAATCGTCAATGATGATACTTTTAAGGATTGGAGATATAGGGGATGATATACTACGAAAATTAGTCGTTTTACATACATACATACATGTAAGTATGAATTTTTTTGGTATTACATTTACATTTCTTATAAACCAATAAGCAGACAAAATAGTGTATTGCGTGTCCCTAATAATGAATTTTATCTAAAATCTAAATTTTTAAATCCTGATTTGCTATTTTTATTCGAGTAAGTATAGTAAATGAAAATATGAAACTAGCTCAGAGAAAATTTAATTAAAATACATTTGTTTTACCGCTCTGCAATTCCCAAACCACTCGACTTTAAATATTATTAACTAACGGATTTAAAAAAATAGTTTGTTATAGAGAAATGCATGCTGAATTAAAAAGTATAACTTCCTATCATGTTTAGTTTCGAAAATATTGACTCCTAAAGTTTAAATTTCCTATAGAAAAGCATTTATACTTGACCAAGCATAATTATAAATTCTTTCAGGTTTTCAGCAATATTGAAAATTGGTTATTTTATAAAGAAATGCATGCTGAAATCATATTTGAAACGTAAAAGCTCCTATCTTCCTTAGTTTCAGAAATAAATATAAATACAAAAAAATATAAGTTAGTCATCATATATATAATAATAGAAATCAATAATAATTTTTGTTAATCGTTACTTTAATTGTCGACTACTATATTTTGTTTATTATCTAATGCCTGACTGTTACATAAAATATTTTTTTCAGTTTCATTGTCACAGTGCTAATGAATAGAAGTGTGGTGGTGTGCTCGTGTATTATGCCTACAAGGACGACTTTCTGAAGCCACGAAAAAACATGGGGACACCTGCAGGACATGGAGTTATACTTAAGGTACTCATTTATTCATAGTAAGTTTCTAAATTAATTAATATTAAAAAATTAAATAAATTATGTCTATCTTTAACGCTCTATAAATCCTAAACCACTCGACTCACAAAATACTGTCTGACGTATTTTATAGAGAATTTCATGTAGATTCTAACTTTTCGAACACAAAATCGCTATCTTTAACCGTTTAGGTGTGACAAGTAAATAATAAAAATATGGGCGCATGACAGAATTTATTATTTTTTTTAGGAAATTACGCCTATGTTTAACGCTCTGTAACTCCTAAACCACTCGACTCATAAAATACTGTCTGACGTATTTTATAGAGAATTTCATGTAGATTCTAAATTTCCAAACAGAAAAACATTATCTTAAGCCGTTTAGCCGTGACAAGTAAATATTCAAAATATGGGCACATGACAGAATATATTAATTTTTTTAATAAATTACGTCTGCTTTTAACGCTCTGTAACTCCTAAACCACTCGACTCACAAAATACTGTCTGACGTATTTTATAGAGAATTTTATGTAGATTCCAAATTTTTGAACAGAAAAACGCTATCTTTAACCGTTTAGGTGTGACAAGTAAATAATAAAAATATGGGCGCATGACAGAATTTATTAAAAATTTAAATAAATTACGTCTGCTTTTAACGCTCTGTAACTCCTAAACCACTCGACTCACAAAATACTGTCTGACGTATTTTATAGAGAATTTCATGTAGATTCTAAATTTTCAAACAGAAAAACATTATCTTAAGCCGTTTAGCCGTGACAAGTAAATATTCAAAATATGGGCACATGACAGAATATATTAATTTTTTTAATAAATTACGTCTGCTTTTAACGCTCTGTAACTCCTAAACCACTCGACTCACAAAATACTGTCTGACGTATTTTATAGAGAATTTCATGTAGATTCTAAATTTTCAAACAGAAAATCGCTATCATTAACCGTTTAGGTGTGACAAGTAAATATTCAAAATATAGGCGAATGACAGAATTATTTTTTTTAGGAAATTACGCCTATGTTTAACGCTCTGTAACTCCTAAACCACTCGACTCACAAAGTACTGTCTGACGTATTTTATATAGAATTTCATATAGATTCTAAATTTTCAAACAGAAAATCGCTATCTTTAACCGTTTAGGTGTGACAAGTAAATAATAAAAATATGGGCGCATGACAGAATTTATTAAAAATTTAAATAAATTACGGCTGCTTTTAACGCTCTGTAACTCCTAAACCACTCGACTCATAAAATACTGTCTGACGTATTTTATAGAGAATTTCATGTAGATTCTAAATTTTTAAACAGAAAAACATTATCTTAAGCCGTTTAGCCGTGACAAGTAAATATTCAAAATATGGGCACATGACAGAATATATTAATTTTTTTAATAAATTACGTCTGCTTTTAACGCTCTGTAACTCCTAAACCACTCGACTCATAAAATACTGTCTGACGTATTTTATAGAGAATTTCATGTAGATTCTAAATTTCTAAACAGAAAAACATTATCTTAAGCCGTTTAGCCGTGACAAGTAAATATTCAAAATATGGGCACATGACAGAATATATTAATTTTTTTAATAAATTACGTCTGCTTTTAACGCTCTGTAACTCCTAAACCACTCGACTCACAAAATACTGTCTGACGTATTTTATAGAGAATTTTATGTAGATTCCAAATTTTTGAACAGAAAAACGCTATCTTTAACCATTTAGGTGTGACAAGTAAATAATAAAAATATGGGCGCATGACAGAATTTATTAAAAATTTAAATAAATTACGTCTGCTTTTAACGCTCTGTAACTCCTAAACCACTCGACTCACAAAATACTGTCTGACGTATTTTATAGAGAATTTCATGTAGATTCTAAATTTTCAAACAGAAAAACATTATCTTAAGCCGTTTAGCCGTGACAAGTAAATATTCAAAATATGGGCACATGACAGAATATATTAATTTTTTTAATAAATTACGTCTGCTTTTAACGCTCTGTAACTCCTAAACCACTCGACTCACAAAATACTGTCTGACGTATTTTATAGAGAATTTCATGTAGATTCTAAATTTTCAAACAGAAAAACGCTATCATTAACCGTTTAGGTGTGACAAGTTAATATTCAAAATATGGGCGAATGACAGAATTTATTAAAAATTTAAATAAATTACGTCTGCTTTTAACGCTCTGTAACTCCTAAACCACTCGACTCACAAAATACTGTCTGACGTATTTTATAGAGAATTTCATGTAGATTCTAAATTTTCAAACAGAAAATCGCTATCATTAACCGTTTAGGTGTGACATGTAAATATTCAAAATATGGGCGAATGACAGAATTTATTATTTTTTTTAGGAAATTACGCCTATGTTTAACGCTCTGTAACTCCTAAACCACTCGACTCACAAAATACTTTCTGACGTATTTTATAGAGAATTTCATGTAGATTCTAAATTTTCAAACAAAAAATCGCTATCATTAACCGTTTAGGTGTGACAAGTAAATATTCAAAATATGGGCGAATGACAGAATTTATTATTTTTTTTAGGAAATTACGCCTATGTTTAACGCTCTGTAACTCCTAAACCACTCGACTCATAAAATACTGTCTGACGTATTTTATAGAGAATTTCATGTAGATTCTAAATTTTCAAACAGAAAAACATTATCTTAAGCCGTTTAGCCGTGACAAGTAAATATTCAAAATATGGGCGCATGACAGAATTTCTTAAAAATTTAAATAAATTACGTCTGCTTTTAACGCTCTGTAACTCCTAAACCACTCGACTCACAAAATACTGTCTGACGTATTTTATAGAGAATTTCATGTAGATTCTAAATTTTCAAACAGAAAATCGCTATCATTAACCGTTTAGGTGTGACAAGTAAATATTCAAAATATGAGCGAATGACAGAATTTATTATTTTTTTTAGGAAATTAAGCCTATGTTTAACGCTCTGTAACTCCTAAACCACTCGACTCACAAAATACTGTCTGACGTATTTTATAGAGAATTTCATGTAGATTCTAAATTTTCAAACAAAAAATCGCTATCATTAACCATTTAGGTGTGACAAGTAAATATTCAAAATATGGGCGAATGACAGAATTTATTATTTTTTTTAGGAAATTACGCCTATGTTAACGCTCTGTAACTCCTAAACCACTCGACTCATAAAATACTGTCTGACGTATTTTATAGAGAATTTCATGTAGATTCTAAATTTTCAAACAGAAAAACATTATCTTAACCCGTTTAGCCGTGACAAGTAAATATTCAAAATATGGGCGCATGACAGAATTTATTAAAAATTTAAATAAATTACGTCTGCTTTTAACGCTCTGTAACTCCTAAACCACTCGACTCACAAAATACTGTCTGACGTATTTTATAGAGAATTTCATGTAGATTCTAAATTTTCAAACAGAAAAACATTATCTTAAGCCGTTTAGCCGTGACAAGTAAATATTCATAATATGAGCGCATGGCAGAATTTATTAAAAATTTAAATAAATTACGTCTGCATTTAAAGCTTTGTAACTCCTAAACCACTCGACTGAAAAAAGTATTGTCAGTCGTATTTTATAGATAATTTCATGTAGATTCCAAATTTTCGAACAGAAAATCGCTATCTTTAACCGTTTAGGTGTGACAAGTAAATATTCAAAATATGGGCACATGACAGAATATATTAAATTTTTTAATAAATTACGTCTGTTTTAACGCTTTGTAACTCCTAAACCACTCGACTCACAAAATACTGTCTGATGTATTTAATAGAGAAATTCATGTAGATTCTAAATTTTCAAACAGAAAAACATTATCTTTAGCCGTTTAGCCGTGACAAGTAAATATTCAAAATATGGGCGCATGACAGAATTTATTAAAAAATTAAATAAATTACGTCTGCTTTTAACGCTCTGTAACTCCTAAACCACTCGACTTATAAAATACTGTCTGACATATTTTATAGCGAATTTCATGTAGATTCTAAATTTTCAAACGGAAAAACATTAACTTTAGCCGTTTAGCCGTGACAAGTAAATATTCAAAATATGGGCGCATGACAGAATTTATTAAAAATTTAAATAAATTACGTCTGCTTTTAACGCTCTGTTACTCCTAAACCACTCGACTCACAAAATACTGTCTGACGTATTTTATAGAGAATCTCATGTAGATTCTAAATTTTCAAACAGAAAATCGCTATCATTAACCGTTTAGGTGTGACAAGTAAATATTCAAAATATGGGCGAATGACAGAATTTATTATTTTTTTTAGGAAATTACGCCAATGTTTAACGCTCTGTAACTCCTAAACCACTCGACTCACAAAATACTGTCTGACGTATTTTATATAGAATTTCATGTAGATTCTAAATTTTCAAACAGAAAATCGCTATCTTTAACCGTTTAGGTGTGACAAGTAAATATTCAAAATATGGGCACATGACAGAATATATTAAATTTTTTAATAAATTACGTCTGTTTTAACGCTTTGTAACTCCTAAACCACTCGACTCACAAAATACTGTCTGATGTATTTAATAGAGAAATTCATGTAGATTCTAAATTTTCAAACAGAAAAACATTATCTTTAGCCGTTTAGCCGTGACAAGTAAATATTCAAAATATGGGCGCATGACAGAATTTATTAAAAAATTAAATAAATTACGTCTGCTTTTAACGCTCTGTAACTCCTAAACCACTCGACTCATAAAATACTGTCTGACGTATTTTATAGCAAATTTCATGTAGATTCTAAATTTTCAAACGGAAAAACATTAACTTTAGCCGTTTAGCCGTGACAAGTAAATATTCATAATATGGGCGCATGACAGAATTTATTAAAAATTTAAATAAATTACGTCTGCTTTTAACGCTCTGTTACTCCTAAACCACTCGACTCACAAAATACTGTCTGACGTATTTTATAGAGAATCTCATGTAGATTCTAAATTTTCAAACAGAAAATCGCTATCATTAACCGTTTAGGTGTGACAAGTAAATATTCAAAATATGGGCGAATGACAGAATTCATTATTTTTTTTAGGAAATTACGACTATGTTTAACGCTCTGTAACTCCTAAACCACTCGACTCACAAAATACTGTCTGACGTATTTTATATAGAATTTCATATAGATTCTAAATTTTCAAACAGAAAATCGCTATCTTTAACCGTTTAGGTGTGACAAGTAAATAATAAAAATATAGGCGCATGACAGAATTTATTAAAAATTTAAATAAATTACGGCTGCTTTTAACGCTCTGTAACTCCTAAACCATTCGACTCATAAAATACTGTCTGACGTATTTTATAGAGAATTTCATGTAGATTCTAAATTTCCAAACAGAAAATCATTATCTTAAGCTGTTTAGCCGTGACAAGTAAATATTCAAAATATGGGCACATGACAGAATATATTAATTTTTTTAATAAATTACGTCTGCTTTTAACGCTCTGTAACTCCTAAACCACTCGACTCACAAAATACTGTCTGACGTATTTTATAGAGAATTTTATGTAGATTCCAAATTTTTGAACAGAAAAACGCTATCTTTAACCGTTTAGGTGTGACAAGTAAATAATAAAAATATGGGCGCATGACAGAATTTATTAAAAATTTAAATAAATTACGTCTGCTTTTAACGCTCTGTAACTCCTAAACCACTCGACTCACAAAATACTGTTTGACGTATTTTATAGAGAATTTCATGTAGATTCTAAATTTTCAAACAGAAAAACATTATCTTAAGCCGTTTAGCCGTGACAAGTAAATATTCAAAATATGGGCACATGACAGAATATATTAATTTTTTTAATAAATTACGTCTGCTTTTAACGCTCTGTAACTCCTAAACCACTCGACTCACAAAATACTGTCTGACGTATTTTATAGAGAATTTCATGTAGATTCTAAATTTTCAAACAAAAAATCGCTATCATTAACCGTTTAGGTGTGACAAGTAAATATTCAAAATATGGGCGAATGACAGAATTTATTATTTTTTTTAGGAAATTACGCCTATGTTTAACGCTCTGTAACTCCTAAACCACTCGACTCATAAAATACTGTCTGACGTATTTTATAGAGAATTTCATGTAGATTCTAAATTTTCAAACAGAAAAACATTATCTTAAGCCGTTTAGCCGTGACAAGTAAATATTCAAAATATGGGCGCATGACAGGATTTATTAAAAATTTAAATAAATTACGTCTGCTTTTAACGCTCTGTAACTCCTAAACCACTCGACTCACAAAATACTGTCTGACGTATTTTATAGAGAATTTCATGTAGATTCTAAATTTTCAAACCGAAAATCGCTATCATTAACCGTTTAGGTGTGACAAGTAAATATTCAAAATATGGGCGAATGACAGAATTTATTATTTTTTTTATAGAGAATTTCATGTAGATTCTAAATTTTCAAACCGAAAATCGCTATCATTAACCGTTTAGGTGTGACAAGTAAATATTCAAAATATGGGCGAATGACAGAATTTATTATTTTTTTTAGGAAATTACGCCTATGTTTAACGCTCTGTAACTCCTAAACCACTCGACTCACAAAATACTGTCTGACGTATTTTATAGAGAATTTCATGTAGATTCTAAATTTTCAAACAAAAAATCGCTATCATTAACCATTTAGGTGTGACAAGTAAATATTCAAAATATGGGCGAATGACAGAATTTATTATTTTTTTTAGGAAATTACGCCTATGTTTAACGCTCTGTAACTCCTAAACCACTCGACTCATAAAATACTGTCTGACGTATTTTATAGAGAATTTCATGTAGATTCTAAATTTTCAAACAGAAAAACATTATCTTAAGCCGTTTAGCCGTGACAAGTAAATATTCAAAATATGAGCGCATGGCAGAATTTATTAAAAAATTAAATAAATTACGTCTGCTTTAACGCTCTGTAACTCCTAAACCACTCGACTGAAAAAAGTATTGTCAGTCGTATTTTATAGATAATTTCATGTAGATTCCAAATTTTCGATCAGAAAAACGCTATCTTTAACCGTTTAGGTGTGACAAGTAAATAATAAAAATATGGGCGAAAGACGGAATTTATTAAAAATTTAAATAAATTACGTCTGCTTTTAACGCTCTGTAACTCCTAAACCACTCGACTGAAAAAATTAATGTCACAAGTATTTTATAGAGAATTTCATGTAGATTCCAAATTTTCAAACACCAAGTCGCTATCTTTAACCGTTTAAATAAAAATGTGAAACAGTATTGCATGACAAAGTTTTGGGAAATAAGATACAGTGTAACTCACATACTTATTTTACAGAATTTGAAGTCTGGCGATCAGGAAAACCGATTCACGACTTCATGGACCCGCAGGAGAAGATTTCGTGATCCTGGCAACGAAATGAAGTCCACCAGGTTCGGAGAGAAGCCCCAAGATACTGCAGACTCCCGAACGGGTTCTCCAAGCCCCGTCCGGGTCTCTCATCGTCGTAACATCAGAAACGGCATCATCTGTAAAAAAAAAGATTTGTTAATAAAATTGTACATGTAAAACCTTATTTATTGTTACTAAAATTTGTGTTTATGTCTACTAATAATATCGTTTTTTATATTAATATCTAAAGTTGAAATTTCCTATAGCAAATTATTTGTCAACGTTTCTACAATTTTAAAAATTAGCTTATTTATAGAGAAATGCAGGCTGAATTTATATTTGAAACGTAAGAGTTCATATCTTCATTGGTTTCAGAGATATTGAGCTCTAAATATAAAATTTCCTGTAGAAAAGCATTTGTTGTGGAATAAACATAACTGAAAATTCTATCAGTGTTTCAGTAACTTTGAAAATTTGCAGGTATATGCAGAAATGCATGTTAAATTTATATTAGAAACGTAAAAGTTTCTATCTTGCTTAGTTTCAAAGATATTGAGCTCTAAATTTAAGATTTTCTATAGAAAAGCATTTGTTCTGGAATAAACATAACTGGAAATTCTATCAGTGTTTCAGTAACTTTGAAAATTTGCAGGTATATGCAGAAATGCATGCTAAATTTATATTAGAAACGTAAAAGTTTCTATCTTACTTAGTTTCAAAGATATTGAGCTCTAAATTTAAATTTTCGTATAGAAAAGCATTTGTTATGGAATAAACATAACTGAAAATTCTATCAGTGTTTCAATAACTCTTAAAATTTGCAGGTATATAGAGAAATGCATGATAAATTTATTTTAGAAACGCAAAAATTCCTATCTTGCTTAGTTTCAAAGATATTAAGCACTAAATTTAAGATTTCCTATAGAAAAGCATTTGTTCTGGAATAAACATAACTGAAAATTCTATCAGTGTTTCAGTAACTCTGAAAATTTGCAGGTATATAGAGAAATGCATGTTGAATTTATATTAGAAACGTAAAAGTTCCTATCTTGCTTAGTTTCAAAGATATGGAGCTCTAAATTTAAGATTTCCTATAGAAAAGCATTTGTTCTGGAATAAACATAACTGAAAATTTTATCAGTGTTTCAGTAACTTTGAAAATTTGCTGGTAGATAGAGAAATGCATGCTGAATTTATATTAGAAACGCAAAAGTTACTATCTTGCTTAGTTTCAAAGATATTGAGCTATACATTTAAAATTTCCTATAGAAAAGCATTTGTTCTGGAATAAACATAACTGAAAATTCTATCAGTATTTCAATAACTTTGAAAATTTGGAGGTATATAGAGAAATGCATGCTGAATTTATATTAGAAACGTCAAAGGTCCTATCTTGCTTAGTTTCAGAGATATTAATCCCGAAAGTTGAAATGTCTTAAGGAAAGCATTTGTAAACAAACTGAAAATTTTTCATCAATGAATATGATCCTTTCTGTCATCCCTGAAGTTCACAAATTATATTTCGCGGGTTGTCCATTGTTCTTGTTTACAAGATAGTCTACAAGTTATATAATACATAGGAATAAATTTTAATTTTTGTTAATCATTCTTTTAATTGTTGACTACCATATTTTGATTGTTATCTAATGCCTAACTGTTACATAGATTATTTTTTTCAGTTTTATTGTTACAGTGCTAGTGAACAGACGTGTGTGTGGTGTGCTCGTGTACTGTGCCTACGCGGACGACTTCCTGGTGCTACGAAAAGACATGGGGACACCTTCAGGACTTTATTTAGGGAAATATTATTTCATAGTAAGTTTTTTCTATTTATTTTTAGACTTGTTTATAGCTGTACCTATTATTTCTAAAGACTATTTTTTGTGTTACTTATACATTGTATTTTAATAATAATTGTTAAAGTACAGAAAATAGTTTAAATTAATTCAGAATTATTTAGTGTTACTCCCGTATACAAAATATCGTACATTATTTTACCTATTATATATTTTCGTACATATGTTTTATTCATATATTATTGTATGTCCTATATACAAATTTTACTAAAAGAATGTTTTCGAACTTCGGAAAATTATTTCTTATTTTTCATTTAATTTTATTTATTGCGTCAAAGTCTACTTACGTAACAGACGTTGAATAGTTACGAATTAATTTATTTCATATTCAATAGCTGTTACGTGTTTAGATAATTTTTTATTTTTAATAAAAAATTCATGTTGGAAATATACCCTATTTTTACCCTTTTTATAACATCCTGCATTTTTTTAATAATTATGAATAATTGAAACAATTTTTAATAATCTGCTATTGTTACTTTTCAGTATATTTTCTATTGTTGCAGAAAGATAAGCTGTACACATGGACAGACGATGCTGAAAAAAGTCCCGAGCGGGTTGCAGTTCATGAATCCTGATCTTATCGTTGGAGATTGTCACATTGTTGCAGAGCATCGCACCCCAAGACAACCCCAACATGGATTTTGAACATCTCTCACCTCAAGACGTTATTTATAAAATTTGTGTACAATAAATAAATAAAACCAATTTACACCTATAAAATATATGAACTATCCATTTTAACATGTAAAATCATCTATTCCTCTCCTAAAAAGTTTATGAATGTATATATAAGACACATACATACATACATATAAGCATATTTAAATAACAGAGAATAAAATCATGTCATTATAAAACACATATATTTTCATTTTCATAATTATATTTCAACATACGTTCACACATGATTACATACACATTATTTGAAGGGTACAAGAAACGACATAGCTTAGTGCAAATATTAATGAAATTTTTCCAGCTATTTATACACTCCGAAAATAATTATACATTACAAAAAATAAATTCCTATATCCAAATTTGAAAAGTACAAATGGCTACTTCTCTTAGTTCAGGAGATATTATTTCTGAAACTTGTTATTTTCATTAGAGATGTACACATCTTGAAACCAACATTACTGAAGACTTTTTCAGCGATTCATACATCACATACTCCAAAATTATGTCTACATATAGTTAATAAATTCCTTATTATCATTTTCAGAAGTATAAGTTGCTATATCTTTTAATTTTCGTGATATTCATTTTCAAATATCTTCAAACAAACATTACTGAAAACTTTTTCAGCGATTCATATACATCACATAGTCAAAAATTAAGTCTACATATAGTTAATAAATTCTTTATTATAATTTTCAGAAGTATAAGTTGCTATATCTTTTAATTTTCGTAATATTCATTTTCAAATTTCTTGAAACCAACATTAGTGAAAACTTTTTCAGCGATTTATATATCACATACTCCAAAATTAAATCTACATATAGTTAATAAATTCCTTATCATTTTCAGAAGTATATTTTAATTTTCGTAATATTCATTTTCAAATTTCTATTTTCAATAAACATTCATGTCTTGAAATAATCATTACTGAAACAATTTTCAGCGATTTAAACTTTTTGTAATTAAGTATGCATGTAGTTCCAAATTTGAATAGTACAAGTCGCTATTTCTATTAGTTTTCGTGATATTTATTTTCAAAATTGCTATTTTCAATAAACATAAATTAAATATTACTGATTTTTTTTTCACTTCTTTAAACCTTCTTTTAGTTTTTCATAGACCTACTCATTTTTTATGTTTTTATTTTCAATAGACATATACCTGTCTTGAAAGAAGCATTACTGAAAAAGTTTTCAGCGATTCCATAGTACTGAAATTACGTTTACATATAGAAAATAATCCTATAAATCCAAATAAGATTAGGATAATTCACAATCACTCTTAGTTCTTGAAGTATTTAATTTTAAAGGTACTATTGACAATATAAAAATCACATAGTAGTAATTAAAACTAAAAATTCAGTATCTCTATAACTATACACGTATAAATAATTGGAACTTTGCTCTATTTTTCTGTAAAATCTTTTGCATCCTCTACATAGATACATACATACATATACGAGTAATCTAATACTTTGAGAAACTTTGATAGTACTAAATAAAACATAGGAAAAACCGTTTCATTTGTATTATATTTATTAATAACACATTTAACCCTCTTCATACACCAGTAAAACACTTCATAATAAATTCGCATTTTGCAAAATAGAAACTGTGTATTTAGAGCGGAAAATGACACTTATGCTCATGACGTATGACACATAAATAATTTTTTCTACGTCCGTTGAAAAAGATGATAAAAACACTTTGGTTTCAAATCTTCGGTGAATAATTTCAATTTTCATTTATCCCAGCTAAAAATTCACATTCCTATTTTAACCAGAAAAACTGCAAGTTCTGTCAACTTCAATTATTATTTTTCTGCTCTAAACTGACAGCTTGAAAAGCCTACTTTCAAAATGGATGTAGAAAAATTTATATTGTTTCACTTAGAAAGAAAATCATATGTCATACACATACATACACTGTCACATTATTGATCATTATAGTCGCCGTCAAATAAGTATGGACTGATGCTCTATTGTTCCCTTGTTTGCATCCTTCGGCGTTGTTATCATAACTTAGCGTTTTCAATATGACCACTGAATTGGTAACAGTGTAGAAATGTCCAATCCATACTTATTTAACGACAAGTATAGTATACTCGTACTTTATACACTTACAAAATTATTCATATACATATTTTCAACTTTGAAAAATTAGTATTTTCTTAGACATACGTAGAAAATGACATACTTTGACTCTGTTATGCTTATATAGGATAATATACCTTAATAAAATCATACAGAAAAACGCAAAAGTGTTAATACTTATTCATACTAATCATATTCAGTGGTGAGCTATAGGGAACCCGTGGGGCCCTTATTGATTTTCTTTTAAATTTGTGAGCCCCTTTTTTTTCGTTTTCGTTTTCGTTTTTTTTTGTCGTTTTCATTTTTATGAAACATGGAGCAAGCTCTTTGTTAAAATTTTTATAGATCACCACTAATTATATTGAATACAAACACATAATAAATACATGTATAATATAGTTTATATTATTGTTATTTATTCTACAGACTTTACGCTGTAGGAAAACATTCATATTTTCATATTTAAAAGAAAAAATACTGTCTTTCATCTTGCGAAAAAACGATATACTTTTACTTACGCTGTTGTATAATACATATATGTGTTTGTATTCGTAATTGCATTGTTGATAATGTATTGTTGCACACACTTTAAAATTATATGATATACTTTACATCTCTATATTTTTCTGATTGTATATACATCCCATATATTGAATATACTTATCTAGTTAGGTACATATATAAATATCGCAAAACTGTATCACTGTAAATATGTTATCTTAATGTCGCAATAAAACTTACTCCTAATAAAAATTGGACTACATATTCTAGTTAAGAATCTATCATTCCTTATGCATATATCTTTGAGATAAAGAATTCACGTAATTAGAGCACATATCATTTCTGTATTTGTGAAACTGCGAACGTCTTATACGAATAATGTATCACAAATACACAAATCAATAATTATTTATTCATTGTTAAAATAATGTATTTCATGTATTATGTATTGTAATATCATTATTATGTAACACATCGCTGACAAATAAATCCTTGTTATAAATAACAAACTATTTCATTCCTATACACCGATCAAAAATCGCATTCCAAAGATCTAGGTTCATATCCCGCTTCCTAGCAAGCATTTTGTAGGCCGCCAATCTGCAACCAGAACGGCGTCCTACAAAATCCTGCAAACCAAAGATCCAAATTCGATTCCGGTCTACTAGCTACCTGCACCCTGCATCCAGCAACCACCCGAGCAATATTCACCCCATCCTAGCTAGCAACCAGCAATCCACCAGCCCGTCCCGCTAGCCTACGGTCTAGCGGGGCGGATTCTGGTGGCCAGCTGGCCAGCCAGCTAGAAATCCGACCAGCTAGCTAGAAATCCAGTAAAAGCAAGTATATAGCCCGATTACGTAATTTCACGGAGCAGAGTGTCCGGTTCGATACCACCGCTCACGCCGAATGACTAGACATTCATCAAACACTTGTATATAAGGCTGATATCTGTGGTGGGAGGCCTAGGATTCATGAATCTAACACCAGGTGATTGAATTTTGAATTTTGTGGGAGAATGTCTTGCTATAGCCTTTCGATTCTACGAATTTTAAAGTTTGATGATCAGACATCTTGCTATAGCCAGTAGATTTGAATTTTGTGGGCACAAGTCGTGCTGTAGCCTTTCGATTCTGCGAATTTTAAAGTTTGATGATCAGACCATCTTGCTATAGCCAGTAGATTTGAATTTCGTGGGCACAAGTCGTGCTATAGCCTTTCGATTCTGCGAATTTTAAGATTTGGTCTTGCTAGAGCCAGCAAATTTGATTTTTGATGGGCATATGCCTTGGGATCGGCTGAAATTCCGTCTGAGAGCTCAAAAATGCTCGCAACGGCAGTAAAATGCTACTTTTCAGCCGCTACGGCTCTAAATCGTCGATTTTACACGATTTTTGGATTTTACCGACCAGAAGCCTTGCTGTAGGCGATTATGTAATCGAGCTGCCGTCGATCGCTCGCTGTATATTAGGTGATTACGTAATTGGCTGCGATAGTTCGCTCGCTGTATATTCTGGCGATTATATAATCGATCTTCTGTCGTTCGCTTGCCGCTGCACTCGATGCTCTAGTTCTAGTTCGTATTTAGGTGAATTGCAGGTTGCCTGAAAATTGTAATTTTGGGTATGAAAAAATTGGGATTTTGAATTGAAATATTGTATTCATTTTGTTGTGTTTATTGGTCATTTATATAATACATTTTTAAATATAATATATAACGATATGAATTAGAACTTATAAATAAATAAAATATATGTATCATCAAATGTATTTTTCACGTGGTTACATTATGTATTTTAACATTTTTTCTAAGACTTATCGAGATGGAGATATTTTGGATGATATATAGATTTACAAGACACAAAAGTAAATCACTGTATATTATGATTTATAATGCAAATAGCTACTGTGTCTGTAAGTCTTAGAAAAACTATATCAGGTATCAGGTTATTAAGTAGAGCAAGTATATTATGATACAGATTTGATTATAAATCAATTAATACCAGATATGTACAATCACATATTAAGTTATATTTTCCAATATAGGTAGCATATATGTATGTATGTACTAACGGAATTTAAGTAATTCATCTTGGAGAACAAGGACTTATTGTCAAATTTGGTTCATTATGTTAGCTATTTTCTCGCGATTGGTTTGTTTAATATGTTCATGTATGCATTTATTAATTGAATGTTTTAACAGCTTAAAAAAATTAATAATCATGATATATGTATTTGCAATTATAAACTTCATTAAAGAATATGAAAATAAGATGTAGTTAATACATGATAAATTCGTCAGCAAAACATATGAGTAAATAATGTATTAATCAATAAATAGATCATTATATGAAATTTAGAATTTAGAATGAATCTTACTTATTAAATATTTATCATAATAAAAAGAGAAATTGTGAACAGTTCTTTCGTAGTGTAAGTATGAGCAAACTATACTAATTTCTTCGCCATGGTAAGGGTTATCTTATATTTTAACCAAAAATTAGGATTATGATTTTTTTTTGAAGCGTATGATTGTTGGAATATGTGATTGTATAATATTTGATATGTATTAGTAAGTATATATTTTTTTCGTATATAAGTATCTTAGACTATGTACTATGTATAAATATACTATTTATATAGGTAGGTATAGGTATATTTCTCACACAAATTGACAAACAATATACATATATATGTACACATAGATAACAACAGTTTACATATAATAATGGCAACTTATAATAAATAAAACCAACACATTTATATTAAACGATATTATCGGCAATTATTATTTAGGTATTTATATTTCACTGTCGTCGTTGTTAATCCCGAACACTGCGTTTCCAAATCTGACGCACAGAGCACCCTGCACCAACATCCACCAGAGAAAATGTATCAAATTCTAGTAGCTCAGAAGTTTATGAACGAGATCCACTCACACACAGCAAAACAGACGTATGACTAGTAGTGCACTCCACAAGAACATTCTGGAATTGGAATATCATCATTATTTAATTTGATGATGATAATATATATGAGGATGATATATGGGTTTGATTTTGATAAATTACCAATATATCTATATCATATAGTTCAATTTAATTTAAAAGTTGTATAACAAGCAGCGCTTTTTTTAAAGAAAAGATGCTCGCGCCTTAAGTAATATAAAATGAAAATGGCGAGAGGTATTGTGCTAGCCAGATTTTTTACATAGATGTCAAATATTTATTTTCCTCGACAAGTAAATTCCACACTCCCGGTGACAAATTAACTACGTAAATTTAGAAATTCTTGAAATTTTTAATGAAAAATTCTGCCATTTGACATCTATGTACATAGTTATTAATTATCATTGTGACACTGGCCCTCATAACTGTTTGTCAAGGCCAAAAATGTCACATGATTGCTCGCGCCCTATATTTATGTAACCAAAAACGGATGGGACGAGATGAAACATGATATGTTGATAAGTGCAATATTTTGATATTGACAGTCTATAAAAGCAGATATTTCGCTAGACCTTATACTAAAAGGCATAATTCACGGCGAAGCTAAGATTTCGGTAGTCCTATACTAAAAGGATAAATTCACTATATTTTCATCACGACGATCGCCAAACATAAAAACAAGGCTACAGCTTTACCCGTTTGAGCGATTTTCGTAAAAGTTTTACCAAGTGGTAGAAAATTCTTGACTCGAGTGCCCTCGCCCTTATGTGTTTTTTCTGTAGGATGCATAGTTTTTGTGTAAAAAATTATTTAAAGTGGATTTTTGGATTTTTGTTTTTACACTGAAACAAAGGTCAAGTACTCTTTGAAAGTTTTAAGACGAATATCGCGAGAAAATGACACATTTGACATTGTCAATCTGAACATATAAATGATAATATTTTTGGATTAAAAGGAACATTTTTATGATCTAAATGCAATCAAAAACAAATAAATGAAATGAAATGCTGGTATTCGAACAGTATGTATTATTTAAAATGTTATTTTTATGAATCTTTATATTCACATTTTCAGGTTGTCATTTTTAATGCTAAATATATCTATAAATCACAAGTGGAGTTAGGAAAGGTTAATAATTAGATCTTATATGTCAGAATTCAAACAGAATAATTGTACGCATGTGCATGAAATGAATTCAAAGCATTCAACGTATATATTTGGTTTGAAGCATGAAACAGACTGAAAAATCATTAGAAAATTTTGTAAAACACTATCGGCGGAGCCCTAAGAGGAGCTCTGCTAGTCCTTATACTAAATGGCATAAGGATCTTTCTATACTTTCATCACGAGCATCTGCAGGATGCATGGTTTTTGCGTAAAAAATCATTAAATGTGGTAAATTAGGAAATTGAAACAATTGATCAAAGTCAACATGGAAAAATTTAAGAAAAACATTAGGAAAATGACACATTTGACATTGCCAATCTGAACCTATAAATAATAATATTTTGGAAACAGGAAGAATGTTTTTATGATTAAATAACCTTTAAATGAACAAAGCGAGGAACAAAGGTTATAATAAAATACATTAAATGAATTGTAAGTACTCATAAAAATAATGTACTACATAAAATGAAGTATTTTTGAAATTTTCCCTATCTTTGTAAGGTCCTTTAAAAAAACTAAATGATAAATATGTATAAATCATGTGTGAAATTATACGTGTGCGCATGGAATACATTCAACGTATTTGGTTTGAAGCACGAAACACTGAAAAATCGTTATAAAATACCGTATTTTGGTCAGTCTAAATTTAGTGATTTTCCAATTCCATGTGGTTTATTTTCCTCGACAAGTAAATTCCACACTCCTGGTGACAAATTAACTACAGTAAAATTTTTGAAAGATGTCCAATCAAGGTTATCTACGAATTGTATGAATTTAGATTTTTGCTCCGCCCATCATGACAAATTCATTTGTGTCGTTTGCTTTGTTTTTATGAGGGTACGTAAGACACTACTGTTATTTTATTATTATAAAAATATATATTACAGGAAAAACATTAAAAATTCAAAAATAAGTCAACTAGTAAGTATATAAGCAATTGTAAAACCAAATATATTAAAAATAAGATACTGACACAATGTCCTAACTTAGTCGAAACAATATGATTTATTTTAAAGACAAGCGTGTTATATCCATCCTTATCACACACTCTTACAGTCTTTGCAAAAGAAAGAGATAAATGTATGCCTATTTGTTAATTCGTTCGTGATACAGGTGCCCTTGATCGGACATCTTTCAAAAATTTTACTGTACGTACAATTATAGATAGATTAAATCTAAAACATGACCATATCTACAGGATGTCCCTTAACTTGGTGCACAAACTTTAAGGGCATATAATACTGATCAAAATGAGTAAAAAAAGCTTAGTCAAAATGTGTCCGATCTTTAATAGTTTCCCAGATATAACGCAGTGAAAAATGAGTTTTTACGAGATTTACCTTTGCTATCTCAAAAACTATAAGAATTACGATTTTGATTAATTGAGACTTTTTGTTTACCTTTGAGAGGTAATCTTAGATGGCCTTTTGTTATTTTATAAAAATCAAAAGTGAAATGTTGTGGCGACCTTGGTCAATATTTAATTTTCATATAACTACGTAACTATAAGAAATTGAGAAAAATGTTTCATATAAAATTTTATTGTTTTTTATAGTCTTTTTACTGACATAGACAAAATTTTATTCGATCGTTATCTTTGTCAGTTTTTCTTAGATTTTTCGCTTTTCTCGGAAACAGTTGAAGATCATTCCTATGTTGATGAAGCTTTTTTATTCATTTTGGGCAGTACTATATGCCCTTAAAGTTTTTGCTCGAAGTTAAGGGACACCCTGTATAATGCAGATGAAACTGGTCAGTTTTGTAAGTTATTGCCCGAAAAAACTACGGTAATGAACGATAAAAAAACAGCCCCAGGGAGAAGGGCTCAAGAAGCAAGACTTATTTTTCTTGCCTAAAGCAAGAAAATCTAGATGTTTCAAGCACTTTTCTTTACCTGTTGATTCTAAGAATGCATGGATGATATTAGGAATTTTTGAAAATTGGTTCCATAATTGGTTTATTGTATGCCTAGACCAGTGATTCCCAAAGTGGTCTATATCAACCCCCAGGGGTGTATGACAACCTGCAAGGGGTCTACGTCAGCGAAAAAAAAAATTGGGGGTCCATGAAATGAAAATGGGGGCCCACGATAGTGGATCTCAACATACACTGATAGTACGCTGGCTGTCGAAAGGCTTATGTTTGACAAGATTTTTTGCACTTTTTGAGACTATTTTAGAATTTCTGGATACTAAATATAAAATTTAATAAAGTGGAAAACAGACATCGCCTATTTAATAGATTTGTTTACAAAATTTAATATGGTTAATTTGCAGTTACAAGGCGACAGTCTAAATTTGATTAAAACAAAGTCCATCTTATCAGCGTTTCTTGCCAGAGTTAAACTAATGAAGCAAAATATTGGACGGGGCGAATTTTCCCAGTTCCCTAATTTGTCACAGACAAACTGCCAGGAAGACGACGTTTCAACCTACGTTCAACATTTAATTTAATCTATTCAGATTTTGAAACTAGGTTTGAGGACGTTTTGACTATAGTAATACCACCGTGGATAATTAACCCATATGGTGACATAGAAGAAACGAATGTCATAATACAAGAGGAACTGACTGAACTAAGTACAAACGAAGAACTTAAGGTTCAGTTTAAAAACGGATATCAGCAATTCTGGCTGCAAAACAACATACCCGTTACTTATCCCGTATTATGGAATATAGCGAGGAAATTTTTAATTTCCTTTCCATCGTCATACCTAGTGGAAAGGGGGTTCAGCGCTGTTACCAATCTCCTAACGAAAAAAAGAAACAGACTGGACATCATTAGCCGAGGAGATTTAAAATTAAACCTTACAAAATTGACGCCAAATGTTGATAATTTATTATTAAAGCATCAGGTTCATCCTTCTCACTAAAAACATTTACTTATTGCTTAGTTTATTTTATGTTACGTATATTTTATATAACAGATACAAAATTTTATTTTGAGTAGTTTTAATTTAAATTCAATTAATAAATGTATAAAACTTAACATTTTACTTTAAGTTTTTAACACTAAACTTCACTACAGTGAGAAATTTACAAAAAATCAATATCAGGTAAATGGGGGTCTACCCAAAACCGAAAAACATGGCAAGGGGTCTACGACACAAAAAAGTTTAGGAACCTCTGGCCTAGACGGATTGGATGTACGTATAGATTATCATAAAATACTATCGGCGGAGCCCTATGGGAAGCTTGGAGGAGCCGAGCTTTCGCTAGTCCTTATACTACAAGGCATAATTCATTATCTATACTTTTATTACGAGTATCGCATAAGATATAGACACGGCTTAAACAGTTAGAGCAATTTTTTTAATATATGCTTGTCAAGGCCAAAAATTTCACATGACTGCTCGCGCCCTATATTTATGTAACCAAAAACGAAAGTGGCGAGATGAAACATATATGCTATGAAATGAAAATTTCTATTAGGTAATTATGTAAATAAGTATTATGATATGTTTGGGAAGGATCTGTTTATTTATTAATGTAAATCTTATAACTAAATTTTCAAAGGATAAAATACATAACATATAAATAAAATGCATATCCGTCCAGATCTTTCCACAGCTCGTTTAGGTCCTTGTACAGCTGATCCGCATCCTGATTCTTTACAATCCTATGCAATATTCCCTGCTAGGGACTAAGTTTACTCATGTATTGAAGCTCTCAGTTGATCGAGCATCCTACTAGACAAAATTCTGTAACAATTACATATTCAATCAATATTTTTTTATTTATATTACTGAGTATATAGTTCATGTAAAAATGTCTTTGCGGAATAATAATTCGTTTATAAGTAGCTCATTCGTTTTATAATCTGCATCAAGAAACGCACATGGAAACAAGACTATTATTCTGGCCCTTTTCTAAAAATTTTTATGGAATTTTAGATAACACAAAAATACTAAAATATACCCCAATGTTAACAATTCCTAATTATTTCCTAGACAGAGTTAAGACATACGTCGCCTTATGAACAGATTATATAACATGCGTGGCAAAAAAAAACTACTTCAATTACGTATGTCTTCAACAATCATACACTATTATTAACATATATCTATTTTGTTCACACTTAAAACCCTTGAATTTATATTTATCTACTACTAAAATAAGCTTTATATATCAACAAAAATATGAGAGGAATTCAGTTTATTAAAAAAAAAACGTTTAACTTATTAAGTATATCATATAATATTTTTACCAACATCAGATAATAATATAGTGCAAAAATAATAAAATACGATCTTACTATGAATAAAAAAAAATTCGGCGAACTGCAAGTGTCCACCAGTTGTCCTCAAGCACCAGGAAGTCATCCTCAAAGGCGCAATATACGAGCACACCACACTCACGTCTGTACCCTATCACTACTACAATGAGACTAACAAAATATTCTATATAATTGTTAAGCATTAGATAATAATGTAATTAAATTTTTAAATGCAGAAATTAACAATTAAATAATAAGTAATTGATGCCTATGTATTATATAACTTTTTGATTGTTCATTTTAAGGGGAAAAAAATACTTCTATACCACTCAATTCTAGTTCTTTAATATCGGAACATGGAAAATGGAAAAAAAGTTTCAAACAAACCCTTACTAAAATTAAATTCTTAATAACTTTTATTATGTAAAATTTTCTCCTAAAGTTAATGGTTCAGCAGGAAATGATGTTACACCCAAAAACGGGTGGAGATAAAAATCCGCCATATTGATTTTTGAATTCTACGTATCGAGCTACATATGTAGCCAAAATTAGGCTACTTAATAATTATAAACACAGGCGCTATGAATTTTTAAAAATTCATTCTAGAAAATGTGAAATAGCTCATTTTAGCTGTGAAAACCGACATTTAAAAAGTTGGAAAATCGAAAAAAATTGCAGCCAAAATTGCATTAGGACTTAATTTTGAACATTTTTTTTCATGTGAACCATACTATTTAAATGTACCGTTTAAGAAGCGGGGCCACTTTTCAGTGATTTTTTTAATGGATTTTGAGAAATGCCTCCACTTCCTAAACGGTTATAGTTAGAGGAAAACTTATTAAGACAAAACGTTGGCTACAAAATTGTAAACCAGTTTCCTGTGCAACATTTTTTTTATAATTTTTTATTTTATAGATAATTTATAAAGTATGTTTAATTCATACTTTATAAATTATCTTTAAAATAAAACATTATAAAAAAAAATGTTTCAAAGAAAACTGGTTTATAATTTTGTAGCCAACGTTTTGTCTTAATAAAGTTTTCCTCTAACTATAACCGCTTAGGAAGTGGAGACCCTTCTGAAAACCACTAAAACAGGCTCTGAAAAGTGACCCCGCTTCTTAAACGGTACATTTAAATAGTATGGTTCACATGAAAAAAAATGTTCAAAATTAAGTCCTAATGCAATTTTGGCTGAAATTTTCTTGGATTTTCCGACTTTTTAAATTTCGATAATCACAGCTAAAACGAGTAATTCCACGTTTCCTAAAATGAATTTTTAAAAATTCACAGCGCCTGTGTTTATAATTATTAAGTAGCCAAATTTTGGTTACGTATATAACTCGATACGTAGAATTCAAAAATCAATAAGGCGGATTTTTATCTCCACCCGTTTTTGGGTATAACATCATTATCTGCTGAACTATTAACTTTAGGAGAAAATTTTATAGAATAAAAGTTATTTAGAATTTAATTTTAGTCAGGGTTTGTTGGAAACTTTGTTCCATTTTATAGTTTTTTAATATCGGAACATCGCCCCCGCCTAGAGATTTAGAAAATTTAGATAAAAGAAGAAAAATGAAACGAAAACAGTTGTTTGAAATTGGCGCTATAAACATAGCATAGCACACTTATTACACTGTATTTGCCAACTCTGTTGCATCATCTAGTCGTGATCTCGTTTATGGCTGAGTGACTGTCTGAGGTACTCCATCGAATGTAAATTTTTCTTGTATAAAAATACCTTTTGTAGGCATATTTATGAAATTTGAATTCTCCCGCCATGTAGTGCGATAGTTAGTCACTAGGAGTGAGAGACGAGAGAGAAAAGATGTTAAGCGTAAGAAGAGATGAAGATGATGTGTCAGCCATAATTATTATCTTATGTGGTTGTATTCATGTGACAAATTATTAAACTTTATTGAAGCCATTCCGAACTATTTTACTAAGAAAAGCATCCCTATGCCCCAAACTTTTTATTTTTAATTTAAATCATTGTACTTATTATGTACCTGAAAATCATATTTTCCCCATCCTCTCCACAAAAACCTCTCATTATGCCCCTCTTGCCAATTGGTTGGCAACACTTGTCTCAAGGTTGTATTTACAACAACGTAATAGTGTGTTTACTGTATGTTATAGAGTTTGCAAACCAAGTAACTGCCAGTATTCGATACAGATGTACACCGATATATGGACTGTGAATCTTAATTATTAAAAAATATTCTATTATCTACACGATTTGATTTCTTTTTATAATTCATATTCAATGACTATAGAATTAAAGGATTATACAGGAATTAAATTTCCTAAAGAAACCAGGTATTATAACCATGGAAACAGCCACTATCTTAAAAAAATCTAATTTACAGATGTCGTTGTCGATGAATAGAAGGTAAATGTGGCAGAGAGATGACAATGTTGAGATGGATGTTGGGGGAGCCACGGAAAAATTGGACACGGAATGAGAGGATAAGGGAAATGGCTCAAGTGTTAGAAGTTTCTAGAAAGATCAAAGAGAGATGATTATATGGTTTTAAACATTTTATAGGAGATATGAAGAATGTAATGAAAGACGAATGAACAGCTTAGTAGTAAAAGGAAAAAGAAACAGAGGAAGACAAAAAATATGATGGAAAGGTTTGTAATGCCAAGGACTTTAGAGAAAATAAACTGAACGGGGGGTGAATTCGTGTTACACATTTTAAAATTTGGGTTCTTCTACAAAAACGAAACGGACAATAATTAATTTATATTTATATATTTCCAATTAGAGACATTAATATTATAATTGTTTAAAACTCGTTATATATAACAGAAACCAAATTTTAAAATGTACAAGACGAATTCGCCCCCTATTGTAAAAAACATGATTTAAACAAATCTAACTTTTAAAGTTAATGTCTCTAATTGCAAAATAATAAAAATTATGATTAAGTAATTCTCCGTTCTTTTGTTAAACGGGAAAAACCAAATCTTAAGATGTCGACGCCGAATTCACCCCCTATAATAAATAACATGATTTGACAATTCTAACTTTTAAAGTTAATGTCTCTAATTGCAAAATAATAAAAATTATGATTAAGTAATTCTCCGTTCTTTTGTTAAACGGGAAAAACCAAATCTTAAGATGTCGAAGCCGAATTCACCCCCTATAATAAATAACATGATTTAAACAATTCTAACTTTTAAAGTTAATGTTTCTAATTGCAAAATAATAAAAATTATGATTAAGTAATTCTCCGTTCTTTTGTTAAACGGGAAAACCAAATCTTAAGATGTCGAAGCCAAATTCACCCCCTATAATAAATAACATGATTTAAACAATTCTAACTTTTAAAGTTAATGTCTCTAATTACAAAATAATAAAAATTATGATTAAGTAATTTTCCGTTCTTTTGTTAAACGGGAAAACTAAATCTTAAGATGTCAAAGCCGAATTCACCCCCTATAATAAATAACATGATTTAAACAATTCTAACTTTTAAAGTTAATGTCTCTAATTGCAAAATAATAAAAATTATGATTAAGTAATTCTCCGTTCTTTTGTTAAACCGGAAAGCTAAATCTTAAGATGTCAAAGCCGAATTCACCCCCTATAATAAATAACATGATTTAAACAATTCTAACTTTTAAAGTTAATGTCTCTAATTGCAAAATAATAAAAATTATGATTAAGTAATTCTCCGTTCTTTTGTTAAACGGGAAAACTAAATCTTAAGATGTCGAAGCCAAATTCACCCCCTATAATAAATAACATGATTTAAACAATTCTAACTTTTAAAGTTAATGTCTCTAATTGCAAAATAATAAAAATTATGATTAAGTAATTTTCCGTTCTATTGTTATACGGGAAAACTAAATCTTAAGATGTCAAAGCCGAATTCACCCCCTATAATAAATAACATGATTTAAACAATTCTAACTTTTAAAGTTAATGTCTCTAATTGCAAAATAATAAAAATTATGATTAAGTAATTCTCCGTTCTTTTGTTAAACCGGAAAGCTAAATCTTAAGATGTCAAAGCCGAATTCACCCCCTATAATAAATAACATGATTTAAACAATTCTAACTTTTAAAGTTAATGTCTCTAATTGCAAAATAATAAAAATTATGATTAAGTAATTCTCCGTTCTTTTGTTAAACGGGAAAACTAAATCTTAAGATGTCGAAGCCAAATTCACCCCCTATAATAAATAACATGATTTAAACAATTCTAACTTTTAAAGTTAATGTCTCTAATTGCAAAATAATAAAAATTATGATTAAGTAATTCTCCGTTCTTTTGTTAAACGGGAAAACTAAATCTTAAGATGTCAAAGCCGAATTCACCCCCTATAGTAAATAACATGATTTAAACAATTCTAACTTGTAAAGTTAATGTCTCTAATTGCAAAATAATAAAAATTATGATTAAGTAATTCTCCGTTCTTTTGTTAAACGGGAAAACTAAATCTTAAGATGTCGAAGCCAAATTCACCCCCTATAATAAATAACATGATTTAAACAATTCTAACTTTTAAAGTTAATGTCTTTAATTGCAAAATAATAAAAATTATGATTAAGTAATTTTCCGTTCTTTTGTTAAACGAGAAAACTAAATCTTAAGATGTCGAAGCCAAATTCACCCCCTATAATAAATAACATGATTTAAACAATTCTAACTTTTAAAGTTAATGTCTCTAATTGCAAAATAATAAAAATTATGATTAAGTAATTCTCCGTTCTTTTGTTAAACCGGAAAGCTAAATCTTAAGATGTCAAAGCCGAATTCACCCCCTATAATAAATAACATGATTTAAACAATTCTAACTTTTAAAGTTAATGTCTCTATTTGCAAAATAATAAAAATTATGATTAAGTAATTCTCCGGTCTTTTGTTAAACGGGAAAACTAAATCTTAAGATGTCAAAGCCAAATTCACCCCCTATAATAAATAACATGATTTAAACAATTCTAACTTTTAAAGTTAATGTCTCTAATTGCAAAATAATAAAAATTATGATTAAGTAATTTTCCGTTCTTTTGTTAAACGGGAAAACTAAATCTTAAGATGTCAAAGCCGAATTCACCCCCTATAATAAATAACATGATTTAAACAATTCTAACTTTTAAAGTTAATGTCTCTATTTGCAAAATAATAAAAATTATGATTAAGTAATTTTCCGTTCTTTTGTTAAACGAGAAAACTAAATCTTAAGATGTCGAAGCCAAATTCACCCCCTATAATAAATAACATGATTTAAACAATTCTAACTTTTAAAGTTAATGTCTCTAATTGCAAAATAATAAAAATTATGATTAAGTAATTTTCCGTTCTTTTGTTAAACGGGAAAACTAAATCTTAAGATGTCAAAGCCGAATTCACCCCCTATAATAAATAACATGATTTAAACAATTCTAACTTTTAAAGTTAATGTCTCTAATTGCAAAATAATAAAAATTATGATTAAGTAATTCTCCGTTCTTTTGTTAAACGGGAAAACTAAATCTTAAGATGTCAAAGCCAAATTCACCCCCTATAATAAATAACATGATTTAAACAATTCTAACTTTTAAAGTTAATGTCTCTAATTGCAAAATAATAAAAATTATGATTAAGTAATTCTCCGTTCTTTTGTTAAACGGGAAAACTAAATCTTAAGATGTCAAAGCCGAATTCACCCCCTATAGTAAATAACATGATTTAAACAATTCTAACTTTTAAAGTTAATGTCTCTAATTGCAAAATAATAAAAATTATGATTAAGTAATTCTCCGTTCTTTTGTTAAACGGCAAAACCAAATCTTAAGATGTCGAAGCCGAATTCACCCCCTATAATAAATAACATGATTTAAACAATTCTGACTTTTAAAGTTAATGTCTCTAATTGCAAAATAATAAAAATTATGACTAAATAATTCTCCGTTCTTTTAACGGGAAAACTAAATCTTAAGATGTCAAAGCCGAATTCACCCCCTATAATAAATAACATGATTTAAACAATTCTAACTTTTAAAGTTAATGTCTCTAATTGCAAAATAATAAAAATTATGATTAAGTAATTCTCCGTTCTTTTGTTAAACGGGAAAACTAAGTCTTAAGATGTCAAAGCCGAATTCACCCCCTATAATAAATAACATGATTTAAACAATTCTAACTTTTAAAGTTAATGTCTCTAATTGCAAAATAATAAAAATTATGATTAAGTAATTCTCCGTTCTTTTGTTAAACGGGAAAACTAAATCTTAAGATGTCGAAGCCAAATTCACCCCCTATAATAAATAACATGATTTAAACAATTCTAACTTTTAAAGTTAATGTCTCTAATTGCAAAATAATAAAAATTATGATTAAGTAATTCTCCGTTCTATTGTTAAACGGGAAAACTAAATCTTAAGATGTCAACGCCGAATTCACCCCCTATAATAAATAACATGATTTAAACAATTCTAACTTTTAAAGTTAATGTCTCTAATTGCAAAATAATAAAAATTATGATTAAGTAATTCTCCGTTCTTTTGTTAAACGGGAAAACTAAATCTTAAGATGTCGAAGCCAAATTCACCCCCTATAATAAATAACATGATTTAAACAATTCTAACTTTTAAAGTTAATGTCTCTAATTGCAAAATAATAAAAATTATGATTAAGTAATTTTCCGTTCTTTTGTTAAACGGGAAAACTAAATCTTAAGATGTCAAAGCCGAATTCACCCCCTATAATAAATAACATGATTTAAACAATTCTAACTTTTAAAGTTAATGTCTCTAATTGCAAAATAATAAAAATTATGATTAAGTAATTCTCCGTTCTTTTGTTAAACGGGAAAACTAAATCTTAAGATGTCGAAGCCAAATTCACCCCCTATAATAAATAACATGATTTAAACAATTCTAACTTTTAAAGTTAATGTCTCTAATTGCAAAATAATAAAAATTATGATTAAGTAATTCTCCGTTCTATTGTTAAACGGGAAAACTAAATCTTAAGATGTCGAAGCCAAATTCACCCCCTATAATAAATAACATGATTTAAACAATTCTAACTTTTAAAGTTAATGTCTCTAATTGCAAAATAATAAAAATTATGATTAAGTAATTCTCCGTTCTATTGTTAAACGGGAAAACTAAATCTTAAGATGTCGAAGCCAAATTCACCCCCTATAATAAATAACATGATTTAAACAATTCTAACTTTTAAAGTTAATGTCTCTAATTGCAAAATAATAAAAATTATGATTAAGTAATTCTCCGTTCTATTGTTAAACGGGAAAACTAAATCTTAAGATGTCAACGCCGAATTCACCCCCTATAATAAATAACATGATTTAAACAATTCTAACTTTTAAAGTTAATGTCTCTAATTGCAAAATAATAAAAATTATGATTAAGTAATTCTCCGTTCTTTTGTTAAACGGGAAAACTAAATCTTAAGATGTCGAAGCCAAATTCACCCCCTATAATAAATAACATGATTTAAACAATTCTAACTTTTAAAGTTAATGTCTCTAATTGCAAAATAATAAAAATTATGATTAAGTAATTCTCCGTTCTTTTGTTAAACCGGAAAGCTAAATCTTAAGATGTCAAAGCCGAATTCACCCCCTATAATAAATAACATGATTTAAACAATTCTAACTTTTAAAGTTAATGTCTCTAATTGCAAAATAATAAAAATTATGATTAAGTAATTCTCCGTTCTTTTGTTAAACGGGAAAACTAAATCTTAAGATGTCAAAGCCGAATTCACCCCCTATAATGAATAACATGATTTAAACAATTCTAACTTTTAAAGTTAATGTCTCTAATTGCAAAATAATAAAAATTATGATTAAGTAATTCTCCGTTCTTTTGTTAAACGGGAAAACTAAATCTTAAGATGTCGAAGCCAAATTCACCCCCTATAATAAATAACATGATTTAAACAATTCTAACTTTTAAAGTTAATGTCTCTAATTGCAAAATAATAAAAATTATGATTAAGTAATTTTCCGTTCTTTTGTTAAACGGGAAAACTAAATCTTAAGATGTCAAAGCCGAATTCACCCCCTATAATAAATAACATGATTTAAACAATTCTAACTTTTAAAGTTAATGTCTCTAATTGCAAAATAATAAAAATTATGATTAAGTAATTTTCCGTTCTATTGTTAAACGGGAAAACTAAATCTTAAGATGTCAAAGCCGAATTCACCCCCTATAATAAATAACATGATTTAAACAATTCTAACTTTTAAAGTTAATGTCTCTAATTGCAAAATAATAAAAATTATGATTAAGTAATTCTCCGTTCTTTTGTTAAACCGGAAAGCTAAATCTTAAGATGTCAAAGCCGAATTCACCCCCTATAATAAATAACATGATTTAAACAATTCTAACTTTTAAAGTTAATGTCTCTAATTGCAAAATAATAAAAATTATGATTAAGTAATTCTCCGTTCTTTTGTTAAACGGGAAAACTAAATCTTAAGATGTCGAAGCCAAATTCACCCCCTATAATAAATAACATGATTTAAACAATTCTAACTTTTAAAGTTAATGTCTCTAATTGCAAAATAATAAAAATTATGATTAAGTAATTCTCCGTTCTTTTGTTAAACCGGAAAGCTAAATCTTAAGATGTCAAAGCCGAATTCACCCCCTATAATAAATAACATGATTTAAACAATTCTAACTTTTAAAGTTAATGTCTCTAATTGCAAAATAATAAAAATTATGATTAAGTAATTCTCCGTTCTTTTGTTAAACGGGAAAACTAAATCTTAAGATGTCGAAGCCAAATTCACCCCCTATAATAAATAACATGATTTAAACAATTCTAACTTTTAAAGTTAATGTCTCTAATTGCAAAATAATAAAAATTATGATTAAGTAATTCTCCGTTCTTTTGTTAAACGGGAAAACTAAATCTTAAGATGTCAAAGCCGAATTCACCCCCTATAGTAAATAACATGATTTAAACAATTCTAACTTTTAAAGTTAATGTCTCTAATTGCAAAATAATAAAAATTATGATTAAGTAATTCTCCGTTCTTTTGTTAAACGGGAAAACTAAATCTTAAGATGTCGAAGCCAAATTCACCCCCTATAATAAATAACATGATTTAAACAATTCTAACTTTTAAAGTTAATGTCTCTAATTGCAAAATAATAAAAATTATGATTAAGTAATTTTCCGTTCTTTTGTTAAACGGGAAAACTAAATCTTAAGATGTCGAAGCCAAATTCACCCCCTATAATAAATAACATGATTTAAACAATTCTAACTTTTAAAGTTAATGTCTCTAATTGCAAAATAATAAAAATTATGATTAAGTAATTCTCCGTTCTTTTGTTAAACGGGAAAACTAAATCTTAAGATGTCAAAGCCGAATTCACCCCCTATAGTAAATAACATGATTTAAACAATTCTAACTTTTAAAGTTAATGTCTCTAATTGCAAAATAATAAAAATTATGATTAAGTAATTCTCCGTTCTTTTGTTAAACGGCAAAACCAAATCTTAAGATGTCGAAGCCGAATTCACCCCCTATAATAAATAACATGATTTAAACAATTCTGACTTTTAAAGTTAATGTCTCTAATTGCAAAATAATAAAAATTATGACTAAATAATTCTCCGTTCTTTTAACGGGAAAACTAAATCTTAAGATGTCAAAGCCGAATTCACCCCCTATAATAAATAACATGATTTAAACAATTCTAACTTTTAAAGTTAATGTCTCTAATTGCAAAATAATAAAAATTATGATTAAGTAATTCTCCGTTCTTTTGTTAAACGGGAAAACTAAATCTTAAGATGTCGAAGCCAAATTCACCCCCTATAATAAATAACATGATTTAAACAATTCTAACTTTTAAAGTTAATGTCTCTAATTGCAAAATAATAAAAATTATGATTAAGTAATTCTCCGTTCTTTTGTTAAACCGGAAAGCTAAATCTTAAGATGTCAAAGCCGAATTCACCCCCTATAATAAATAACATGATTTAAACAATTCTAACTTTTAAAGTTAATGTCTCTAATTGCAAAATAATAAAAATTATGATTAAGTAATTCTCCGTTCTTTTGTTAAACGGGAAAACTAAATCTTAAGATGTCGAAGCCAAATTCACCCCCTATAATAAATAACATGATTTAAACAATTCTAACTTTTAAAGTTAATGTCTCTAATTGCAAAATAATAAAAATTATGATTAAGTAATTCTCCGTTCTTTTGTTAAACGGGAAAACTAAATCTTAAGATGTCGAAGCCAAATTCACCCCCTATAATAAATAACATGATTTAAACAATTCTAACTTTTAAAGTTAATGTCTCTAATTGCAAAATAATAAAAATTATGATTAAGTAATTTTCCGTTCTTTTGTTAAACGGGAAAACTAAATCTTAAGATGTCAAAGCCGAATTCACCCCCTATAATAAATAACATGATTTAAACAATTCTAACTTTTAAAGTTAATGTCTCTAATTGCAAAATAATAAAAATTATGATTAAGTAATTTTCCGTTCTATTGTTAAACGGGAAAACTAAATCTTAAGATGTCAAAGCCGAATTCACCCCCTATAATAAATAACATGATTTAAACAATTCTAACTTTTAAAGTTAATGTCTCTAATTGCAAAATAATAAAAATTATGATTAAGTAATTCTCCGTTCTTTTGTTAAACCGGAAAGCTAAATCTTAAGATGTCAAAGCCGAATTCACCCCCTATAATAAATAACATGATTTAAACAATTCTAACTTTTAAAGTTAATGTCTCTAATTGCAAAATAATAAAAATTATGATTAAGTAATTCTCCGTTCTTTTGTTAAACGGGAAAACTAAATCTTAAGATGTCGAAGCCAAATTCACCCCCTATAATAAATAACATGATTTAAACAATTCTAACTTTTAAAGTTAATGTCTCTAATTGCAAAATAATAAAAATTATGATTAAGTAATTCTCCGTTCTTTTGTTAAACGGGAAAACTAAATCTTAAGATGTCAAAGCCGAATTCACCCCCTATAGTAAATAACATGATTTAAACAATTCTAACTTTTAAAGTTAATGTCTCTAATTGCAAAATAATAAAAATTATGATTAAGTAATTCTCCGTTCTTTTGTTAAACGGGAAAACTAAATCTTAAGATGTCGAAGCCAAATTCACCCCCTATAATAAATAACATGATTTAAACAATTCTAACTTTTAAAGTTAATGTCTCTAATTGCAAAATAATAAAAATTATGATTAAGTAATTTTCCGTTCTTTTGTTAAACGGGAAAACTAAATCTTAAGATGTCGAAGCCAAATTCACCCCCTATAATAAATAACATGATTTAAACAATTCTAACTTTTAAAGTTAATGTCTCTAATTGCAAAATAATAAAAATTATGATTAAGTAATTCTCCGTTCTTTTGTTAAACGGGAAAACTAAATCTTAAGATGTCAAAGCCGAATTCACCCCCTATAGTAAATAACATGATTTAAACAATTCTAACTTTTAAAGTTAATGTCTCTAATTGCAAAATAATAAAAATTATGATTAAGTAATTCTCCGTTCTTTTGTTAATCGGCAAAACCAAATCTTAAGATGTCGAAGCCGAATTCACCCCCTATAATAAATAACATGATTTAAACAATTCTGACTTTTAAAGTTAATGTCTCTAATTGCAAAATAATAAAAATTATGACTAAATAATTCTCCGTTCTTTTAACGGGAAAACTAAATCTTAAGATGTCAAAGCCGAATTCACCCCCTATAATAAATAACATGATTTAAACAATTCTAACTTTTAAAGTTAATGTCTCTAATTGCAAAATAATAAAAATTATGATTAAGTAATTCTCCGTTCTTTTGTTAAACGGGAAAACTAAGTCTTAAGATGTCAAAGCCGAATTCACCCCCTATAATAAATAACATGATTTAAACAATTCTAACTTTTAAAGTTAATGTCTCTAATTGCAAAATAATAAAAATTATGATTAAGTAATTCTCCGTTCTTTTGTTAAACGGGAAAACTAAATCTTAAGATGTCGAAGCCAAATTCACCCCCTATAATAAATAACATGATTTAAACAATTCTAACTTTTAAAGTTAATGTCTCTAATTGCAAAATAATAAAAATTATGATTAAGTAATTCTCCGTTCTATTGTTAAACGGGAAAACTAAATCTTAAGATGTCAACGCCGAATTCACCCCCTATAATAAATAACATGATTTAAACAATTCTAACTTTTAAAGTTAATGTCTCTAATTGCAAAATAATAAAAATTATGATTAAGTAATTCTCCGTTCTTTTGTTAAACGGGAAAACTAAATCTTAAGATGTCGAAGCCAAATTCACCCCCTATAATAAATAACATGATTTAAACAATTCTAACTTTTAAAGTTAATGTCTCTAATTGCAAAATAATAAAAATTATGATTAAGTAATTCTCCGTTCTTTTGTTAAACCGGAAAGCTAAATCTTAAGATGTCAAAGCCGAATTCACCCCCTATAATAAATAACATGATTTAAACAATTCTAACTTTTAAAGTTAATGTCTCTAATTGCAAAATAATAAAAATTATGATTAAGTAATTCTCCGTTCTTTTGTTAAACGGGAAAACTAAATCTTAAGATGTCGAAGCCAAATTCACCCCCTATAATAAATAACATGATTTAAACAATTCTAACTTTTAAAGTTAATGTCTCTAATTGCAAAATAATAAAAATTATGATTAAGTAATTTTCCGTTCTTTTGTTAAACGGGAAAACTAAATCTTAAGATGTCAAAGCCGAATTCACCCCCTATAATAAATAACATGATTTAAACAATTCTAACTTTTAAAGTTAATGTCTCTAATTGCAAAATAATAAAAATTATGATTAAGTAATTCTCCGTTCTTTTGTTAAACGGGAAAACTAAATCTTAAGATGTCGAAGCCAAATTCACCCCCTATAATAAATAACATGATTTAAACAATTCTAACTTTTAAAGTTAATGTCTCTAATTGCAAAATAATAAAAATTATGATTAAGTAATTCTCCGTTCTTTTGTTAAACCGGAAAGCTAAATCTTAAGATGTCAAAGCCGAATTCACCCCCTATAATAAATAACATGATTTAAACAATTCTAACTTTTAAAGTTAATGTCTCTAATTGCAAAATAATAAAAATTATGATTAAGTAATTCTCCGTTCTTTTGTTAAACGGGAAAACTAAATCTTAAGATGTCGAAGCCAAATTCACCCCCTATAATAAATAACATGATTTAAACAATTCTAACTTTTAAAGTTAATGTCTCTAATTGCAAAATAATAAAAATTATGATTAAGTAATTTTCCGTTCTTTTGTTAAACGGGAAAACTAAATCTTAAGATGTCAAAGCCGAATTCACCCCCTATAATAAATAACATGATTTAAACAATTCTAACTTTTAAAGTTAATGTCTCTAATTGCAAAATAATAAAAATTATGATTAAGTAATTCTCCGTTCTTTTGTTAAACGGGAAAACTAAATCTTAAGATGTCGAAGCCAAATTCACCCCCTATAATAAATAACATGATTTAAACAATTCTAACTTTTAAAGTTAATGTCTCTAATTGCAAAATAATAAAAATTATGATTAAGTAATTCTCCGTTCTTTTGTTAAACCGGAAAGCTAAATCTTAAGATGTCAAAGCCGAATTCACCCCCTATAATAAATAACATGATTTAAACAATTCTAACTTTTAAAGTTAATGTCTCTAATTGCAAAATAATAAAAATTATGATTAAGTAATTTTCCGTTCTTTTGTTAAACGGGAAAACTAAATCTTAAGATGTCAAAGCCGAATTCACCCCCTATAATAAATAACATGATTTAAACAATTCTAACTTTTAAAGTTAATGTCTCTAATTGCAAAATAATAAAAATTATGATTAAGTAATTCTCCGTTCTTTTGTTAAACGGGAAAACTAAATCTTAAGATGTCGAAGCCAAATTCACCCCCTATAATAAATAACATGATTTAAACAATTCTAACTTTTAAAGTTAATGTCTCTAATTGCAAAATAATAAAAATTATGATTAAGTAATTCTCCGTTCTTTTGTTAAACCGGAAAGCTAAATCTTAAGATGTCAAAGCCGAATTCACCCCCTATAATAAATAACATGATTTAAACAATTCTAACTTTTAAAGTTAATGTCTCTAATTGCAAAATAATAAAAATTATGATTAAGTAATTCTCCGTTCTTTTGTTAAACGGGAAAACTAAATCTTAAGATGTCGAAGCCAAATTCACCCCCTATAATAAATAACATGATTTAAACAATTCTAACTTTTAAAGTTAATGTCTCTAATTGCAAAATAATAAAAATTATGATTAAGTAATTTTCCGTTCTTTTGTTAAACGGGAAAACTAAATCTTAAGATGTCAAAGCCGAATTCACCCCCTATAATAAATAACATGATTTAAACAATTCTAACTTTTAAAGTTAATGTCTCTAATTGCAAAATAATAAAAATTATGATTAAGTAATTCTCCGTTCTTTTGTTAAACGGGAAAACTAAATCTTAAGATGTCGAAGCCAAATTCACCCCCTATAATAAATAACATGATTTAAACAATTCTAACTTTTAAAGTTAATGTCTCTAATTGCAAAATAATAAAAATTATGATTAGGTAATTCTCCGTTCTTTTGTTAAACGGGAAAACTAAATCTTAAGATGTCGAAGCCAAATTCACCCCCTATAATAAATAACATGATTTAAACAATTCTAACTTTTAAAGTTAATGTCTCTAATTGCAAAATAATAAAAATTATGATTAAGTAATTCTCCGTTCTTTTGTTAAACGGGAAAACTAAATCTTAAGATGTCGAAGCCAAATTCACCCCCTATAATAAATAACATGATTTAAACAATTCTAACTTTTAAAGTTAATGTCTCTAATTGCAAAATAATAAAAATTATGATTAAGTAATTCTCCGTTCTATTGTTAAACGGGAAAACTAAATCTTAAGATGTCAACGCCGAATTCACCCCCTATAATAAATAACATGATTTAAACAATTCTAACTTTTAAAGTTAATGTCTCTAATTGCAAAATAATAAAAATTATGATTAAGTAATTCTCCGTTCTTTTGTTAAACGGGAAAACTAAATCTTAAGATGTCGAAGCCAAATTCACCCCCTATAATAAATAACATGATTTAAACAATTCTAACTTTTAAAGTTAATGTCTCTAATTGCAAAATAATAAAAATTATGATTAAGTAATTCTCCGTTCTTTTGTTAAACGGGAAAACTAAATCTTAAGATGTCAAAGCCGAATTCACCCCCTATAATGAATAACATGATTTAAACAATTCTAACTTTTAAAGTTAATGTCTCTAATTGCAAAATAATAAAAATTATGATTAAGTAATTCTCCGTTCTTTTGTTAAACGGGAAAACTAAATCTTAAGATGTCGAAGCCAAATTCACCCCCTATAATAAATAACATGATTTAAACAATTCTAACTTTTAAAGTTAATGTCTCTAATTGCAAAATAATAAAAATTATGATTAGGTAATTCTCCGTTCTATTGTTAAACGGGAAAACTAAATCTTAAGATGTCAACGCCGAATTCACCCCCTATAATAAATAACATGATTTAAACAATTCTAACTTTTAAAGTTAATGTCTCTAATTGCAAAATAATAAAAATTATGATTAGGTAATTCTCCGTTCTTTTGTTAAACGGGAAAACTAAATCTTAAGATGTCGAAGCCAAATTCACCCCCTATAATAAATAACATGATTTAAACAATTCTAACTTTTAAAGTTAATGTCTCTAATTGCAAAATAATAAAAATTATGATTAAGTAATTCTCCGTTCTTTTGTTAAACGGGAAAACTAAATCTTAAGATGTCGAAGCCAAATTCACCCCCTATAATAAATAACATGATTTAAACAATTCTAACTTTTAAAGTTAATGTCTCTAATTGCAAAATAATAAAAATTATGATTAAGTAATTCTCCGTTCTATTGTTAAACGGGAAAACTAAATCTTAAGATGTCAACGCCGAATTCACCCCCTATAATAAATAACATGATTTAAACAATTCTAACTTTTAAAGTTAATGTCTCTAATTGCAAAATAATAAAAATTATGATTAAGTAATTCTCCGTTCTTTTGTTAAACGGGAAAACTAAATCTTAAGATGTCGAAGCCAAATTCACCCCCTATAATAAATAACATGATTTAAACAATTCTAACTTTTAAAGTTAATGTCTCTAATTGCAAAATAATAAAAATTATGATTAAGTAATTCTCCGTTCTTTTGTTAAACGGGAAAACTAAATCTTAAGATGTCAAAGCCGAATTCACCCCCTATAATGAATAACATGATTTAAACAATTCTAACTTTTAAAGTTAATGTCCCTAATTGCAAAATAATAAAAATTATGATTAAGTAATTCTCCGTTCTTTTGTTAAACGGGAAAACTAAATCTTAAGATGTCGAAGCCAAATTCACCCCCTATAATAAATAACATGATTTAAACAATTCTAACTTTTAAAGTTAATGTCTCTAATTGCAAAATAATAAAAATTATGATTAAGTAATTTTCCGTTCTTTTGTTAAACGGGAAAACTAAATCTTAAGATGTCAAAGCCGAATTCACCCCCTATAATAAATAACATGATTTAAACAATTCTAACTTTTAAAGTTAATGTCTCTAATTGCAAAATAATAAAAATTATGATTAAGTAATTCTCCGTTCTTTTGTTAAACGGGAAAACTAAATCTTAAGATGTCGAAGCCAAATTCACCCCCTATAATAAATAACATGATTTAAACAATTCTAACTTTTAAAGTTAATGTCTCTAATTGCAAAATAATAAAAATTATGATTAAGTAATTCTCCGTTCTTTTGTTAAACGGGAAAACTAAATCTTAAGATGTCGAAGCCAAATTCACCCCCTATAATAAATAACATGATTTAAACAATTCTAACTTTTAAAGTTAATGTCTCTAATTGCAAAATAATAAAAATTATGATTAAGTAATTCTCCGTTCTTTTGTTAAACGGGAAAACTAAATCTTAAGATGTCGAAGCCAAATTCACCCCCTATAATAAATAACATGATTTAAACAATTCTAACTTTTAAAGTTAATGTCTCTAATTGCAAAATAATAAAAATTATGATTAAGTAATTCTCCGTTCTTTTGTTAAACGGGAAAACTAAATCTTAAGATGTCGAAGCCAAATTCACCCCCTATAATAAATAACATGATTTAAACAATTCTAACTTTTAAAGTTAATGTCTCTAATTGCAAAATAATAAAAATTATGATTAAGTAATTCTCCGTTCTTTTGTTAAACGGGAAAACTAAATCTTAAGATGTCGAAGCCGAATTCACCCCCTATAATAAATAACATGATTTAAACAATTCTAACTTTTAAAGTTAATGTCTCTAATTGCAAAATAATAAAAATTATGATTAAGTAATTCTCCGTTCTTTTGTTAAACGGGAAAACTAAATCTTAAGATGTCGAAGCCGAATTCACCCCCTATAATAAATAACATGATTTAAACAATTCTAACTTTTAAAGTTAATGTCTCTAATTGCAAAATAATAAAAATTATGATTAAGTAATTCTCCGTTCTTCTGTTAAACGTGAAAACTAAATCTTAAGATGTCGAAGCCAAATTCACCCCCTATAATAAATAACATGATTTAAACAATTCTAACTTTTAAAGTTAATGTCTCTAATTGCAAAATAATAAAAATTATGATTAAGTAATTCTCCGTTCTTTTGTTAAACGGGAAAACTAAATCTTAAGATGTCGAAGCCGAATTCACCCCCTATAATAAATAACATGATTTAAACAATTCTAACTTTTAAAGTTAATGTCTCTAATTGCAAAATAATAAAAATTATGATTAAGTAATTCTCCGTTCTTTTGTTAAACGGGAAAACTAAATCTTAAGATGTCGAAGCCAAATTCACCCCCTATAATAAATAACATGATTTAAACAATTCTAACTTTTAAAGTTAATGTCTCTAATTGCAAAATAATAAAAATTATGATTAAGTAATTCTCCGTTCTTTTGTTAAACGGGAAAACTAAATCTTAAGATGTCGAAGCCGAATTCACCCCCTATAATAAATAACATGATTTAAACAATTCTAACTTTTAAAGTTAATGTCTCTAATTGCAAAATAATAAAAATTATGATTAAGTAATTTTCCGTTCTTTTGTTAAACGGGAAAACTAAATCTTAAGATGTCGAAGCCAAATTCACCCCCTATAATAAATAACATGATTTAAACAATTCTAACTTTTAAAGTTAATGTCTCTAATTGCAAAATAATAAAAATTATGATTAAGTAATTCTCCGTTCTTTTGTTAAACGGGAAAACTAAATCTTAAGATGTCGAAGCCAAATTCACCCCCTATAATAAATAACTTGATTTAAACAATTCTAACTTTTAAAGTTAATGTCTCTAATTGCAAAATAATAAAAATTATGATTAAGTAATTCTCCGTTCTTTTGTTAAACAGGAAAACTAAATCTTAAGATGTCGAAGCCGAATTCACCCCCTATAATAAATAACATGATTTAAACAATTCTAACTTTGAAAGTTAATGTCTCTAATTGCAAAATAATAAAAATTATGATTAAGTAATTTTCCGTTCTTTTGTTAAACGGGAAAACTAAATCTTAAGATGTCGAAGCCGAATTCACCCCCTATAATAAATAACATGATTTAAACAATTCTAACTTTTAAAGTTAATATCTCTAATTGCAAAATAATAAAAATTATGATTAAGTAATTCTCCGTTCTTTTGTTAAACGGGAAAACTAAATCTTAAGATGTCGAAGCCGAATTCACCCCCTATAATAAATAACATGATTTAAACAATTCTAACTTTTAAAGTTAATGTCTCTAATTGCAAAATAATAAAAATTATGAATAAGTAATTCTCCGTTCTTTTGTTAAACGGGAAAACTAAATCTTAAGATGTCGAAGCCGAATTCACCCCCTATAATAAATAACATGATTTAAACAATTCTAACTTTTAAAGTTAATATCTCTAATTGCAAAATAATAAAAATTATGATTAAGTAATTCTCCGTTCTTTTGTTAAACGGGAAAACTAAATCTTAAGATGTCAAAGCCGAATTCACCCCCTATAATAAATAACATGATTTAAACAATTCTAACTTTTAAAGTTAATGTCTCTAATTGCAAAATAATAAAAATTATGAATAAGTAATTCTCCGTTCTTTTGTTAAACGGGAAAACTAAATCTTAAGATGTCAAAGCCGAATTCACCCCCTATAATAAATAACATGATTTAAACAATTCTAACTTTTAAAGTTAATGTCTCTAATTGCAAAATAATAAAAATTATGAATAAGTAATTCTCCGTTCTTTTGTTAAACGGGAAAACTAAATCTTAAGATGTCGAAGCCGAATTCACCCCCTATAATAAATAACATGATTTAAACAATTCTAACTTTTAAAGTTAATGTCTCTAATTGCAAAATAATAAAAATTATGAATAAGTAATTCTCCGTTCTTTTGTTAAACGGGAAAACTAAATCTTAAGATGTCAAAGCCGAATTCACCCCCTATAATAAATAACATGATTTAAACAATTCTAACTTTTAAAGTTAATGTCTCTAATTGCAAAATAATAAAAATTATGACTAAATAATTCTCCGTTCTTTTGTTAAACGGGAAAACTAAATCTAAAGATGTCAAAGCCGAATTCACCCCCTATAATAAATAACATGATTTAAACAATTCTAACTTTTAAAGTTAATGTCTCTAATTGCAAAAAAATAAAAATTATGATTAAGTAATTCTCCGTTCTTTAGTTAAACGGGAAAACTAAATCTTAAGATGTCGAAGCCTAATTCACCCCCTATAATAAATAACATGATTTAAACAATTCTAACTTTTAAAGTTAATGTCTAATTGCAAAAAAATAAAAATTATGATTAAGTAATTCTCCGTTCTATTGTTAAACGGCAAAACCAAATATTAAGATGTCGAAGCCGAATTCACCCGCTGTAATGAATAACATGATTTAAACAATTCTAACTTTTAAAGTTAATGTCTCTAATTGCAAAATAATAAAAATTATGATTAAGTAATTCTCCGTTCTTTTGTTAAACGGCAAAACCAAATCTTAAGATGTCGAAGCCGAATTCACCCCCTATAATAAATAACATGATTTAAACAATTCTGACTTTTAAAGTTAATGTCTCTAATTGCAAAATAATAAAAATTATGACTAAATAATTCTCCGTTCTTTTGTTAAACGGGAAAACTAAATCTTAAGATGTCAAAGCCGAATTCACCCCCTATAATAAATAACATGATTTAAACAATTCTAACTTTTAAAGTTAATGTCTCTAATTGCAAAAAAATAAAAATTATGATTAAGTAATTCTCCGTTCTTTTGTTAAACGGCAAAACCAAATCTTAAGATGTCGAAGCCGAATTCACCCCCTATAATAAATAACATGATTTAAACAATTCTAACTTTTAAAGTTAATGTCTCTAATTGCAAAATAATAAAAATTATGACTAAATAATTCTCCGTTCTTTTGTTAAACGGGAAAACTAAATCTTAAGATGTCAAAGCCGAATTCACCCCCTATAATAAATAACATGATTTAAACAATTCTAACTTTTAAAGTTAATGTCTCTAATTGCAAAATAATAAAAATTATGATTAAGTAATTCTCCGTTCTTTTGTTAAACGGGAAAACTAAATCTTAAGATGTCGAAGCCAAATTCACCCCCTATAATAAATAACATGATTTAAACAATTCTAACTTTTAAAGTTAATATCTCTAATTGCAAAATAATAAAAATTATGATTAAGTAATTCTCCGTTCTTTTGTTAAACGGGAAAACTAAATCTTAAGATGTCGAAGCCGAATTCACCCCCTATAATAAATAACATGATTTAAACAATTCTAACTTTTAAAGTTAATGTCTCTAATTGCAAAATAATAAAAATTATGATTAAGTAATTTTCCGTTCTTTTGTTAAACGGCAAAACCAAATCTTAAGATGTCGAAGCCGAATTCACCCGCTGTAATGAATAACATGATTTAAACAATTCAACTTTTCAAGTTAATGTCTCTAATTGCAAAATAATAAAAATTATGATTAAGTAATTTTCCGTTCTTTTGTTAAACGGGAAAACTAAATCTTAAGATGTCGAAGCCGAATTCACCCCCTATAATAAATAACATGATTTAAACAATTCTAACTTTTAAAGTTAATGTCTCTAATTGCAAAATAATAAAAATTATGATTAAGTAATTCTCCGTTCTTTTGTTAAATGGGAAAACTAAATCTTAAGATGTCGAAGCCAAATTCACCCCCTATAATAAATAACATGATTTAAACAATTCTAACTTTTAAAGTTAATGTCTCTAATTGCAAAATAATAAAAATTATGATTAAGTAATTCTCCGTTCTTTTGTTAAACGGGAAAACTAAATCTTAAGATGTCAAAGCCGAATTCACCCCCTATAATAAATAACATGATTTAAACAATTCTAACTTTTAAAGTTAATGTCTCTAATTGCAAAATAATAAAAATTATGATTAAGTAATTCTCCGTTCTTTTGTTAAACGGGAAAACTAAATCTTAAGATGTCGAAGCCAAATTCACCCCCTATAATAAATAACATGATTTAAACAATTCTAACTTTTAAAGTTAATGTCTCTAATTGCAAAATAATAAAAATTATGATTAAGTAATTCTCCGTTCTTTTGTTAAACGGGAAAACTAAATCTTAAGATGTCAAAGCCGAATTCACCCCCTATAATAAATAACATGATTTAAACAATTCTAACTTTTAAAGTTAATGTCTCTAATTGCAAAATAATAAAAATTATGATTAAGTAATTCTCCGTTCTTTTGTTAAACGGGAAAACTAAATCTTAAGATGTCGAAGCCAAATTCACCCCCTATAATAAATAACATGATTTAAACAATTCTAACTTTTAAAGTTAATGTCTCTAATTGCAAAATAATAAAAATTATGATTAAGTAATTCTCCGTTCTTTTGTTAAACGGGAAAACTAAATCTTAAGATGTCAAAGCCGAATTCACCCCCTATAATAAATAACATGATTTAAACAATTCTAACTTTTAAAGTTAATGTCTCTAATTGCAAAATAATAAAAATTATGACTAAATAATTCTCCGTTCTTTTGTTAAACGGGAAAACTAAATCTAAAGATGTCAAAGCCGAATTCACCCCCTATAATAAATAACATGATTTAAACAATTCTAACTTTTAAAGTTAATGTCTCTAATTGCAAAAAAATAAAAATTATGATTAAGTAATTCTCCGTTCTTTTGTTAAACGGCAAAACCAAATCTTAAGATGTCGAAGCCGAATTCACCCGCTGTAATGAATAACATGATTTAAACAATTCTAACTTTTAAAGTTAATGTCTCTAATTGCAAAATAATAAAAATTATGATTAAGTAATTCTCCGTTCTTTTGTTAAACGGCAAAACCAAATCTTAAGATGTCGAAGCCGAATTCACCCCCTATAATAAATAACATGATTTAAACAATTCTAACTTTTAAAGTTAATGTCTCTAATTGCAAAATAATAAAAATTATGACTAAATAATTCTCCGTTCTTTTGTTAAACGGGAAAACTAAATCTTAAGATGTCAAAGCCGAATTCACCCCCTATAATAAATAACATGATTTAAACAATTCTAACTTTTAAAGTTAATGTCTCTAATTGCAAAAAAATAAAAATTATGATTAAGTAATTTTCCGTTCTTTTGTTAAACGGGAAAACTAAATCTTAAGATGTCAGAGCCGAATTCACCCCCTATAATAAATATCATGATTTAAACAATTCTAACTTTTAAAGTTAATGTCTCTAATTGCAAAATAATAAAAATTATGATTAAGTAATTCTCCGTTCTTTTGTTAAACGGGAAAACTAAATCTTAAGATGTCAAAGCCGAATTCACCCCCTATAATAAATAACATGATTTAAACAATTCTAACTTTTAAAGTTAATGTCTCTAATTGCAAAATAATAAAAATTATGATTAAGTAATTCTCCGTTCTTTTGTTAAACGGGAAAACTAAATCTTAAGGTGTCAAAGCCGAATTCACCCCCTATAATAAATAACATGATTTAAACAATTGTATCTTTTAAAGTTAATGTCTCTAATTGCAAAATAATAAAAATTATGATTAAGTAATTCTCCGATCTTTTGTTAAACGGGAAAACTAAATCTTAAGATGTCAAAGCCGAATTCACCCCCTATAGTAAATAACATGATTTAAACAATTCTAACTTTTAAAGTTAATGTCTCTAATTGCAAAATAATAAAAATTATGATTAAGTAATTCTCCGTTCTTTTGTTAAACGGGAAAACTAAATCTTAAGATGTCGAAGCCAAATTCACCCCCTATAATAAATAACATGATTTAAACAATTCTAACTTTTAAAGTTAATGTCTCTAGTTGCAAAATAATAAAAATTATGATTAAGTAATTCTCCGTTCTTTTGTTAAACGGCAAAACCAAATCTTAAGATGTCGAAGCCGAATTCACCCCCTATAATAAATAACATGATTTAAACAATTCTAACTTTTAAAGTTAATGTCTCTAATTGCAAAATAATAAAAATTATGACTAAATAATTCTCCGTTCTTTTGTTAAACGGGAAAACTAAATCTAAAGATGTCAAAGCCGAATTCACCCCCTATAATAAATAACATGATTTAAACAATTCTAACTTTTAAAGTTAATGTCTCTAATTGCAAAAAAATAAAAATTATGATTAAGTAATTCTCCGTTCTTTAGTTAAACGGGAAAACTAAATCTTAAGATTTTGAAGCCTAATTCACCCCCTATAATAAATAACATGATTTAAACAATTCTAACTTTTAAAGTTAATGTCTCTAATTGCAAAAAAATAAAAATTATGATTAAGTAATTCTCCGTTCTTTTGTTAAACGGCAAAACCAAATCTTAAGATGTCGAAGCCGAATTCACCCGCTGTAATGAATAACATGATTTAAACAATTCTAACTTTTAAAGTTAATGTCTCTAATTGCAAAATAATAAAAATTATGACTAAATAATTCTCCGTTCTTTTGTTAAACGGGAAAACTAAATCTTAAGATGTCAAAGCCGAATTCACCCCCTATAATAAATAACATGATTTAAACAATTCTAACTTTTAAAGTTAATGTCTCTAATTGCAAAAAAATAAAAATTATGATTAAGTAATTCTCCGTTCTTTTGTTAAACGGCAAAACCAAATCTTAAGATGTCGAAGCCGAATTCACCCCCTATAATAAATAACATGATTTAAACAATTCTAACTTTTAAAGTTAATGTCTCTAATTGCAAAATAATAAAAATTATGACTAAATAATTCTCCGTTCTTTTGTTAAACGGGAAAACTAAATCTTAAGATGTCAAAGCCGAATTCACCCCCTATAATAAATAACATGATTTAAACAATTCTAACTTTTAAAGTTAATGTCTCTAATTGCAAAAAAATAAAAATTATGATTAAGTAATTCTCCGTTCTTTTGTTAAACGGCAAAACCAAATCTTAAGATGTCGAAGCCGAATTCACCCCCTATAATAAATAACATGATTTAAACAATTCTAACTTTTAAAGTTAATGTCTCTAATTGCAAAATAATAAAAATTATGACTAAATAATTCTCCGTTCTTTTGTTAAACGGGAAAACTAAATCTTAAGATGTCAAAGCCGAATTCACCCCCTATAATAAATAACATGATTTAAACAATTCTAACTTTTAAAGTTAATGTCTCTAATTGCAAAATAATAAAAATTATGATTAAGTAATTCTCCGTTCTTTTGTTAAACGGGAAAACTAAATCTTAAGATGTCGAAGCCAAATTCACCCCCTATAATAAATAACATGATTTAAACAATTCTAACTTTTAAAGTTAATGTCTCTAATTGCAAAATAATAAAAATTATGACTAAATAATTCTCCGTTCTTTTGTTAAACGGGAAAACTAAATCTTAAGATGTCAAAGCCGAATTCACCCCCTATAATAAATATCATGATTTAAACAATTCTAACTTTTAAAGTTAATGTCTCTAATTGCAAAATAATAAAAATTATGATTAAGTAATTCTCCGTTCTTTTGTTAAACGGGAAAACTAAATCTTAAGATGTCGAAGCCAAATTCACCCCCTATAATAAATAACATGATTTAAACAATTCTAACTTTTAAAGTTAATGTCTCTAATTGCAAAATAATAAAAATTATGATTAAGTAATTCTACGTTCTTTTGTTAAACGGGAAAACTAAATCTTAAGATGTCAAAGCCGAATTCACCCCCTATAATAAATAACATGATTTAAACAATTCTAACTTTTAAAGTTAATGTCTCTAATTGCAAAATAATAAAAATTATGATTAAGTAATTCTCCGTTCTTTTGTTAAACGGGAAAACTAAATCTTAAGATGTCGAAGCCAAATTCACCCCCTATAATAAATAACATGATTTAAACAATTCTAACTTTTAAAGTTAATGTCTCTAATTGCAAAATAATAAAAATTATGACTAAGTAATTCTCCGTTCTTTTGTTAAACGGGAAAACTAAATCTTAAGATGTCAAAGCCGAAATCACCCCCTATAATAAATAACATGATTTAAACAATTCTAACTTTTAAAGTTAATGTCTCTAATTGCAAAATAATAAAAATTATGATTAAGTAATTCTCCGTTCTTTTGTTAAACGGGAAAACTAAATCTTAAGATGTCGAAGCCAAATTCACCCCCTATAATAAATAACATGATTTAAACAATTCTAACTTTTAAAGTTAATGTCTCTAATTGCAAAATAATAAAAATTATGATTAAGTAATTCTCCGTTCTTTTGTTAAACGGGAAAACTAAATCTTAAGATGTCAAAGCCGAATTCACCCCCTATAATAAATAACATGATTTAAACAATTCTAACTTTTAAAGTTAATGTCTCTAATTGCAAAATAATAAAAATTATGACTAAATAATTCTCCGTTCTTTTGTTAAACGGGAAAACTAAATCTAAAGATGTCAAAGCCGAATTCACCCCCTATAATAAATAACATGATTTAAACAATTCTAACTTTTAAAGTTAATGTCTCTAATTGCAAAAAAATAAAAATTATGATTAAGTAATTCTCCGTTCTTTTGTTAAACGGGAAAACTAAATCTTAAGATGTCGAAGCCAAATTCACCCCCTATAATAAATAACATGATTTAAACAATTCTAACTTTTAAAGTTAATGTCTCTAGTTGCAAAATAATAAAAATTATGATTAAGTAATTCTCCGTTCTTTTGTTAAACGGGAAAACTAAATCTAAAGATGTCGAAGCCGAATTCACCCCCTATAATGAATAACATGATTTAAACAATTCTAACTTTTAAAGTTAATGTCTCTAATTGCAAAAAAATAAAAATTATGATTAAGTAATTCTCCGTTCTTTTGTTAAACGGCAAAACCAAATCTTAAGATGTCGAAGCCGAATTCACCCCCTATAATAAATAACATGATTTAAACAATTCTAACTTTGAAAGTTAATGTCTCTAATTGCAAAATAATAAAAATTATGACTAAATAATTCTCCGTTCTTTTGTTAAACGGGAAAACTAAATCTAAAGATGTCGAAGCCGAATTCACCCCCTATAATGAATAACATGATTTAAACAATTCTAACTTTTAAAGTTAATGTCTCTAATTGCAAAAAAATAAAAATTATGATTAAGTAATTCTCCGTTCTTTTGTTACACGGCAAAACCAAATCTTAAGATGTCGAAGCCGAATTCACCCCCTATAATAAATAACATGATTTAAACAATTCTAACTTTTAAAGTTAATGTCTCTAATTGCAAAAAAATAAAAATTATGATTAAGTAATTCTCCGTTCTTTTGTTAAACGGCAAAACCAAATCTTAAGATGTCGAAGCCGAATTCACCCCCTATAATAAATAACATGATTTAAACAATTCTATCTTTTAAAGTTAATGTCTCTAATTGCAAAATAATAAAAATTATGATTAAGTAATTCTCCGATCTTTTGTTAAACGGGAAAACTAAATCTTAAGATGTCAAAGCCGAATTCACCCCCTATAGTAAATAACATGATTTAAACAATTCTAACTTTTAAAGTTAATGTCTCTAATTGCAAAATAATAAAAATTATGATTAAGTAATTCTCCGTTCTTTTGTTAAACGGGAAAACTAAATCTTAAGATGTCGAAGCCAAATTCACCCCCTATAATAAATAACATGATTTAAACAATTCTAACTTTTAAAGTTAATGTCTCTAATTGCAAAATAATAAAAATTATGACTAAGTAATTCTCCGTTCTTTTGTTAAACGGGAAAACTAAATCTTAAGATGTCAAAGCCGAATTCACCCCCTATAATAAATAACATGATTTAAACAATTCTAACTTTTAAAGTTAATGTCTCTAATTGCAAAATAATAAAAATTATGATTAAGTAATTCTCCGTTCTTTTGTTAAACGGGAAAACTAAATCTTAAGATGTCGAAGCCAAATTCACCCCCTATAATAAATAACATGATTTAAACAATTCTAACTTTTAAAGTTAATGTCTCTAATTGCAAAATAATAAAAATTATGATTAAGTAATTCTCCGTTCTTTTGTTAAACGGGAAAACTAAATCTTAAGATGTCAAAGCCGAATTCACCCCCTATAATAAATAACATGATTTAAACAATTCTAACTTTTAAAGTTAATGTCTCTAATTGCAAAATAATAAAAATTATGACTAAATAATTCTCCGTTCTTTTGTTAAACGGGAAAACTAAATCTAAAGATGTCAAAGCCGAATTCACCCCCTATAATAAATAACATGATTTAAACAATTCTAACTTTTAAAGTTAATGTCTCTAATTGCAAAAAAATAAAAATTATGATTAAGTAATTCTCCGTTCTTTTGTTAAACGGGAAAACTAAATCTTAAGATGTCGAAGCCAAATTCACCCCCTATAATAAATAACATGATTTAAACAATTCTAACTTTTAAAGTTAATGTCTCTAGTTGCAAAATAATAAAAATTATGATTAAGTAATTCTCCGTTCTTTTGTTAAACGGGAAAACTAAATCTAAAGATGTCGAAGCCGAATTCACCCCCTATAATGAATAACATGATTTAAACAATTCTAACTTTTAAAGTTAATGTCTCTAATTGCAAAAAAATAAAAATTATGATTAAGTAATTCTCCGTTCTTTTGTTAAACGGCAAAACCAAATCTTAAGATGTCGAAGCCGAATTCACCCCCTATAATAAATAACATGATTTAAACAATTCTAACTTTGAAAGTTAATGTCTCTAATTGCAAAATAATAAAAATTATGACTAAATAATTCTCCGTTCTTTTGTTAAACGGGAAAACTAAATCTAAAGATGTCGAAGCCGAATTCACCCCCTATAATGAATAACATGATTTAAACAATTCTAACTTTTAAAGTTAATGTCTCTAATTGCAAAAAAATAAAAATTATGATTAAGTAATTCTCCGTTCTTTTGTTAAACGGCAAAACCAAATCTTAAGATGTCGAAGCCGAATTCACCCCCTATAATAAATAACATGATTTAAACAATTCTAACTTTTAAAGTTAATGTCTCTAATTGCAAAAAAATAAAAATTATGATTAAGTAATTCTCCGTTCTTTTGTTAAACGGCAAAACCAAATCTTAAGATGTCGAAGCCGAATTCACCCCCTATAATAAATAACATGATTTAAACAATTCTATCTTTTAAAGTTAATGTCTCTAATTGCAAAATAATAAAAATTATGATTAAGTAATTCTCCGATCTTTTGTTAAACGGGAAAACTAAATCTTAAGATGTCAAAGCCGAATTCACCCCCTATAATAAATAACATGATTTAAACAATTCTAACTTTTAAAGTTAATGTCTCTAATTGCAAAATAATAAAAATTATGATTAAGTAATTCTCCGTTCTTTTGTTAAACGGGAAAACTAAATCTTAAGATGTCGAAGCCAAATTCACCCCCTATAATAAATAACATGATTTAAACAATTCTAACTTTTAAAGTTAATGTCTCTAATTGCAAAATAATAAAAATTATGATTAAGTAATTCTCCGTTCTTTTGTTAAACGGGAAAACTAAATCTTAAGATGTCAAAGCCGAATTCACCCCCTATAATAAATAACATGATTTAAACAATTCTAACTTTTAAAGTTAATGTCTCTAATTGCAAAATAATAAAAATTATGACTAAATAATTCTCCGTTCTTTTGTTAAACGGGAAAACTAAATCTTAAGATGTCGAAGCCAAATTCACCCCCTATAATAAATAACATGATTTAAACAATTCTAACTTTTAAAGTTAATGTCTCTAATTGCAAAATAATAAAAATTATGACTAAGTAATTCTCCGTTCTTTTGTTAAACGGGAAAACTAAATCTTAAGATGTCAAAGCCGAATTCACCCCCTATAATAAATAACATGATTTAAACAATTCTAACTTTTAAAGTTAATGTCTCTAATTGCAAAATAATAAAAATTATGATTAAGTAATTCTCCGTTCTTTTGTTAAACGGGAAAACTAAATCTTAAGATGTCGAAGCCAAATTCACCCCCTATAATAAATAACATGATTTAAACAATTCTAACTTTTAAAGTTAATGTCTCTAATTGCAAAATAATAAAAATTATGATTAAGTAATTCTCCGTTCTTTTGTTAAACGGGAAAACTAAATCTTAAGATGTCAAAGCCGAATTCACCCCCTATAATAAATAACATGATTTAAACAATTCTAACTTTTAAAGTTAATGTCTCTAATTGCAAAATAATAAAAATTATGACTAAATAATTCTCCGTTCTTTTGTTAAACGGGAAAACTAAATCTAAAGATGTCAAAGCCGAATTCACCCCCTATAATAAATAACATGATTTAAACAATTCTAACTTTTAAAGTTAATGTCTCTAATTGCAAAAAAATAAAAATTATGATTAAGTAATTCTCCGTTCTTTTGTTAAACGGGAAAACTAAATCTTAAGATGTCGAAGCCAAATTCACCCCCTATAATAAATAACATGATTTAAACAATTCTAACTTTTAAAGTTAATGTCTCTAGTTGCAAAATAATAAAAATTATGATTAAGTAATTCTCCGTTCTTTTGTTAAACGGGAAAACTAAATCTAAAGATGTCGAAGCCGAATTCACCCCCTATAATGAATAACATGATTTAAACAATTCTAACTTTTAAAGTTAATGTCTCTAATTGCAAAAAAATAAAAATTATGATTAAGTAATTCTCCGTTCTTTTGTTAAACGGCAAAACCAAATCTTAAGATGTCGAAGCCGAATTCACCCCCTATAATAAATAACATGATTTAAACAATTCTAACTTTGAAAGTTAATGTCTCTAATTGCAAAATAATAAAAATTATGACTAAATAATTCTCCGTTCTTTTGTTAAACGGGAAAACTAAATCTAAAGATGTCGAAGCCGAATTCACCCCCTATAATGAATAACATGATTTAAACAATTCTAACTTTTAAAGTTAATGTCTCTAATTGCAAAAAAATAAAAATTATGATTAAGTAATTCTCCGTTCTTTTGTTAAACGGCAAAACCAAATCTTAAGATGTCGAAGCCGAATTCACCCCCTATAATAAATAACATGATTTAAACAATTCTAACTTTTAAAGTTAATGTCTCTAATTGCAAAAAAATAAAAATTATGATTAAGTAATTCTCCGTTCTTTTGTTAAACGGCAAAACCAAATCTTAAGATGTCGAAGCCGAATTCACCCCCTATAATAAATAACATGATTTAAACAATTCTATCTTTTAAAGTTAATGTCTCTAATTGCAAAATAATAAAAATTATGATTAAGTAATTCTCCGATCTTTTGTTAAACGGGAAAACTAAATCTTAAGATGTCAAAGCCGAATTCACCCCCTATAGTAAATAACATGATTTAAACAATTCTAACTTTTAAAGTTAATGTCTCTAATTGCAAAATAATAAAAATTATGATTAAGTAATTCTCCGTTCTTTTGTTAAACGGGAAAACTAAATCTTAAGATGTCGAAGCCAAATTCACCCCCTATAATAAATAACATGATTTAAACAATTCTAACTTTTAAAGTTAATGTCTCTAATTGCAAAATAATAAAAATTATGATTAAGTAATTTTCCGTTCTTTTGTTAAACGGGAAAACTAAATCTTAAGATGTCGAAGCCAAATTCACCCCCTATAATAAATAACATGATTTAAACAATTCTAACTTTTAAAGTTAATGTCTCTAATTGCAAAATAATAAAAATTATGATTAAGTAATTTTCCGTTCTTTTGTTAAACGGGAAAACTAAATCTTAAGATGTCGAAGCCAAATTCACCCCCTATAATAAATATCATGATTTAAACAATTCTAACTTTTAAAGTTAATGTCTCTAATTGCAAAATAATAAAAATTATGATTAAGTAATTCTCCGTTCTTTTGTTAAACGGGAAAACTAAATCTTAAGATGTCGAAGCCAAATTCACCCCCTATAATAAATAACATGATTTAAACAATTCTAACTTTTAAAGTTAATGTCTCTAATTGCAAAATAATAAAAATTATGATTAAGTAATTTTCCGTTCTTTTGTTAAACGGGAAAACTAAATCTTAAGATGTCGAAGCCAAATTCACCCCCTATAATAAATAACATGATTTAAACAATTCTAACTTTTAAAGTTAATGTCTCTAATTGCAAAATAATAAAAATTATGATTAAGTAATTTTCCGTTCTTTTGTTAAACGGGAAAACTAAATCTTAAGATGTCGAAGCCAAATTCACCCCCTATAATAAATATCATGATTTAAACAATTCTAACTTTTAAAGTTAATGTCTCTAATTGCAAAATAATAAAAATTATGATTAAGTAATTCTCCGTTCTTTTGTTAAACGGGAAAACTAAATCTTAAGATGTCGAAGCCAAATTCACCCCCTATAATAAATAACATGATTTAAACAATTCTAACTTTTAAAGTTAATGTCTCTAATTGCAAAATAATAAAAATTATGATTAAGTAATTTTCCGTTCTTTTGTTAAACGGGAAAACTAAATCTTAAGATGTCGAAGCCAAATTCACCCCCTATAATAAATAACATGATTTAAACAATTCTAACTTTTAAAGTTAATGTCTCTAATTGCAAAATAATAAAAATTATGATTAAGTAATTCTCCGTTCTTTTGTTAAACGGGAAAACTAAATCTTAAGATGTCGAAGCCGAATTCACCCCCTATAATAAATAACATGATTTAAACAATTCTAACTTTTAAAGTTAATGTCTCTAATTGCAAAATAATAAAAATTATGATTAAGTAATTTTCCGTTCTTTTGTTAAACGGCAAAACCAAATCTTAAGATGTCGAAGCCGAATTCACCCGCTGTAATGAATAACATGATTTAAACAATTCTAACTTTTCAAGTTAATGTCTCTAATTGCAAAATAATAAAAATTATGATTAAGTAATTCTCCGTTCTTTTGTTAAACGGGAAAACTAAATCTTAAGATGTCGAAGCCAAATTCACCCCCTATAATAAATAACATGATTTAAACAATTCTAACTTTTAAAGTTAATGTCTCTAATTGCAAAATAATAAAAATTATGATTAAGTAATTCTCCGTTCTTTTGTTAAACGGGAAAACTAAATCTTAAGATGTCGAAGCCAAATTCACCCCCTATAATAAATAACATGATTTAAACAATTCTAACTTTGAAAGTTAATGTCTCTAATTGCAAAATAATAAAAATTATGATTAAGTAATTTTCCGTTCTTTTGTTAAACGGGAAAACTAAATCTTAAGATGTCGAAGCCAAATTCACCCCCTATAATAAATATCATGATTTAAACAATTCTAACTTTTAAAGTTAATGTCTCTAATTGCAAAATAATAAAAATTATGATTAAGTAATTCTCCGTTCTTTTGTTAAACGGGAAAACTAAATCTTAAGATGTCGAAGCCAAATTCACCCCCTATAATAAATAACATGATTTAAACAATTCTAACTTTTAAAGTTAATGTCTCTAATTGCAAAATAATAAAAATTATGATTAAGTAATTTTCCGTTCTTTTGTTAAACGGGAAAACTAAATCTTAAGATGTCGAAGCCAAATTCACCCCCTATAATAAATAACATGATTTAAACAATTCTAACTTTTAAAGTTAATGTCTCTAATTGCAAAATAATAAAAATTATGATTAAGTAATTTTCCGTTCTTTTGTTAAACGGGAAAACTAAATCTTAAGATGTCGAAGCCAAATTCACCCCCTATAATAAATATCATGATTTAAACAATTCTAACTTTTAAAGTTAATGTCTCTAATTGCAAAATAATAAAAATTATGATTAAGTAATTCTCCGTTCTTTTGTTAAACGGGAAAACTAAATCTTAAGATGTCGAAGCCAAATTCACCCCCTATAATAAATAACATGATTTAAACAATTCTAACTTTTAAAGTTAATGTCTCTAATTGCAAAATAATAAAAATTATGATTAAGTAATTTTCCGTTCTTTTGTTAAACGGGAAAACTAAATCTTAAGATGTCGAAGCCAAATTCACCCCCTATAATAAATAACATGATTTAAACAATTCTAACTTTTAAAGTTAATGTCTCTAATTGCAAAATAATAAAAATTATGATTAAGTAATTCTCCGTTCTTTTGTTAAACGGGAAAACTAAATCTTAAGATGTCGAAGCCGAATTCACCCCCTATAATAAATAACATGATTTAAACAATTCTAACTTTTAAAGTTAATGTCTCTAATTGCAAAATAATAAAAATTATGATTAAGTAATTTTCCGTTCTTTTGTTAAACGGCAAAACCAAATCTTAAGATGTCGAAGCCGAATTCACCCGCTGTAATGAATAACATGATTTAAACAATTCTAACTTTTCAAGTTAATGTCTCTAATTGCAAAATAATAAAAATTATGATTAAGTAATTCTCCGTTCTTTTGTTAAACGGGAAAACTAAATCTTAAGATGTCGAAGCCAAATTCACCCCCTATAATAAATAACATGATTTAAACAATTCTAACTTTTAAAGTTAATGTCTCTAATTGCAAAATAATAAAAATTATGATTAAGTAATTCTCCGTTCTTTTGTTAAACGGGAAAACTAAATCTTAAGATGTCGAAGCCAAATTCACCCCCTATAATAAATAACATGATTTAAACAATTCTAACTTTGAAAGTTAATGTCTCTAATTGCAAAATAATAAAAATTATGATTAAGTAATTTTCCGTTCTTTTGTTAAACGGGAAAACTAAATCTTAAGATGTCGAAGCCAAATTCACCCCCTATAATAAATAACATGATTTAAACAATTCTAACTTTTAAAGTTAATATCTCTAATTGCAAAATAATAAAAATTATGATTAAGTAATTCTCCGTTCTTTTGTTAAACGGGAAAACTAAATCTTAAGATGTCGAAGCCGAATTCACCCCCTATAATAAATAACATGATTTAAACAATTCTAACTTTTAAAGTTAATGTCTCTAATTGCAAAATAATAAAAATTATGATTAAGTAATTTTCCGTTCTTTTGTTAAACGGCAAAACCAAATCTTAAGATGTCGAAGCCGAATTCACCCGCTGTAATGAATAACATGATTTAAACAATTCTAACTTTTCAAGTTAATGTCTCTAATTGCAAAATAATAAAAATTATGATTAAGTAATTTTCCGTTCTTTTGTTAAACGGGAAAACTAAATCTTAAGATGTCGAAGCCGAATTCACCCCCTATAATAAATAACATGATTTAAACAATTCTAACTTTTAAAGTTAATGTCTCTAATTGCAAAATAATAAAAATTATGATTAAGTAATTCTACGTTCTTTTGTTAAACGGGAAAACTAAATCTTAAGATGTCAAAGCCGAATTCACCCCCTATAATAAATAACATGATTTAAACAATTCTAACTTTTAAAGTTAATGTCTCTAATTGCAAAATAATAAAAATTATGATTAAGTAATTCTCCGTTCTTTTGTTAAACGGGAAAACTAAATCTTAAGATGTCGAAGCCAAATTCACCCCCTATAATAAATAACATGATTTAAACAATTCTAACTTTTAAAGTTAATGTCTCTAATTGCAAAATAATAAAAATTATGACTAAGTAATTCTCCGTTCTTTTGTTAAACGGGAAAACTAAATCTTAAGATGTCAAAGCCGAATTCACCCCCTATAATAAATAACATGATTTAAACAATTCTAACTTTTAAAGTTAATGTCTCTAATTGCAAAATAATAAAAATTATGATTAAGTAATTCTCCGTTCTTTTGTTAAACGGGAAAACTAAATCTTAAGATGTCGAAGCCAAATTCACCCCCTATAATAAATAACATGATTTAAACAATTCTAACTTTTAAAGTTAATGTCTCTAATTGCAAAATAATAAAAATTATGATTAAGTAATTCTCCGTTCTTTTGTTAAACGGGAAAACTAAATCTTAAGATGTCAAAGCCGAATTCACCCCCTATAATAAATAACATGATTTAAACAATTCTAACTTTTAAAGTTAATGTCTCTAATTGCAAAATAATAAAAATTATGACTAAATAATTCTCCGTTCTTTTGTTAAACGGGAAAACTAAATCTAAAGATGTCAAAGCCGAATTCACCCCCTATAATAAATAACATGATTTAAACAATTCTAACTTTTAAAGTTAATGTCTCTAATTGCAAAAAAATAAAAATTATGATTAAGTAATTCTCCGTTCTTTTGTTAAACGGGAAAACTAAATCTTAAGATGTCGAAGCCAAATTCACCCCCTATAATAAATAACATGATTTAAACAATTCTAACTTTTAAAGTTAATGTCTCTAGTTGCAAAATAATAAAAATTATGATTAAGTAATTCTCCGTTCTTTTGTTAAACGGGAAAACTAAATCTAAAGATGTCGAAGCCGAATTCACCCCCTATAATGAATAACATGATTTAAACAATTCTAACTTTTAAAGTTAATGTCTCTAATTGCAAAAAAATAAAAATTATGATTAAGTAATTCTCCGTTCTTTTGTTAAACGGCAAAACCAAATCTTAAGATGTCGAAGCCGAATTCACCCCCTATAATAAATAACATGATTTAAACAATTCTAACTTTGAAAGTTAATGTCTCTAATTGCAAAATAATAAAAATTATGACTAAATAATTCTCCGTTCTTTTGTTAAACGGGAAAACTAAATCTAAAGATGTCGAAGCCGAATTCACCCCCTATAATGAATAACATGATTTAAACAATTCTAACTTTTAAAGTTAATGTCTCTAATTGCAAAAAAATAAAAATTATGATTAAGTAATTCTCCGTTCTTTTGTTAAACGGCAAAACCAAATCTTAAGATGTCGAAGCCGAATTCACCCCCTATAATAAATAACATGATTTAAACAATTCTAACTTTTAAAGTTAATGTCTCTAATTGCAAAAAAATAAAAATTATGATTAAGTAATTCTCCGTTCTTTTGTTAAACGGCAAAACCAAATCTTAAGATGTCGAAGCCGAATTCACCCCCTATAATAAATAACATGATTTAAACAATTCTATCTTTTAAAGTTAATGTCTCTAATTGCAAAATAATAAAAATTATGATTAAGTAATTCTCCGATCTTTTGTTAAACGGGAAAACTAAATCTTAAGATGTCAAAGCCGAATTCACCCCCTATAGTAAATAACATGATTTAAACAATTCTAACTTTTAAAGTTAATGTCTCTAATTGCAAAATAATAAAAATTATGATTAAGTAATTCTCCGTTCTTTTGTTAAACGGGAAAACTAAATCTTAAGATGTCAAAGCCGAATTCACCCCCTATAATAAATAACATGATTTAAACAATTCTAACTTTTAAAGTTAATGTCTCTAATTGCAAAATAATAAAAATTATGATTAAGTAATTCTCCGTTCTTTTGTTAAACGGGAAAACTAAATCTTAAGATGTCGAAGCCAAATTCACCCCCTATAATAAATAACATGATTTAAACAATTCTAACTTTTAAAGTTAATGTCTCTAATTGCAAAATAATAAAAATTATGATTAAGTAATTCTCCGTTCTTTTGTTAAACGGCAAAACCAAATCTTAAGATGTCAAAGCCGAATTCACCCCCTATAATAAATAACATGATTTAAACAATTCTAACTTTTAAAGTTAATGTCTCTAATTGCAAAATAATAAAAATTATGACTAAATAATTCTCCGTTCTTTTGTTAAACGGGAAAACTAAATCTTAAGATGTCAAAGCCGAATTCACCCCCTATAATAAATAACATGATTTAAACAATTCTAACTTTTAAAGTTAATGTCTCTAATTGCAAAATAATAAAAATTATGATTAAGTAATTCTCCGTTCTTTTGTTAAACGGGAAAACTAAATCTTAAGATGTCGAAGCCAAATTCACCCCCTATAATAAATAACATGATTTAAACAATTCTAACTTTTAAAGTTAATGTCTCTAATTGCAAAATAATAAAAATTATGATTAAGTAATTTTCCGTTCTTTTGTTAAACGGGAAAACTAAATCTTAAGATGTCGAAGCCAAATTCACTCCCTATAATAAATAACATGATTTAAACAATTCTAACTTTTAAAGTTAATGTCTCTAATTGCAAAATAATAAAAATTATGATTAAGTAATTCTCCGTTCTTTTGTTAAACGGGAAAACTAAATCTTAAGATGTCAAAGCCGAATTCACCCCCTATAATAAATAACATGATTTAAACAATTCTAACTTTTAAAGTTAATGTCTCTAATTGCAAAATAATAAAAATTATGATTAAGTAATTCTCCGTTCTTTTGTTAAACGGGAAAACTAAATCTTAAGATGTCAAAGCCGAATTCACCCCCTATAATAAATAACATGATTTAAACAATTCTAACTTTTAAAGTTAATGTCTCTAATTGCAAAATAATAAAAATTATGATTAAGTAATTCTCCGTTCTTTTGTTAAACGGGAAAACTAAATCTTAAGATGTCGAAGCCAAATTCACCCCCTATAATAAATAACATGATTTAAACAATTCTAACTTTTAAAGTTAATGTCTCTAATTGCAAAATAATAAAAATTATGATTAAGTAATTTTCCGTTCTTTTGTTAAACGGGAAAACTAAATCTTAAGATGTCGAAGCCAAATTCACCCCCTATAATAAATAACATGATTTAAACAATTCTAACTTTTAAAGTTAATGTCTCTAATTGCAAAATAATAAAAATTATGATTAAGTAATTCTCCGTTCTTTTGTTAAACGGGAAAACTAAATCTTAAGATGTCAAAGCCGAATTCACCCCCTATAATAAATAACATGATTTAAACAATTCTAACTTTTAAAGTTAATGTCTCTAATTGCAAAATAATAAAAATTATGATTAAGTAATTCTCCTTTCTTTTGTTAAACGGCAAAACCAAATCTTAAGATGTCGAAGCCGAATTCACCCCCTATAATAAATAACATGATTTAAACAATTCTAACTTTTAAAGTTAATGTCTCTAATTACAAAATAATAAAAATTATGACCAAGTAATTCTCCGTTCTTTTGTTAAACCGCAAAACCAAATCGTAAAATGTACAAGACCAATTTCGGCCCCTATTATAAATAACTTGATTTAAACAATTCTAACTTTTAAAGTTAAGGTGTCTAATTGCAAAATAATAAAACTTATAAGTAATTGTCCGTTCATTGTTAAACCGGAAAACCAAATTTTAAAATGTTCAATACGAGCCCCGTATTACAAATACTATATATATTATAAATATATACGAGTTATTTGACTTTATACATGGTTAAATATAAGTATATTTTGTATAATATTGTATGTGATTTGTTAGGGGTCGCCTTATGGGCACTCACAGCTACAGTGGCGAAAACACCGCAAGAATTACCTTAAAAAGGTACATACAAAATTTTATGTTAAATTATTATAATTAAACATTCTACAAATCTATTAATATAAATTTTTGTTGCTTGGTGGCAGCACCTACGTGTTCAAATTCACAATTTTATAAATAAATTCAATAAAATAATATATTAATAAAATCGTGAATTTATGCTTTCCAGCGCGCGTTGACGTTCCAAGAATAACAGACTTGCACAAACCATAATTCTATTTTTACATTGTTGTTTGTTAAGTTCTGATTGAAATTGAAACATGTAGAATTACTTGTTTTAGCGTAGAAAATATATTGAATTAATATGTAAAAAAATACTACGCGAAGCAGCAAGATTATGCACTATTTTCTAACAATTTTATGAATGAAATAAACATGTAATTAATTCAAAAATCAACACAAGATAGTACTAAAAGTTTTGATAATATTTACATAGAAATTTATTGAATTATTAGTCAAAAAAATATGAAATGGGGACAATGGTTGTTTTTAGATTAAACCACAATAATTTGAAACTCTTTTGTGATAATAATATTAATTTCTTTTCATTTTAAACATATATTTTTAATTGGTTTTCAAATATGAACTCGACATATTTTAATTATTATTATTTTTGACTTTGTTATTACATATCTCAAAAACTATTTCAAATAATAATTTGAAATCCTTGAAGATTTCTGCGTAAGACATGTTAGAATTAATTAATTTTGACTGGTGGTTAAATTTTTACTAAGCATTAATAAATATGGTCAAAATCTTTAAACATTTTTCAAAAATTATAACAAATTTTAATTTTACGACCCTATATCTCAAAAACTAATTAACTTATTTTAATTCTGTTTGAAAATTCAAAATCCTTGTATTTTTCTTCATAAGACACATAAAAATTAATTAATTTTGACCGCTGGTTACAATTTCACCAAACGATATTTAAAAAAATGATTAGAATTTTTAAACACTTCAAAAATGGTAACAAATTTTGGTTTCACAGACCTATATCTCAAAAACTAATGGAAATAATTTAATTCTGTTTAAAATTTTAAATCCTTGAAGATTTCTGCGTAAAATTAATTAATTTTAACTAGTAGTTTATTTTTTACCAAGTTTTATTTACAAAATGGTCAAAAAACATACTGTTGTCAAAATAAAAAATGTCAAAATTTTAAAAAAAGTTTCAAACAAACCCTACTTCAAATAAAAAGATAAATAACTTTTCCTAATATTTTTTTTGTCTAAACCCTTTGAAATTGCCAAAAATCAAGTGACCTACTTATTATCGTAACCTACCTTGTGTTGTCGAAATTTTAGCTAAAATCCAAGGTGCCGTTGATATTTCGTCCCTGATTTTTTCAACACACTTCAAACACACAAACATAGTCGAAATTTTGTCCAAATAAACTTGTAACACTGATAAACTTTAATACTTGTCACTAATAACATTTGGTATTATCGTTTATATGAATTAAACAGTTAATATTATATTTACAAATAAACGAAAACACTAAATACATGTTTGAAGATCTTATTTCATCTTTACACTTATTATTCTTTGTTAAAAACGTCCTTAAAAGGTCCTTAAAGTCTATTTATACAACTTGCAAATGTTTAAACAAAACATAGATCGTAGCCATTTTAAACTATACGTCAAGTTAATTAACAAATATATTAATTTCATTTATTAGATGATTATAAAGACCGATAATTTATATTTAGCAATAATATTAATAAATATAAAAATTTTTGAAGTTAATTTTCGAAATTTCTTTTTGAAAATTGGGGGGAATGTTCCAAAAAGATCTTATTTTGTATTGGTAGTGACATCTGTAGTCAAAAAATGTGTATTACATACGTGAAAATTCAATAAAATAATATATTAATAAAATCGTGAATTTATGCTTTCTAGCGCGCGTTGACGTTCCGAGTATAACAGACTTGCACAAACCATAATTCTATTTTTACATTGTTGTGTGTTAACTTTTGTTCGAAATTGAAACATGTAGAACTACTTGTTTTAGCGTAGAAAATATATTGAATTAATATGTAGAAAAAATACTACGCGAAGCAGCAAGATTTTGCACTATTTTCTAACAATTTTATGAATGAAATAAACATGTAATTAATTCAAAAATGAATGAATGAATTGTACTAAAAGTTTGGATTATATTTACATAGAAATTTATTGAATTATTAATCCAAGAAATATGAAATGGGGACAATGGTTGTTTTTAGATTAAACCACATTAATTTGTAACTCTTTTGTGATAATAATATTAATTTCTTTTCATTTTAAATATATATTTTATTCGGTTTTCAAATATGAATTCGGAATATTTTAATTTTTTTTTTTTTTACCTCTCGCTAAGAGAGGTATTGGAGTCATGCTAAAAATCACATATCCAGATGTCAAAGAATAAGTACATTTTAAGGTCCCTACAATCCGATTTTAACATTTTTACCATGTCTGTGTGTGTGTGTGTGTGTGTGTGTGTGTGTGTGTGTGTGTGTGTGTGTGTGTGTGTGTGTATGTGTGTATGTGGGATGTTGGAAGGACGGTTACTCAAAAACTATAAGACTTTAAATTTGTTTAACTACGTATTTCCCAATCGGACATTCATGGGAAGATCTGAAAAGGTTTTGGTAACAATTGGACAACCGGAAGTAGAAGATTCTTGAAAAAAAAATCTTCTAAATAATATTTTTTGAAATTTTTTCTTGGTAATATTAAAGAAAATTAAATTCTCTATCTGATACATATAAATATTTTATTATATATTGTATAGATTTAGAGATAAAAGAAATATAATATGTAAAATAATCTGTTATAATAAATTTTACAGCCGAAAGAATGGCCATGGAAAATAGTTGAAAATTTAAATTGTTTGTAACTGACAGATAAATGTCAGTGTCAGAAATCCGGAGACATTACTGAAGACTTTTTCTGGGAAGTACATACATTATATTATTTCTTAAAGTATTAATAGCTAAATATTTAATATTATAGGTATATTACATATATCCTTCAAAAATACTGTCAATCCTGACAATGAATTTAAAATTAAACAATCTAAATATAAAGAATAGATATATGCGTAAGTAGAATTTTTGGTGTAGAGTGTAAGTATACAAGAAATGTTAAATACAATAGGGAGCGAGCAGTCATGTGATTTTGTTGGCCTTGACAAGCAGATATGGGGGCCCATGTCAGAATGATAGCTAGTAATTATGTATATAGATGTCAAATATCATAATTTCTCATTCTAAATTTAGTGATTTTCCAATTCCATATGCAGCAGAATTAAATGTTAAATATCTAAGGCATACGACAAGTAAATTTTAAACTCCTGGTGATAAATTAACTACGTAAATTTTAGTGAAAAATTCTGACATTTGACATCTATGTACATAATTACTAATTATCATTCTGAAACGGGCCCACACATCTGCTTGTCAAGCCCAAAAATGTAACATTACTGTTCGCGCACTATACTTATGTAACCAAAAAAAAGGAAGTGGCGAGAGGTATTGTGCTGGTCACAACAGATTTTTTTTTTACCTCTCGCTAAGAGAGGTATTGGATTCATGCTAAAAATCACATATCCAGATTTCAAAGAATAAGTACGTTTTAAGGTCCCTACAATCCGATTTTAACATTTTTACCATGTCTGTGTGTGTGTGTGGATGTATGTGTGTATGTATGTGGGATGTTGGAAGGACGGTTACTCAAAAACTATAAGACTTAATATTTGTTTAACTACGTATTTCCCAATTGGACATTCGCGGGAAGATCTGAAAAGATTTTGGTAACAATTGGACAACCGGAAGTAGCAGATTCTTGAAAAAAAATCTTCTAAATACTATTTTTTCCAAATTTTTCTTAGCAGTATTAAAGAAAATTAAATTCTCAATCTGACACATTTTTTTTTTAATATACTCGTATCTCGTATAGGTTTGGAGATATAATATATAATAATATAGAATAATCTGTTGTACAAAAATAATCTCATTGCCTAAAAAACAGTTGAGATATTTAAATGTTTATAATTGACAGATAAATGCAAAATGTCAGTGCCAAAAATCAGATTATTCTGGGAGGTACGAGTACATTTAATATATATTATTGTATTATTAATTAAATATATATTTAAATTATCGGTGTAAATATTACATATATCCTTAAGAAATACCGCTAATACTGTCAATGAATTTGAAGAATTTTGAACATATTAGAAGAGTAGGACAAAATTCCTCATAGAACGTAAGAAGATACAATTTCAATTATTATGTGTACATGAAATGTTAAATTCGTTACTTATAGGCGCGAGCAGTCATGTGACTCTGTTGGCTTTGGCACGCAGATATGAGGATCCATGTCAGAATGACGGCTAGTAGTTATTTACATAGATGTCACAGTTGTCATAATTTTTCATTCAAAATTTAAAAATATTCTGATGTTTATTTGTCATCAATAGTATGGAATATACTTGTCGAGGAAAATAATCCACATGGATTTGAAAAATCATGATGTTTTAAATGAAAAATTATGATACTTGACACCTATAAGTACATTATTATAAGATGTCATTCTAACACAGGCCTCCATATCTTCTTGCCAAGGCCAACAATGTCACATGAATGCTCACGCCCTATGCAACATAAAAAGAAAATGGCGAGAGATATTGTGCTGGCCACAACAGATTTTTTGACTTTGTTATTACAAATCTCAAAACCTATTTCAGATAATTTAATTTTCTTTGAAAATTTGAAATCCTTGAAGATTTCTGCGTAAGACATGTTAAAATTAATTAATTTTTACTGGTGGTTAAATTTTTACTAAGCATTAATAAATATGGTCAAAATCTTTAAACATTTTTCAAAAATTATAACAAATTTTGACTTTACGGCCATATATCAAAAACTAATTAAGATATTTTAATTCTGTTTAAAAATTCAAAATCCTTGTAGATTTCTGCATAAGACACATAAAAATTAATTAATTTTGACGGGTGGTTACAATTTCATCAAACAATATTTAAAAATCTGTTGTGGCCAGCACAATACCTCTCGCCACGTTCTTTTTTTGATTACATAAGTATAGGGCGCGAACAGTCATGTTACATTGTTGGCCTTGGCAAGCAGACGTGGGGCCCCGTTTCAGAATGATAATTATTAATTATGTACATAAATGTCAGAATTTTTCATTAAAAATTTCAAGATTTTCTAAATTCACGTAGTTAATTTGTCATCAGGAGTGCGGAATTTACTTGTCGAGGAAAAGAAACCACATGGAATTGGAAAATCATTAAATTTAGAATGAGAAATTATGATATATGACATCTATATACATAATTACTAGCTATCATTCTGACATGGGCTCCCATATCTGCTTGTCAAGGCCAACAAAGTCACATGACTGCTCGCGTCCTAATGTATTTAACATTTCTTGTATACCTACACTCTACACCTAAATTATTCCATATATTTAGATTTTTTAAATTTAAAGTCATTCTATGAAGAAATTTTGTCCTACTCTTCTTTCTCGAATTCATTGTCAAAAATAACAGTATATATGAAGGGTATGTGTAATATACCTATAAATATTTAAAGTCTTATAGTTTTTGAGTAACCGTCCTTCCAACATCCCACATACACACACACACACACACACACACACACACATCCACACACACACACACAGACATCATCGTAAAAATGTTAAAATCGGATTGTGGGGACCTTAAAACGTGCTTATTCAATAAAATCTAGATTTGCGATTTTTAGCAATTCAATACCTCTCTTAGCGAGAGGTAAAAAAATGATTAAAATTGTTTCAAATTTTGGTTTTACAGGCCTATATCTCAAAAACTAATGGAGATAATTTAATTCTGTTTAAAATTTTAAATCCTTGAAGATTTCTGCGTAAGAAATGCTAAAATTAATTAATTTTAAGTGTTATTTACAAAATGGTCAAAAAAATACTGTTATCAAAATAAAAAATGTCAAAAAAATTAAAAAAGTTTCAAACAAACCCTACTTCAAATAAAAAGATAAACAACTTTTCCTAATAATTTTTTTGTCTAAACCCTTTCAAATTGCCAAAAATCAAGTGACCTACTTATTATCGTAACCTACCTTATGTTGTCGAAATTTTAGCTAAAATCCAAGGTGCCGTTGATATTTCGTCCCTGCTTTTTCCAACACACTTCAAACACACAAACATAGTCTAAATTTTGTCCAAATAAACTTGTAACACTGATAAACTTTAATACTTGTCACTAATAACATTTGGTATTATCGTTTATATGAATTAAACAGTTAATATTATATTTACAAATAAACTAAAACACTAAACACATGTTTGAGGATCTTATTTCATCTTTACACTTATTATCCTTTGTTGAATACGTCCTTAAAAGGTCCTTAAAGTCTATTTATACAACTTGCAAATGTGTAAACAAAACACAGATCGTAGCCATTTTAATCTATACGTCAAGTTAATTAACAAATATATTAAATTCATTTATTAGATGATTATAAATACCGATAATATATATTTAGCAATAATATTAATAAATATAAACTTTTTTGAAGTTAAATTTTGAAATTTCTTTTTAAAAATTGGGGGGATGTTCCAAAAAGACCCTATTTTGTATTGGTAGTGACATCTGTAGTCAACAAATGTGTACTACATACGTGAAAATTTTATAAAATATTTATAATTATTTTTATGTATCCTGAGATATTCAAAATCATATAATTTACAATAGTTTTTCATAAAATATGTTTTGTATAACAAACATAGTCGAAATATAGCTAAACTAGCTAGTAAATAGATTTTCTCAAAATTGTTAATGCCAATTCAATCCTACTAGTGTACTCTATGGTGAAAATTAGGAACTATTTTTTAATGTTTTGTTGTAAAAAAGTACGTTGTTGTATCGTGTAAATCGGCGAAAATCAATACTTACAATTTTTCAAATTGACCAATCATATTTCTAGAAATTTTGTGGTATTATTTGTTTAAAAAATTCCAGTGCAGACGCCTTCTTTAAGGGGCCTGTTTATACGATGCCCCCAAATGCTCATATAAACAATACATGGCAAAAAAATTGTATCGACAGGCATGGAATAGATTATGTGTGACGTCACGCGATCAAAAAATCAATAAAAATGGTCATGCGCAGTACACTAAAATTAAATTATATGGAATTTTTGTGTGGTATTTGAACATAGCAATAATAAAAAAATAGACTATTTGACATATAATATAATTGTTTACAACCCGTTATTTATAACAGGGGGCGAATTCGTGTTTTACATTTTAAAACTTGGGATTCCTTTGTAAAAATGAAACGAACAATAATTTAACTATAATTTTTATATATTTGCAATTAGAGACATTAATATTAAAAGTTATAATTGTTTAAAACCCGTTATTTATAACAAGGGGTGAATTCGTGTTTTACATTTTAAAACTTGGGATTCCTTTGTAAAAATGAAACGGACAATAATTTAACTATAATTTTTATATATTTGCAATTAGAGACATTAATATTAAAAGTTATAATTGTTTAAAACCCGTTATTTATAACAGGGGGTGAATTCGTGTTTTACATTTTAAAACTTGGGATTCCTTTGTAAAAATGAAACGGGCAATAATTTAACTATAATTTTTATATATTTGCAATTAGAGACATTAATATTAAAAGTTATAATTGTTTAAAACCCGTTATTTATAACAGGGGGTGAATTCGTGTTTTACATTTTAAAACTTGGGATTCCTTTGTAAAAATGAAACGAACAATAATTTAACTATAATTTTTATATATTTACAATTAGAGACATTAATATTAAAAGTTATAATTGTTTAAAACCCGTTATTTATAACAGGGGGTGAATTCGTGTTTTACATTTTAAAACTTGGGATTCCTTTGTAAAAATGAAACGGACAATAATTTAATTATAATTTTTATATCTTTGCAATTAGAGACATTAATATTAAAAGTTATAATTGTTTAAAACCCGTTATTTATAACAGGGGGTGAATTCGTGTTTTACATTTTAAAACTTGGGATTCCTTTGTAAAAATGAAACGAACAATAATTTAACTATAATTTTTATATATTTACAATTAGAGACATTAATATTAAAAGTTATAATTGTTTAAAACCCGTTATTTATAACAGGGGGTGAATTCGTGTTTTACATTTTAAAACTTGGGATTCCTTTGTAAAAATGAAACGGACAATAATTTAATTATAATTTTTATATCTTTGCAATTAGAGACATTAATATTAAAAGTTATAATTGTTTAAAACCCGTTATTTATAACAAGGGGTGAATTCGTGTTTTACATTTTAAAACTTGGGATTCCTTTGTAAAAATGAAACGGACAATAATTTAACTATAATTTTTATATATTTGCAATTAGAGACATTAATATTAAAAGTTATAATTGTTTAAAACCCGTTATTTATAACAGGGGGTGAATTCGTGTTTTACATTTTAAAACTTGGGATTCCTTTGTAAAAATGAAACGAACAATAATTTAACTATAATTTTTATATATTTGCAATTAGAGACATTAATATTAAAAGTTATAATTGTTTAAAACCCGTTATTTATAACAGGGGGTGAATTCGTGTTTTACATTTTAAAACTTGGGATTCCTTTGTAAAAATGAAACGAACAATAATTTAACTATAATTTTTATATATTTACAATTAGAGACATTAATATTAAAAGTTATAATTGTTTAAAACCCGTTATTTATAACAGGGGGTGAATTCGTGTTTTACATTTTAAAACTTGGGATTCCTTTGTAAAAATGAAACGAACAATAATTTAACTATAATTTTTATATATTTACAATTAGAGACATTAATATTAAAAGTTATAATTGTTTAAAACCCGTTATTTATAACAGGGGGTGAATTCGTGTTTTACATTTTAAAACTTGGGATTCCTTTGTAAAAATGAAACGGACAATAATTTAATTATAATTTTTATATCTTTGCAATTAGAGACATTAATATTAAAAGTTATAATTGTTTAAAACCCGTTATTTATAACAGGGGGTGAATTCGTGTTTTACATTTTAAAACTTGGGATTCCTTTGTAAAAATGAAACGAACAATAATTTAACTATAATTTTTATATATTTACAATTAGAGACATTAATATTAAAAGTTATAATTGTTTAAAACCCGTTATTTATAACAGGGGGTGAATTCGTGTTTTACATTTTAAAACTTGGGATTCCTTTGTAAAAATGAAACGGACAATAATTTAATTATAATTTTTATATATTTGCAATTAGAGACATTAATATTAAAAGTTATAATTGTTTAAAACCCGTTATTTATAACAGGGGGTTAATTCGTGTTTTACATTTTAAAACTTGGGATTCCTTTGTAAAAATGAAACGAACAATAATTTAACTATAATTTTTATATATTTACAATTAGAGACATTAATATTAAAAGTTATAATTGTTTAAAACCCGTTATTTATAACAAGGGGTGAATTCGTGTTTTACATTTTAAAACTTGGGATTCCTTTGTAAAAATGAAACGAACAATAATTTAACTATAATTTTTATATATTTGCAATTAGAGACATTAATATTAAAAGTTATAATTGTTTAAAACCCGTTATTTATAACAGGGGGTGAATTCGTGTTTTACATTTTAAAACTTGGGATTCCTTTGTAAAAATGAAACGAACAATAATTTAACTATAATTTTTATATATTTACAATTAAAGACATTAATATTAAAAGTTATAATTGTTTAAAACCCGTTATTTATAACAGGGGGTGAATTCGTGTTTTACATTTTAAAACTTGGGATTCCTTTGTAAAAATGAAACGAACAATAATTTAACTATAATTTTTATATATTTACAATTAGAGACATTAATATTAAAAGTTATAATTGTTTAAAACCCGTTATTTATAACAGGGGGTGAATTCGTGTTTTACATTTTAAAACTTGGGATTCCTTTGTAAAAATGAAACGGACAATAATTTAATTATATTTTTTATATCTTTGCAATTAGAGACATTAATATTAAAAGTTATAATTATTTAAAACCCGTTATTTATAACAGGGGGTGAATTCGTGTTTTACATTTTAAAACTTGGGATTCCTTTGTAAAAATGAAACGGACAATAATTTAATTATAATTTTTATATATTTGCAATTAGAGACATTAATATTAAAAGTTATAATTGTTTAAAACCTGTTATTTATAACAAGGGGTGAATTCGTGTTTTACATTTTAAAACTTGGGATTCCTTTGTAAAAATGAAACGAACAATAATTTAACTATAATTTTTATATATTTGCAATTAGAGACATTAATATTAAAAGTTATAATTGTTTAAAACCCGTTATTTATAACAGGGGGTGAATTCGTGTTTTACATTTTAAAACTTGGGATTCCTTTGTAAAAATGAAACGAACAATAATTTAACTATAATAATTTTTATATATTTACAATTAGAGACATTAATATTAAAAGTTATAATTGTTTAAAACCCGTTATTTATAACAGGGGGTGAATTCGTGTTTTACATTTTAAAACTTGGGATTCCTTTGTAAAAATGAAACGAACAATAATTTAACTATAATTTTTATATATTTGCAATTAGAGACATTAATATTAAAAGTTATAATTGTTTAAAACCCGTTATTTATAACAGGGGGTGAATTCGTGTTTTACATTTTAAAACTTGGGATTCCTTTGTAAAAATGAAACGAACAATAATTTAACTATAATTTTTATATATTTGCAATTAGAGACATTAATATTAAAAGTTATAATTGTTTAAAACCCGTTATTTATAACAGGGGGTGAATTCGTGTTTTACATTTTAAAACTTGGGATTCCTTTGTAAAAATGAGACGAACAATAATTTAACTATAATTTTTATATATTTGCAATTAGAGACATTAATATTAAAAGTTATAATTGTTTAAAACCCGTTATTTATAACAGGGGGTGAATTCGTGTTTTACAATTTAAAACTTGGGATTCCTTTGTAAAAATGAAACGAACAATAATTTAACTATAATTTTTATATATTTGCAATTAGAGACATTAATATTAAAAGTTATAATTGTTTAAAACCCGTTATTTATAACAGGGGGTGAATTCGTGTTTTACATTTTAAAACTTGGGATTCCTTTGTAAAAATGAAACGAACAATAATTTAACTATAATTTTTATATATTTGCAATTAGAGACATTAATATTAAAAGTTATAATTGTTTAAAACCCGTTATTTATAACAGGGGGTGAATTCGTGTTTTACATTTTAAAACTTGGGATTCCTTTGTAAAAATGAAACGGACAATAATTTAATTATAATTTTTATATATTTGCAATTACAGACATTAATATTAAAAGTTATAATTGTTTAAAACCCGTTATTTATAACAGGGGGTGAATTCGTGTTTTACATTTTAAAACTTGGGATTCCTTTGTAAAAATGAAACGAACAATAATTTAACTATAATAATTTTTATATATTTACAATTAGAGACATTAATATTAAAAGTTATAATTGTTTAAAACCCGTTATTTATAACAGGGGGTGAATTCGTGTTTTACATTTTAAAACTTGGGATTCCTTTGTAAAAATGAAACGAACAATAATTTAACTATAATTTTTATATATTTGCAATTAGAGACATTAATATTAAAAGTTATAATTGTTTAAAACCCGTTATTTATAACAGGGGGTGAATTCGTGTTTTACATTTTAAAACTTGGGATTCCTTTGTAAAAATGAAACGAACAATAATTTAACTATAATTTTTATATATTTGCAATTAGAGACATTAATATTAAAAGTTATAATTGTTTAAAACCCGTTATTTATAACAGGGGGTGAATTCGTGTTTTACATTTTAAAACTTGGGATTCCTTTGTAAAAATGAAACGAACAATAATTTAACTATAATAATTTTTATATATTTACAATTAGAGACATTAATATTAAAAGTTATAATTGTTTAAAACCCGTTATTTATAACAGGGGGTGAATTCGTGTTTTACATTTTAAAACTTGGGATTCCTTTGTAAAAATGAAACGAACAATAATTTAACTATAATTTTTATATATTTGCAATTAGAGACATTAATATTAAAAGTTATAATTGTTTAAAACCCGTTATTTATAACAGGGGGTGAATTCGTGTTTTACATTTTAAAACTTGGGATTCCTTTGTAAAAATGAAACGAACAATAATTTAACTATAATTTTTATATATTTGCAATTAGAGACATTAATATTAAAAGTTATAATTGTTTAAAACCCGTTATTTATAACAGGGGGTGAATTCGTGTTTTACATTTTAAAACTTGGGATTCCTTTGTAAAAATGAAACGAACAATAATTTAACTATAATTTTTATATATTTGCAATTAGAGACATTAATATTAAAAGTTATAATTGTTTAAAACCCGTTATTTATAACAGGGGGTGAATTCGTGTTTTACATTTTAAAACTTGGGATTCCTTTGTAAAAATGAAACGAACAATAATTTAACTATAATTTTTATATATTTGCAATTAGAGACATTAATATTAAAAGTTATAATTGTTTAAAACCCGTTATTTATAACAGGGGGTAAATTCGTGTTTTACATTTTAAAACTTGGGATTCCTTTGTAAAAATGAAACGGACAATAATTTAATTATAATTTTTATATATTTGCAATTAGAGACATTAATATTAAAAGTTATAATTGTTTAAAACCCGTTATTTATAACAGGGGGTGAATTCGTGTTTTACATTTTAAAACTTGGGATTCCTTTGTAAAAATGAAACGAACAATAATTTAACTATAATAATTTTTATATATTTACAATTAGAGACATTAATATTAAAAGTTATAATTGTTTAAAACCCGTTATTTATAACAGGGGGTGAATTCGTGTTTTACATTTTAAAACTTGGGATTCCTTTGTAAAAATGAAACGAACAATAATTTAACTATAATTTTTATATATTTGCAATTAGAGACATTAATATTAAAAGTTATAATTGTTTAAAACCCGTTATTTATAACAGGGGGTGAATTCGTGTTTTACATTTTAAAACTTGGGATTCCTTTGTAAAAATGAAACGAACAATAATTTAACTATAATTTTTATATATTTGCAATTAGAGACATTAATATTAAAAGTTATAATTGTTTAAAACCCGTTATTTATAACAGGGGGTGAATTCGTGTTTTACATTTTAAAACTTGGGATTCCTTTGTAAAAATGAAACGAACAATAATTTAACTATAATAATTTTTATATATTTACAATTAGAGACATTAATATTAAAAGTTATAATTGTTTAAAACCCGTTATTTATAACAGGGGGTGAATTCGTGTTTTACATTTTAAAACTTGGGATTTCTTTGTAAAAATGAAACGAACAATAATTTAACTATAATTTTTATATATTTGCAATTAGAGACATTAATATTAAAAGTTATAATTGTTTAAAACCCGTTATTTATAACAGGGGGTGAATTCGTGTTTTACATTTTAAAACTTGGGATTCCTTTGTAAAAATGAAACGAACAATAATTTAACTATAATTTTTATATATTTGCAATTAGAGACATTAATATTAAAAGTTATAATTGTTTAAAACCCGTTATTTATAACAGGGGGTGAATTCGTGTTTTACATTTTAAAACTTGGGATTCCTTTGTAAAAATGAAACGAACAATAATTTAACTATAATTTTTATATATTTGCAATTAGAGACATTAATATTAAAAGTTATAATTGTTTAAAACCCGTTATTTATAACAGGGGGTGAATTCGTGTTTTACATTTTAAAACTTGGGATTCCTTTGTAAAAATGAAACGAACAATAATTTAACTATAATAATTTTTATATATTTACAATTAGAGACATTAATATTAAAAGTAATAATTGTTTAAAACCGGTTATTTATAACAGGGGGTGAATTCGTGTTTTACATTTTAAAACTTGGGATTCCTTTGTAAAAATGAAACGAACAATAATTTAACTATAATAATTTTTATATATTTACAATTAGAGACATTAATATTAAAAGTTATAATTGTTTAAAACCCGTTATTTATAACAGGGGGTGAATTCGTGTTTTACATTTTAAAACTTGGGATTCCTTTGTAAAAATGAAACGAACAATAATTTAACTATAATTTTTATATATTTGCAATTAGAGACATTAATATTAAAAGTTATAATTGTTTAAAACCCGTTATTTATAACAGGGGGTGAATTCGTGTTTTACATTTTAAAACTTGGGATTCCTTTGTAAAAATGAAACGGACAATAATTTAATTATAATTTTTATATATTTGCAATTAGAGACATTAATATTAAAAGTTATAATTGTTTAAAACCCGTTATTTATAACAAGGGGTGAATTCGTGTTTTACATTTTAAAACTTGGGATTCCTTTGTAAAAATGAAACGAACAATAATTTAACTATAATTTTTATATATTTGCAATTAGAGACATTAATATTAAAAGTTATAATTGTTTAAAACCCGTTATTTATAACAGGGGGTGAATTCGTGTTTTACATTTTAAAACTTGGGATTCCTTTGTAAAAATGAAACGAACAATAATTTAACTATAATAATTTTTATATATTTACAATTAGAGACATTAATATTAAAAGTTATAATTGTTTAAAACCCGTTATTTATAACAGGGGGTGAATTCGTGTTTTACATTTTAAAACTTGGGATTCCTTTGTAAAAATGAAACGGACAATAATTTAATTATAATTTTTATATATTTGCAATTAGAGACATTATTATTAAAAGTTATAATTGTTTAAAACCCGTTATTTATAACAGGGGGTGAATTCGTGTTTTACATTTTAAAATTTGCGTTTCCTCTGTAAAAATGAAACGGACAATAATTTAATTATAATTTTTATATATTTGCAATTAGAGACATTAATATTAAAAGTTATAATTGTTTAAAACCCGTTATTTATAACAGGGGGTGAATTCGTGTTTTACATTTTAAAACTTGGGATTCCTTTGTAAAAATGAAACGGACAATAATTTAACTATAATTTTTATATATTTGCAATTAGAGACATTAATATTAAAAGTTATAATTGTTTAAAACCCGTTATTTATAACAGGGGGTGAATTCGTGTTATACATTTTAAAATTTGGGTTTCCTCTGTAGAAATGAAACTCATATAATTTACAATAGTTTATAATAAAATATATTTTGTATGACAAACATAGTCGAAACATAGCTAAAATAGCTAGAAAATGGATTTTCTCAAAATTGTTAATAACAATTCAATCCTACTAGTGTACTCTATGGTGAAAATTATGAACTATTTTTTAATGTTTTGTTGTAAAAAAGTACGTTGTTGTATCGTGTAAATGGGAGAAAATCAATAATAATGCTTTTTTCAAATTGACCAATCATATTTCTAGAAATTTTGTCGTATTATTTGTTTAAAAAATTCCAGTGCAGACGCCTTCTTTAAGGGGCCTGTTTATACGATGCCCCCAAATGCTCATATAAACAATACATGGCAAAAAAATTGTATCGACAGGCATGGAATAGATTATGTGTGACGTCACGCGATCAAAAAATCAATAAAAATGGTCATGCGCAGTACACTAAATTTAAATTATATGGAATTTTTGTGTGGTATTTGAACATAGCAATAATAAAAAAATAGACTATTTGACATATAATATAATTGTTTACAACCCGTTATTTATAACAGGGGGCGAATTCGTGTTATACATTTTAAAATTTGGGTTTCTCTGTAAAAATGAAACTGACAATAATTTACTTATAATTTTTATATATTATATTTTATTTTATATTATTAACTATAACCGTTTAGGAAGTGGAGGCATTTCTCAAAATCTATTAAAACAGTTTCTGAAAAGTGGCCCCGCTTCTGAAACGGTATATTTAAATAGTATGGTTCACATGAGAAAATATATTCAAAATTAAGTCTTAATACAATTTTGGCTGCATTTTTTTTTCGATTTTTCAACTTTTTAAATATCTGTGGTCACAGGTAAAATGAGTAATTTCACATTTTCTAAAATGAATTTTTAAAAATTCACAGCGCCTGTGTTTATAATTATTAAGTAGCCAAATTTTGGTTACATATGTAACTCGATACGTAGAATTCAAAAATCAATATGGCGGGTTTTTATTTCGACCCGTTTTTGGGTGTAACATTATTTCCTATGGAACCATTAAATTTTGGAGAAAATTTTATATAATAAAAGTTATTAAGAATTTAATTTTAGTAAAGGTTTATTTAATTTTTTTTTTCATTTTCTAGTTCCTAATACTAATATTAAAAGTTGTTTCCGTCCGTTTATTTAAATATGGCTTTTCTCTGTAACAATAAAACGGACAATAATTAATATATAATTTTTATATATTTTCAATTAGACACATTAATATTAAATCGTAGTGTATTCATTATTTTAAGTATAACCTTGAGAATGATAACGTACCATTTTACCATTTTTAATGTAAACACAAAGTCCGAAATGGTAACATACCTGGCTTCGTTTATCTCAAGGCAACAGCGTCGCCAAGGGGTGGGGGGGGGGGGGTTCAGGGAGGGGCAGCTGCCACCGCCTAGAGATTTAGAAAATTTAGATAGAAGAAGAAAAATTAAACGAAAACAGAGTTGTTTGAAAATGGCGCTATAAACATAGCATAGCACACTTGATTACACTGTATTTGGCAACACTGTTGCATCATCTAGTCGTGATCTCGTTTATGGCTGAGTGACTGTCTGAGGTACTCCATCGAATGTAAATTTTTCTTATATAAAAATACCTTTTTACCTCTCGCTAAGAGAGGTATTGGATTCATGCTAAAAATCGCATACCCAGATTTTATTGAATAAGCACGATTTAAGGTCCATAGAATCCGATTTTCACATTTTTACAAAGATGTCTGTGTGTGTGTGTGTGTGTGTGTGTGGATGTGTGTTTGTGAGGTTGTTGGAGACACGATTTCTCAAATTCTATAAGACTAATGACCTGTTTGACTACGGATTCCTCAATCTAACAGTAATGGGAAGAGTTGAATAGGTTCTGGTAACAATTGGACAACCGGAAGTGGTAGTTTCTAAAAAAAAAAATTCTAAATATTATTTTTTGAAAATTTGTTACTACAAATATTAAAGATAATTAAATTCTCAATCTAACACACTTAATTTTTTTATTATATCTCGTATAAGTTTAGAGATATAGTATATAATAATATAGAATAATTTGTTGTAATAAATCTCGTTGCCCGAAAAACATTTGCGATATTTAAATTTTTGTAATTGACATGTAAATGCAAAATGTCAGTGTCAGATTTTTCTGGGAGGTAAGAGTACATTTAATATATATTATTGTATTATTAATTAATTATATATTTAAATTACAGATATGTTAATATTACATATATCCTTAAGAAATACCGTTAATACCGTCAATGAATTTGAAGAATTTTGAACATAATAGAATAGTAGGATAAAATTTCTTATAGAACGAAAGAAGAGAAACAATTTCAATTATTTGTGTGTACTTATAGGGCGCGAGCAGACATGTGACTTTGTTGGCCTTGGCAAGCAGATGAGGATCCGTGTCAGAATGTCATATGTCATAATTTTTCATTCAAAATTTCAAAATGTTCTGATGTTTATTTGTCATCCATTAGTATGGAATATACTTGTCGAGGAAAATAATCCACATGGATATGGAAAATCATAATGTTTCGAATTAAAACTTATGATACTTGACACCTATGTATATTACTAGCTCTCATTCTGACACGGGCCCCCACATCTGCTTGCCAAGACCAACAAAGTCACATAACTGCTCTCGCCCTATACTACATAAAATGAAAATGGCGAGAGGTATTGTGCTGGCCACAACAGATTTTTATTTTTAATTTAAATCATTGTACTTATTATGTACCTGAAAATCATATTTTCCCCATCCTCCCTCCAAACACCTCATCATGCCCCCCTTGCCAATTGGTTGGCAACACTTGTCTCAAGGTTGTATTTACAACAACGTAATAGTGTGTTTACTGTATGTTATAGAGTTTGCAAACCAAGTAACTGCCAGTATTCGATGCAGATGTACACCGATATATGGACTGTGAATCTTAATTATTAAAAAATATTCTATTATCTATACGATTTGATTTCTTTTTATAATTCATATTCAATGAATATAGAGTTAAAGGATTATAAAGGAATTAAATTTCCTAAAGAAACCAGGTATATTATAACCATGGAAACAGCCACTATCTTAAAAAAATCTAATTTACAGATGTCGTTGTCGATGAATAGAAGGTAAATGTGGCAGAGAGATGAGAATGTTGAGATAGATGTTGGGGACGGCACGGAAAAATTGGATACGGAATGAGAGGATAAGGGAAATGGCTCAAGTGTTAGAAGTTTCTAGAAAGATCCAAGAGAGATGATTATATTGGTTTAAACATTTTATAGGAGATATGAAGAATGTAATGAAAGAAGAATGAACAGCTTAGTAGTAAAAGGTAAAAGAAACAGAGGAAGACAAAAGATATGATGGAAAGGTTGTAATGCCAAGGACTTTAGAGAAAATAAACTGAGTAGGGGGTGAATTCGTGTTACACATTATAAAATTTGGGTTTCCTCTGTAAAAATAAAACGGACAATAAATTATTTATAATTTTTATACATTTGCAATTAGAGACATTAATATTAGAATTTATAATTGTTTAAAACCCGTTATATATAAAAGAAACCAAATTTTAAAATGTACAACACGAATTCACCCCTGTTATAAATAACGAGATTTAAACAATTCTAACTTTTAAAGTTAATGTCTCTAATTGCAAATATATAAAAATTATAAGTAAATTATTGTCCGTTTAATTTTTACAGAGGAATCCAAATTTTAAAATATAAAACACGAATTCGCCCCTTGTTATAAATAACGGGTTGTAAACAATTATATTGTGTGTCAAATTGTTTATTTTTTCGTATTTATTATAGCTATGTTCAAATACCACACAAAAATTCCATATAATTTAAATTTAGTGTACTGCGCATGACCATTTTTATTGATTTTTTAATCGCGTGACGTCACACATAATCTATTCCATGCCTGTCGATACAATTTTTTTGCCATGTATTGTTTATATGAGCATTTGGGGGCATCGTATAAACAGGCCCCTTAAAGAAGGCGTCTGCACTGGAATTTTTTAAACAAATAATACCACAAAATTTCTAGAAATATGATTGGTCAATTTGAAAAATTGTAAGTATTGATTTTCGCCGATTTACACGATACAACAACGTACTTTTTTACAACAAAACATTAAAAAATAGTTCCTAATTTTCACCATAGAGTACACTAGTAGGATTGAATTGGCATTAACAATTTTGAGAAAATCTATTTACTAGCTAGTTTAGCTATATTTCGACTATGTTTGTTATACAAAACATATTTTATGAAAAACTATTGTAAATTATATGATTTTGAATAACTCAGGATACATAAAAATAATTATAAATATTTTATAAAATTTTCACGTATGTAGTACACATTTGTTGACTACAGATGTCACTACCAATACAAAATAGGGTCTTTTTGGAACATCCCCCCAATTTTTAAAAAGAAATTTCAAAATTTAACTTCAAAAAAGTTTATATTTATTAATATTATTGCTAAATATATATTATCGGTATTTATAATCATCTAATAAATGAATTTAATATATTTGTTAATTAACTTGACGTATAGATTAAAATGGCTACGATCTGTGTTTTGTTTACACATTTGCAAGTTGTATAAATAGACTTTAAGGACCTTTTAAGGACGTTTTCAACAAAGGATAATAAGTGTAAAGATGAAATAAGATCCTCAAACATGTGTTTAGTGTTTTAGTTTATTTGTAAATATAATATTAACTGTTTAATTCATATAAACGATAATACCAAATGTTATTAGTGACAAGTATTAAAGTTTATCAGTGTTACAAGTTTATTTGGACAAAATTTCGACTATGTTTGTGTGTTTGAAGTGTGTTGGAAAAAGCAGGGACGAAATATCAACGGCACCTTGGATTTTAGCCAAAATTTCGACAACACAAGGTAGGTTACGATAATAAGTAGGTCACTTGATTTTTGGCAATTTTAAAGGGTTTAAACAAAAAAAATTATTAGGAAAAGTTGTTTATCTTTTTATTTGAAGTAGGGTTTGTTTGAAACTTTTTTAAATTTTTTGACATTTTTAAATAAAACTTGGTAAAAAATTAACTACTAGTTAAAATTAATTAATTTTACGCAGAAATCTTCAATGATTTAAAATATTAAACAGAATTAAATTATTTCCATTAGTTTTTGAGATATAGGTCTGTAAAACCAAAATTTGTTAAGATTTTTGAGGTGTTTAAAAATTTTAATTTTTTTTACCTCTCGCTAAGAGAGGTATTGGATTCATGCTAAAAATCGCATATCCAGATTTTATTGAATAAGCACGATTTAAGGTCCATAGAATCCGATTTTAACATTTTTACGATGATGTCTGTGTGTGTGTGTGTGGATGTGTGTGTGTGTGTGTGTGTGTGTGAGGTTGTTGGAGACACGATTTCTCAAATTCTACAAGATAAAGACCTGTATAACTACGGATTCCTCAATCTAACAGTAATGGGAAGAGTTGAATAGGTTCTGGTAACAATTGGACAACCGGAAGTGGTAGTTTCTAAAAAGAAAAATTCTAAATATTATTTTTTGAAAATTTATTACTACAAGTATTAAAGATAATTAAATTCTCAATCTGACACATTTAAAATTTTTATTATATCTCGTATAGTTTGGAGATATAGTATATAATAATATAGAATAATCTGTTGTAATAAATCTCGTTGCCCGAAAAACAGTTGCGATATTCAAATTTTTGTAATTGACAAATAAATGCAAAATGTCAGTGTCAGATTTTTCTGGGAGGAATGAGTACATTTAATATATATTATTGTATTATTAATTTAATATGTATTTAAATTACAGGTATGTTAATTTTACATATATCCTTAAGAAATACTGCTAATACCGTCAATGAATTTGAAGAATTTTGAACATATTAGAATAGTAGGATAAAATTTCTCATCGAACGAAAAAAGAGAAACAATTTCAATTATTTGTGTGTATACAAGAAATGTTAAATTTGTTACGTATAGGGCGCGAACAGTCATGTGACTTTGTTGGCCTTAGCAAGCAGATATGAGGATCCGTATCAGAATGACGGCTAGTAGTTATTAACATAGATGTCACAATTGTCATATGTCATAATTTTTCATTCAAAATATCAAAATATTCTGATGCTTATTTGCCATTCATTGTCGAGGAAAATAATTCACATGGATTTGGAAAATCATAATGTTTCGGATGAAAACTTATGATACTAGACACCTACGTATATTACTAGCTCTCATTCTGACACGGGCTCCCATATCTGCTCGCGCCCTATGCAACATAAAATGGAAATGGCGAGAGGTATTGTACTGGCCACAACAGATTTTTTAAATTTCGTTCGGTGAAATTGTAACCACCGGTCAAAATTAATTAATTTTTATGTGTCTCATGCAGAAAAATACAACGATTTTGAATTTTCCAAGAAAATTATTATTCGAAATAGTTTTTGAGATATGTAATAAACAAAGTCAAAAATAATAATAATTAAAATGTCGAATTCATATTTGAAAACCGATTAAAAATATATGTTTAAAATGAAAAGAAATTAATATTATTATCACAAAAGAGTTTCAAATTATTGTGGTTTAATCTAAAAACAACCATTATCCCCATTTCATATTTTTTGGATTAATAATTCAATAAATTTCTATGTAAATATAAACAAAACTTTTAGTACCATCTTGTGTTCATTTTTGAATTAATTGCATGTTTATTTCATTCATAAAATTGTTAGAAAATAGTGCATAATCTTGCTGCTTCGCGTAGTATTTTTTTACATATTAATTCAATATATTTTCTACGCTAAAACAAGTAGTTCTACATGCTTCAATTTCGAACGAAAGTTAACGAACAACAATGTAAAAATAGAATTATGGTTTGTGCAAGTCTGTTATTCTTGGAACGTCAACGCGCGCTAGAAAGCATAAATTCACGATTTTATTAATATATTATTTTACTGAATTTATTTATAAAATTGTGAATTTGAACACGTAGGTGCTGCCACCAAGCAACAAAAATTTATACTAATAGATTTGTAGAATGTTTAATTATAATAATTTAACATAAAATTTTGTATATACCTTTTTAAGGTAATTCGTGCGGTGTTTTCGCCACTGTAGCTGTGAGTTTTTTTTATTATTTTGCAATAAGAGACATTAACTTTAAAAGTTAGAATTGTTTAAAACATGTCATTTATTATAGGGGGTGAATTCGGTTTCGACATCTTAAGATTTGGTTTTGCCGTTTAACAAAAGAACGGAGAATTACTTAATCATAATTTTTATTATTTTGCAATTAGAGACATTAACTATAAAAGTTAGAATTGTATAAATCATGTTATTTATTATAGGGGGTGAATTCGGCTTCGACATCTTAAGATTTGGTTTTGCCTTTTAACAAAAGAACGGAGACTTACTTAATCATAATTTTTATTATTTTGCAATAAGAGACATTAACTTTAAAAGTTAGAATTGTTTAAATCATGTTATATATTATAGGGGGTGAATTCGGCTTCGACATCTTAAGATTTGGTTTTGCCGTTTAACAAAAGAACGGAGAATTACTTAATCATAATTTTTATTATTTTGCAATTAGAGACATTAACATTAAAAGTTAGAATTGTTTAAATCATGTTATTTATTATAGGGGGTGAATTCGGCTTCGCCATCTTAAGATTTGGTTTTGCCTTTTAACAAAAGAACGGAGAATTACTTAATCATAATTTTTATTATTTTGCAATTAGAGACATTAACTTAAAAAGTTAGAATTGTTTAAATCATGTTATTTATTATAGAGAGTGAATTCGGCTTCGACATCTTAAGATTTGGTTTTGCCGTTTAACAAAAGAACGGAGAATTACTTAATCATAATTTTTATTATTTTGCAATTAGAGACATTAACTATAAAAGTTAGAATTGTATAAATCATGTTATTTATTATAGGGGGTGAATTCGGCTTCGACATCTTAAGATTTGGTTTTGCCGTTTAACAAAAGAACGGAGAATTACTTAATCATAATTTTTATTATTTTGCAATTAGAGACATTAACTTTAAAAGTTAGAATTGTTTAAATCATGTTATTTATTATAGGGGGTGAATTCGGCTTCGACATATTAAGATTTGGACGTAGAATTACTTAATCATAATTTTTATTATTTTGCAATTAGAGACATTAACTTTAAAAGTTAGAATTGTTTAAATCATGTTATTTATTATAGGGGGTGAATTCGGCTTCGACATCATAAGATTTGGTTTTGCCGTTTAACAAAAGAACGGAGAATTACTTAATCATAATTTTTATTATTTTGCAATTAGGGACATTAACTTTAAAAGTTAGAATTGTTTAAATCATGTTATTTATTATAGGGGGTGAATTCGGCTTCGACATCTTTAGATTTGGTTTTGCCGTTTAACAAAAGAACGGAGAATTACTTAATCATAATTTTTATTATTTTGCAATTAGAGACATTAACTTTAAAAGTTAGAATTGTTTAAATCATGTTATTTATTATAGGGGGTGAATTCGGCTTCGACATATTAAGATTTGGACGTAGAATTACTTAATCATAATTTTTATTATTTTGCAATTAGAGACATTAACTATAAAAGTTAGAATTGTATAAATCATGTTATTTATTATAGGGGGTGAATTCGGCTTCGACATCTTAAGATTTGGTTTTGCCGTTTAACAAAATAAAGGAGAATTACTTAATCATAATTTTTATTATTTTGCAATTAGAGACATTAACTTTAAAAGTTAGAATTGTTTAAATCATGTTATATATTATAGGGGGTGAATTCGGCTTCGCCATCTTAAGATTTGGTTTTGCCGTTTAACAAAATAAAGGAGAATTACTTAATCATAATTTTTATTATTTTGCAATTAGAGACATTAACTTTAAAAGTTAGAATTGTTTAAATCATGTTATATATTATAGGGGGTGAATTCGGCTTCGACATCTTAAGATTTGGTTTTGCCGTTTAACAAAATAAAGGAGAATTACTTAATCATAATTTTTATTATTTTGCAATTAGAGACATTAACTTTAAAAGTTAGAATTGTTTAAATCATGTTATATATTATAGGGGGTGAATTCGGCTTCGACATCTTAAGATTTGGTTTTGCCGTTTAACAAAATAAAGGAGAATTACTTAATCATAATTTTTATTATTTTGCAATTAGAGACATTAACATTAAAAGTTAGAATTGTTTAAATCATGTTATTTATTATAGGGGGTGAATTCGGCTTCGCCATCTTAAGATTTGGTTTTGCCGTTTAACAAAATAAAGGAGAATTACTTAATCATAATTTTTATTATTTTGCAATTAGAGACATTAACTTTAAAAGTTAGAATTGTTTAAGTCATGTTATTTATTATAGGGGGTGAATTCGGCTTCGACATCTTAACATTTGGTTTTGCCGTTTAACAAAAGAACGGAGAATTACTTAATCATAATTTTTATTATTTTTCAATAAGAGACATTAACTTTAAAAGTTAGAATTGTTTAAATCATGTTATTTATTATAGGGGGTGAATTCGGCTTCGACATCATAAGATTTGGTTTTGCCGTTTAACAAAAGAACGGAGAATTACTTAATCATAATTTTTATTATTTTGCAATTAGAGACATTAACTTTAAAAGTTAGAATTGTATAAATCATGTTATTTATTATAGGGGGTGAATTCGGCTTCGACATCTTAAGATTTGGTTTTGCCTTTTAACAAAAGAACGGAGAATTACTTAATCATAATTTTTATTATTTTGCAATAAGAGACATTAACTTTAAAAGTTAGAATTGTATAAATCATGTTATTTATTATAGGGGGTGAATTCGGCTTCGACATCTTAAGATTTGGTTTTGCCTTTTAACAAAAGAACGGAGAATTACTTAATCATAATTTTTATTATTTTGCAATTAGAGACATTAACTTTAAAAGTTAGAATTGTATAAATCATGTTATTTATTATAGGGGGTGAATTCGGCTTCGACATCTTAATATTTGGTTTTGCCTTTTAACAAAAGAACGGAGAATTACTTAATCATAATTTTTATTATTTTGCAATTAGAGACATTAACTTTAAAAGTTAGAATTGTTTAAATCATGTTATTTATTATAGGGGGTGAATTCGGCTTCGACATCATAAGATTTGGTTTTGCCGTTTAACAAAAGAACGGAGAATTACTTAATCATAATTTTTATTATTTTGCAATTAGAGACATTAACTTTAAAAGTTAGAATTGTATAAATCATGTTATTTATTATAGGGGGTGAATTCGGCTTCGACATCATAAGATTTGGTTTTGCCTTTTAACAAAAGAACGGAGACTTACTTAATCATAATTTTTATTATTTTGCAATAAGAGACATTAACTTTAAAAGTTAGAATTGTTTAAATCATGTTATTTATTATAGGGGGTGAATTCGGCTTCGACATCATAAGATTTGGTTTTGCCGTTTAACAAAAGAACGGAGAATTACTTAATCATAATTTTTATTATTTTGCAATTAGAGACATTAACTTTAAAAGTTAGAATTGTTTAAATCATGTTATTTATTATAGGGGGTGAATTCGGCTTCGACATCTTAAGATTTGGTTTTGCCTTTTAACAAAAGAACGGAGACTTACTTAATCATAATTTTTATTATTTTGCAATAAGAGACATTAACTTTAAAAGTTAGAATTGTTTAAATCATGTTATTTATTATAGGGGGTGAATTCGGCTTCGACATCTTAAGATTTGGTTTTGCCTTTTAACAAAAGAACGGAGACTTACTTAATCATAATTTTTATTATTTTGCAATTAGAGACATTAACTTTAAAAGTTAGAATTGTTTAAATCATGTTATTTATTATAGGGGGTGAATTCGGCTTCGACATCATAAGATTTGGTTTTGCCTTTTAACAAAAGAACGGAGACTTACTTAATCATAATTTTTATTATTTTGCAATTAGAGACATTAACTTTAAAAGTTAGAATTGTATAAATCATGTTATTTATTATAGGGGGTGAATTCGGCTTCGACATCTTAAGATTTGGTTTTGCCTTTTAACAAAAGAACGGAGACTTACTTAATCATAATTTTTATTATTTTGCAATAAGAGACATTAACTTTAAAAGTTAGAATTGTTTAAATCATGTTATTTATTATAGGGGGTGAATTCGGCTTCGACATCATAAGATTTGGTTTTGCCTTTTAACAAAAGAACGGAGACTTACTTAATCATAATTTTTATTATTTTGCAATAAGAGACATTAACTTTAAAAGTTAGAATTGTTTAAATCATGTTATTTATTATAGGGGGTGAATTCGGCTTCGACATCATAAGATTTGGTTTTGCCGTTTAACAAAAGAACGGAGAATTACTTAATCATAATTTTTATTATTTTGCAATTAGAGACATTAACTTTAAAAGTTAGAATTGTATAAATCATGTTATTTATTATAGGGGGTGAATTCGGCTTCGACATCATAAGATTTGGTTTTGCCTTTTAACAAAAGAACGGAGACTTACTTAATCATAATTTTTATTATTTTGCAATAAGAGACATTAACTTTAAAAGTTAGAATTGTTTAAATCATGTTATTTATTATAGGGGGTGAATTCGGCTTCGACATCATAAGATTTGGTTTTGCCGTTTAACAAAAGAACGGAGACTTACTTAATCATAATTTTTATTATTTTGCAATAAGAGACATTAACTTTAAAAGTTAGAATTGTATAAATCATGTTATTTATTATAGGGGGTGAATTCGGCTTCGACATCATAAGATTTGGTTTTGCCGTTTAACAAAAGAACGGAGAATTACTTAATCATAATTTTTATTATTTTGCAATTAGAGACATTAACTTTAAAAGTTAGAATTGTATAAATCATGTTATTTATTATAGGGGGTGAATTCGGCTTCGACATCATAAGATTTGGTTTTGCCTTTTAACAAAAGAACGGAGACTTACTTAATCATAATTTTTATTATTTTGCAATAAGAGACATTAACTTTAAAAGTTAGAATTGTTTAAATCATGTTATTTATTATAGGGGGTGAATTCGGCTTCGACATCATAAGATTTGGTTTTGCCGTTTAACAAAAGAACGGAGACTTACTTAATCATAATTTTTATTATTTTGCAATAAGAGACATTAACTTTAAAAGTTAGAATTGTATAAATCATGTTATTTATTATAGGGGGTGAATTCGGCTTCGACATCATAAGATTTGGTTTTGCCGTTTAACAAAAGAACGGAGACTTACTTAATCATAATTTTTATTATTTTGCAATAAGAGACATTAACTTTAAAAGTTAGAATTGTATAAATCATGTTATTTATTATAGGGGGTGAATTCGGCTTCGACATCATAAGATTTGGTTTTGCCTTTTAACAAAAGAACGGAGACTTACTTAATCATAATTTTTATTATTTTGCAATAAGAGACATTAACTTTAAAAGTTAGAATTGTTTAAATCATGTTATTTATTATAGGGGGTGAATTCGGCTTCGACATCATAAGATTTGGTTTTGCCTTTTAACAAAAGAACGGAGACTTACTTAATCATAATTTTTATTATTTTGCAATAAGAGACATTAACTTTAAAAGTTAGAATTGTATAAATCATGTTATTTATTATAGGGGGTGAATTCGGCTTCGACATCATAAGATTTGGTTTTGCCGTTTAACAAAAGAACGGAGAATTACTTAATCATAATTTTTATTATTTTGCAATTAGAGACATTAACTTTAAAAGTTAGAATTGTATAAATCATGTTATTTATTATAGGGGGTGAATTCGGCTTCGACATCATAAGATTTGGTTTTGCCTTTTAACAAAAGAACGGAGACTTACTTAATCATAATTTTTATTATTTTGCAATAAGAGACATTAACTTTAAAAGTTAGAATTGTTTAAATCATGTTATTTATTATAGGGGGTGAATTCGGCTTCGACATCATAAGATTTGGTTTTGCCTTTTAACAAAAGAACGGAGACTTACTTAATCATAATTTTTATTATTTTGCAATAAGAGACATTAACTTTAAAAGTTAGAATTGTATAAATCATGTTATTTATTATAGGGGGTGAATTCGGCTTCGACATCATAAGATTTGGTTTTGCCGTTTAACAAAAGAACGGAGAATTACTTAATCATAATTTTTATTATTTTGCAATTAGAGACATTAACTTTAAAAGTTAGAATTGTATAAATCATGTTATTTATTATAGGGGGTGAATTCGGCTTCGACATCTTAAGATTTGGTTTTGCCTTTTAACAAAAGAACGGAGACTTACTTAATCATAATTTTTATTATTTTGCAATAAGAGACATTAACTTTAAAAGTTAGAATTGTATAAATCATGTTATTTATTATAGGGGGTGAATTCGGCTTCGACATCATAAGATTTGGTTTTGCCTTTTAACAAAAGAACGGAGACTTACTTAATCATAATTTTTATTATTTTGCAATAAGAGACATTAACTTTAAAAGTTAGAATTGTATAAATCATGTTATTTATTATAGGGGGTGAATTCGGCTTCGACATCATAAGATTTGGTTTTGCCTTTTAACAAAAGAACGGAGACTTACTTAATCATAATTTTTATTATTTTGCAATAAGAGACATTAACTTTAAAAGTTAGAATTGTATAAATCATGTTATTTATTATAGGGGGTGAATTCGGCTTCGACATCATAAGATTTGGTTTTGCCGTTTAACAAAAGAACGGAGAATTACTTAATCATAATTTTTATTATTTTGCAATTAGAGACATTAACTTTAAAAGTTAGAATTGTATAAATCATGTTATTTATTATAGGGGGTGAATTCGGCTTCGACATCATAAGATTTGGTTTTGCCTTTTAACAAAAGAACGGAGACTTACTTAATCATAATTTTTATTATTTTGCAATAAGAGACATTAACTTTAAAAGTTAGAATTGTATAAATCATGTTATTTATTATAGGGGGTGAATTCGGCTTCGACATCATAAGATTTGGTTTTGCCTTTTAACAAAAGAACGGAGACTTACTTAATCATAATTTTTATTATTTTGCAATAAGAGACATTAACTTTAAAAGTTAGAATTGTATAAATCATGTTATTTATTATAGGGGGTGAATTCGGCTTCGACATCATAAGATTTGGTTTTGCCGTTTAACAAAAGAACGGAGAATTACTTAATCATAATTTTTATTATTTTGCAATTAGAGACATTAACTTTAAAAGTTAGAATTGTATAAATCATGTTATTTATTATAGGGGGTGAATTCGGCTTCGACATCTTAAGATTTGGTTTTGCCTTTTAACAAAAGAACGGAGACTTACTTAATCATAATTTTTATTATTTTGCAATAAGAGACATTAACTTTAAAAGTTAGAATTGTATAAATCATGTTATTTATTATAGGGGGTGAATTCGGCTTCGACATCATAAGATTTGGTTTTGCCTTTTAACAAAAGAACGGAGACTTACTTAATCATAATTTTTATTATTTTGCAATAAGAGACATTAACTTTAAAAGTTAGAATTGTATAAATCATGTTATTTATTATAGGGGGTGAATTCGGCTTCGACATCATAAGATTTGGTTTTGCCTTTTAACAAAAGAACGGAGACTTACTTAATCATAATTTTTATTATTTTGCAATAAGAGACATTAACTTTAAAAGTTAGAATTGTTTAAATCATGTTATTTATTATAGGGGGTGAATTCGGCTTCGACATCATAAGATTTGGTTTTGCCTTTTAACAAAAGAACGGAGACTTACTTAATCATAATTTTTATTATTTTGCAATTAGAGACATTAACTTTAAAAGTTAGAATTGTATAAATCATGTTATTTATTATAGGGGGTGAATTCGGCTTCGACATCTTAAGATTTGGTTTTGCCTTTTAACAAAAGAACGGAGACTTACTTAATCATAATTTTTATTATTTTGCAATAAGAGACATTAACTTTAAAAGTTAGAATTGTATAAATCATGTTATTTATTATAGGGGGTGAATTCGGCTTCGACATCATAAGATTTGGTTTTGCCTTTTAACAAAAGAACGGAGACTTACTTAATCATAATTTTTATTATTTTGCAATTAGAGACATTAACTTTAAAAGTTAGAATTGTATAAATCATGTTATTTATTATAGGGGGTGAATTCGGCTTCGACATCTTAAGATTTGGTTTTGCCTTTTAACAAAAGAACGGAGACTTACTTAATCATAATTTTTATTATTTTGCAATAAGAGACATTAACTTTAAAAGTTAGAATTGTTTAAATCATGTTATTTATTATAGGGGGTGAATTCGGCTTCGACATCATAAGATTTGGTTTTGCCGTTTAACAAAAGAACGGAGAATTACTTAATCATAATTTTTATTATTTTGCAATTAGAGACATTAACTTTAAAAGTTAGAATTGTTTAAATCATGTTATTTATTATAGGGGGTGAATTCGGCTTCGACATCTTAAGATTTGGTTTTGCCTTTTAACAAAAGAACGGAGACTTACTTAATCATAATTTTTATTATTTTGCAATTAGAGACATTAACTTTAAAAGTTAGAATTGTTTAAATCATGTTATTTATTATAGGGGGTGAATTCGGCTTCGACATCATAAGATTTGGTTTTGCCTTTTAACAAAAGAACGGAGACTTACTTAATCATAATTTTTATTATTTTGCAATTAGAGACATTAACTTTAAAAGTTAGAATTGTATAAATCATGTTATTTATTATAGGGGGTGAATTCGGCTTCGACATCATAAGATTTGGTTTTGCCTTTTAACAAAAGAACGGAGACTTACTTAATCATAATTTTTATTATTTTGCAATAAGAGACATTAACTTTAAAAGTTAGAATTGTTTAAATCATGTTATTTATTATAGGGGGTGAATTCGGCTTCGACATCATAAGATTTGGTTTTGCCTTTTAACAAAAGAACGGAGACTTACTTAATCATAATTTTTATTATTTTGCAATAAGAGACATTAACTTTAAAAGTTAGAATTGTATAAATCATGTTATTTATTATAGGGGGTGAATTCGGCTTCGACATCATAAGATTTGGTTTTGCCTTTTAACAAAAGAACGGAGACTTACTTAATCATAATTTTTATTATTTTGCAATAAGAGACATTAACTTTAAAAGTTAGAATTGTTTAAATCATGTTATTTATTATAGGGGGTGAATTCGGCTTCGACATCATAAGATTTGGTTTTGCCTTTTAACAAAAGAACGGAGACTTACTTAATCATAATTTTTATTATTTTGCAATTAGAGACATTAACTTTAAAAGTTAGAATTGTATAAATCATGTTATTTATTATAGGGGGTGAATTCGGCTTCGACATCATAAGATTTGGTTTTGCCTTTTAACAAAAGAACGGAGACTTACTTAATCATAATTTTTATTATTTTGCAATAAGAGACATTAACTTTAAAAGTTAGAATTGTTTAAATCATGTTATTTATTATAGGGGGTGAATTCGGCTTCGACATCATAAGATTTGGTTTTGCCTTTTAACAAAAGAACGGAGACTTACTTAATCATAATTTTTATTATTTTGCAATAAGAGACATTAACTTTAAAAGTTAGAATTGTATAAATCATGTTATTTATTATAGGGGGTGAATTCGGCTTCGACATCATAAGATTTGGTTTTGCCTTTTAACAAAAGAACGGAGACTTACTTAATCATAATTTTTATTATTTTGCAATAAGAGACATTAACTTTAAAAGTTAGAATTGTTTAAATCATGTTATTTATTATAGGGGGTGAATTCGGCTTCGACATCATAAGATTTGGTTTTGCCTTTTAACAAAAGAACGGAGACTTACTTAATCATAATTTTTATTATTTTGCAATAAGAGACATTAACTTTAAAAGTTAGAATTGTATAAATCATGTTATTTATTATAGGGGGTGAATTCGGCTTCGACATCATAAGATTTGGTTTTGCCTTTTAACAAAAGAACGGAGACTTACTTAATCATAATTTTTATTATTTTGCAATAAGAGACATTAACTTTAAAAGTTAGAATTGTATAAATCATGTTATTTATTATAGGGGGTGAATTCGGCTTCGACATCTTAAGATTTGGTTTTGCCTTTTAACAAAAGAACGGAGACTTACTTAATCATAATTTTTATTATTTTGCAATAAGAGACATTAACTTTAAAAGTTAGAATTGTTTAAATCATGTTATTTATTATAGGGGGTGAATTCGGCTTCGACATCATAAGATTTGGTTTTGCCTTTTAACAAAAGAACGGAGACTTACTTAATCATAATTTTTATTATTTTGCAATTAGAGACATTAACTTTAAAAGTTAGAATTGTATAAATCATGTTATTTATTATAGGGGGTGAATTCGGCTTCGACATCATAAGATTTGGTTTTGCCTTTTAACAAAAGAACGGAGACTTACTTAATCATAATTTTTATTATTTTGCAATAAGAGACATTAACTTTAAAAGTTAGAATTGTTTAAATCATGTTATTTATTATAGGGGGTGAATTCGGCTTCGACATCATAAGATTTGGTTTTGCCTTTTAACAAAAGAACGGAGACTTACTTAATCATAATTTTTATTATTTTGCAATTAGAGACATTAACTTTAAAAGTTAGAATTGTATAAATCATGTTATTTATTATAGGGGGTGAATTCGGCTTCGACATCATAAGATTTGGTTTTGCCTTTTAACAAAAGAACGGAGACTTACTTAATCATAATTTTTATTATTTTGCAATAAGAGACATTAACTTTAAAAGTTAGAATTGTTTAAATCATGTTATTTATTATAGGGGGTGAATTCGGCTTCGACATCATAAGATTTGGTTTTGCCTTTTAACAAAAGAACGGAGACTTACTTAATCATAATTTTTATTATTTTGCAATTAGAGACATTAACTTTAAAAGTTAGAATTGTATAAATCATGTTATTTATTATAGGGGGTGAATTCGGCTTCGACATCTTAAGATTTGGTTTTGCCTTTTAACAAAAGAACGGAGACTTACTTAATCATAATTTTTATTATTTTGCAATTAGAGACATTAACTTTAAAAGTTAGAATTGTTTAAATCATGTTATTTATTATAGGGGGTGAATTCGGCTTCGACATCATAAGATTTGGTTTTGCCTTTTAACAAAAGAACGGAGACTTACTTAATCATAATTTTTATTATTTTGCAATTAGAGACATTAACTTTAAAAGTTAGAATTGTATAAATCATGTTATTTATTATAGGGGGTGAATTCGGCTTCGACATCATAAGATTTGGTTTTGCCTTTTAACAAAAGAACGGAGACTTACTTAATCATAATTTTTATTATTTTGCAATAAGAGACATTAACTTTAAAAGTTAGAATTGTTTAAATCATGTTATTTATTATAGGGGGTGAATTCGGCTTCGACATCATAAGATTTGGTTTTGCCTTTTAACAAAAGAACGGAGACTTACTTAATCATAATTTTTATTATTTTGCAATTAGAGACATTAACTTTAAAAGTTAGAATTGTATAAATCATGTTATTTATTATAGGGGGTGAATTCGGCTTCGACATCATAAGATTTGGTTTTGCCTTTTAACAAAAGAACGGAGACTTACTTAATCATAATTTTTATTATTTTGCAATTAGAGACATTAACTTTAAAAGTTAGAATTGTATAAATCATGTTATTTATTATAGGGGGTGAATTCGGCTTCGACATCATAAGATTTGGTTTTGCCTTTTAACAAAAGAACGGAGACTTACTTAATCATAATTTTTATTATTTTGCAATTAGAGACATTAACTTTAAAAGTTAGAATTGTATAAATCATGTTATTTATTATAGGGGGTGAATTCGGCTTCGACATCTTAAGATTTGGTTTTGCCTTTTAACAAAAGAACGGAGACTTACTTAATCATAATTTTTATTATTTTGCAATAAGAGACATTAACTTTAAAAGTTAGAATTGTTTAAATCATGTTATTTATTATAGGGGGTGAATTCGGCTTCGACATCATAAGATTTGGTTTTGCCGTTTAACAAAAGAACGGAGAATTACTTAATCATAATTTTTATTATTTTGCAATTAGAGACATTAACTTTAAAAGTTAGAATTGTTTAAATCATGTTATTTATTATAGGGGGTGAATTCGGCTTCGACATCTTAAGATTTGGTTTTGCCTTTTAACAAAAGAACGGAGACTTACTTAATCATAATTTTTATTATTTTGCAATTAGAGACATTAACTTTAAAAGTTAGAATTGTTTAAATCATGTTATTTATTATAGGGGGTGAATTCGGCTTCGACATCATAAGATTTGGTTTTGCCTTTTAACAAAAGAACGGAGACTTACTTAATCATAATTTTTATTATTTTGCAATTAGAGACATTAACTTTAAAAGTTAGAATTGTATAAATCATGTTATTTATTATAGGGGGTGAATTCGGCTTCGACATCATAAGATTTGGTTTTGCCTTTTAACAAAAGAACGGAGACTTACTTAATCATAATTTTTATTATTTTGCAATAAGAGACATTAACTTTAAAAGTTAGAATTGTTTAAATCATGTTATTTATTATAGGGGGTGAATTCGGCTTCGACATCATAAGATTTGGTTTTGCCTTTTAACAAAAGAACGGAGACTTACTTAATCATAATTTTTATTATTTTGCAATTAGAGACATTAACTTTAAAAGTTAGAATTGTATAAATCATGTTATTTATTATAGGGGGTGAATTCGGCTTCGACATCTTAAGATTTGGTTTTGCCTTTTAACAAAAGAACGGAGACTTACTTAATCATAATTTTTATTATTTTGCAATAAGAGACATTAACTTTAAAAGTTAGAATTGTTTAAATCATGTTATTTATTATAGGGGGTGAATTCGGCTTCGACATCATAAGATTTGGTTTTGCCGTTTAACAAAAGAACGGAGAATTACTTAATCATAATTTTTATTATTTTGCAATTAGAGACATTAACTTTAAAAGTTAGAATTGTATAAATCATGTTATTTATTATAGGGGGTGAATTCGGCTTCGACATCTTAAGATTTGGTTTTGCCTTTTAACAAAAGAACGGAGACTTACTTAATCATAATTTTTATTATTTTGCAATAAGAGACATTAACTTTAAAAGTTAGAATTGTTTAAATCATGTTATTTATTATAGGGGGTGAATTCGGCTTCGACATCTTAAGATTTGGTTTTGCCTTTTAACAAAAGAACGGAGACTTACTTAATCATAATTTTTATTATTTTGCAAATAGAGACATTAACTTTAAAAGTTAGAATTGTTTAAATCATGTTATTTATTATAGGGGGTGAATTCGGCTTCGACATCTTAATATTTGGTTTTGCCGTTTAACAAAAGAACGGAGAATTACTTAATCATAATTTTTATTATTTTGCAATAAGAGACATTAACTTTAAAAGTTAGAATTGTTTAAATCATGTTATTTATTATAGGGGGTGAATTCGGCTTCGACATCATAAGATTTGGTTTTGCCTTTTAACAAAAGAACGGAGACTTACTTAATCATAATTTTTATTATTTTGCAATTAGAGACATTAACTTTAAAAGTTAGAATTGTTTAAATCATGTTATTTATTATAGGGGGTGAATTCGGCTTCGACATCTTAATATTTGGTTTTGCCGTTTAACAAAAGAACGGAGACTTACTTAATCATAATTTTTATTATTTTGCAATTAGAGACATTAACTTTAAAAGTTAGAATTGTTTAAATCATGTTATTTATTATAGGGGGTGAATTCGGCTTCGACATCTTAAGATTTGGTTTTGCCTTTTAACAAAAGAACGGAGACTTACTTAATCATAATTTTTATTATTTTGCAATTAGAGACATTAACTTTAAAAGTTAGAATTGTTTAAATCATGTTATTTATTATAGGGGGTGAATTCGGCTTCGACATCTTAATATTTGGTTTTGCCGTTTAACAAAAGAACGGAGACTTACTTAATCATAATTTTTATTATTTTGCAATAAGAGACATTAACTTTAAAAGTTAGAATTGTTTAAATCATGTTATTTATTATAGGGGGTGAATTCGGCTTCGACATCATAAGATTTGGTTTTGCCGTTTAACAAAAGAACGGAGAATTACTTAATCATAATTTTTATTATTTTGCAATTAGAGACATTAACTTTAAAAGTTAGAATTGTATAAATCATGTTATTTATTATAGGGGGTGAATTCGGCTTCGACATCTTAAGATTTGGTTTTGCCTTTTAACAAAAGAACGGAGACTTACTTAATCATAATTTTTATTATTTTGCAATAAGAGACATTAACTTTAAAAGTTAGAATTGTTTAAATCATGTTATTTATTATAGGGGGTGAATTCGGCTTCGACATCTTAAGATTTGGTTTTGCCTTTTAACAAAAGAACGGAGACTTACTTAATCATAATTTTTATTATTTTGCAATTAGAGACATTAACTTTAAAAGTTAGAATTGTTTAAATCATGTTATTTATTATAGGGGGTGAATTCGGCTTCGACATCTTAATATTTGGTTTTGCCGTTTAACAAAAGAACGGAGACTTACTTAATCATAATTTTTATTATTTTGCAATTAGAGACATTAACTTTAAAAGTTAGAATTGTATAAATCATGTTATTTATTATAGGGGGTGAATTCGGCTTCGACATCTTAAGATTTGGTTTTGCCTTTTAACAAAAGAACGGAGACTTACTTAATCATAATTTTTATTATTTTGCAATAAGAGACATTAACTTTAAAAGTTAGAATTGTTTAAATCATGTTATTTATTATAGGGGGTGAATTCGGCTTCGACATCTTAAGATTTGGTTTTGCCTTTTAACAAAAGAACGGAGACTTACTTAATCATAATTTTTATTATTTTGCAATTAGAGACATTAACTTTAAAAGTTAGAATTGTTTAAATCATGTTATTTATTATAGGGGGTGAATTCGGCTTCGACATCTTAATATTTGGTTTTGCCGTTTAACAAAAGAACGGAGACTTACTTAATCATAATTTTTATTATTTTGCAATTAGAGACATTAACTTTAAAAGTTAGAATTGTATAAATCATGTTATTTATTATAGGGGGTGAATTCGGCTTCGACATCTTAAGATTTGGTTTTGCCTTTTAACAAAAGAACGGAGACTTACTTAATCATAATTTTTATTATTTTGCAATAAGAGACATTAACTTTAAAAGTTAGAATTGTTTAAATCATGTTATTTATTATAGGGGGTGAATTCGGCTTCGACATCTTAAGATTTGGTTTTGCCTTTTAACAAAAGAACGGAGACTTACTTAATCATAATTTTTATTATTTTGCAATTAGAGACATTAACTTTAAAAGTTAGAATTGTTTAAATCATGTTATTTATTATAGGGGGTGAATTCGGCTTCGACATCTTAAGATTTGGTTTTGCCTTTTAACAAAAGAACGGAGACTTACTTAATCATAATTTTTATTATTTTGCAATTAGAGACATTAACTTTAAAAGTTAGAATTGTATAAATCATGTTATTTATTATAGGGGGTGAATTCGGCTTCGACATCTTAAGATTTGGTTTTGCCTTTTAACAAAAGAACGGAGACTTACTTAATCATAATTTTTATTATTTTGCAATAAGAGACATTAACTTTAAAAGTTAGAATTGTTTAAATCATGTTATTTATTATAGGGGGTGAATTCGGCTTCGACATCTTAAGATTTGGTTTTGCCTTTTAACAAAAGAACGGAGACTTACTTAATCATAATTTTTATTATTTTGCAATTAGAGACATTAACTTTAAAAGTTAGAATTGTTTAAATCATGTTATTTATTATAGGGGGTGAATTCGGCTTCGACATCTTAAGATTTGGTTTTGCCTTTTAACAAAAGAACGGAGACTTACTTAATCATAATTTTTATTATTTTGCAATAAGAGACATTAACTTTAAAAGTTAGAATTGTTTAAATCATGTTATTTATTATAGGGGGTGAATTCGGCTTCGACATCTTAAGATTTGGTTTTGCCTTTTAACAAAAGAACGGAGACTTACTTAATCATAATTTTTATTATTTTGCAATTAGAGACATTAACTTTAAAAGTTAGAATTGTTTAAATCATGTTATTTATTATAGGGGGTGAATTCGGCTTCGACATCTTAATATTTGGTTTTGCCGTTTAACAAAAGAACGGAGACTTACTTAATCATAATTTTTATTATTTTGCAATTAGAGACATTAACTTTAAAAGTTAGAATTGTATAAATCATGTTATTTATTATAGGGGGTGAATTCGGCTTCGACATCTTAAGATTTGGTTTTGCCTTTTAACAAAAGAACGGAGACTTACTTAATCATAATTTTTATTATTTTGCAATAAGAGACATTAACTTTAAAAGTTAGAATTGTTTAAATCATGTTATTTATTATAGGGGGTGAATTCGGCTTCGACATCTTAAGATTTGGTTTTGCCTTTTAACAAAAGAACGGAGACTTACTTAATCATAATTTTTATTATTTTGCAATTAGAGACATTAACTTTAAAAGTTAGAATTGTTTAAATCATGTTATTTATTATAGGGGGTGAATTCGGCTTCGACATCTTAAGATTTGGTTTTGCCTTTTAACAAAAGAACGGAGACTTACTTAATCATAATTTTTATTATTTTGCAATAAGAGACATTAACTTTAAAAGTTAGAATTGTTTAAATCATGTTATTTATTATAGGGGGTGAATTCGGCTTCGACATCTTAAGATTTGGTTTTGCCTTTTAACAAAAGAACGGAGACTTACTTAATCATAATTTTTATTATTTTGCAATTAGAGACATTAACTTTAAAAGTTAGAATTGTTTAAATCATGTTATTTATTATAGGGGGTGAATTCGGCTTCGACATCTTAAGATTTGGTTTTGCCTTTTAACAAAAGAACGGAGACTTACTTAATCATAATTTTTATTATTTTGCAATTAGAGACATTAACTTTAAAAGTTAGAATTGTATAAATCATGTTATTTATTATAGGGGGTGAATTCGGCTTCGACATCTTAAGATTTGGTTTTGCCTTTTAACAAAAGAACGGAGACTTACTTAATCATAATTTTTATTATTTTGCAATAAGAGACATTAACTTTAAAAGTTAGAATTGTTTAAATCATGTTATTTATTATAGGGGGTGAATTCGGCTTCGACATCTTAAGATTTGGTTTTGCCTTTTAACAAAAGAACGGAGACTTACTTAATCATAATTTTTATTATTTTGCAATTAGAGACATTAACTTTAAAAGTTAGAATTGTTTAAATCATGTTATTTATTATAGGGGGTGAATTCGGCTTCGACATCTTAAGATTTGGTTTTGCCTTTTAACAAAAGAACGGAGACTTACTTAATCATAATTTTTATTATTTTGCAATAAGAGACATTAACTTTAAAAGTTAGAATTGTTTAAATCATGTTATTTATTATAGGGGGTGAATTCGGCTTCGACATCTTAAGATTTGGTTTTGCCTTTTAACAAAAGAACGGAGACTTACTTAATCATAATTTTTATTATTTTGCAATTAGAGACATTAACTTTAAAAGTTAGAATTGTTTAAATCATGTTATTTATTATAGGGGGTGAATTCGGCTTCGACATCTTAATATTTGGTTTTGCCGTTTAACAAAAGAACGGAGACTTACTTAATCATAATTTTTATTATTTTGCAATTAGAGACATTAACTTTAAAAGTTAGAATTGTATAAATCATGTTATTTATTATAGGGGGTGAATTCGGCTTCGACATCTTAAGATTTGGTTTTGCCTTTTAACAAAAGAACGGAGACTTACTTAATCATAATTTTTATTATTTTGCAATAAGAGACATTAACTTTAAAAGTTAGAATTGTTTAAATCATGTTATTTATTATAGGGGGTGAATTCGGCTTCGACATCTTAAGATTTGGTTTTGCCTTTTAACAAAAGAACGGAGACTTACTTAATCATAATTTTTATTATTTTGCAATTAGAGACATTAACTTTAAAAGTTAGAATTGTTTAAATCATGTTATTTATTATAGGGGGTGAATTCGGCTTCGACATCTTAAGATTTGGTTTTGCCTTTTAACAAAAGAACGGAGACTTACTTAATCATAATTTTTATTATTTTGCAATAAGAGACATTAACTTTAAAAGTTAGAATTGTTTAAATCATGTTATTTATTATAGGGGGTGAATTCGGCTTCGACATCTTAAGATTTGGTTTTGCCTTTTAACAAAAGAACGGAGACTTACTTAATCATAATTTTTATTATTTTGCAATTAGAGACATTAACTTTAAAAGTTAGAATTGTTTAAATCATGTTATTTATTATAGGGGGTGAATTCGGCTTCGACATCTTAAGATTTGGTTTTGCCTTTTAACAAAAGAACGGAGACTTACTTAATCATAATTTTTATTATTTTGCAATAAGAGACATTAACTTTAAAAGTTAGAATTGTTTAAATCATGTTATTTATTATAGGGGGTGAATTCGGCTTCGACATCTTAAGATTTGGTTTTGCCTTTTAACAAAAGAACGGAGACTTACTTAATCATAATTTTTATTATTTTGCAATTAGAGACATTAACTTTAAAAGTTAGAATTGTTTAAATCATGTTATTTATTATAGGGGGTGAATTCGGCTTCGACATCTTAAGATTTGGTTTTGCCGTTTAACAAAAGAACGGAGACTTACTTAATCATAATTTTTATTATTTTGCAATAAGAGACATTAACTTTAAAAGTTAGAATTGTTTAAATCATGTTATTTATTATAGGGGGTGAATTCGGCTTCGACATCTTAAGATTTGGTTTTGCCTTTTAACAAAAGAACGGAGACTTACTTAATCATAATTTTTATTATTTTGCAATAAGAGACATTAACTTTAAAAGTTAGAATTGTTTAAATCATGTTATTTATTATAGGGGGTGAATTCGGCTTCGACATCTTAAGATTTGGTTTTGCCTTTTAACAAAAGAACGGAGACTTACTTAATCATAATTTTTATTATTTTGCAATTAGAGACATTAACTTTAAAAGTTAGAATTGTTTAAATCATGTTATTTATTATAGGGGGTGAATTCGGCTTCGACATCTTAAGATTTGGTTTTGCCTTTTAACAAAAGAACGGAGACTTACTTAATCATAATTTTTATTATTTTGCAATAAGAGACATTAACTTTAAAAGTTAGAATTGTTTAAATCATGTTATTTATTATAGGGGGTGAATTCGGCTTCGACATCTTAAGATTTGGTTTTGCCTTTTAACAAAAGAACGGAGACTTACTTAATCATAATTTTTATTATTTTGCAATTAGAGACATTAACTTTAAAAGTTAGAATTGTTTAAATCATGTTATTTATTATAGGGGGTGAATTCGGCTTCGACATCTTAAGATTTGGTTTTGCCTTTTAACAAAAGAACGGAGACTTACTTAATCATAATTTTTATTATTTTGCAATAAGAGACATTAACTTTAAAAGTTAGAATTGTTTAAATCATGTTATTTATTATAGGGGGTGAATTCGGCTTCGACATCTTAAGATTTGGTTTTGCCTTTTAACAAAAGAACGGAGACTTACTTAATCATAATTTTTATTATTTTGCAATTAGAGACATTAACTTTAAAAGTTAGAATTGTTTAAATCATGTTATTTATTATAGGGGGTGAATTCGGCTTCGACATCTTAAGATTTGGTTTTGCCTTTTAACAAAAGAACGGAGACTTACTTAATCATAATTTTTATTATTTTGCAATAAGAGACATTAACTTTAAAAGTTAGAATTGTTTAAATCATGTTATTTATTATAGGGGGTGAATTCGGCTTCGACATCTTAAGATTTGGTTTTGCCTTTTAACAAAAGAACGGAGACTTACTTAATCATAATTTTTATTATTTTGCAATTAGAGACATTAACTTTAAAAGTTAGAATTGTTTAAATCATGTTATTTATTATAGGGGGTGAATTCGGCTTCGACATCTTAAGATTTGGTTTTGCCTTTTAACAAAAGAACGGAGACTTACTTAATCATAATTTTTATTATTTTGCAATAAGAGACATTAACTTTAAAAGTTAGAATTGTTTAAATCATGTTATTTATTATAGGGGGTGAATTCGGCTTCGACATCTTAAGATTTGGTTTTGCCTTTTAACAAAAGAACGGAGACTTACTTAATCATAATTTTTATTATTTTGCAATTAGAGACATTAACTTTAAAAGTTAGAATTGTTTAAATCATGTTATTTATTATAGGGGGTGAATTCGGCTTCGACATCTTAATATTTGGTTTTGCCGTTTAACAAAAGAACGGAGACTTACTTAATCATAATTTTTATTATTTTGCAATTAGAGACATTAACTTTAAAAGTTAGAATTGTATAAATCATGTTATTTATTATAGGGGGTGAATTCGGCTTCGACATCTTAAGATTTGGTTTTGCCTTTTAACAAAAGAACGGAGACTTACTTAATCATAATTTTTATTATTTTGCAATTAGAGACATTAACTTTAAAAGTTAGAATTGTTTAAATCATGTTATTTATTATAGGGGGTGAATTCGGCTTCGACATCTTAAGATTTGGTTTTGCCTTTTAACAAAAGAACGGAGACTTACTTAATCATAATTTTTATTATTTTGCAATAAGAGACATTAACTTTAAAAGTTAGAATTGTTTAAATCATGTTATTTATTATAGGGGGTGAATTCGGCTTCGACATCTTAAGATTTGGTTTTGCCTTTTAACAAAAGAACGGAGACTTACTTAATCATAATTTTTATTATTTTGCAATTAGAGACATTAACTTTAAAAGTTAGAATTGTTTAAATCATGTTATTTATTATAGGGGGTGAATTCGGCTTCGACATCTTAAGATTTGGTTTTGCCTTTTAACAAAAGAACGGAGACTTACTTAATCATAATTTTTATTATTTTGCAATTAGAGACATTAACTTTAAAAGTTAGAATTGTATAAATCATGTTATTTATTATAGGGGGTGAATTCGGCTTCGACATCTTAAGATTTGGTTTTGCCTTTTAACAAAAGAACGGAGACTTACTTAATCATAATTTTTATTATTTTGCAATAAGAGACATTAACTTTAAAAGTTAGAATTGTTTAAATCATGTTATTTATTATAGGGGGTGAATTCGGCTTCGACATCTTAAGATTTGGTTTTGCCTTTTAACAAAAGAACGGAGACTTACTTAATCATAATTTTTATTATTTTGCAATTAGAGACATTAACTTTAAAAGTTAGAATTGTTTAAATCATGTTATTTATTATAGGGGGTGAATTCGGCTTCGACATCTTAAGATTTGGTTTTGCCTTTTAACAAAAGAACGGAGACTTACTTAATCATAATTTTTATTATTTTGCAATAAGAGACATTAACTTTAAAAGTTAGAATTGTTTAAATCATGTTATTTATTATAGGGGGTGAATTCGGCTTCGACATCTTAAGATTTGGTTTTGCCTTTTAACAAAAGAACGGAGACTTACTTAATCATAATTTTTATTATTTTGCAATTAGAGACATTAACTTTAAAAGTTAGAATTGTTTAAATCATGTTATTTATTATAGGGGGTGAATTCGGCTTCGACATCTTTAGATTTGGTTTTGCCGTTTAACAAAAGAACGGAGAATTACTTAATCATAATTTTTATTATTTTGCAATTAGAGACATTAACTTTAAAAGTTAGAATTGTATAAATCATGTTATTTATTATAGGGGGTGAATTCGGCTTCGACATCTTAAGATTTGGTTTTGCCGTTTAACAAAAGAACGGAGACTTACTTAATCATAATTTTTATTATTTTGCAATTAGAGACATTAACTTTAAAAGTTAGAATTGTATAAATCATGTTATTTATTATAGGGGGTGAATTCGGCTTCGACATCTTAAGATTTGGTTTTGCCGTTTAACAAAAGAACGGAGAATTACTTAATCATAATTTTTATTATTTTGCAATAAGAGACATTAACTTTAAAAGTTAGAATTGTATAAATCATGTTATTTATTATAGGGGGTGAATTCGGCTTCGACATCTTAATATTTGGTTTTGCCGTTTAACAAAAGAACGGAGACTTACTTAATCATAATTTTTATTATTTTGCAATAAGAGACATTAACTTTAAAAGTTAGAATTGTTTAAATCATGTTATTTATTATAGGGGGTGAATTCGGCTTCGACATCTTAAGATTTGGTTTTGCCGTTTAACAAAAGAACGGAGACTTACTTAATCATAATTTTTATTATTTTGCAATTAGAGACATTAACTTTAAAAGTTAGAATTGTATAAATCATGTTATTTATTATAGGGGGTGAATTCGGCTTCGACATCTTAAGATTTGGTTTTGCCTTTTAACAAAAGAACGGAGACTTACTTAATCATAATTTTTATTATTTTGCAATAAGAGACATTAACTTTAAAAGTTAGAATTGTTTAAATCATGTTATTTATTATAGGGGGTGAATTCGGCTTCGACATCTTAAGATTTGGTTTTGCCTTTTAACAAAAGAACGGAGACTTACTTAATCATAATTTTTATTATTTTGCAATTAGAGACATTAACTTTAAAAGTTAGAATTGTTTAAATCATGTTATTTATTATAGGGGGTGAATTCGGCTTCGACATCTTTAGATTTGGTTTTGCCGTTTAACAAAAGAACGGAGAATTACTTAATCATAATTTTTATTATTTTGCAATTAGAGACATTAACTTTAAAAGTTAGAATTGTATAAATCATGTTATTTATTATAGGGGGTGAATTCGGCTTCGACATATTAAGATTTGGACGTAGAATTACTTAATCATAATTTTTATTATTTTGCAATTAGAGACATTAACTTTAAAAGTTAGAATTGTTTAAATCATGTTATTTATTATAGGGGGTGAATTCGGCTTCGACATCTTTAGATTTGGTTTTGCCGTTTAACAAAAGAACGGAGAATTACTTAATCATAATTTTTATTATTTTGCAATTAGAGACATTAACTTTAAAAGTTAGAATTGTTTAAATCATGTTATTTATTATAGGGGGTGAATTCGGCTTCGACATCATAAGATTTGGTTTTGCCTTTTAACAAAAGAACGGAGACTTACTTAATCATAATTTTTATTATTTTGCAATTAGAGACATTAACTTTAAAAGTTAGAATTGTTTAAATCATGTTATTTATTATAGGGGGTGAATTCGGCTTCGACATCTTAATATTTGGTTTTGCCGTTTAACAAAAGAACGGAGACTTACTTAATCATAATTTTTATTATTTTGCAATTAGAGACATTAACTTTAAAAGTTAGAATTGTATAAATCATGTTATTTATTATAGGGGGTGAATTCGGCTTCGACATCTTAAGATTTGGTTTTGCCTTTTAACAAAAGAACGGAGACTTACTTAATCATAATTTTTATTATTTTGCAATTAGAGACATTAACTTTAAAAGTTAGAATTGTTTAAATCATGTTATTTATTATAGGGGGTGAATTCGGCTTCGACATCTTTAGATTTGGTTTTGCCTTTTAACAAAAGAACGGAGACTTACTTAATCATAATTTTTATTATTTTGCAATAAGAGACATTAACTTTAAAAGTTAGAATTGTTTAAATCATGTTATTTATTATAGGGGGTGAATTCGGCTTCGACATCTTTAGATTTGGTTTTGCCGTTTAACAAAAGAACGGAGAATTACTTAATCATAATTTTTATTATTTTGCAATTAGAGACATTAACTTTAAAAGTTAGAATTGTATAAATCATGTTATTTATTATAGGGGGTGAATTCGGCTTCGACATCTTAAGATTTGGTTTTGCCTTTTAACAAAAGAACGGAGACTTACTTAATCATAATTTTTATTATTTTGCAATTAGAGACATTAACTTTAAAAGTTAGAATTGTTTAAATCATGTTATTTATTATAGGGGGTGAATTCGGCTTCGACATATTAAGATTTGGACGTAGAATTACTTAATCATAATTTTTATTATTTTGCAATTAGAGACATTAACTTTAAAAGTTAGAATTGTTTAAATCATGTTATTTATTATAGGGGGTGAATTCGGCTTCGACATCTTTAGATTTGGTTTTGCCGTTTAACAAAAGAACGGAGAATTACTTAATCATAATTTTTATTATTTTGCAATTAGAGACATTAACTTTAAAAGTTAGAATTGTATAAATCATGTTATTTATTATAGGGGGTGAATTCGGCTTCGACATATTAAGATTTGGACGTAGAATTACTTAATCATAATTTTTATTATTTTGCAATTAGAGACATTAACTTTAAAAGTTAGAATTGTTTAAATCATGTTATTTATTATAGGGGGTGAATTCGGCTTCGACATCTTAAGATTTGGTTTTGCCTTTTAACAAAAGAACGGAGACTTACTTAATCATAATTTTTATTATTTTGCAATAAGAGACATTAACTTTAAAAGTTAGAATTGTTTAAATCATGTTATTTATTATAGGGGGTGAATTCGGCTTCGACATCTTTAGATTTGGTTTTGCCGTTTAACAAAAGAACGGAGAATTACTTAATCATAATTTTTATTATTTTGCAATTAGAGACATTAACTTTAAAAGTTAGAATTGTATAAATCATGTTATTTATTATAGGGGGTGAATTCGGCTTCGACATATTAAGATTTGGACGTAGAATTACTTAATCATAATTTTTATTATTTTGCAATTAGAGACATTAACTTTAAAAGTTAGAATTGTTTAAATCATGTTATTTATTATAGGGGGTGAATTCGGCTTCGACATCTTTAGATTTGGTTTTGCCGTTTAACAAAAGAACGGAGAATTACTTAATCATAATTTTTATTATTTTGCAATTAGAGACATTAACTTTAAAAGTTAGAATTGTATAAATCATGTTATTTATTATAGGGGGTGAATTCGGCTTCGACATATTAAGATTTGGACGTAGAATTACTTAATCATAATTTTTATTATTTTGCAATTAGAGACATTAACTTTAAAAGTTAGAATTGTTTAAATCATGTTATTTATTATAGGGGGTGAATTCGGCTTCGACATCTTTAGATTTGGTTTTGCCGTTTAACAAAAGAACGGAGAATTACTTAATCATAATTTTTATTATTTTGCAATTAGAGACATTAACTTTAAAAGTTAGAATTGTATAAATCATGTTATTTATTATAGGGGGTGAATTCGGCTTCGACATCTTAAGATTTGGTTTTGCCTTTTAACAAAAGAACGGAGACTTACTTAATCATAATTTTTATTATTTTGCAATTAGAGACATTAACTTTAAAAGTTAGAATTGTTTAAATCATGTTATTTATTATAGGGGGTGAATTCGGCTTCGACATCATAAGATTTGGTTTTGCCGTTTAACAAAAGAACGGAGAATTACTTAATCATAATTTTTATTATTTTGCAATTAGAGACATTAACTTTAAAAGTTAGAATTGTATAAATCATGTTATTTATTATAGGGGGTGAATTCGGCTTCGACATCTTTAGATTTGGTTTTGCCTTTTAACAAAAGAACGGAGACTTACTTAATCATAATTTTTATTATTTTGCAATAAGAGACATTAACTTTAAAAGTTAGAATTGTTTAAATCATGTTATTTATTATAGGGGGTGAATTCGGCTTCGACATCTTTAGATTTGGTTTTGCCTTTTAACAAAAGAACGGAGACTTACTTAATCATAATTTTTATTATTTTGCAATAAGAGACATTAACTTTAAAAGTTAGAATTGTTTAAATCATGTTATTTATTATAGGGGGTGAATTCGGCTTCGACATCATAAGATTTGGTTTTGCCGTTTAACAAAAGAACGGAGAATTACTTAATCATAATTTTTATTATTTTGCAATTAGGGACATTAACTTTAAAAGTTAGAATTGTTTAAATCATGTTATTTATTATAGGGGGTGAATTCGGCTTCGACATCATAAGATTTGGTTTTGCCGTTTAACAAAAGAACGGAGAATTACTTAATCATAATTTTTATTATTTTGCAATTAGAGACATTAACTTTAAAAGTTAGAATTGTTTAAATCATGTTATTTATTATAGGGGGTGAATTCGGCTTCGACATATTAAGATTTGGACGTAGAATTACTTAATCATAATTTTTATTATTTTGCAATTAGAGACATTAACTTTAAAAGTTAGAATTGTTTAAATCATGTTATTTATTATAGGGGGTGAATTCGGCTTCGACATCTTTAGATTTGGTTTTGCCGTTTAACAAAAGAACGGAGAATTACTTAATCATAATTTTTATTATTTTGCAATTAGAGACATTAACTTTAAAAGTTAGAATTGTTTAAATCATGTTATTTATTATAGGGGGTGAATTCGGCTTCGACATCATAAGATTTGGTTTTGCCGTTTAACAAAAGAACGGAGAATTACTTAATCATAATTTTTATTATTTTGCAATTAGAGACATTAACTTTAAAAGTTAGAATTGTATAAATCATGTTATTTATTATAGGGGGTGAATTCGGCTTCGACATCTTAAGATTTGGTTTTGCCTTTTAACAAAAGAACGGAGAATTACTTAATCATAATTTTTATTATTTTGCAATAAGAGACATTAACTTTAAAAGTTAGAATTGTATAAATCATGTTATTTATTATAGGGGGTGAATTCGGCTTCGACATCTTAAGATTTGGTTTTGCCTTTTAACAAAAGAACGGAGAATTACTTAATCATAATTTTTATTATTTTGCAATTAGAGACATTAACTTTAAAAGTTAGAATTGTATAAATCATGTTATTTATTATAGGGGGTGAATTCGGCTTCGACATCTTAATATTTGGTTTTGCCTTTTAACAAAAGAACGGAGAATTACTTAATCATAATTTTTATTATTTTGCAATTAGAGACATTAACTTTAAAAGTTAGAATTGTTTAAATCATGTTATTTATTATAGGGGGTGAATTCGGCTTCGACATCTTAAGATTTAGTTTTCCCGTTTAACAAAAGAACGGAGAATTACTTAATCATAATTTTTATTATTTTGCAATAAGAGACATTAACTTTAAAAGTTAGAATTGTATAAATCATGTTATTTATTATAGGGGGTGAATTCGGCTTCGACATCTTAAGATTTAGTTTTCCCGTTTAACAAAAGAACGGAGAATTACTTAATCATAATTTTTATTATTTTGCAATAAGAGACATTAACTTTAAAAGTTAGAATTGTTTAAATCATGTTATTTATTATAGGGGGTGAATTCGGCTTCGACATCATAAGATTTGGTTTTGCCGTTTAACAAAAGAACGGAGAATTACTTAATCATAATTTTTATTATTTTGCAATTAGAGACATTAACTTTAAAAGTTAGAATTGTTTAAATCATGTTATTTATTATAGGGGGTGAATTCGGCTTCGACATATTAAGATTTGGACGTAGAATTACTTAATCATAATTTTTATTATTTTGCAATTAGAGACATTAACTTTAAAAGTTAGAATTGTTTAAATCATGTTATTTATTATAGGGGGTGAATTCGGCTTCGACATCTTTAGATTTGGTTTTGCCGTTTAACAAAAGAACGGAGAATTACTTAATCATAATTTTTATTATTTTGCAATTAGAGACATTAACTTTAAAAGTTAGAATTGTTTAAATCATGTTATTTATTATAGGGGGTGAATTCGGCTTCGACATATTAAGATTTGGACGTAGAATTACTTAATCATAATTTTTATTATTTTGCAATTAGAGACATTAACTTTAAAAGTTAGAATTGTTTAAAACATGTTATTTATTATAGGGGGTGAATTCGGCTTCGACATCTTTAGATTTGGTTTTGCCGTTTAACAAAAGAACGGAGAATTACTTAATCATAATTTTTATTATTTTGCAATTAGAGACATTAACTTTAAAAGTTAGAATTGTTTAAATCATGTTATTTATTATAGGGGGTGAATTCGGCTTCGACATCATAAGATTTGGTTTTGCCGTTTAACAAAAGAACGGAGAATTACTTAATCATAATTTTTATTATTTTGCAATTAGGGACATTAACTTTAAAAGTTAGAATTGTTTAAATCATGTTATTTATTATAGGGGGTGAATTCGGCTTCGACATCTTTAGATTTGGTTTTGCCGTTTAACAAAAGAACGGAGAATTACTTAATCATAATTTTTATTATTTTGCAATTAGAGACATTAACTATAAAAGTTAGAATTGTATAAATCATGTTATTTATTATAGGGGGTGAATTCGGCTTCGACATCTTAAGATTTGGTTTTGCCGTTTAACAAAAGAACGGAGAATTACTTAATCATAATTTTTATTATTTTGCAATTAGAGACATTAACTTTAAAAGTTAGAATTGTTTAAATCATGTTATTTATTATAGGGGGTGAATTCGGCTTCGACATATTAAGATTTGGACGTAGAATTACTTAATCATAATTTTTATTATTTTGCAATTAGAGACATTAACTTTAAAAGTTAGAATTGTTTAAATCATGTTATTTATTATAGGGGGTGAATTCGGCTTCGACATCATAAGATTTGGTTTTGCCGTTTAACAAAAGAACGGAGAATTACTTAATCATAATTTTTATTATTTTGCAATTAGGGACATTAACTTTAAAAGTTAGAATTGTTTAAATCATGTTATTTATTATAGGGGGTGAATTCGGCTTCGACATCTTTAGATTTGGTTTTGCCGTTTAACAAAAGAACGGAGAATTACTTAATCATAATTTTTATTATTTTGCAATTAGAGACATTAACTTTAAAAGTTAGAATTGTTTAAATCATGTTATATATTATAGGGGGTGAATTCGGCTTCGACATCTTAAGATTTGGTTTTGCCGTTTAACAAAATAAAGGAGAATTACTTAATCATAATTTTTATTATTTTGCAATTAGAGACATTAACTTTAAAAGTTAGAATTGTTTAAATCATGTTATTTATTATAGGGGGTGAATTCGGCTTCGACATATTAAGATTTGGACGTAGAATTACTTAATCATAATTTTTATTATTTTGCAATTAGAGACATTAACTTTAAAAGTTAGAATTGTTTAAATCATGTTATTTATTATAGGGGGTGAATTCGGCTTCGACATCTTTAGATTTGGTTTTGCCGTTTAACAAAAGAACGGAGAATTACTTAATCATAATTTTTATTATTTTGCAATTAGAGACATTAACTTTAAAAGTTAGAATTGTTTAAATCATGTTATTTATTATAGGGGGTGAATTCGGCTTCGACATATTAAGATTTGGACGTAGAATTACTTAATCATAATTTTTATTATTTTGCAATTAGAGACATTAACTTTAAAAGTTAGAATTGTTTAAAACATGTTATTTATTATAGGGGGTGAATTCGGCTTCGACATCTTTAGATTTGGTTTTGCCGTTTAACAAAAGAACGGAGAATTACTTAATCATAATTTTTATTATTTTGCAATTAGAGACATTAACTTTAAAAGTTAGAATTGTTTAAATCATGTTATTTATTATAGGGGGTGAATTCGGCTTCGACATCATAAGATTTGGTTTTGCCGTTTAACAAAAGAACGGAGAATTACTTAATCATAATTTTTATTATTTTGCAATTAGGGACATTAACTTTAAAAGTTAGAATTGTTTAAATCATGTTATTTATTATAGGGGGTGAATTCGGCTTCGACATCTTTAGATTTGGTTTTGCCGTTTAACAAAAGAACGGAGAATTACTTAATCATAATTTTTATTATTTTGCAATTAGAGACATTAACTATAAAAGTTAGAATTGTATAAATCATGTTATTTATTATAGGGGGTGAATTCGGCTTCGACATCTTAAGATTTGGTTTTGCCGTTTAACAAAAGAACGGAGAATTACTTAATCATAATTTTTATTATTTTGCAATTAGAGACATTAACTTTAAAAGTTAGAATTGTTTAAATCATGTTATTTATTATAGGGGGTGAATTCGGCTTCGACATATTAAGATTTGGACGTAGAATTACTTAATCATAATTTTTATTATTTTGCAATTAGAGACATTAACTTTAAAAGTTAGAATTGTTTAAATCATGTTATTTATTATAGGGGGTGAATTCGGCTTCGACATCATAAGATTTGGTTTTGCCGTTTAACAAAAGAACGGAGAATTACTTAATCATAATTTTTATTATTTTGCAATTAGGGACATTAACTTTAAAAGTTAGAATTGTTTAAATCATGTTATTTATTATAGGGGGTGAATTCGGCTTCGACATCTTTAGATTTGGTTTTGCCGTTTAACAAAAGAACGGAGAATTACTTAATCATAATTTTTATTATTTTGCAATTAGAGACATTAACTTTAAAAGTTAGAATTGTTTAAATCATGTTATATATTATAGGGGGTGAATTCGGCTTCGACATCTTAAGATTTGGTTTTGCCGTTTAACAAAATAAAGGAGAATTACTTAATCATAATTTTTATTATTTTGCAATTAGAGACATTAACATTAAAAGTTAGAATTGTTTAAATCATGTTATTTATTATAGGGGGTGAATTCGGCTTCGCCATCTTAAGATTTGGTTTTGCCTTTTAACAAAAGAACGGAGAATTACTTAATCATAATTTTTATTATTTTGCAATTAGAGACATTAACTTTAAAAGTTAGAATTGTTTAAATCATGTTATTTATTATAGGGGGTGAATTCGGCTTCGACATCTTAACATTTGGTTTTGCCGTTTAACAAAAGAACGGAGAATTACTTAATCATAATTTTTATTATTTTTCAATAAGAGACATTAACTTTAAAAGTTAGAATTGTTTAAATCATGTTATTTATTATAGGGGGTGAATTCGGCTTCGACATCATAAGATTTGGTTTTGCCGTTTAACAAAAGAACGGAGAATTACTTAATCATAATTTTTATTATTTTGCAATTAGAGACATTAACTTTAAAAGTTAGAATTGTATAAATCATGTTATTTATTATAGGGGGTGAATTCGGCTTCGACATCTTAAGATTTGGTTTTGCCTTTTAACAAAAGAACGGAGAATTACTTAATCATAATTTTTATTATTTTGCAATAAGAGACATTAACTTTAAAAGTTAGAATTGTATAAATCATGTTATTTATTATAGGGGGTGAATTCGGCTTCGACATCTTAAGATTTGGTTTTGCCTTTTAACAAAAGAACGGAGAATTACTTAATCATAATTTTTATTATTTTGCAATTAGAGACATTAACTTTAAAAGTTAGAATTGTATAAATCATGTTATTTATTATAGGGGGTGAATTCGGCTTCGACATCTTAAGATTTGGTTTTGCCTTTTAACAAAAGAACGGAGAATTACTTAATCATAATTTTTATTATTTTGCAATTAGAGACATTAACTTTAAAAGTTAGAATTGTTTAAATCATGTTATTTATTATAGGGGGTGAATTCGGCTTCGACATCTTTAGATTTGGTTTTGCCGTTTAACAAAAGAACGGAGAATTACTTAATCATAATTTTTATTATTTTGCAATTAGAGACATTAACTTTAAAAGTTAGAATTGTTTAAATCATGTTATTTATTATAGGGGGTGAATTCGGCTTCGACATATTAAGATTTGGACGTAGAATTACTTAATCATAATTTTTATTATTTTGCAATTAGAGACATTAACTTTAAAAGTTAGAATTGTATAAATCATGTTATTTATTATAGGGGGTGAATTCGGCTTCGACATCTTAAGATTTGGTTTTGCCTTTTAACAAAAGAACGGAGAATTACTTAATCATAATTTTTATTATTTTGCAATAAGAGACATTAACTTTAAAAGTTAGAATTGTTTAAATCATGTTATATATTATAGGGGGTGAATTCGGCTTCGACATCTTAAGATTTGGTTTTGCCGTTTAACAAAATAAAGGAGAATTACTTAATCATAATTTTTATTATTTTGCAATTAGAGACATTAACATTAAAAGTTAGAATTGTTTAAATCATGTTATTTATTATAGGGGGTGAATTCGGCTTCGACATCTTAAGATTTGGTTTTGCCTTTTAACAAAAGAACGGAGAATTACTTAATCATAATTTTTATTATTTTGCAATAAGAGACATTAACTTTAAAAGTTAGAATTGTATAAATCATGTTATTTATTATAGGGGGTGAATTCGGCTTCGACATCTTAAGATTTGGTTTTGCCTTTTAACAAAAGAACGGAGAATTACTTAATCATAATTTTTATTATTTTGCAATTAGAGACATTAACTTTAAAAGTTAGAATTGTATAAATCATGTTATTTATTATAGGGGGTGAATTCGGCTTCGACATCTTAAGATTTGGTTTTGCCTTTTAACAAAAGAACGGAGAATTACTTAATCATAATTTTTATTATTTTGCAATTAGAGACATTAACTTTAAAAGTTAGAATTGTATAAATCATGTTATTTATTATAGGGGGTGAATTCGGCTTCGCCATCTTAAGATTTGGTTTTGCCTTTTAACAAAATAAAGGAGAATTACTTAATCATAATTTTTATTATTTTGCAATTAGAGACATTAACATTAAAAGTTAGAATTGTTTAAATCATGTTATTTATTATAGGGGGTGAATTCGGCTTCGACATCTTAAGATTTGGTTTTGCCTTTTAACAAAAGAACGGAGAATTACTTAATCATAATTTTTATTATTTTGCAATTAGAGACATTAACTTTAAAAGTTAGAATTGTATAAATCATGTTATTTATTATAGGGGGTGAATTCGGCTTCGACATCTTAAGATTTGGTTTTGCCTTTTAACAAAAGAACGGAGAATTACTTAATCATAATTTTTATTATTTTGCAATAAGAGACATTAACTTTAAAAGTTAGAATTGTATAAATCATGTTATTTATTATAGGGGGTGAATTCGGCTTCGACATCTTAAGATTTGGTTTTGCCTTTTAACAAAAGAACGGAGAATTACTTAATCATAATTTTTATTATTTTGCAATTAGAGACATTAACTTTAAAAGTTAGAATTGTATAAATCATGTTATTTATTATAGGGGGTGAATTCGGCTTCGACATCTTAAGATTTGGTTTTGCCTTTTAACAAAAGAACGGAGAATTACTTAATCATAATTTTTATTATTTTGCAATTAGAGACATTAACTTTAAAAGTTAGAATTGTTTAAATCATGTTATTTATTATAGGGGGTGAATTCGGCTTCGACATCTTTAGATTTGGTTTTGCCGTTTAACAAAAGAACGGAGAATTACTTAATCATAATTTTTATTATTTTGCAATTAGAGACATTAACTTTAAAAGTTAGAATTGTTTAAATCATGTTATTTATTATAGGGGGTGAATTCGGCTTCGACATATTAAGATTTGGACGTAGAATTACTTAATCATAATTTTTATTATTTTGCAATTAGAGACATTAACTTTAAAAGTTAGAATTGTTTAAATCATGTTATTTATTATAGGGGGTGAATTCGGCTTCGACATCTTTAGATTTGGTTTTGCCGTTTAACAAAAGAACGGAGAATTACTTAATCATAATTTTTATTATTTTGCAATTAGAGACATTAACTTTAAAAGTTAGAATTGTTTAAATCATGTTATTTATTATAGGGGGTGAATTCGGCTTCGACATATTAAGATTTGGACGTAGAATTACTTAATCATAATTTTTATTATTTTGCAATTAGAGACATTAACTATAAAAGTTAGAATTGTATAATTCATGTTATTTATTAAAGGGGGTGAATTCGGCTTCGACATCGTAAGATTTGGTTTTGCCGTTTAACAAAAGAACGGAGAATTACTTAATCATAATTTTTATTATTTTGCAATTAGAGACATTAACTTTAAAAGTTAGAATTGTTTAAATCATGTTATTTATTATAGGGGGTGAATTCGGCTTCGACATCTTAAGATTTGGTTTTGCCGTTTAACAAAAAACGGAGAATTACTTAATCATAATTTTTATTATTTTGCAATTAGAGACATTAACTATAAAAGTTAGAATTGTATAATTCATGTTATTTATTATAGGGGGTGAATTCGGCTTCGACATCTTAAGATTTGGTTTTGCCGTTTAACAAAAGAACGGAGAATTACTTAATCATAATTTTTATTATTTTGCAATTAGAGACATTAACTTTAAAAGTTAGAATTGTTTAAATCATGTTATTTATTATAGGGGGTGAATTCGGCTTCGACATCTTAAAATTTGGTTTTGCCGTTTAACAAAAGAACGGAGAATTACTTAATCATAATTTTTATTATTTTGCAATTAGAGACATTAACTATAAAAGTTAGAATTGTATAATTCATGTTATTTATTATAGGGGGTGAATTCGGCTTCGACATCTTAAGATTTGGTTTTGCCGTTTAACAAAAGAACGGAGAATTACTTAATCATAATTTTTATTATTTTGCAATTAGAGACATTAACTATAAAAGTTAGAATTGTATAATTCATGTTATTTATTATAGGGGGTGAATTCGGCTTCGACATCTTAAGATTTGGTTTTGCCGTTTAACAAAAGAACGGAGAATTACTTAATCATAATTTTTATTATTTTGCAATTAGAGACATTAACTATAAAAGTTAGAATTGTATAATTCATGTTATTTATTAAAGGGGGTGAATTCGGCTTCGACATCGTAAGATTTGGTTTTGCCGTTTAACAAAAGAACGGAGAATTACTTAATCATAATTTTTATTATTTTGCAATTAGAGACATTAACTTTAAAAGTTAGAATTGTTTAAATCATGTTATTTATTATAGGGGGTGAATTCGGCTTCGACATCTTAAGATTTGGTTTTGCCGTTTAACAAAAGAACGGAGAATTACTTAATCATAATTTTTATTATTTTGCAATTAGAGACATTAACTATAAAAGTTAGAATTGTATAATTCATGTTATTTATTATAGGGGGTGAATTCGGCTTCGACATCTTAAGATTTGGTTTTGCCGTTTAACAAAAGAACGGAGAATTACTTAATCATAATTTTTATTATTTTGCAATTAGAGACATTAACTTTAAAAGTTAGAATGGTTTAAATCATGTTATTTATTATAGGGGGTGAATTCGGCTTCGACATCTTAAGATTTGGTTTTGCCGTTTAACAAAAGAACGGAGAATTACTTAATCATGATTTTTATTATTTTGCAATAAGAGACATTAACTTTAAAAGTTAGAATTGTTTAAATCATGTTATTTATTATAGGGGGTGAATTCGGCTTCGACATCTTAAGATTTGGTTTTGCCGTTTAACAAAAGAACGGAGAATTACTTAATCATAATTTTTATTATTTTGCAATTAGAGACATTAACTATAAAAGTTAGAATTGTATAATTCATGTTATTTATTATAGGGGGTGAATTCGTCTTCGACATCTTAAGATTTGGTTTTGCCGTTTAACAAAAGAACGGAGAATTACTTAATCATAATTTTTATTATTTTGCAATAAGAGACATTAACTTTAAAAGTTAGAATTGTTTAAAACATGTCATTTATTATAGGGGGTGAATTCGGTTTCGACATCTTAAGATTTGGTTTTGCCGTTTAACAAAAGAACGGAGAATTACTTAATCATAATTTTTATTATTTTGCAATTAGAGACATTAACTTTAAAAGTTAGAATTGTATAAATCATGTTATTTATTATAGGGGGTGAATTCGGCTTCGCCATCTTAAGATTTGGTTTTGCCGTTTAACAAAAGAACGGAGAATTACTTAATCATAATTTTTATTATTTTGCAATAAGAGACATTAACTTTAAAAGTTAGAATTGTTTAAAACATGTCATTTATTATAGGGGGTGAATTCGGTTTCGACATCTTAAGATTTGGTTTTGCCGTTTAACAAAAGAACGGAGAATTACTTAATCATAATTTTTATTATTTTGCAATTAGAGACATTAACTTTAAAAGTTAGAATTGTATAAATCATGTTATTTATTATAGGGGGTGAATTCGGCTTCGCCATCTTAAGATTTGGTTTTGCCGTTTAACAAAAGAACGGAGAATTACTTAATCATAATTTTTATTATTTTGCAATAAGAGACATTAACTTTAAAAGTTAGAATTGTTTAAAACATGTCATTTATTATAGGGGGTGAATTCGGTTTCGACATCTTAAGATTTGGTTTTGCCGTTTAACAAAAGAACGGAGAATTACTTAATCATAATTTTTATTATTTTGCAATTAGGGACATTAACTTTAAAAGTTAGAATTGTTTAAATCATGTTATTTATTATAGGGGATGAATTCGGCTTCGCCATCTTAAGATTTGGTTTTGCCGTTTAACAAAAGAACGGAGAATTACTTAATCATAATTTTTATTATTTTGCAATTAGAGACATTAACTATAAAAGTTAGAATTGTATAATTCATGTTATTTATTATAGGGGGTGAATTCGGCTTCGACATCTTAAGATTTGGTTTTGCCGTTTAACAAAAGAACGGAGAATTACTTAATCATAATTTTTATTATTTTGCAATTAGAGACATTAACTTTAAAAGTTAGAATTGTTTAAATCATGTTATTTATTATAGAGGGTGAATTCGGCTTCGACATCTTAAGATTTGGTTTTGCCGTTAACAAAAGAACGGAGAATTACTTAATCATAACTTTTATTATTTTGCAATTAGCGACATTAACTTTAAAAGTTAGAATTGTTTAAATCATATTATTTATTATAGGGGGTGAATTCGGCTTCGACATCTTAAGATTTGTTTTTTCCTTTTAACAATAGAACGGAGAATTACTTAATCATAATTTTTATTATTTTGCAATTAGAGACATTAACTTTAAAAGTTAGAATTGTTTAAATCATGTTATTTATTATAGGGAGTGAATTCGGCTTCGACATCTTAAGATTTGGTTTTGCCGTTTAACAAAAGAACGGAGAATTACTTAATCATAATTTTTATTATTTTGCAATTAGAGACATTAACTTTAAAAGTTAGAATTGTTTAAATCATGTTATTTATTATAGAGGGTGAATTCGGCTTCGACATCTTAAGATTTGGTTTTGCCGTTAACAAAAGAACGGAGAATTACTTAATCATAATTTTTATTATTTTGCAATTAGCGACATTAACTTTAAAAGTTAGAATTGTTTAAATCATGTTATTTATTATAGAGGGTGAATTCGGCTTCGACATCTTAAGATTTGGTTTTGCCGTTAACAAAAGAACGGAGAATTACTTAATCATAATTTTTATTATTTTGCAATTAGAGACATTAACTTTAAAAGTTAAAATTGTTTAAAATATGTTATTTATTATAGCGGGTGAATTCGGCTTCAACATCTTAAGATTTGGTTTTGCCTTTTAACAAAAGAACGGAGAATTACTTAATCATAATTTTTATTATTTTGCAATTAGAGACATTAACTTTAAAAGTTAGAATTGTTTAAATCATGTTATTTATTATAGGGGGTGAATTCGGCTTCAACATCTTAAGATTTGGTTTTGCGGTTTAACAAAAGAACGGAGAATTCCTTACTCATAATTTTTATTATTTTGCAATTAGAGACATTAACTTTAAAAGTTAGAATTGTTTAAATCATGTTATTTATAAATGGGGCCGAATTTGTCTTGTACATTTTAAAATTTGGTTTCTGTTATATATAACGAGTTTTAAACAATTAGAATATTAATGTCTCTAATTGGAAATATATAAATATAAATTAAATATTGTCCGTTTCATTTTTATAGAAGAACCCAAATTTTAAAATGTGTAACACGAATTCACCCCGTTCAGTTTATTTTCTCTAAAGTCCTTGGCATTACAAACCTTTCCATTATATTTTTTGTCTTCCTCTGTTTCTTTTTCCTTTTACTACTATGCTGTTCATTCATCTTTCATTACATTCTTCATATCTCCTATAAAATGTTTAAACCAATATAATCATCTCACTGGGATCTTTCTAGAAACTTCTAACATTGAGCCATTTCCCTTATCCTCTCATTTCGTATCCAATTTTTCCGTGCCTCCCCCAACATCCATCTCAACATTGTCATCTCTCTGCCACATTTACCTTCTATTCATCGACAACGACATCTGTAAATTAGATTTTTTTAAGATAGTGGCTGTTTCCATGGTTATAATACCTGGTTTCTTTAGGAAATTTAATTCCGTTATAATCCTTTAACTCTCTAGTCATTGAATATGAATTATAAAAAGAAATCAAATCGTGTAGATAATAGAATATTTTTTAATAATTAAGATTCACAGTCCATATATCGGAGTACAATTGTACATATGCATCGAATACTGGCAGTTACTTGGTTTGCAAACTCTATAACATACAGTAAACACACTATTACGTTGTTGTAAATACAACCTTGAGACAAGTGTTGCCAACCAATTGGCAAGAGGGGCATAATGAGAGGTTTTTGAAGGGAGGATGGAGAAAATATGATTTTCAGGTACATAATAAGTTCAATGATTTAAATTAAAAACAAATAGTTTGGGGCATAGAGATGCTTTTCTTAGTAAAATAGTTCGGGATGGCTTCAAAGTTTAATAATTTGTCACATGAATACAACCACATAAGATAATAATTATGGCTGACACATCATCTTCATCTCTTCTTACGCTTAATATCTTTTCTCTCTCGTCTCTCACTCCTAGTGACTAACTATCGCACTACATGGCGGGAGAATTCAAATTTCATAAATATGCCTACAAAAGGTATTTTTATACAAGAAAAATTTACATTCGATGGAGTACCTCAGACAGTCACTCAGCCATAAACGAGATCACGACTAGATGATGCAACAGAGTTGGCAAATACAGTGTAATCAAGTGTGCTATGTTATGTTTATAGCGCCATTTTCAAACAACTGTTTTCGTTTCATTTTTCTTCTTTTATCAAAATTTTCTAAATCTCTAGGCGGGGGCGATGTTCCGATATTAAAAAACTAGAATATGGAAAAAGTTTTAAACAAAACCTGACTAAAATTAAATTCTAAATAACTTTTATTCTATAAAATTTTCTCCTAAAGTTAATAGTTCAGCAGAAAATGATGTTATACCCAAATCGGGTGGAGATAAAAAACCGCCTTATTGATTTTTGAATTCTACGTATCGAGTTATATACGTAAACAAAATTTGGCTACTTAATAATTATAAACACAGGCGCTGTGAATTTTTAAAAATTCATTTTAGGAAACGTGGAATTACTCGTTTTAGCTGTGATTACCGAAATTTAAAAAGTCGGAAAATCCAAGAAAATTTCAGACAAAATTGCATTAGGACTTAATTTTGAACATTTTTTTTTTCATGTGAACCACACTATTTAAATGTACCGTTTAAGAAGCGGGGCCACTTTTCAGAGCATGTTTTAGTGGTTTTCAGAAGGGTCTCCACTTCCTAAACGGTTATAGTTAGAGGAAAACTTTATTAAGACAAAACGTTGGCTACAAAATTATAAACCAGTTTTCTTTGAAACATTTTTTTTATAATTTTTTATTTTATAGATAATTTATAAAGTATGAATTAAACAAAAAGGTTACGGACAAAATGAGTCATACGCAAAATGATTGCTACGTTAATAAGCAATAGAAAAAATAGCATTTGTTTAAATAATTCAGGGGAACAGGGTATGTAATAACAATAAAACGTTGAAAATTTATATCTTGACGGCTATTATCGGCACAAAGTTATCCTGAAAAGGTTACGGACAAAATGAGTCATACGCAAAATGATTGCTACATTAATAAGCAATAGAAAAAATATCATTTGTTTAAAGAATTCAGGGGAACAGGGTATGTAATAACAATAAAACGTTGAAAATTTATATCTTGACGGCTATTATCGGCACAAAGTTATCCTGAAAAGTTTACGGACAAAATGAGTCATACGCAAAATGATTGCTACATTAATAAGCAATAGAAAAAATATCATTTCTTTAAATAATTCAGGGGAACAGGGTATGTAATAACAATAAAACGTTGAAAATTTATATCTTGACGGCTATTATCGGCACAAAGTTATCCTGAAAAGGTTACGGACAAAATGAGTCATACGCAAAATGATTGCTACATTAATAAGCAATAGAAAAAATATCATTTGTTTAAATAATTCAGGGGAACAGGGTATGTAATAACAATAAAACGTTGAAAATTTATATCTTGACGGCTATTATCGGCACAAAGTTATCCTGAAAAGGTTACGGACAAAATGAGTCATACGCAAAATGATTGCTACATTAATAAACAATAGAAAAAATATCATTTGTTTAAAGAATTCAGGGGAACAGGGTATGTAATAACAATAAACCGTTGAAAATTTATATCTTGACGGCTATTATCGGCACAAAGTTATCCTGAAAAGGTTACGGACAAAATGAGTCATACGCAAAATGATTGCTACATTAATAAGCAATAGAAAAAATAACATTTGTTTAAATAATTCAGGGGAACAGGGTATGTAATAACAATAAAACGTTGAAAATTTATATCTTGACGGCTATTATCGGCACAAAGTTATCCTGAAAAGGTTACGGACAAAATGAGTCATACGCAAAATGATTGCTACATTAATAAGCAATAGAAAAAATATCATTTCTTGAAATAATTCAGGGGAACAGGGTATGTAATAACAATAAAACGTTGAAAAATTATATCTTGACGGCTATTATCGGCACAAAGTTATCCTAAAAAGGTTACGGACAAAATGAGTCATACGCCAAATGATTGCTACATTAATAAGCAATAGAAAAAATATCATTTGTTTAAAGAATTCAGGGGAACAGGGTATGTAATAACAATAAAACGTTGAAAATTTATATCTTGACGGCTATTATCGGCACAAAGTTATCCTGAAAAGGTTACGGACAAAATGAGTCATACGCAAAATGATTGCTACATTATTAAGCAATAGAAAAAATATCATTTGTTTAAATAATTCAGGGGAACAGGGTATGTAATAACAATAAAACGTTGAAAATTTATATCTTGACGGCTATTATCGGCACAAAGTTATCCTGAAAAGGTTACGGACAAAATGAGTCATACGCAAAATGATTGCTACATTAATAAGCAATAGAAAAAATATCATTTGTTTAAATAATTCAGGGGAACAGGGTATGTAATAACAATAAAACGTTGAAAATTTATATCTTGACGGCTATTATCGGCACAAAGTTATCCTGAAAAGGTTACGGACAAAATGAGTCATACGCAAAATGATTGCTACATTAATAAGCAATAGAAAAAATATCATTTGTTTAAATAATTCAGGGGAACAGGGTATGTAATAGCAATAAAACGTTGAAAATTTATATCTTGACGGCTATTATCGGCACAAAGTTATCCTGAAAAGGTTACGGACAAAATGAGTCATACACAAAATGATTGCTACATTAATAAGCAATAGAAAAAATATCATTTGTTTAAATAATTCAGGGGAACAGGGTATGTAATAACAATAAAATGTTGAAAATTTATATCTTGACGGCTATTATCGGCACAAAGTTATCCTGAAAAGGTTACGGACAAAATGAGTCATACGCAAAATGATTGCTACATTAATAAGCAATAGAAAAAATATCATTTGTTTAAATAATTCAGGGGAACAGGGTATGTAATAACAATAAAACGTTGAAAATTTATATCTTGACGGCTATTATCGGCACAAAGTTATCCTGAAAAGGTTACGGACAAAATGAGTCATACGCAAAATGATTGCTACATTATTAAGCAATAGAAAAAATATCATTTGTTTAAATAATTCAGGGGAACAGGGTATGTAATAACAATAAAACATTGAAAATTTATATCTTGACGGCTATTATCGGCACAAAGTTATCCTGAAAAGGTTACGGACAAAATGAGTCATACGCAAAATGATTGCTACATTAATAAGCAATAGAAAAAATATCATTTGTTTAAATAATTCAGGGGAACAGGGTATGTAATAACAATAAAACGTTGAAAATTTATATCTTGACGGCTATTATCGGCACAAAGTTATCCTGAAAAGGTTACGGACAAAATGAGTCATACGCAAAATGATTGCTACATTATTAAGCAATAGAAAAAATATCATTTGTTTAAATAATTCAGGGGAACAGGGTATGTAATAACAATAAAACGTTGAAAATTTATATCTTGACGGCTATTATCGGCACAAAGTTATCCTGAAAAGGTTACGGACAAAATGAGTCATACGCAAAATGATTGCTACATTAATAAGCAATAGAAAAAATATCATTTGTTTAAATAATTCAGGGGAACAGGGTATGTAATAACAATAAAACGTTGAAAATTTATATCTTGACGGCTATTATCGGCACAAAGTTATCCTGAAAAGGTTACGGACAAAATGAGTCATACGCAAAATGATTGCTACATTATTAAGCAATAGAAAAAATATCATTTGTTTAAATAATTCAGGGGAACAGGGTATGTAATAACAATAAAACATTGAAAATTTATATCTTGACGGCTATTATCGGCACAAAGTTATCCTGAAAAGGTTACGGACAAAATGAGTCATACGCAAAATGATTGCTACATTAATAAGCAATAGAAAAAATATCATTTGTTTAAATAATTCAGGGGAACAGGGTATGTAATAACAATAAAACGTTGAAAATTTATATCTTGACGGCTATTATCGGCACAAAGTTATCCTGAAAAGGTTACGGACAAAATGAGTCATACGCAAAATGATTGCTACATTAATAAGCAATAGAAAAAATATCATTTGTTTAAATAATTCAGGGGAACAGGGTATGTAATAACAATAAAACGTTGAAAATTTATATCTTGACGGCTATTATCGGCACAAAGTTATCCTGAAAAGGTTACGGACAAAATGAGTCATACGCAAAATGATTGCTACATTATTAAGCAATAGAAAAAATATCATTTGTTTAAATAATTCAGGGGAACAGGGTATGTAATAACAATAAAACGTTGAAAATTTATATCTTGACGGCTATTATCGGCACAAAGTTATCCTGAAAAGGTTACGGACAAAATGAGTCATACGCAAAATGATTGCTACATTATTAAGCAATAGAAAAAATATCATTTGTTTAAATAATTCAGGGGAACAGGGTATGTAATAACAATAAAACATTGAAAATTTATATCTTGACGGCTATTATCGGCACAAAGTTATCCTGAAAAGGTTACGGACAAAATGAGTCATACGCAAAATGATTGCTACATTAATAAGCAATAGAAAAAATATCATTTGTTTAAATAATTCAGGGGAACAGGGTATGTAATTACAATAAAACGTTGAAAATTTATATCTTGACGGCTATTATCGGCACAAAGTTATCCTGAAAAGGTTACGGACAAAATGAGTCATACGCAAAATGATTGCTACATTATTAAGCAATAGAAAAAATATCATTTGTTTAAATAATTCAGGGGAACAGGGTATGTAATAACAATAAAACGTTGAAAATTTATATCTTGACGGCTATTATCGGCACAAAGTTATCCTGAAAAGGTTACGGACAAAATGAGTCATACGCAAAATGATTGCTACATTAATAAGCAATAGAAAAAATATCATTTGTTTAAATAATTCAGGGGAACAGGGTATGTAATAACAATAAAACGTTGAAAATTTATATCTTGACGGCTATTATCGGCACAAAGTTATCCTGAAAAGGTTACGGACAAAATGATTTTTAAATAAATTAAATTATACTAAAATCAAATAAGTAAAAGAATGTTCCTACCCTGTTTGTTGAAAATTGTATAACCACCTAGTTTTGGGTGGTGAATCTTTATCCATTTAAGGGTTGAATATATAGCTTAATTTTGCGAATAATTGATACCTTGAGTAAAACTACATTTGTTAAAATATTATGACAGATCCATTTTAAATTAATTATTTAATAATCATAAGTTCATTGACCTTTCTAAATAGTGGTAAATATTGTTTTACGAATTTATTTATTTTGAATGGTGCTATCGACAAATTTATGCTTCCGCCCATTTGTGGTAATAAAAAATAACCACTCATTAATTGGCGGGAGGTAACATATTCAAAAATATATAATAATTTATAATATATTTTAGTAAATATTTACTCTACTAGTCTAGTAGCAACGAATAAATTAGTAAAACAATATTTATTAAACTAATTGTCCAAACTAATGCATAATTTAAATCGTTCATTTAAAAAAACAATTAAATAAATTTAAATAAACATTAAAGTTTAAATGTTTTAAAACAGATAGCAGCACTGAATCATTCCAGTGCAGGTCCCCTTCAGACCCTACTGAAGGGGCCTGTATATAAATATGCATATAAATGCTCATATAAACAATATTTCCCTAGGAAAAAAATTGTATCGACAGGCATGGAATGGATCAGTACTACGATCGAACGATTGTATTATTGATTTTTGCCTATTTACACGATACACCAACGTACGTTTTACAACAAAACATTAAAAAATAGTTCATAATTTTCACCATAGAGTACACTAGTAAGATTAAATTGGTATTAACAATATTGAAAAAATCCATTTTGTGCCTAAACTAAAATTATGTTTGCTAGTTTCATTAAAAACTATTGTAAATTATGTCATAATTTAATGATTTTGAATATCTCAGGACACATAAAAATACTTATAAATATTTTATAAATTTTTCACGTATGTAGTACAAATTTATTCTTTCTACTAATAAAAACATGATTTTACTAAAATATATTATAAATTATAATATATATTTTTAAATATCTTACCTCCCAATTAATTAACTGATCCAATTTCTTTAAATAAATTCGAAAAACAATATTTACTATTATTTGCAAAGGTCAATGAACTTAGTTTTACTCAAGGAATCCGTTTTTGGCAAAATTAAAGCTGTATATTCAACCCTTACATGGTTAGATATTCACCACCCATATTCTGGGTGGAGTTATAGAATTTTCGACAACCAGAGGGTAGTTATATTTTTTGTTCATTTGATTTTAGTGTAATTTTTTAATAATTTATTTAAAAATCATACGTTGTTTCCTATTTTGGCCAAAAGTTCAATAGATGTCACTACCAATACAAAATTGGGTCTTTTTGGAAACTTTTCCCCAATTTTTAAAAAGAAATTTCAAAATTTAACTTCGAAAAAGTTTATATTTATTAATATTATTGCTAAATATAAATTTTCAGAATTTATAATCACGAAATAAATAAAGTAAATATATTTGTGAATTACGTTGACGTTTAAATCAAAATGGCTGGAATTTGTTAGTTGTTTATACATTTGCAAGTAATGTCAGTCGTATAAATAGACTTTAAAGACTTTTTTAAGGACATTTATTAACAAAGGATAATAAGTGTAATGATGAAATATGATCCTCAAACATGTTTTTAGTGTTTTAGTTTACTTGTAAATATATTATTAACTGTTTAATTCATATAAACGATAAAACTAAATGTTATTAGTGAGAAGTATTAAAGTTTATCAGTGTTACACGTTTATTTGGACAAAATTTGGACTATGTTTGTGTGTTTGAAGTGTGTTGAAAAAAGCAGGGACGAAATATCAACGGCACCTTGGATTTTAGCTAAAATTTCGACAACACAAGGTAGGTTACGATAATAAGTAGGTCACTTGATTTTTGCCAATTTGAAAGGGTTTAGACAAAAAAAATATTAGGAAAAGTTGTTTATTTTTTAATATATTATATATTGTTAAATATGTCACCTCCCGCCAATTAATACGCTATATATTTCGAATTTTAAATGGCACAAAAATGACCCCTGTGTTGCACTCTCCACGCCAGCAATGAGTGCCCGTGAGATGATGCCCGGTAAACGCTCGCACGGTTCAAATATGTCATCATCGTTACCGAAATCTGTGTACAAATCAGATGGGCTCACCCAGCAATGGGTAATATGCCGTGATGATATATATTTTTATCTTATATTCCCACATATTTACTTATGCTAGAAACTGTATTAAGTTCCTTTCCATATAATTATTGTTCCATTTACTATTTTCTTTTTAAAACGTTGCTATTATTGTATGCAAATATTCGTACCTAAAGGTATAGACTAAGATCTGCGAAGCGAGTAGCTTAAAGATAAATTTGAAAAATCTACTGGCCTCGCTGGGACTTGAACCCGGGACCTCCCCCGCCCAGCAAGGCCAGTTGATTTTTCAAATTTATCTTTGTCGCTATTAAAATTTGAAATGATTAGTTTCTTGACAGTGACATATATGTGTCAGTTACAATTAAATTTTTTGAAGAAAAAATATATAAAGTTATATAAAACATAGGTAGGTGTCAATTATTTTTTATTATTTTGTTTGTTAAATTGTCTATTTAAAAATATAATTATATTATTATCTAATGCCTAACTATTACATGGATTGATTTTGTCAGTTCTATTGAGGTACTTGTAGTGTACGGACGTGTGTGTGGTGTGCTCGTGTAGGTACTGAGACTTTGAGGACGACTTCCTGGTGCTTGGAGGCGATTTCTGGACACCTGCAGGACCTGGAGTTTACATGGAGATCATATTTATTTATGGTAAGATTGGATTTTAATATTTTGCGCTACTTTGTGCGAGTGGACTTAAATATTAAGATATATACATTTCTCAATCAAAAAGAACTATTCCAAAATTCGGAAAATTATTTCTTATTTTTTATTGCGCCATAATCAATGCATTTTTATTCAAGATAGCCATATCAGGTAGACTGTGATAACAATTAATCATATTTTGTAATAAAATATAGAATCGTTATTATTTTCACAGCATGCCTAATATCATGGCTTGGCTGATTAGTTATTCATAATTTTCTTTTACGTTTTTCTAGTTTATTTTTTCAATAAAAATGCACTTCAAGCATATCGTTCAATTCACAATTTTACCTAAATTCCAAATATATAAAATATAGGGTGTTCCGTTTGAAATATGAATGTTAAGGTCACTTCCGATTAAACCGGAAGCGCTACCATCATTTTAAATTCCATCTTTTGTGAGCCTCTAAGCCTAGTTTACAAACACATCAAGAAAATGAAAAAATTAAATATAAATAAAATATTTTGACTGGCTTGTTTTTCAATGTCACACTGTATATATTTTTTTTTCGCTCCCAAATTTTTGTAGAATTTAGTGTATTTAATTGTTTTGTAATTATGTACAACCATTAAATTAAAATTCTTGGGGGGTGGGTATTCTGGACTTTAGCTTATTTTTTACCGTTATTAAATTTAATTTTATTTTATTGTCAATCCATTTTTTGTAATTTGCAAATATTTTTTATATAAAAAATTGTTTTCTATGTTTAGTAATATAAATGAAGCAAATTTTGATTGAATATTTAATTGTTACAGAACTCTAGACTGAAGAAATAAGCCGTACGTATTGCAAAGGATCAGGATAATCTGTAAAAGGACCTAAACGAACTACAGAACAATCTGGACGCGTATGTTGGATGGGCAGATGTAGTGCTGAGGTTCTAGTCGTTTTGAGCGAGTTTCCAGGACATGGAGAGGATTTCTCTGGAACGACAATGCCCTGGATATATTCTAAACATCCCCTATATGTATTTTTAACCCTTGTACCCTTAGCAATAAGATTTATAAAAAAATAAATACAAAAACCTTCCCAAAACATATATTTATTTTGTTTTTCATATTTCATATTATAGGACAGTGATTGTCTGGTTTCATCAATACTGCACACAGTTGGTTTTTCTTATTATGAATATACATAATAAATAAAATAAATAAATATTTCATCACGGCATATTACCCATTGTTGGGTGTGCCAATCTGCTTCGTACACAGATATCGGTAATGATGGAATATTTGTACCGTGTAGGCGCTTACTAGGCGTCACCTCACGGGCACTCATTGCTAGCGTGGAGAGTGCGCCACAGGGGTCAATTTTGTGCCATTAAAATACATTTTATTTTATTTTCATCGCAGCAAATATTAATAATATTCAGCGAACATGAAATCAAAAATCCGTTTGAAAATATCTTCATCGTACAATACAATATCTTTATTTATTGATTTAACGATTCCTTTTTTATTAACTATCGAAATTTACAGTAAAAAATCTGATGTGGCCAGCACATAACCTCTCGCCGTATATTTTACCTGGCTGTATGCATAAAGCAAAGATTATTTTTATAAATACAAATAATATATTCATATAAATCTATGACGTATAAACTTCTTTATTATTCAATAATAGCATGTCTCAACATGAAGATATTTTACCATAAATTATGTTACAATAAATTACAAAGTAGAGTTTACCATATATAAATATTAGGCTGGTAACAGCAATTTTCAATTCGAACAACTTTGTTTACTTTCTCTTCATATTCTTCTAGTAAAAACATTAATTTTGGGCGGTCTAAAATGTATATATCTGGATTGTGCATCTATTCTTATATATCTTCTTTTACATTTTATTTTTTCATACTTGTTATATCTAAATAACCTTAATTCCCTTTAATAAAGTGACGGATAGATTGCACTCCGATTATTCTTATATCGATGTGTAATTTTGTCCATATTTACAACTTACTTGAAAAGAATTTGATAGCTTTTTCGCAATTCAAAGTTACTCTAGTCTACAGTACTGGTGTACATTGTCCTATAATGTTTGAAACAAATTTAAGTCCTTCAACCTAGACTTGTCATCTCCATAATAGTCACAGATCAAGAATTAAGGGATTCTCCAAATACATTTTTCTTTCATTACTCATTATTTCTGACACTGACATTTATCTGTCAGTTACAAATAATTTAAATTTGCAACTATTTTTCATGGCATCCTTTCGGTTGTAAAATTAATTACAACATTATTTTATATATTATATTCCTTTTATCTCTAAATCTATAAAATATGTATAAAAATATTTAAATGTATCAGAAAGAGAATTTATTTTTCTTTAATATTATCAAGAAAAATTTTCAAAAAATAATATTTAGAAGATTTTTTTTCAAGAATCTTTTACTTCCGGTTGTCCAATTGTTACCAAAACCTTTTCAGATCTTCCCATGAATGTCCGATTGGGAAATACGTTATCGTAAAAATGGTAAAATCGGATTATAGGGACCTTAAAACGTGCTTATTCAATAAAATCTGGATATGCGATTTTTAGCATGAATCCAATACCTCTCTTAGCGAGAGGTAAAAATCATAATCTGATTTTCTTTAAACCGATATATTTATAAATTTTAACTCTTAAGGTATTTATGAAGTGTCATAGGTACCTGTATGCTGTTGCCAAAATGCCATAAATAGATGGAAAACATTCAAACATCGTATTTTGTACAAATCTTACAGGCATTAAGCAATTTTTGGTAAGCATGTTAAGAGATTTCTTTGTAGTTTTACAGTACATGTGCCATGTGCGTGTCATTGTGTTATTCTTTGAGATTACCTATATAAATTAGAGTATTTTTTGGGGGGCATTGAAACATATAAATATGTGATTTATTCGTAAATCGTATGTCTATTCAACATTTATTTATTTTTCCTCCACAGCGTTTATCAAATTTTATATAGCATGCATCCGTTGTATATAACGTTCATCCGTTCTGTATATAACGTTCATCCGTTGCAGCGTTCATCCCTTCTATTATAGCGTTTATCCGTTGTATATAGCATTCATTCTTTTTTGACAATATGTCGTGTCAAATTGACTTTAATACTTTCAAATTAAGACATACCTTTCTCTGTTCATAACCTACTTCGAGTTAGGTTTTTTTTAACATACTGTATAATTTACTTTGTTGTAATAGACCAGAAAAGTATAATGGTCAAATGTAGGCTCCAAATTCAATCTCAGTTCATGACGCTGAGACCATAATATAAATCCTCATGTAAATGTCAAAAAAAATATTATTTTGCGCAAAGTATTATGTAACACCTAGACCGATACAACAGTATAAGGGTAGAATTCATAGTCAGTCCTCCACTCATCCTTTTCTTCGACTCAAACTCAAAGTGACGTTTTTAAATTTATAAACATTTGAGGAAGCCTTTTACCTCGGCTCATACTCAACTAAGAATGACAGTTTAGAATTCATAGACATTTGAGGGCTATCTCACACTTAATATAAGTATGCTTTGAGGAAAATTTGGAGTGCAGCATACTAATACCTTGAGTTTTCCTTAACATATAAATAATTTGAAAATGAATGAAAATTTTGATTTTTATGAATTTATTGATTAAGTTAATGAACAAAACGTTTATTTATATATTCCAAAGTAAGATTTTATTATAAAATAATGTCATTTTACTGAAATTATTCATATGACAGAATCTGAAAATATTATTTATTGTATGTAGACGTTATATTAGAGACCAAAATAATTCATTGGAAATATATTCTTCTGAACTAAATACTTGTCTATTCATTTTACTCATTTTTAACAATAATTATTTTGCACTATATGCACTGCTTTGATAAATATTTTGTTAAAATATTCTTGTCAGAATAGCTAAGCCGACTTTTAAAACCTAGTTTTCCTAAAGACCATACTTCGCTTAGACTTGACTGATTGACTCAGTACTGACGTTTATGAATTTCATCTATGAATAAAGACTTCACCCAACCTCGACTCATTTTTAGGAATGGATGAGTGGAGGATGAGTCGAGGACATGTCTATGAATTCCACCCTAAAATTCAATGAACGTATGTCCCGATTTGATCCTGCAACTTTGGTACACTGCATAGCTTATGTTACAATTAACCTATTAACGAGCAGGCGAGGGATTAAGATATACGGTATTTTCACTTGCACTGAACATATAGTCTAAAAAAAATTTACTTAACTTTTTCAAAGGTTTTAAACTGTTGTAATAAATTATTGAATTTTTAACAAGAGCTGCTTAATTTCTTTTACAAAATATCTTTTGTCAATAAAATAAAACTCACACATGAAACATATATATATCATCTGGAAATTTCATAGCCTTTTCAGGAGTTCCTCAAGGCTCAGTTCTGGGCCCTTTATTATTTATTTATTAATGATTTAACATGTGTTGTTATACATGCTAACTGTCTAATTTATGCAGACGATTTTAAATTATTTCGTACCATCACTGATATTAATGACTGTCGTCTCTTACAAGAAGATTTACTTTCATTTTCCAATTGGTCGAAAAACAACCAATTAAATTTTGATACTGGCACATGTCAAGTAATTAGTTATAGTAAGAAAACTGTTACAATTAGCTACAATTACAACATGAACAATCTTAAATCGAGTTGTTATGATAAACTAAATTTAATTTACCATGCTCAAATTACTATTGCATCCTGGTATAAAATGTTAGGTTTTATTTTTCGCTCCACATCCACATCTGAATTATTTTTTTTTCTATTTGAATCTCTAGTTCTCAGTAAATTGCACTATGGCTCTATTATTTAATTAATGCTATAGAAGGTATTCAGAAGAGATTTTGTAAAACCGTTTGTTACTGTTTAATTTTTGGCCAAATATCGATTATGTATTTGATTATAACCGTTTTTCATTTATATGTTATTTAAACATAAAAATATTCTTCCTATTCCAAAAATATCATTTATAGGTTTAGATTGGCAATTTCAAATGTGTCATTTTCCTAATTTACCACATTTAATGATTTTTTACGCAAAAACCATGCATGTGATCAAAGTATAGAAAGATCCTTATGCCTTTTAGTATAAGGACTAGCGAAATCTGGGCTTCGCCGTGAATTATGCCTTTTGGTATAAGGACTAGCGAAATATCTGCTTTTATAGACTGTTAATATAAAATATTGCACTTATCAACATATCATAATACTTATTTACATAATTACCTAATAGAAATTTTTATTTCATGGCATTTATGTTTCATCTCGCCACTTCCGTTTTTGGTTATATAAATATAGGGCGCGAGCAGTCATGTGATATTTTTGGCCTTGACAAACAGATATAGGGGCCCGTGTCAGAATGATAATTAATAACTATGTACATAGATGTCAAATGGCAGAATTTTTCATTAAAATTTCAAGATTTTCTAAATTTACGTAGTTAATTTGTCACCGGGAGTGTGGAATTTACTTGTCAAGGAAAATAAATATTTGACATCTATGTAAAAAATCTGTTATGGCTAGCACAATACCTCTTGCCATTTTCATTTTATATTACTTAGGGCGCGAGCATCTTTAAAAAAAGCGCTGGTTGTTTTAAAGGAAACCCCCTGTATACAACTTTTAAATTAAATTGAACTATATGGATATAGATATATTGGTAATTTATCAAAATCAAACCCACATATCATCCTCATATATATTATCATCATCAAATTAAATAATGATGATATTCCAATTCCAGAATGTTCTTGTGGAGTGCTCTACTAGTCATACGTCTGTTTCGCTGTGTGAGTGGATCTCGTTCATAAACTTCTGAGCTACTAGAATTTGATACATTTTCTCTGGTGGATGTTAGTGCAGGGTGCTCTGTGCGTCAGATTTGGAAACGGAGTGTTCGGGATTACAACGACGACAGTGAAATATAAATACCTAAATAATAATTGCCGATAATACCGTTTAATGTAAATGTGTTGGTTTTATTTATTATAAGTTGCCATTATTATATGTAAACTGTTGTTATCTATGTGTACATATATATGTATATTGTTTGTCAATTTGTGTGAGAAATATACCTATACCTACCTATATAAATAGTATATTTATACATAGTACATAGTCTAAGATACTTATATACGAAAAAAAATACTTACTAATACATATCAAATATTATACAATCACATATTCCAACAATCATACGCTTCAAAAATAATCATAATCCTAATTTTTGGTTAAAATATAAGATAACCCTTACCATGGCGAAGAAATTAGTATAGTTTGTTCATACTTAACTACAAAAGAACTGTTTACAATTTCTCTTTTTATTATGATAAGTTTTTAATAAGTAAGATTCATTCTTAATTCTAAATTTCATATAATGATCTATTTATTGATTAATACATTATTTACTCACATGTGTTGCTGACGAATTTATTATGTATTAACTACATCTTATTTTCATATTCTTTAATGAAGTTTATAATTGCAAATACATATATCATGATTATTAATTTTTTTAAGCTGTTAAAACATTCAATTAATAAATGCATACATGAACATATTAAACAAACAAATCGCGAGAAAATAGCTAACATAATGAACCAAATTTGACAATAAGTCCTTGTTCTCCAAGACGAATTACTCAAATTCCGTTAGTACATACGTATATATATGCCACCTGTATTGGAAAATATAACTTAATATGTGATTGTACATATCTGGTATTAATTGATTTATAATCAAACCTTGTATCATAATATACTTGCTCTACTTAATATCCTGATACCTGATATAGTTTTTCTAAGACTTATAGACACAGTAGATATTTGCATTATAAATCATAATATACAGTGATTTACTTTTGTGTCTTGTAAATCTATATATCATCCAAAATATTTCCATCTCGATAAGTCTTAGAAGAAATGGCAAAATACATAATGTAACCACGAAAAATACATAATATACATTTGATGATACATATATTTTATTTATTTGTAAGTTCTAATTCATATCGTTATATATTATATTTAAAAATGTATTATATGAATGACCAATAAACACAACAAAACGAATACAAATCTTTCAATTCAAAATCCCAATTTTTCCATACCCAAAATTAAAATTCATAGGCAACCTGCAATTCACCTAAATACGAACTAGAACTAGAGCATCGAGTGCAGCGGCAAGCGAACCACAGCAGATCGATTATATAATCGCCGAATATACAGCGAGCGAACTACGGCAGCCAATTACGTAATCGCCGAATATACAGCGAGCGATCCCACGGCAGCTCGATTACATAATCGACAATATTCAGCCGACAGCAAGGCTTCTGGTCGATAAAATTCAAAAATCGTGTAAAATCGACGATTTAGAGCCGTAGCGGCTGAAAAGTAGCATTTTACGGCCGTTGCGAGCATTTTTGAGCTCTCAGACGGAATTTCAGCCGATCCCAAGGCATATGCCCATCAAAAATCAAATTTGCTGGCTCTAGCAAGACCAAATCTTAAAATTCGCAGAATCGAAAGGCTATAGCACGACTTGTGCCCACGAAATTCAAATCTACTGGCTGTAGCAAGGCATCTGATCATCAAACTTTAAAATTCGCAGAATCAAAAGGCTATAGCAAGACATGTGCCCACAGAATTCAAATTTACTGGCTATAGCAAGGCATCTGATCATCAAACTTTAAAATTCGTAGAATCGAAAGGCTATAGCAAGACATTCTCCCACAAAATGAATCCTAGGCCTCCCACCACAGATATCAGCCTTATATACAAGTGTTTGATGAATTTCTAGTCATTCGGCGTGAGCGGTGGTATCGAACCGGACACTCTGCTCCGTGAAATTACGTAATCGGGGCTATATACTTGCTTTTACTGGATTTCTAGCTAGCTGGTCGGATTTCTAGCTGGCTGGCCAGCTGGCCGCCAGAATCCGCCCCGCTAGACCGTAGGCTAGCGGAACGGGCTGGCGGTTTGCTGGTTGCTAGCTAGGATGGGGTGAATATGCTTGGGTGGTTGCTGGATGCAGGGTGCAGGTAGCTAGTAGACCGGAATCGAATTTGGATCTTTGGTTTGCAGGATTTTGTAGGACGCCTTTCTGGTTGCAGATTGGCGGCCTACAAAATGCTTGCTAGGAAGCGGGATATGAACCTAGATCTTTGGAATGCGATTTTGATCGGTATATAGGAATGAAATAGTTTGTTATTTATAACAAGAATTTATTTGTCAGCGATGTGTTACATAATAATGATATTACAATTCCTAATACATGAAATACATTATTTTAACAATGAATAAATAATTATTGATTTGTGTATTTGTGATACATAATTCGTATAAGACGTTCGCAGTTTCACAAATACAGAAATGATGATATGTGCTCTAATTACGTGAATTCTTTATCTCAAAGATATATGCATAAAGAATGATAGATTCTTAACTAGAATATGTAGTCCAATTTTTATTAGGAGTAAGTTTTATTGCGACATTAAGATAACATATTTACAGTGATACAGTTTTGCGATATTTAAATATGTACCTAACTAGATAAGTGTATTCAATACATGGGATGTATATACAATCAGAAAAATATAGAAATGTAAAGTATATCATATAAATTTAATGTGTGTGCAACAATACATTATCAACAATGCAATTACGAATACAAACACATGTATGTATTGTTATAAATGATTTTACTATCTTATATACAACAGCGTAAGTAAAAGTATATCGTTTTTTCGCAAGATGAAAGATAGTATTTTTTCTTTTAAATATGAAAATATGAACGTTTTCCTACAGCGTAAAGTCTGTAGAATAAATAACAATAATATAAACTATATTATACATGTATTTATTATGTGTTTGTATTCAATATAATCAGTGGTGATCTATAAATTTTTTAACAATGTTTCATAAAAATGAAAACGACAAAAAAACGAAAACGAAAAAAAAGAGCTCACAAATTTAAAAGAAAATTCAAGGGCCCCACGGGTTCCCTATAGCTCACCACTGAATATGATTAGTATGAATAAGTATTAACACTTTTGCGTTTTTCTGTATGATTTTATTAAGGTATATTATTCTATATAAGCATAACAGAGTAAAAGTATGTCATTTTCTACGTATGTCTAAGAAAATACTAATTTTTCAAAGTTGAAAATATGTATATGAATAATTTTGTAAGTGTAAAAAGTACGAGTATACTATGCTTGTCGTTAAATAAGTATGGATTAGACGTTTCTACACTGTTACCAATTCAGCGGTCATATTGAAAATTCTAAGTTATGATAACAACGCCGAATGGTGCAAACAAGGAAAAATAGAGCATCAGTCCATATTTATTTGACGGCGACTATAATGATCAATAATGTGACAGTGTACGTATGTGTATGACATATGATTTTCTTTCTAAGTGAAACAATATAAATTTTTCTACATCCATTTTGAAAGTAGGCTTTTCAAGCTGTCAGTTTAGAGCAGAAAATTGATAATTGAAGTTGACAGAACAACTTGCAGTTTTTCTGGTTAAAATAGGAATGTAAATTTTTAGCTGGGATAAATGAAAATTGAAATTATTCACCGAAGGTTTGAAATCAAAGTGTTTTTATCATCTTTTTCAACGGACGTAGAAAAAATTATATATGTGTCATGCGTCATGAGCGTAAAGTGTCATTTTCCGCTCTAAATACACAGTTTCTATTTTGCAAAGTGCGAATTTATTATGAAGTGTTTTACTGGTGAGGGTTAAATGTGTTATTAATAAATATAATCCAAATGAAACGGTTTTTCCTATGTATTATTTAGAACGATCAAAGTTTCTCAAAGTATTAGATTACTCGTATATGTATGTATGTATCTATGTAGGGGATGCAAAAGATTTTACAGAAAAATAGAGCAAAGTTCCAATTACTTATACGTATATAGTTATAGAGATACTGAATTTTTAGTTTTAATTACTACTATGTGATTTTTAAATTGTCAATAGTACCTTTAAAATTAAAAATAAAATTAAATACTTCAAGAACTAAGAGTGATATTGAATTATCCTAATCTTATTTGGATTTATAGGATTATTTTCTATATGTAAACGTAATTTCAGTACTATGGAATCGCTGAAAACTTTTTCAGTAATGCTTCTTTCAAGACGGATATATGTCTATTGAAAATAACAACATAAAAAATTAGTAGGTCTATGAAAAACTAGAAGAAGCGACTTGTATTTTCCAAATTTGGATGTAGGGGTAATTTCAAAAGGTTTAAATAAGTGAAAAAAATTCAGTAATATTTAATTCATGTTTATTGAAAATAGCAATTTTGAAAATGAATATCACGAAAACTAATAGAAATAGCGACTTGCACTACTCAAATTTGGAACCATGTGCATACTTAATTTCAAAAAGTTTAAATCGCTGAAAATTGTTTCAGTAATGATTATTTCAAGACATGTATATTGAAAATAGAAATTTGAAAATGAATATCACGAAAATTAAAAGATACAGCAACTTATACTTTTCAAAATGATAATAAGGAATTTATTAATTATACGTAGATTTAATTTTGGAGTATGTGATGTATGAATCGCTGAAAAAGTTTTCAGTAACGTTGGTTTCAAGAAATTTGAAAATAAATATCACGAAAATTAAAAGATATAGCAACTTATACTTCTGAAAATGATAATAAAGAATTTATTAACTATATGTAGATTTAATTTTTGAGTATGTGATGTATGAATCGCTGGAAAAGTTTTCAGTAATGTTGGTTTCAAGAAATTTGAAAATGATTTTCACGAAAATTAAAAGATATAGCACATTATACTTCTGAAAATGATAATAAGGAATTTATTAATTATATGTAGATTTAATTTTGGAGTATATGATGTATGAATCGCTGAAAAAGTCTTCAGTAATATTGGTTTCAAGATGTGTACATCTCTAATGAAAATAACAAGTTTCAGAAATAATATCTCCTGAACTAAGAGAAATAGCCATTTGTACTTTTGAAATTTGGATATAGGAATTTATTTTGTATAATGTATAATTTATTTTCGGTGTTTATAAATAGCTGGAAAAAATAATATTTGCACTAAGCTATGTCGTTTCTTGTACCCTTCAAATAATATGTATGTAATGCGTGTTTGTGATGATATGTGAAAATGAAAATATATGTATTTTATAATGACATGATTTTATTCTCTGTTATTTAAATATGCTTATATGTATGTATGTGTCTTATATATATATATATATATATATATATATATATATATATATATATATATATATATATATATTCATAAACTTTTTAGGAGAGGAATGGTTGATTTTACATGTTAAAATGGATAGTTCATATATTTTATAGGTGTGAATTGAAGTTTTATTTATTTATTTTACATAAATTTTATAAATAACGTCTTGAGGTGAGCGGTGTTCAAAATCCATGTGGGGGTTGTCTTGGGGTGCGATGCTCTGCAACAATGTGACAATCTCCAACGCTAAGATCAGGATTCATGAACTGCAACTCGCTTGGGTATTTTGCAGCATCGTCTGTTCATGTGTACAGCTTATCTTTCTGCAACAATAGAAAATATACTGAAAAGTAACAATAGTAGGTTATTAAAAATTGTTTCAATTATTCATAATTATTAAAAAAAAATGCAGGGTGTTATAAAAAGGGTAAAAATAGGGTATATTTCCAACATGAAATTTTTATTAAAAATAAAAAATTATCTAAACATGTAACAGCCATTGAATATGAAATAAATTAATTTGTAACTATTCAACGTCTGTTACGTAATTAGACTTTGGCGCAATAAATAAAATTAAATGAAAAATAAGAAATAATTTTCCGAAGTTTAAAAACATTCTTTTAGTAAAATATGTATATAGCAAATACAATATTATATGAATAAAACATATGTACGAAAATATGTAGTAGGTAAAATAATATACGATATTTTGCATACCGGCGTAACACTAAATAATTCTGAATTAATTTAAACTATTTTCTGTATTTTAACAATTATTATTAAAATACAATGTATAAGCAACACAAAAAATAGTCTTTAGAAATAATAGGAACAGCTAAAACAAGTCTAAAAATAAATAGAAAAAAACTTACTATGAAGTAATATTTCCCTAACTAAAGCTCCAAGTCCTGAAGGTGTCCCCATGTCTTTTCGTAGCACCAGGAAGTCGTCCACGTAGACACAGTACACGAGCACACCACACACACGTCTGTTCACTAGCACTGTAACAATAAAACTGAAAAAAATAATCTATGTAACAGTTAGGCATTAGATAACAATCAAAATATGGTAGTCAACAATTAAAAGAATGATTAACAAAAATTAAAATTGATTCCTATGTATTATATAACTTGTTGACTATCTTGTAAACAAGGACAATGGACAACCCGCGAAATATAATTTGTGAACTTCAGGGTTGACAGAGAGGATCATATTCATTGATGAAAAATTTTCAGTTTGTTTACAAATGCTTTCCTTAAGACATTTCAACTTTCGGGATTAATATCTCTGAAACTAAGAAAGATAGGAACTTTTACGTTTCAAATATAAATTCAGCATGTATTTCTCTATATACCTGCAAATTTTCAAAGTTACTGAAATACTGATAGAATTTTTAGGTATGTTTATTCCATAACAAATGCTTTTCTATAGGAAATTAGAAACTTAGAGCTTAATATCTCTGAAACTAAGCAAGATAGGAACTTTTACGTTTCAAATATAAATTCAGCATGCATTTTTCTATATATCTCCAAATTTTCAAAGTTACTGAAATACTGATAGAATTTTCAGTTGTGTTTAATCCAGAACAAATTGCTTTTCTATACGAAATCTTAAATTTAGAGCTCCATATCTTTGAAACTAGCAAGATAGGAACTTTTACGTTTCTAATATAAATTCAGCATGCATTTCTCTATATACCTGCAAATTTTTAGAGTTACTGAAATACTGATAGAATTTTCAGTTATGTTTATTCCATAACAAATGCTTTTCTATACAAAAATTTAAATTTAGAGCTCAATATCTTTGAAACTAAGCAAGATAGGAACTTTTACGTTTCTAATATAAATTCAGCATGCATTTCTCTATATACCTGCAAATTTTCAGAGTTACTGAAACACTGATAGAATTTTCAGTTATGTTTATTCCATAACAAATGCTTTTCTATAGGAAATTTTAAACTTAGAGCTCAATATCTCTGAAACTAAGCAAGATAGGAACTTTTACGTTTCAAATATAAATTCAGCATGCATTTCTCTATAAATTAAGCTAATTTTTAAAATTGTAGAGACGTTGACAAATACTTTGCTATAGGAAATTTCAACTTTAGATATTAATATAAAAAATCTGATGTGGCCAGCACATAACCTCTCGCCGTATATTTTACCTGGCTGTATGCATAAAGCAAAGATTATTTTTATAAATACAAATAATATATTCATATAAATCTATGACGTATAAACTTCTTTATTATTCAATAATAGCATGTCTCAACATGAAGATATTTTACCATAAATTATGTTACAATAAATTACAAAGTAGAGTTTACCATATATAAATATTAGGCTGGTAACAGCAATTTTCAATTCCAACAACTTTGTTTACTTTCTCTTCATATTCTTCTAGTAAAAACATTAATTTTGGGCGGTCTAAAATGTATATATCTGGATTGTGCATCTATTCTTATATATCTTCTTTTACATTTTATTTTTTCATACTTGTTATATCTAAATAACCTTAATTCCCTTTAATAAAGTGACGGATAGATTGCACTCCGATTTTGTCAATATTTACAACTTACTTGAGAAGAATTTGATAGCTTTTTCGCAATTCAAAGTTACTCTAGTCTACAGTACTGGTGTACATTGTCCCATAATGTTTGAAACAAATTTAAGTCCTTCAACCTAGACTTGTCATCTCCATAATAGTCACAGATCAAGAACTAAGGGATTCTCCAAGTACATTTTTAATTCATTACTCATTATTTCTGACACTGACATTTATCTGTCAGTTACAAATAATTTAAATTATCAACTATTTTTCATGGCATTCTTTCGGCTGTCAAATTTATTACAACAGATTATTTTATATATTATATATCTTTTATCTCTAAATCTATAGAATATATAATTAAATATTTAATTGTATCAGATAGAGAATTTAATTTTCTTTAATATTACCACGAAAAATTTTCAAAAAATAATATTTAGAAGATTTTTTTTCAAGAATCTTCTACTTCCGGTTGTCCAATTGTTACCAAAACCTTTTCAGATCTTCCCATGAATGTCCGATTGGGAAATACGTAGCTAAACAAATTTAAAGTCTTATAGTTTTTGAGTAACCGTCCTTCCAACATCCTACATACATACACACATACATCCACACACACACACACACACTCAGACATCATCGTAAAAATGTTAAAATCGGATTGTAGGGACCTTAAAACGTGCTTATTCAATAAAATCTCGATATGCGATTTTTAGCATGAATCCAATACCTCTCTTAGCGAGAGGTAAAAACGGTATTATTAGTAGACAAAAACACAAACTTTAGTAACAATAAATAAGGTTTTACATGTACAATTTTATTAACAAATCTTTTTTTTTACAGATGATGCCATTTCTGACTTTACGGCGATGAGAGACCCGGACATGGCGGCTTGGAGAACCCGTTCAGGAGTCTGCAGTATCTTGGGGCTTTCTCCGAACCTGGTGGACTTCATTTCGTTGCCAGGATTACGAAATCATCTCCTGCGGGTCCATGAAGTCGTGAATTGGTTTTCCTGATCGCCAGACTTCAAATTCTGTAAAATAAATATGTGAGTTACACTATATATTATTTCCCTAAACTTTGTCATGCAATACTATTTCAAATTTTTATTTAAACGGTTAAAGACAGCGACTTGATAGCTAAAAATTTGGAATCTACATAAAATTCTCTATAAAATACGTCTGACATTAATTTTTTCAGTCGAGTGGTTTAGGAGTTACAGAGCGTTAAAGGCAGACGTAATTTATTTAAATTTTTACTAAACTCTGTCATTCGCTCATATTTTAAATATTTACTTGTCACACCTAAACGGTTAAAGATAGCGATTTGCTGTTTAAAATTTGGAATCTACATAGAATTCTCTATAAAATACGTCTGACACTATTTTTTCAGACGAGTGGTTAAGGAGCTACAGATCGTAAAAGGCAGACGTAATTTATTTAAATTTTTAATAAATTCTGTCATGCGCCCATATTTTGACTATTTACTTATCACGGCTAAACGGTTAAAGATATAAATTTTCTGTTTGAAAATTTAGAATCTACATGAAATTATCTATAAAATACGTCAGACAGTATTTTGTGAGTCGAGTGGTTTAGGAGTTACAGAGCGTTAAAAGCAGACGTAATTTATTTAAAATTTTAATAAATTCTGTCATGCGCCCATATTTTGAATATTTATTTGTTACACCTAAACGGTTAAAGATAGCCATTTCCTGTTTGAAAATTTGGAATCTACATGAAATTCTCTATAAAATACGTCAGACAGTATTTTGTGAGTCGAGTGGTTTAGGAGTTACACAGCGTTAAAATCAGACGTAATTTATTAAAAAATTTAATAAATTCTGTCATGCGCCCATATTTTGAATATTTATTTGTCACGGCTAAACGGTTAAAGATAGAAATTTTCTGTTTGAAAATTTGGAATCTACATGAAATTCTCTATAAAATACGTCAGACAGTATTTTGTGAGTCGAGTGGTTTAGGAGTTACAGAGCGTTAAAAGCAGACGTAATTTATTTAAATTTTTAATAAATTCTATCATTCGCTCATATTTTAAATATTTACTTGTCACACCTAAACGGTTAAAGATAGCCTTTTTCTGTTTAAAAATTTGGAATCTACATGAAATTCTCTATAAAATACGTCAGACAGTATTTTGTGAATCGAGTGGTTTAGGAGTTACACAGCGTTAAAATCAGACGTAATTTATTAAAAAAATTAATAAATTCTGTCATGCGCCCATATTTTGAATATTTACTTGTCACGGCTAAACGGTTAAAGATAGAAATTTTCAGTTTAAAAATTTGGAATCTACACGAAATTCTCTATAAATTACGTCAGACAGTATTTTGTGAGTCGCGTGGTTTAGGAGTTACAGAGCGTTAAAAACAGACGTAATTTATTTAAATTTTTAATAAATTCTGTCATGCGCCCATATTTTGAATATTTACTTGTCACGGCTAAACGGTTAAAGATAGAAATTTTCTGTTTGAAAATTTAGAATCTACATGAAATTATCTATAAAATACGTCTGATACTATTTTTTCAGTCGAGTGGTTAAGGAGCTACAGATCGTTAAAGCAGACGTAATTTATTTAAATTTTTACTAAACTCTGTCATTCGCTCATATTTTGAATATTTACTTGTCACGGCTAAACGGTTAAAGATAGAAATTTTCTGTTTAAAAATTTGGAATCTACATGAAATTCTCTATAAAATACGTCAGACAGTATTTTGTGAGTCGAGTGGTTTAGGAGTTACAGAGCGTTAAAAGCAGACGTAATTTATTTAAATTTTTAATAAATTCTATCATTCGCTCATATTTTAAATATTTACTTGTCACACCTAAACGGTTAAAGATAGCCTTTTTCTGTTTAAAAATTTGGAATCTACATGAAATTCTCTATAAAATACGTCAGACAGTATTTTGTGAATCGAGTGGTTTAGGAGTTACACAGCGTTAAAATCAGACGTAATTTATTAAAAAAATTAATAAATTCTGTCATGCGCCCATATTTTGAATATTTACTTGTCACGGCTAAACGGTTAAAGATAGAAATTTTCAGTTTAAAAATTTGGAATCTACATGAAATTCTCTATAAATTACGTCAGACAGTATTTTGTGAGTCGCGTGGTTTAGGAGATACAGAGCGTTAAAAACAGACGTAATTTATTTAAATTTTTAATAAATTCTGTCATGCGCCCATATTTTGAATATTTACTTGTCACGGCTAAACGGTTAAAGATAGAAATTTTCTGTTTGAAAATTTGGAATCTACATGAAATTTTCTATAAAATACGTCAGACAGTATTTTGTGAGTCGAGTGGTTTAGGAGTTACAGAGCGTTAAAAGCAGACGTAATTTATTTAAATTTTTAATAAATTCTATCATTCGCTCATATTTTAAATATTTACTTGTCACACCTAAACGGTTAAAGATAGCCTTTTTCTGTTTAAAAATTTGGAATCTACATGAAATTCTCTATAAAATACGTCAGACAGTATTTTGTGAGTCGAGTGGTTTAGGAGTTACAGAGCGTTAAAAGCAGACGTAATTTATTTAAATTTTTAATAAATTCTATCATTCGCTCATATTTTAAATATTTACTTGTCACACCTAAACGGTTAAAGATAGCCTTTTTCTGTTTAAAAATTTGGAATCTACATGAAATTCTCTATAAAATACGTCAGACAGTATTTTGTGAGTCGAGTGGTTTAGGAGTTACAGAGCGTTAAAAGCAGACGTAATTTATTTAAATTTTTAATAAATTCTATCATTCGCTCATATTTTAAATATTTACTTGTCACACCTAAACGGTTAAAGATAGCCTTTTTCTGTTTAAAAATTTGGAATCTACATGAAATTCTCTATAAAATACGTCAGACAGTATTTTGTGAGTCGAGTGGTTTAGGAGTTACAGAGCGTTAAATGCAGACGTAATTTACTTAAATTTTTAATAAATTCTGTCATGCGCCCATATTTTGAATATTTACTTATCACGGCTAAACGGTTAAAGATAGAAATTTTCAGTTTAAAAATTTGGAATCTACATGAAATTCTCTATAAAATACGTCAGACAGTATTTTGTGAGTCGAGTGGTTTAGGAGTTACAGAGCGTTAAAAGCAGACGTAATTTACTTAAATTTTTAATAAATTCTGTCATGCGCCCATATTTTGAATATTTACTTATCACGGCTAAACGGTTAAAGATAGAAATTTGCTGGTTGAAAATTTGGAATCTACATGAAATTCTCTATAAAATACGTCAGACAGTATTTTGTGAGTCGAGTGGTTTAGGAGTTACAGAGCGTTAAAAGCAGACGTAATTTATTTAAATTTTTAATAAATTCTGTCATGCGCCCATATTTTGAATATTTACTTGTCACGGCTAAACGGTTAAAAATAGAAATTTTCTGTTTGAAAATTTGGAATCTACATGAAATTCTCTATAAAATACGTCAGACAGTATTTTGTGAGTCGAGTTGGTTTAGGAGTTACAGAGCGTTAAAAGTAGACGTAATTTATTTAAATTTTTAATAAATTCTGTCATGCGCCCATATTTTGAATATTTACTTGTCACGGCTAAACGGTTAAAGATAGAAATTTGCTGGTTGAAAATTTGGAATCTACATGAAATTCTCTATAAAATACGTTAGACAGTATTTTGTGAGTCGAGTGGTTTAGGAGTTACAGAGCGTTAAAAGCAGACGTAATTTATTTAAATTTTTAATAAATTCTGTCATGCGCCCATATTTTGAATATTTACTTGTCACGGCTAAACGGTTAAAGATAGAAATTTTCAGTTTAAAAATTTGGAATCTACATGAAATTCTCTATAAATTACGTCAGACAGTATTTTGTGAGTCGCGTGGTTTAGGAGATACAGAGCGTTAAAAACAGACGTAATTTATTTAAATTTTTAATAAATTCTGTCATGCGCCCATATTTTGAATATTTACTTGTCACGGCTAAACGGTTAAAGATAGAAATTTTCTGTTTAAAAATTTGGAATCTGCATGAAATTCTCTATAAAATACGTCAGACAGTATTTTGTGAGTCGAGTGGTTTAGGAGTTACAGAGCGTTAAAAGCAGACGTAATTTATTTAAATTTTTAATAAATTCTATCATTCGCTCATATTTTAAATATTTACTTGTCACACCTAAACGGTTAAAGATAGCCTTTTTCTGTTTAAAAATTTGGAATCTACATGAAATTCTCTATAAAATACGTCAGACAGTATTTTGTGAGTCGAGTGGTTTAGGAGTTACAGAGCGTTAAAAGCAGACGTAATTTATTTAAATTTTTAATAAATTCTATCATTCGCTCATATTTTAAATATTTACTTGTCACACCTAAACGGTTAAAGATAGCCTTTTTCTGTTTAAAAATTTGGAATCTACATGAAATTCTCTATAAAATACGTCAGACAGTATTTTGTGAGTCGAGTGGTTTAGGAGTTACAGAGCGTTAAAAGCAGACGTAATTTATTTAAATTTTTAATAAATTCTATCATTCGCTCATATTTTAAATATTTACTTGTCACACCTAAACGGTTAAAGATAGCCTTTTTCTGTTTAAAAATTTGGAATCTACATGAAATTCTCTATAAAATACGTCAGACAGTATTTTGTGAGTCGAGTGGTTTAGGAGTTACAGAGCGTTAAATGCAGACGTAATTTACTTAAATTTTTAATAAATTCTGTCATGCGCCCATATTTTGAATATTTACTTATCACGGCTAAACGGTTAAAGATAGAAATTTTCAGTTTAAAAATTTGGAATCTACATGAAATTCTCTATAAAATACGTCAGACAGTATTTTGTGAGTCGAGTGGTTTAGGAGTTACAGAGCGTTAAAAGCAGACGTAATTTACTTAAATTTTTAATAAATTCTGTCATGCGCCCATATTTTGAATATTTACTTATCACGGCTAAACGGTTAAAGATAGAAATTTGCTGGTTGAAAATTTGGAATCTACATGAAATTCTCTATAAAATACGTCAGACAGTATTTTGTGAGTCGAGTGGTTTAGGAGTTACAGAGCGTTAAAAGCAGACGTAATTTATTTAAATTTTTAATAAATTCTGTCATGCGCCCATATTTTGAATATTTACTTGTCACGGCTAAACGGTTAAAAATAGAAATTTTCTGTTTGAAAATTTGGAATCTACATGAAATTCTCTATAAAATACGTCAGACAGTATTTTGTGAGTCGAGTTGGTTTAGGAGTTACAGAGCGTTAAAAGTAGACGTAATTTATTTAAATTTTTAATAAATTCTGTCATGCGCCCATATTTTGAATATTTACTTGTCACGGCTAAACGGTTAAAGATAGAAATTTGCTGGTTGAAAATTTGGAATCTACATGAAATTCTCTATAAAATACGTTAGACAGTATTTTGTGAGTCGAGTGGTTTAGGAGTTACAGAGCGTTAAAAGCAGACGTAATTTATTTAAATTTTTAATAAATTCTGTCATGCGCCCATATTTTGAATATTTACTTGTCACGGCTAAACGGTTAAAAATAGAAATTTTCTGTTTAAAAATTTGGAATCTACATGAAATTATCTATAAAATACGTCAGACAGTATTTTGTGAGTCGAGTGGTTTAGGAGTTACAGAGCGTTAAAAGCAGACGTAATTTATTTAAATTTTTAATAAATTCTGTCATGCGCCCATATTTTGAATATTTACTTGTCACGGCTAAACGGTTAAAGATAGAAACTTTCTGTTTGAGAATTTGGAATCTACATGAAATTCTCTATAAAATACGTCAGACAGTATTTTGTGAATCGAGTGGTTTAGTAGTTACAGAGCGTTAAAATCAGACGTAATTTATTTAAATTTTTAATAAATTCTGTCATGCGCCCATATTTTGAATATTTACTTGTCACGGCTAAACGGTTAAAGATAGAAATTTTCTGTTTAAAAATTTGGAATCTACATGAAATTCTCTATAAAATACGTCAGACAGTATTTTGTGAGTCAAGTGGTTTAGGAGTTACAGAGCGTTAAAAGCAGACGTAATTTATTTAAATTTTTAATAAATTCTGTCATGCGCCCATATTTTGAATATTTACTTGTCACGGCTAAACGGTTAAAGATAGAAATTTTCTGTTTAAAAATTTGGAATCTACATGAAATTCTCTATAAAATACATTAGACAGTATTTTGTGAATCGAGTGGTTTAGGAGTTACAGAGCGTTAAAAGCAGACGTAATTTACTTAAATTTTTAATAAATTCTGTCATGCGCCCATATTTTGAATATTTACTTATCACGGCTAAACGGTTAAAGATAGAAATTTTCAGTTTGAAAATTTGGAATCTACATGAAATTCTCTATAAAATACGTCAGACAGTATTTTGTGAGTCGAGTGGTTTAGGAGTTACAGAGCGTTAAAAGCAGACGTAATTTACTTAAATTTTTAATAAATTCTGTCATGCGCCCATATTTTGAATATTTACTTGTCACGGCTAAACGGTTAAAGATAGAAATTTTCTGTTTAAAAATTTGGAATCTACATGAAATTCTCTATAAAATACGTCAGACAGTATTTTGTGAGTCGAGGTGGTTTAGGAGTTACAGAGCGTTAAAAGCAGACGTAATTTATTTAAATTTTTAATAAATTCTGTCATGCGCCCATATTTTGAATATTTACTTATCACGGCTAAACGGTTAAAGATAGAAATTTTCTGTTTGAAAATTTGGAATCTACATGTAATTCTCTATAAAATACGTCAGACAGTATTTTGTGAGTCGAGTGGTTTAGGAGTTACAGAGCGTTAAAAGCAGACGTAATTTATTTAAATTTTTAATAAATTCTGTCATGCGCCCATATTTTGAATATTTACTTGTCACGGCTAAACGGTTAAAGATAGAAATTTGTTGGTTGAAAATTTGGAATCTACATGAAATTCTCTATAAAATACGTCAGACAGTATTTTGTGAGTCGAGTGGTTTAGGAGTTTAAGAGCGTTAAAAGCAGACGTAATTTATTTAAATTTTTAATAAATTCTGTCATGCGCCCATATTTTGAATATTTACTTGTCACGGCTAAACGGTTAAAGATAGAAATTTTCTGTTTGAAAATTTGGAATCTACATGAAATTCTCTATAAAATACGTCAGACAGTATTTTGTGAATCAAGTGGTTTAGGAGTTACACAGCGTTAAAATCAGACGTAATTTATTTAAATTTTTAATAAATTCTGTCATGCGCCCATATTTTGAATATTTACTTGTCACGGCTAAACGGTTAAAGATAGAAATTTTCTGTTTGAAAATTTGGAATCTACATGAAATTCTTTATAAAATACGTCTGATACTATTTTTTCAGTCGAGTGGTTAAGGAGCTACAGATCGTTAAAGCAGACGTAATTTATTTAAATTTTTACTAAACTCTGTCATTCGCTCATATTTTGAATATTTACTTGTCACGGCTAAACGGTTAAAGATAGAAATTTTCTGTTTAAAAATTTGGAATCTACATGAAATTCTCTATAAAATACGTCAGACAGTATTTTGTGAATCGAGTGGTTTAGGAGTTACAGAGCGTTAAAAGCAGACGTAATTTACTTAAATTTTTAATAAATTCTGTCATGCGCCCATATTTTGAATATTTACTTGTCACGGCTAAACGGTTAAAGATAGAAATTTTCTGTTTGAAAATTTGGAATCTACATCAAATTCTCTATAAAATACGTCTGATACTATTTTTTCAGTCGAGTGGTTAAGGAGCTACAGATCGTTAAAGCAGACGTAATTTATTTAAATTTTTACTAAACTCTGTCATTCGCTCATATTTTGAATATTTACTTGTCACGGCTAAACGGTTAAAGATAGAAATTTTCTGTTTAAAAATTTGGAATCTACATGAAATTCTCTATAAAATACGTCAGACAGTATTTTGTGAATCGAGTGGTTTAGGAGTTACAGAGCGTTAAAAGCAGACGTAATTTACTTAAATTTTTAATAAATTCTGTCATGCGCCCATATTTTGAATATTTACTTATCACGGCTAAACGGTTAAAGATAGAAATTTTCAGTTTGAAAATTTGGAATCTACATGAAATTCTCTATAAAATACGTCAGACAGTATTTTGTGAGTCGAGTGGTTTAGGAGTTACAGAGCGTTAAAAGCAGACGTAATTTATTTAAATTTTTAATAAATTCTATCATTCGCTCATATTTTAAATATTTACTTGTCACACCTAAACGGTTAAAGATAGCCTTTTTCTGTTTAAAAATTTGGAATCTACATGAAATTCTCTATAAAATACGTCAGACAGTATTTTGTGAGTCGAGTGGTTTAGGAGTTACAGAGCGTTAAAAGCAGACGTAATTTATTTAAATTTTTAATAAATTCTGTCATGCGCCCATATTTTGAATATTTACTTGTCACGGCTAAACGGTTAAAGATAGAAATTTTCTGTTTGAAAATTTGGAATCTACATGAAATTCTCTATAAAATACGTCAGACAGTAATTTGTGAATCGAGTGGTTTAGGAGTTACAGAGCGTTAAAATCAGACGTAATTTATTTAAATTTTTAATAAATTCTGTCATGCGCCCATATTTTGAATATTTACTTGTCACGGCTAAACGGTTAAAGATAGAAATTTTCTGTTTGAAAATTTGGAATCTACATGAAATTCTCTATAAAATACGTCTGATACTATTTTTTCAGTCGAGTAGTTAAGGAGCTACAGATCGTTAAAGCAGACGTAATTTATTTAAATTTTTACTAAACTCTGTCATTCGCTCATATTTTGAATATTTACTTGTCACGGCTAAACGGTTAAAGATAGAAATTTTCTGTTTAAAAATTTGGAATCTGCATGAAATTCTCTATAAAATACGTCAGACAGTATTTTGTGAATCGAGTGGTTTAGGAGTTACAGAGCGTTAAAAGCAGACGTAATTTACTTAAATTTTTAATAAATTCTGTCATGCGCCCATATTTTGAATATTTACTTATTACGGCTAAACGGTTAAAGATAGAAATTTTCAGTTTGAAAATTTGGAATCTACATGAAATTCTCTATAAAATACGTCAGACAGTATTTTGTGAGTCGAGTTGGTTTAGGAGTTACAGAGCGTTAAAAGCAGACGTAATTTATTTAAATTTTTATAAATTCTGTCATGCGCCCATATTTTGAATATTTACTTGTCACGGCTAAACGGTTAAAGATAGAAATTTGTTGGTTGAAAATTTGGAATCTACATGAAATTCTCTATAAAATACGTCAAGACAGTATTTTGTGAGTCGAGTGGTTTAGGAGTTACAGAACGTTAAAGGCAGACGTAATTTATTTAAATTTTTAATAAATTCTGTCATGCGCCCATATTTTGAATATTTACTTATCACGGCTAAACGGTTAAAGATAGAAATTTTCTGTTTGAAAATTTGGAATCTACATGAAATTCTCTATAAAATACGTCTAACAGTATTTTGTGAGTCAAGTGGTTTAGGAGTTACAGAGCGTTAAAAGCAGACGTAATTTATTTAAATTTTTAATAAATTCTGTCATGCGCCCATATTTTGAATATTTACTTATCACGGCTAAACGGTTAAAGATAGAAATTTTCTGTTTAAAAATTTGGAATCTACATGAAATTCTCTATAAAATACGTCAGACAGTATTTTGTGAATCGAGTGGTTTAGGAGTTACAGAGCGTTAAAAGCAGACGTAATTTACTTAAATTTTTAATAAATTCTGTCATGCGCCCATATTTTGAATATTTACTTATCACGGCTAAACGGTTAAAGATAGAAATTTTCAGTTTGAAAATTTGGAATCTACATGAAATTCTCTATAAAATACGTCAGACAGTATTTTGTGAGTCGAGTGGTTTAGGAGTTACAGAGCGTTAAAAGCAGACGTAATTTACTTAAATTTTTAATAAATTCTGTCATGCGCCCATATTTTGAATATTTACTTGTCACGGCTAAACGGTTAAAGATAGAAATTTTCTGTTTAAAAATTTGGAATCTACATGAAATTCTCTATAAAATACGTCAGACAGTATTTTGTGAGTCGAGTTGGTTTAGGAGTTACAGAGCGTTAAAAGCAGACGTAATTTATTTAAATTTTTATAAATTCTGTCATGCGCCCATATTTTGAATATTTACTTGTCACGGCTAAACGGTTAAAGATAGAAATTTTCTGTTTGAAAATTTGGAATCTACATGAAATTCTCTATAAAATACGTCTGACAGTATTTTGTGAGTCAAGTGGTTTAGGAGTTACAGAGCGTTAAAAGCAGACGTAATTTATTTAAATTTTTAATAAATTCTGTCATGCGCCCATATTTTGAATATTTACTTATCACGGCTAAACGGTTAAAGATAGAAATTTTCTGTTTGAAAATTTGGAATCTACATGAAATTCTCTATAAAATACGTCAGACAGTATTTTGTGAGTCAAGTGGTTTAGGAGTTACAGAGCGTTAAAAGCAGACGTAATTTATTTAAATTTTTAATAAATTCTGTCATGCGCCCATATTTTGAATATTTACTTGTCACGGCTAAACGGTTAAAGATAGAAATTTTCTGTTTGAAAATTTGGAATCTACATGAAATTCTCTATAAAATACGTCAGACAGTATTTTGTGAGTCGAGTGGTTTAGGAGTTACACAGCGTTAAAATCAGACGTAATTTATTTAAATTTTTAATAAATTCTGTCATGCGCCCATATTTTGAATATTTACTTATCACGGCTAAACGGTTAAAGATAGAAATTTTCTGTTTGAAAATTTGGAATCTACATGAAATTCTCTATAAAATACGTCAGACAGTATTTTGTGAGTCGAGTGGTTTAGGAGTTACAGAGCGTTAAATGCAGACGTAATTTATTTAAATTTTTAATAAATTCTGTCATGCGCCCATATTTTGAATATTTACTTGTCACGGCTAAACGGTTAAAGATAGAAATTTTCTGTTTGAAAATTTGGAATCTACATGAAATTCTCTATAAAATACGTCTGACACTATTTTTTCAGTCGAGTGGTTAAGGAGCTACAGATCGTTAAAGCAGACGTAATTTATTTAAATTTTTACTAAACTCTGTCATTCGCTCATATTTTAAATATTTACTTGTCACACCTAAACGGTTAAAGATAGCGATTTTCTGTTTAAAAATTTAGAATCTACATGAAATTCTCTATAAAATACGTCAGACAGTATTTTGTGAGTCGAGTGGTTTAGGAGTTACAGAGCGTTAAATGCAGACGTAATTTATTTAAATTTTTAATAAATTCTGTCATGCGCCCATATTTTGAATATTTACTTGTCACGGCTAAACGGTTAAAGATAGAAATTTTCTGTTTAAAAATTTGGAATCTACATGAAATTCTCTATAAAATACGTCAGACATTATTTTGTGAGTCGAGTGGTTTAGGAGTTACAGTGCGTTAAAAGCAGACGTAATTTATTTAAATTTTTAATAAATTCTGTCATGCGCCCATATTTTGAATATTTACTTGTCACGGCTAAACGGTTAAAGATAACTATTTTCTGTTTAAAAATATGGAATCTACATGAAATTCTATATAAAATGCGTGTGACATTAATTTTTTCAGTCAAGTGGTTCAGGAGTTACAGAGCGTTAAAGATAGACATAATTTATTTTAATTTTTAATATTAATTTAGAAACTTACTATGAATAAATGAGTACCTTAAGTATATCTCCATGTCCTGAAGGTGTCCCCATGTTTTGTCGTGGCACCAGGAAGTTGTCCTCGTAGGCTCAGTACACGAGCACACCACACATTTCTATTCTCTAGCACTGCGACAAAGAAACTGAAAAAAATATTTTACGTAACAGTCAGGCATTAGATAATAAACAAAATATAGTAGTCGACAATTAAAGTAACGATTAACAAAAATTATTGATTTCTATTATTATATATATGATGACTAACTTATAATTTTTTTGTATTTATATTTATTTCTGAAACTAAGGAAGATAGGAGCTTGTACGTTTCAAATACGATTTTAGCATGCATTTCTTTATGAAATATCCAATTTTCAATATTGCTGAAAACCTGAAAGATTTTAAAATTATGCTTGTTCAAGTATAAATGCTTTTCTATAGGAAATTTAAACTTTAGGAGTCAATATCTTCGAAACTAAACATGATAGGAAGTTATACTTTTTAATTCAGCATGCATTTCTCTATAACAAACTATTTTTTTAAATCCGTTAGTTAATAATATTTAAAGTCGAGTGGTTTGGGAATTGCAAGTTAATAATATTTAAAGTCGAGTGGTTTGGGAATTGCAGAGCGGGAAAACAAATGTATTTCAATTAAATTTTCTCTGAACTAGTTTCATATTTTCATTTATCATACCTACTCGAATAAAAATAGCAAATCAGGATTTAAAAATTTAGATTTTAAATAAAATTCATTATTAGGGACATGGAATACACTATTTTGTCTGCTTATTGGTTTATAAGAAATGTAAATGTAATACCAAAAAATTCATACTTACATGTATTTGTAAAAACGACTAATTTTCGTAGTATATCATCCGCTATTACTCCAATCCTTAAATAAAAGTATCATCATTGATGATTTCCACAGACTAGAATACACTTTGTAGAAACATTATGTAACACTTACACCATCTACAATAAAATCAAACACTTGGTATTAATAAAACAAAATATAACACTTTTATGAACAATTACACTAAATACGTTTTTTTTTTAATATAGAGCAACCATATAGTAAACTAACACTCACGATAATAAAATTCTGACTGAGGATTAAATAATAAACACCAACAGGCGAACAGAGACTTATTCAACATTTTTAAATAAATAATTAAAATTTTAATAATTAAAACTAGTATAAATTAAAAACGAATTTTGAATATTTAGATTATATTGTAAAGAATAATCTATAAATATTTAAATTTAGTTCATTGTTAACTTATTAAATTTAGAATTCTTTTTAATAAATTTAAACAATTGTAAAACTATTTAAATAAATTTAAGAAAGTTAAAGGGTAAATCTAAAATTTTCAAATATATATCGCGAACTATTAGTCGTAGTAAAGAACGATTGCAATAAAAATTACTAACTTTTTCATTAATTACGCTATCATAATACACGAATATTCACAAGCACCCCATGTTCACTGCACCAGAGTCTAAAAAGAACTGAAGTCTTCATTTAAAAAACATAATATTAATATCATCATGTAATACCCCCACTATAATTAAGTGTTTATTTATTATGTCTTCTGTACTTGCCGCTCAAAATAAACAATGTTTATGTTTGTTTACAGGTTTTGCGAAGGGCCGTACTACCACCCAGCGATAGGATACGGTTACTACAACACCGGACAAAGATAATAGATGATTTTTATAAGAATAAATAAATAAAAGAGTCGTTTATTTACCTTTCCTATGTAATAACAAAAGAGACAGGGAAATATCCCAATTTTTAAAGATTTTTCCGAATTTTCCTATCCTATCCTTTAATATTAAGTTGTCTAGGTACGAAAATAACCATCCGATAGGAGTCCGCCCTTTTTTAAAGGGCTAAGGGCTTATTTGAGCCCTTAGGGAAAATCAGACCTCGGATTTCAATTTTGCAGATCCAAGTAAGTTTAACAACACTTGTCCGGTCTTTCTAGCCCTTTTAGTTCAGGAATTAGCGCAGGCCCTTCGCCACAAACTTGAAGGGCAAATATATTGTAAACCAAAGGGTTTTCATCAATTCTGGGCAAGCCAATGGAAAGCGCGGGTTCAAATCCTCCCGATACGCTATTTTCCGGCCCTTTAGCCCTTTTAATTAACGAATTTAAGAGTTAAACCCTTCGGAAAACTTTAAGGGTCCGTATCTCGGAAACGGCTAGGTTTTCAGCGATTTCCTTGAAATTTCGCGTTCCCTTAGCATCCTTTGAAATGTCGGGGTCGTAGAACAACATATTTAAGTTTCAAGGGCCTAGGGCCAAGGGTTTCAAAATCGCCTAATTGAAATTTGACAGCTTTTAATTGAAACATTTCGATTCAAAACGCAACACCACAGTAAATAAGAAAAATAAACTGTAACTCTGAAACTATTAGGGTTATAAGGGTGACTCAAATTCTATTACACTAATGTCGACCCGTAGATTACGAATCTGCAGTCGGATTTTACCAAAAAGCTTATTTAAAGAATGAAGGGTTTAAAACGGCCCTTGGAAAAAAACTGACCTTGGAATCGTGTTCTACGGACCGAAATTAACTTAATAAAATATGTCCCGCCCTTCTAGCTCTTTTAATAACGAAGTTAACGAATGCCCTTCGCCATAAACTTTAGGGCTAAGAATGTTATAAACTGAAGGGTTTTCAATAATTCTGTGCAGGCCAATCGAAAGAGGATGTTTAAATACCTCAGATACGCTATTTTTCACCCCATTAGACCTTCAAATAGACAAATTATAGCTATAACCCTTCAGAAAACTTTAAGGGTCCGTATCTCGGAAACGGCTGGGTTTTCAGCGATTTCCTTGAAATTTCGCGTTCCCTTCGAATCCTTTGAAATGTCGGGGTCGTAGAACAACATATTTAAGTTTCAAGGGCCTAGGGCCAAGGGTTTCAAAATCGCCTAATTGAAATTTGACAGCTTTTAATTGAAACATTTCGATTCAAAACGCAACACCACAGTAAATAAGAAAAATAAACTGTAACTCTGAAACTATTAGGGTTAGAAGGGTGACTCAAATTCTATTACACTAATGTCGACCCGTAGATTACGAATCTGCAGTCGGATTTTACCAAAGTGCTTATTTAAAGGGTGAAGGGCTTAAAACGGCCCTTGGAAAAAAAATGACCTTGGAATCGTGTTCTACGGATCGAAATTAGCTTAATAAAATTTGTCCCGCCCTTCTAGCTCTTTTAATAATGAAGTTAATGAATGCCCTTCGCCATAAACTTTAGGGCTAAGAATGTTATAAACTGAAGGGTTTTCAATAATTCTGTGCAGGCCAATCGAAAGAGGATGTTTAAATACCTCAGATACGCTATTTTTCACCCCATTAGACCTTCAAATAGACAAATTATAGCTATAACCCTTCAGAAAACTTTAAGGGTCCGTATCTCGGAAACGGCTGGGTTTTCAGCGATTTCCTTGAAATTTCGCGTTCCCTTCGAATCCTTTGAAATGTCGGGGACGTAGAACAACATATTTAAGTTTCAAGGGCGTAGGGCCAAGGGTTTCAAAATCGCCTAATTGAAATTTGACAGCTTTTAATTGATACATTTCGATTCAAAACGCAACACCACACTACATAAGAGAAATGGACTGTATCTCTGAAACTATTAGGGTTAGAAATGCGAAACAAATTTTATTATACTAATTTCGATCCGTAGATTACGAATCCAAAGTCAGATTTTTCCTAAGGTCTAATTTAAAACCCCTAATTAAAATTCGACAGCTTGTATTAAAAAAAAAACAAATTTTACAACATTTATAAATATACATAATATAATAATCAACTGTATATACTTCCCTGTCTCTTTGTTGTGGTATAATCCTCTGGAATAAATAAGGGGTTGTTAAATAAAAACTTGTATTAGTTTAAGAATTTTTTATTGTTTATTTGTAATACATTGTTGTCTTTATTATGTTCATAGCTTAAATTGTATTGTTTATTTTTATTCTTTGTATTGTATATATAAATATACTTACCCTTGTCCTGAAAAATTAGAAATAGGGATGTTTAAATAATAGTTTGTGTACATTTTACTTGTATTCATTGATTTTTGTATCTTACATTGTTGTATTTCATGTAAACTATCCTAATGTACAATATTTTAATCAATAAAATATAAATTAAAATATAATTCGTCTATTTTTAATTCTTTCTATTTACAGGATGAATTCTATATTGTGTATGTACATAGTTATGTACACAAATAAAAATATATTTGTATTATAAGAAATCAAAACACTCTATCTTATAAAAATTGTTAATCTAAACACTAAAGGCAATTGAAAATTATGTATGTACGTCGTTATGTACACAAAAAAAATATTTTTTGGTCGGTTTTACCCTTGGCTTATCGACAGGTGCTGCCACCTGGTGGCCGTTTTAAAAACTACATACGTGTGAATAGGGACTTAGAAAAAAAATCAATTTTTTTAATATAAAAATATATTTGTATTAAGAAATTACAACACTTTATCTTATAAAAATTATTTTATTTTTTATTTATTATTAAAGTTTATTGGCATTGTTACAAAGGGCTGTTTGACATCATAAATTGTTAACAGATTTGTTAATAAATTTAGTGACAATTATGAACAGAAATAATATAACAAATGATTCGTAAAAGATTTTGAGTTTCAAAATTCTGTTCATAATTATTTTCAACTAAATTTGTTAACAAAACTATTAACAATTTATAACAATGTCACACAGGGTTTAGTTATAAAACTAAAACATTTGTTACCCTATAAATTGTCATTATTATGGTTATTTTATTTGTTATTAATTATTTTACATCTTTATTCCACAAATAAAAGTTTATCTGGAGATTTAACTTTTATTTACAGAATGAAGATGCAAAATAATTAACAACAAATAAAATAATCATAATAATTTTATTTGGTAACAAACATTTTAGTTCAATAACTGATACGAAACTCTAAATTAATATTAAGTTGTTTAGAATAAAACCGCTGAAATATATTTAGATATAATATATTAGAGTTCCGTTTACAATACTTATGGACTAATTTAACAAATTAAAACTTGGGGTCCCCAAATAAGATTCCTTGTCCCCATTGTTAAAGGTGCAAGATTTCTTATTCAGTTTAAGAACATTTTCGAAGCTTCATATTAACTATATTATATATTTTTTTGGTTTTACCACCCAACCTCCCACTCACCAAAATATATAATATTTAATACAAAGCTTCGTTTACAATAAATACTTAAAATCTAACTTTGCCCTGACCGCGTCAAAATACTTAATAATAATAACAATTTTTACTAAAACTACCTAACTTTAAAACTAATGTGATGGGTTTAAATAAAAATAAACCAAATTAAAAGATTGTTTTATTGTACAAACATTTTAAAGAAGTCTTTATGAAGAGGAAGGCAAGGTCTGCGTCACCAAACGGCACTGCAATCTCGAAGATAGCGGCTGGGCTGTTCGGAATTCGTCTAATTTAAAACTATCTTAAAACTAAAAACAAAACTCTTTATTTAATAAATGGTATATATAGGGAGACACCACCCTCATGCCAAACCCATGCTCCCTATATATACCATTTATTAAATAAATACAATTCCGTATACAATAATACCTTATAATCTAACTTAAACTATTGTAGTTCCCCCCAAATTAAGTTTATGAAGTGCGCAAAAAATCCTATCTTACGTTAATATCTTTTCCAAACAAAAGCAAATCTAAAAATGGTAAGTTACGTTAATTTTCTCTCTCTCAAAATGCAAAAACAACCCTTGCCTATCTTATATCTAAGCTATCTTATGTCTACGCAATCTATCTTATATTTAGACTATGCTAAGCTAAGATGAAGTGAGAGAGAGATATACGATCTAAGACAAAAAGTGAAAACATCGGGGGTAGTTTTCATGTGGTTTACGTGGGGGCTATGCCGACCCCAGTCGCGACCTCAAGGGTTTACGGCCTACAAACGCGAGCAAATTAAGGACAAGGGAAGCAATTATGATTATTCCTCGGCTTGGATGCAATAAAGAGCTACTCCCGATGGCATCGCCCGGCCATTCCCGATACACCTAACACCGAACGCGGGCAACCCGTGTGCTCAAACAAAGTTAAATCAAAGAAAAACTTTATTTTGTCTTTAATTATTCGTTGCCATTAAAATTAAACAATGATTACGTTGCCTCCGGATGAGGAGAGCACATAACGCCATAAGAAAACTTTCTGTGTAAGCATTCAGGTTTGTTTAAAACTTTTCTCATTTGAGTCTAGCGGTTAAAGCGTCCAATCTAGAGCAGCGGCCAGTACGAACGATGGTCAGCACTGGTACAAAAGAATTAAACTGTCCCTAGAAACATTCACACAAGTATGAAGCGATCAACCAGAATATAGGTTTCACATGGCGTTGTGAATGCTATACATATCAGTCCACTCAATTATGGAAATCGCGCACGAATCCTACCTAACCATCCCACTAACCGTGATATTAATAAATAAATAATAAAAAAATAAGGAAACCCGAACCCACAAACAAGTTTCGAATCTCACACCCCCTACTTCCTGATTCTCTCACCATTCGACAGCAAGCATGCCCCGACACACCAATTCATACAATTTTTTTTTTCACATTCACTCTCCCTAGATGCCGTCTGGGCAATCAAAACGCACGATTTTATGATGAATTATCGGTAGGGAATGCACTTCAACTTTATCAATTTATTTTTAAATTTTTAAAGAAAACGCGTGTTTGCTCAACGGCGCGATGAGCCTAAGTTTAATTAAGACCTGAAAATACATTTCAAAGAACTTAAAACTAAACTACTCAAAAGTGAATAGGTATATTACAAAAAGTTTTATTTATGATAGCTAACTATTACTTATGTTTATTTGTGTCAATATTTAAACGAAAAAGTAATTTTAAATCCCTATTCACTTTTGAGTAGTACAATTTATAATCTAATATTATTCTAGTCTTCTTGATGTCCAATTCCTGAAAAATATATGCTAATCATATGGTCCAATATATTTATTTTATTGATAAACAGTCGACATTTTCATTTTAAATTGTTTGAATATTATGCAGACATTCATGAAAGTTATATTTCTTTCAATGTAGTACTCAAAATCGAATTTGAGTACAAGATTTAAACATTTATAATATTTACTTTTATTGATAAACAGTCGACATTTCAATTTTAAATTGTTTGAATATTATACAGACATTCATGAAAGTTATATTTCTTTCAATGTAGTACTCAAAATCGAATTTGAGTACAAAAGAATATTTCATTTCTAAGTTCTCATGGTTGAATATAAGAACAAGTTAATAATTAGGCATATAGTCATAATCCTTTGACTATAAATTCTCATGGTTGAGTATGAGAACAAAATATTTTATAAAAAAATAAAGATTCCTACCAGTTCATCCATTAATGGACCGGCTACGTCGTAGATTTGTCTGAAGATCTGGAGTGTTGAAATTCAAAGCTCGAAATCTGCATCCAAATTCTCCAAGTTTCTTGATGTCTCAGACCAGCGAAAGGTCCGCCTATTATATAATAATTATTAGTTTGTGATCTTTAAACCACTTTAAAAACTATAGGATAAAATTTCGTATGACAAACGTGTCTTCATTACATAAGATACTTAAGGAAAGTAATGTTTTTCTCAATTTATTGTGTAAATACACGCGTACCATGCGATATTTTATCCAACAGTTTTTAAATGGTTTCAAATGTATTTGAAATCTGCTTTAATTTGATATTTTGAAAGCACGTTTGATAAAAAAGAATACAGAAGAAACCACCCAGTTACTACGATATTAATATATCAATGTTTATTTCAAGCAACAATTTTATATCAAGTGTGCTTTAGAAATACCAAACCAAATAATTTTTTGTCAGTTAAATAAATCTATTACATAATAACCGCGTATTTTGCACCACTCTATCCGTCGGGTAGTTATACAAATGTGCACAATTTTTCAAATAGTTATTCTAATGCAAATATTTGACGTACTATACAAAATCCCCTAAAAATAAAGTTATGTAATATTTATTTTCCACATGATGGCAGCAATTTTAACAAATAATATTCAATAAAATTAATTTTATAGAGCATAGCAGACGTGAGATTCAATTGACGGGAGGTATTGCTGCTCTATTTCCATTTGCAATTAGCGGGAGGTATTGTTGGTAAACAAATCTAATGTTATTTTTACACTTTGATTTAGTTGGCGGGAGGTACTGTTGTTTTATCCTCATTTGTAATTAGCGAAAAGTATTGTTCTTAAATAAAAATCTATTGTCACCTTTACATTTTGATTTAGTTGGCGGGAGGTATTGTAAAAATATTAAATATCACCTAAGCCTTTAGGTAAGGAAGGTATTGTCTGGTCAAAAAATCCAATGATAAGTTTTATACTTCATATTCAATATATATATATATATATATATATATATATATATATATATATATATATATATATATATATATATATATATATATATATATAGAGTTAAAGAATTATAAAGATATTAAATTTCATAAATCAGCCAGCTATGCTAACCATGGAAACTGCTAATATATTCAGATAATTCACACTGACAGAAGTCAGTATCAATGAAAAGTAAATGAATGTGGCTGAGATGAGGATGTTGAAATAGATATTAAGAAACACACGGAAAGATACGGTAAGGAATGAAAGAATATGGGAAATAACTCTAGTGTTAGAAGTTTATAGAAAGATACAAAAGAGACGATTACATTGGTTTGAAAATGTCATAAGGAGAGATGAAGAATATATTAGAGGAAGAATGAATAGCTTAGTAATAGAAGGTTGAAAAAAATAGAGCCACACCAAAGATAACATGGAAGGACTGTATTGTGCCAGATTTGAGAGAAAAGGAACTGAATGAGAACGACACGCAAAAAAACGAGTGGAAGAAGAAAATGAAAAATAGCGACCCTAACGAATGGGAGAAGCTAAAGAAGAAGAAGATGTCAGTGTCAAGTACAATATGCATAGTTTATGAAATAATTTTACTGGAAATTTAGAATCTCTTGCAAGAAAATTTATGTATCGGATTTATACATAATACACAGGATTGACGGAAGGTATTGTGCTGGCCACATCAGAGTTTTTTATTTAAAAGTATACCTGTCCAATCGATAAAATGTATTAACTATACAGGGCATAGCAGACGGGAGGTTCACTTGGCGGGAAGTACTACTGCTCCATTTCTATTTGTAATTAGCGAGAGGTATTGTTGTTAAAAAATCTAATGTCATCTTTACATATTGATTTATTTGCGGGAGATACTGTTCTATCCTCTTTTGTAATTAGCGAGAGGCATTGTTAAATAAAAATCTACTGATATCTTTACACTTTGATTTAATTGGCGGGAGGTAGCCAGTCTGTGATTGGTTGTTTTATTTTATTTAAAAATATACCTTTCATCCAACAAAATATATTAACTTTACAGGGCATAGCAGACGGGAGGTACTGCTACTTTATTTCCATTTGTAATTAGCGGGAGGTATTGTTGGCAAAAATCTAATGTCATTTTTACACTTTGATTTAGTTGGCGGGAGGTATTGTTGTTCTATCAATTGTAATTAGCGAGAGGTATTGTTGTTAAATAAAAATCTACTGTCCCTTTACACTATAATATTATAAGACATAGAATAACAAAGGCAGGAATGGACACTCACTCACAAATATTTTTTTTTGTAAGACAGAGAGGGGAATATATAACTATTTCACTCTAATGAATTCTTCTTCTTACTGTAATTTTTATTGGGAAACAAAGTGTTAAGTCCGTACGTCTACATATCTATGGAACCATAGAGTAATCTAATCCAGGATCGTACACTTACTCCATAAATATTGTTTTTTGTAAGACAGAGAGACAAATATATAACTATTTCTTTCTATTGAATTCTTCTTTTTACTGTATTTTTTTTTGGAAAATATGGTGTAAAGTCCGTAGCATATCTCGGTGACAACACGATGTATTATACATGTAGTTAGGGATAGAGTATTTTTGTAGGAAAACTATTTAATTATATCGGGAGGTGCTTAAAAATATTGCAATTTTTATTTTAAATATAAATACAGTACTAGTGACCGTATTTGTATATATATGGAAAAGTGGTTAAATAGTTATCCAAAAAGTAAACAAACTTGGGTTCAAATCTGAAAAAACAATTTAATATCTCGAGAGGGGGTTAAAAATATTTTAAATATGAATACAGTAATGTTGACCATATTTGTATATATGGATAAGTGATTAAATAGTTGTTCAAAAACTAAATAGACTTGGGTTCAAATCTGAGAAAACTATTTAATATGTCGGGAGGGGGTTAAAAATATTTTAATTTTTATTTTTAATATGAATACAGTAATGTTGACTGTATTTGTATATATGGACAAGTGGTTAAATAGTTGTTCAAAAAGTAAATAGGCGGGTTCAAATCTGAAAATACTATTTAATATGTCGGGAGGGGGTTCAAAATATTTTAATTTTTATTTTAAATATGAATACAGTAATGTTGTCTGTATTTGTATATATGGACAAGTGGTTAAATAGTTGTTCAAAAAGTAAATAGACGGGTTCAAATCTGAAAAAACTATTTAATGTCTCGGGAGGGGGTTGAAAATATTTTAAATACGAATACAGTAATGTTGACCGTATTTGTATATATGAACAAGTGGTTAAATAGTTGTTCAAAAACTAAATAGACGGGTACAAATCTGAAAAAACTATTTAATATGTCGGGAGGGGGTTAAAAATATTTTAATTTTTATTTTCAATATGAACCTGTATTCGTATTTATATATACGGAAAAGTGGTTAAATAGTTGTCCAAAATGTAAACAAACTTCGGTTCAAATCTGAAAAAACTATTTAATGACTCGGGAGGGGGTTGAAAATATTTCAATTTTTATTTTAAATATGAATACAGCAATAGTGACCGTATTTGTATATATGAACAAGTGGTTAAATAGTTATTCAAAAAGGAAATAGAAGGGTTCAAATCTGAAAAAACTATTTAATGTCTCGGAAGGGGGTTGAAAATATTTCAATTTTTATTTTAAATATGAATATAGCAATAGTGACCGTATTTGTATATATGGACAAGTGGTTAAATAGTTGTTCAAAAAGGAAATAGAAGGGTTCAAATCTGAAAAAAACTATTTAATGTCTCGGAAGGGGGTTGAAAATATTTCAATTTATATTTTAAATATGAATACAGCAATAGTGAACGTATTTGTATATATGGACAAGTGGTTAAATAGTTATTCAAAAAGAAAATAGAAGGGTTCAAATCTGAAAAAACTATTTAATGTCTCGGAAGGGGGTTGAAAATATTTCAATTTATATTTTAAATATGAATACAGCAATAGTGACCGTATTTGTATATATGGACAAGTGGTTAAATAGTTATTCAAAAAGGAAATAGAAGGGTTCAAATCTGAAAAAACTATTTAATGCCTCGGAAGGGGGTTCAAAATATTACAATTTTTATTTTAAATATGAATACAGCAACAGTGACCGTATTTGCATATATGGACAAGTGGTTAAATAGTTGTTCAAAAAGAAAATAGAAGGGTTCAAATCTGAAAAAAACTATTTAATGTCTCGGAAGGGGGTTGAAAATATTTCAATTTTTATTTTAAATATGAATACAGCAATAGTGACCGTATTTGTATATATGGACAAGTGGTTAAATAGTTATTCAAAAAGGAAATAGAAGGGTTCAAATCTGAAAAAACTATTTAATGTCTCGGAAGGGGGTTCAAAATATTACAATTTTTATTTTAAATATGAATACAGCAACAGTGACCGTATTTGCATATATGGACAAGTGGTTAAATAGTTGTTCAAAAATAAAATAGAAGGGTTCAAATCTGAAAAAAACTATTTAATGTCTCGGAAGGGGGTTGAAAATATTTCAATTTTTATTTTAAATATGAATACAGCAACAGTGACCGTATTTGTATATATGGACAAGTGGTTAAATAGTTGTTCAAAAAGGAAATAGAAGGGTCCAAATCTGAAAAAACTATTTAATGTCTCGGAAGGGGGTTCAAAATATTACAATTTTTATTTTAAATATGAATACAGCAATAGTGACCGTATTTGTATATATGGACAAGTGGTTAAATAGTTATTCAAAAAGGAAATAGAAGGGTTCAAATCTGAAAAAACTATTTAATGTCTCGGAAGGGGGTTGAAATATTTCAATTTTTATTTTAAATACGAATACAGCAATAGTGACCGTATTTGTATATATGGACAAGTGGTTAAATAGTTGTTCAAAAAGGAAATAGAAGGGTTCAAATCTGAAAAAACTATTTAATGTCTCAGAATGGGGTTGAAAATATTTCAATTTTTATTTTAAATATGAATACAGCAATAGTGACCGTATTTGTATATATGGACAAGTGGTTAAATAGTTGTTCAAAAAGGAAATAGAAGGGTTCAAATCTGAAAAAACTATTTAATGTCTCGGAATGAGGTTGAAAATATTTCAATTTTTATTTTAAATATGAATACAGCAATAGTGACCGTATTTGTATATATGGACAAGTGGTTAAATAGTTGTTCAAAAAGGAAATAGAAGGGTTCAAATCTGAAAAAACTATTTAATGTCTCGGAAGGGGGTTGAAAATATTTCAATTTTTATTTTAAATACGAATACAGCAATAGTGACCGTATTTGTATATATGGACAAGTGGTTAAATAGTTATTCAAAAAGGAAATAGAAGGGTTCAAATCTGAAAAAACTATTTAATGTCTCGGAAGGGGGTTCAAAATATTACAATTTTTATTTTAAATATGAATACAGCAATAGTGACCGTATTTGCATATATGGACAAGTGGTTAAATAGTTGTTCAAAAAGAAAATAGAAGGGTTCAAATCTGAAAAAAACTATTTAATGTCTCGGAAGGGGGTTGAAAATATTTCAATATTTATTTTAAATATGAATACAGCAATAGTGACCGTATTTGTATATATGGACAAGTGGTTAAATAGTTGTTCAAAAAGGAAATAGAAGGGTTCAAATCTGAAAAAACTATTTAATGTCTCGGAATGGGGTTGAAAATATTTCAATTTTTATTTTAAATATGAATACAGCAATAGTGACCGTATTTGTATATATGGACAAGTGGTTAAATAGTTATTCAAAAAGGAAATAGAAGGGTTCAAATCTGAAAAAACTATTTAATGTCTCGGAAGGGGGTTGAAAATATTTCAATATTTATTTTAAATATGAATACAGCAATAGTGACCGTATTTGTATATATGGACAAGTGGTTAAATAGTTATTCAAAAAGGAAATAGAAGGGTTCAAATCTGAAAAAACTATTTAATGTCTCGGAAGGGGGTTCAAAATATTACAATTTTTATTTTAAATATGAATACAGCAATAGTGACCGTATTTGCATATATGGACAAGTGGTTAAATAGTTGTTCAAAAAGAAAATAGAAGGGTTCAAATCTGAAAAAAACTATTTAATGTCTCGGAAGGGGGTTGAAAATATTTCAATTTTTATTTTAAATATGAATACAGCAATAGTGACCGTATTTGCATATACGGACAAGTGGTTAAATAGTTGTTCAAAAAGAAAATAGAAGGGTTCAAATCTGAAAAAACTATTTAATGTCTCGGAAGGGGGTTGAAAATATTTCAATTTTTATTTTAAATATGAATACAGCAATAGTGACCGTATTTGTATATATGGACAAGTGGTTAAATAGTTGTTCAAAAAGGAAATAGAAGGGTTCAAATCTGAAAAAACTATTTAATGTCTCGGAAGGGGGTTGAAAATATTTCAATTTTTATTTTAAATATGAATACAGCAATAGTGACCGTATTTGTATATATGGACAAGTGGTTAAATAGTTGTTCAAAACGGAAATAGATGGGTTCAAATCTGAAAAAACTATTTAATATCTCGGGAGGGGGTTAAAAATATTTTAAGTATGAATACAGTAATGTTGACCGTATTTGTATATATGGACAAGTGGTTAAGTAGTTGTTCAAAAAATAAACAAACGGGTTCAAATCTGAAAAAACTATTTAATTATCTCGGGAGGGGTTTGCTGGGTATGCTTTAAACAAATACATTTTTTGGAAGGATATTTATTTATTTAAACTCTAAAAAAAACTAAGTCTCGCCGATTTATTTACGACTTTGTAATGACTTACGACGCCCGGTATTTTAACATACATACACATTCACAATGTGCCTCGGAAAAGAAAATAAAAGAAAATATGATTATTTGAATGAAATTCAACAACATAAATCATATTTCAGGAGAAAATGAATTTACTTGTACTACAGTATAACGACTTACATTGTTGAATACGACCAGCAAGACGAATCAGCTATCCAGGACAGCTCCTTGGAACATCAAACTCCAATACGGATCGGTCCCCCAGGAAACATTTTTTTCATTCACCGGAACTCTGAAAAAAAAAAAAATATTTGAAAATTCAAGTATTTCAATAATAAAACATGTTATCAGTAAAAATAACTATTAAAACAATTGTTTACACGTACCATTGTTGCTAATTTGTAACAATATAAAACATTTCTCTATTAAAACAATAAATATTTCAATAACATAAAAAATATTTGTTCACAAGAAAAATAAGACTGGCGATTCGGCAGTAGCGTGACTATTAGATAATACATTTGTTATTAATTGGTAACGTTATTAAATGAATAAATATTAAAATAAAATTATATTTTATTTTTTAAAATAGCTATCACCTATTAATACAAAAATAATTACAGGAAATATATGTATATAAACCAACCCCAAATGTATTCGTACCCTCTGAGAAAAATATATTAACAGCAATTATTAGAAGACCGGCAGAAGAAAAATTAACAAGAAAATATTATTCATGTTTTTATACTATATCTTCTACCAGAGTAAAAATATTTTACAAAAACCTTGTCTTCGGGGCGAATTTTACATGTCGGAAGCCAATGGATCACATGCCGGCATTCTACTAACGCCGTGGTATACACACAACACAGGATATGTTTTTCTTTAATAACTCAAAATCTAAATAAGATAGAGACTTGCGGTTTGAAAATTTGAAATGAGCATAAGTATGTTAAATATCAAAATTATCAGCCGGCTGAATTTTTTTTTAGTGTTTATTTTTTAATAACTCTTATAAAAAAAGAGATACAGATTTCAAATGTAAAAATTTGATTTCAACGGACGTTTTTCCATATGTATACAAATTTTCAAAACCGTCTAACGGTTAGTATAGATAATATTTATAAAAAACGTGCACAATGCTTAATGCGAGAGTGATCCATTGCCTTCACACATCGGGCATATTTATCTTGGGAAAAAGTTTTTCTTTAATAATTCAAAAACTAAATAAGATAGAGAATTGCGGTTTGAAAATTTATATTCAGCAGATGAGGCTCTATATGCATGCTAAATAAAAAAATCACAAAATTGCCTTGAAAAATCATTTAAATTTAAAAATCTGTAACTCGAGATACGATAATGTGAATAAATCGTGTTTTACAACAAAAGAAAGAGAATTTCATGCTGAATCTAAATTTTCATCATCCGTCTTTCTATCTTTAACCGTGTCAAGGTATAAAAAAGCAAAACCTCATTAGCGTCTCCATATATAAAACGCAAAAATGATGTAACTCACCGTCTGACGACATATTTTCAACACAGGTGCCTTCTTCTAAATTGTAAATACACTTGTATAAATGTTCATATTTTAATTTAAATATTAGTTTAAATATTAATATTTGGTGCATAGATATGTACGTCCATCCGCTTCAGCGTCTCCCAAGCCTCTGAGTCAGTGCCACGACGTACCAGTCTGCCGCTTTAAGCAAGTTACAGTCGGCTCACGGCAATACAAATTAATGTAAAATAAAATAATATTTTTTAAAGATTAATAAAAATAATATATAAATGTATCAAGTGCAAAAATATTTTTGTAAGAAAATATAAATAGTGTTAAAACTATAATTCATATTATTTTTTTATTATGCAAATATGAAAAATGAACCGAATTAAAAATTTACAAAATTCCCTTGAAAAATCATGTAATTTTAAGCATCTGTAAATCGAGATACGATGATGTAAATAAATGGTGGTTTACATGAAAAGAAAGAGAATTTCATGCTGAATCTAAATTTTCATGAGCCGTCATTCTATCTTTAACCGTCTAGGAGAACAAGAAGAAAATATGAAAAATGAACCAAAACTAAAAATTTACAAAATTCCCTTGAAAAATCATGTAACTTTAAGCCTTTGTAACTCCAGATAAAATGATGTAAAAAAATGGTGGTTTACATGAAAAGAAAGAGAATTTCATGCTGAATCCAAATTTTCATGAGCCGTCATTCTATCTTTAACCGTCTAGGAGAACAAGAAGAAAATATGAAAAATGAAACAAAACTAAAAATTTACAAAATTCCCTTGAAAAATCATGTAAATTTAAGCCTCTGTAACTCCAGGTACGATGATGTAAAAAAATGGCGGTTAACATGAACAGAAAGAGAATTTCATGCTGAATCTAAATTTTCATGAGCCGTCATTCTATCTTTAACCGTCTAAGAGAACAAGAAAAAAATATGAAAAATGAACCAAAACTAAAAATTTACAAAATTCCCTTGAACAATCATGTAACTTTAAGCATTTGTAACTCCGGACAGGATGATGTAAAAAAAATGGTAGTTTACATGAAAAGAAAGAGAATTTCATGTTAAATCTAAATTTTCATGAGCCGTCATTCTATCTTTAACCGCATAGGAAAACAAGAAGAAAATATAAAAAAATGAACGAAAACTAAAAAATCACAAAATTCTCTTGAAAAATCATGTAACTTTAAGCATCTGTAACTCCGGGTACAAAAATGTAAATAAATGGTGGTTTATATGAAAAGAAAGAGAATGTCATGCTGAATCTAAATTTTCATGAGCCATCATTCTATCTTTAACCGTCTAGGAGAACAAGAAGAAAATATAAAAAATGAACCAAAACTAAAAATTTACAAAATTCCCTTGAAAAATCATGTAACTTTAAGAATCTGTAACTCCGGGTACAAAAATGTAAATAAATGGTGGTTTATATGAAAAGAAAGAGAATTTCATGCTGAATCTAAATTTTCATGAGCCATCATTCTATCTTTAACCGTCTAGGAGAACAAAAAGAAAATATAAAAAATGAACCAAAACTAAAAATTTACAAAATTCCCTTGAAAAATCATGTAACTTTAAGGATCTGTAACTCCGGACAGGATGATGTAAAAAAATGGTAGTTTACATGAAAAGAAAGAAAATTTCATGCTGAATCTAAATTTTCATGAGACATCATTCTATCTTTAACCGTCTAGGAAAACAAGAAGAAAATATGAAAAATGAACCAAAACTAAAAAATCACAAAATTCCCTTGAAAAATCATGTAACTTTACGCCTCTGTAACTCCAGATACGATGATGTAAAAAAATGGTGGTTGACATCAAAAGAAAGAGAATTTCATGCTGAATCTAAATTTTCATGAGCCATCATTCTATCTTTAACCGTCTAGAAAGAAGAAAATATGAAAAATGAACCCAAACTAAAATTTACAAAATTCCCTTGAAAAATCATCTAAATTTAAGCATCTGTAACTCCGGGTACAAAAATGTAAATAAATGGTGGTTTATATGAAAAGAAAGAGAATGTCATGCTGAATCTAAATTTTCATGAGCCATCATTCTATCTTTAACCGTCTAGGAGAACAAGAAGAAAATATAAAAAATGAACCAAAACTAAAAATTTACAAAATTCCCTTGAAAAATCATGTAACTTTAAGAATCTGTAACTCCGGGTACAAAAATGTAAATAAATGGTGGTTTATATGAAAAGAAAGAGAATTTCATGCTGAATCTAAATTTTCATGAGCCGTCATTCTATCTTTAACCGCATAGGAAAACAAGAAGAAAATATAAAAAATGAACGAAAACTAAAAAATCACAAAATTCCCTTGAAAAATCATGTAACTTTAAGCATCTGTAACTCCGGGTACAAAAATGTAAATAAATGGTGGTTTATATAAAAAGAAAGAGAATGTCATGCTGAATCTAAATTTTCATGAGCCATCATTCTATCTTTAACCGTCTAGGAGAACAAGAAGAAAATATAAAAAATGAACCAAAACTAAAAATTTACAAAATTCCCTTGAAAAATCATGTAACTTTAAGAATCTGTAACTCCGGGTACAAAAATGTAAATAAATGGTGGTTTATATGAAAAGAAAGAGAATTTCATGCTGAATCTAAATTTTCATGAGCCATCATTCTATCTTTAACCGTCTAGGAGAACAAAAAGAAAATATAAAAAATGAACCAAAACTAAAAATTTACAAAATTCCCTTGAAAAATCATGTAACTTTAAGGATCTGTAACTCCGGACAGGATGATGTAAAGAAATGGTAGTTTACATGAAAAGAAAGAAAATTTCATGCTGAATCTAAATTTTCATGAGCCATCATTCTATCTTTAACCGTCTAGGAGAACAAAAAGAAAATATAAAAAATGAACCAAAACTAAAAATTTACAAAATTCCCTTGAAAAATCATGTAACTTTAAGGATCTGTAACTCCGGACAGGATGATGTAAAAAAATGGTAGTTTACATGAAAAGAAAGAGAATGTCATGCTGAATCTAAATTTTCATGAGACATCATTCTATCTTTAACCGTCTAGGAGAACAAGAAGAAAATATAAAAAATGAACCAAAACTAAAAATTTACAAAATTCCCTTGAAAAATCATGTAACTTTAAGAATCTGTAACTCCGGGTACAAAAATGTAAATAAATGGTGGTTTATATGAAAAGAAAGAGAATTTCATGCTGAATCTAAATTTTCATGAGCCATCATTCTATCTTTAACCGTCTAGGAGAACAAAAAGAAAATATAAAAAATGAACCAAAACTAAAAATTTACAAAATTCCCTTGAAAAATCATGTAACTTTAAGGATCTGTAACTCCGGACAGGATGATGTAAAGAAATGGTAGTTTACATGAAAAGAAAGAAAATTTCATGCTGAATCTAAATTTTCATGAGCCGTCATTCTATCTTTAACCGCATAGGAAAACAAGAAGAAAATATAAAAAATGAACGAAAACTAAAAAATCACAAAATTCCCTTGAAAAATCATGTAACTTTAAGCATCTGTAACTCCGGGTACAAAAATGTAAATAAATGGTGGTTTATATAAAAAGAAAGAGAATGTCATGCTGAATCTAAATTTTCATGAGCCATCATTCTATCTTTAACCGTCTAGGAGAACAAGAAGAAAATATAAAAAATGAACCAAAACTAAAAATTTACAAAATTCCCTTGAAAAATCATGTAACTTTAAGAATCTGTAACTCCGGGTACAAAAATGTAAATAAATGGTGGTTTATATGAAAAGAAAGAGAATTTCATGCTGAATCTAAATTTTCATGAGCCATCATTCTATCTTTAACCGTCTAGGAGAACAAAAAGAAAATATAAAAAATGAACCAAAACTAAAAATTTACAAAATTCCCTTGAAAAATCATGTAACTTTAAGGATCTGTAACTCCGGACAGGATGATGTAAAGAAATGGTAGTTTACATGAAAAGAAAGAAAATTTCATGCTGAATCTAAATTTTCATGAGCCATCATTCTATCTTTAACCGTCTAGGAGAACAAAAATAAAATATAAAAAATGAACCAAAACTAAAAATTTACAAAATTCCCTTGAAAAATCATGTAACTTTAAGGATCTGTAACTCCGGACAGGATGATGTAAAAAAATGGTAGTTTACATGAAAAGAAAGAAAATTTCATGCTGAATCTAAATTTTCATGAGACATCATTCTATCTTTAACCGTCTAGGAAAACAAGAAGAAAATATGAAAAATGAACCAAAACTAAAAATTTACAAAATTCCCTTGAAAAATCATGTAACTTTAAGAATCTGTAACTCCGGGTACAAAAATGTAAATAAATGGTGGTTTATATGAAAAGAAAGAGAATTTCATGCTGAATCTAAATTTTCATGAGCCGTCATTCTATCTTTAACCGCATAGGAAAACAAGAAGAAAATATAAAAAATGAACGAAAACTAAAAAATCACAAAATTCCCTTGAAAAATCATGTAACTTTAAGCATCTGTAACTCCGGGTACAAAAATGTAAATAAATGGTGGTTTATATAAAAAGAAAGAGAATGTCATGCTGAATCTAAATTTTCATGAGCCATCATTCTATCTTTAACCGTCTAGGAGAACAAGAAGAAAATATAAAAAATGAACCAAAACTAAAAATTTACAAAATTCCCTTGAAAAATCATGTAACTTTAAGAATCTGTAACTCCGGGTACAAAAATGTAAATAAATGGTGGTTTATATGAAAAGAAAGAGAATTTCATGCTGAATCTAAATTTTCATGAGCCATCATTCTATCTTTAACCGTCTAGGAGAACAAAAAGAAAATATAAAAAATGAACCAAAACTAAAAATTTACAAAATTCCCTTGAAAAATCATGTAACTTTAAGGATCTGTAACTCCGGACAGGATGATGTAAAGAAATGGTAGTTTACATGAAAAGAAAGAAAATTTCATGCTGAATCTAAATTTTCATGAGCCATCATTCTATCTTTAACCGTCTAGGAGAACAAAAAGAAAATATAAAAAATGAACCAAAACTAAAAATTTACAAAATTCCCTTGAAAAATCATGTAACTTTAAGGATCTGTAACTCCGGACAGGATGATGTAAAAAAATGGTAGTTTACATGAAAAGAAAGAGAATGTCATGCTGAATCTAAATTTTCATGAGACATCATTCTATCTTTAACCGTCTAGGAGAACAAGAAGAAAATATAAAAAATGAACCAAAACTAAAAATTTACAAAATTCCCTTGAAAAATCATGTAACTTTAAGAATCTGTAACTCCGGGTACAAAAATGTAAATAAATGGTGGTTTATATGAAAAGAAAGAGAATTTCATGCTGAATCTAAATTTTCATGAGCCATCATTCTATCTTTAACCGTCTAGGAGAACAAAAAGAAAATATAAAAAATGAACCAAAACTAAAAATTTACAAAATTCCCTTGAAAAATCATGTAACTTTAAGGATCTGTAACTCCGGACAGGATGATGTAAAGAAATGGTAGTTTACATGAAAAGAAAGAAAATTTCATGCTGAATCTAAATTTTCATGAGCCGTCATTCTATCTTTAACCGCATAGGAAAACAAGAAGAAAATATAAAAAATGAACGAAAACTAAAAAATCACAAAATTCCCTTGAAAAATCATGTAACTTTAAGCATCTGTAACTCCGGGTACAAAAATGTAAATAAATGGTGGTTTATATAAAAAGAAAGAGAATGTCATGCTGAATCTAAATTTTCATGAGCCATCATTCTATCTTTAACCGTCTAGGAGAACAAGAAGAAAATATAAAAAATGAACCAAAACTAAAAATTTACAAAATTCCCTTGAAAAATCATGTAACTTTAAGAATCTGTAACTCCGGGTACAAAAATGTAAATAAATGGTGGTTTATATGAAAAGAAAGAGAATTTCATGCTGAATCTAAATTTTCATGAGCCATCATTCTATCTTTAACCGTCTAGGAGAACAAAAAGAAAATATAAAAAATGAACCAAAACTAAAAATTTACAAAATTCCCTTGAAAAATCATGTAACTTTAAGGATCTGTAACTCCGGACAGGATGATGTAAAGAAATGGTAGTTTACATGAAAAGAAAGAAAATTTCATGCTGAATCTAAATTTTCATGAGCCATCATTCTATCTTTAACCGTCTAGGAGAACAAAAATAAAATATAAAAAATGAACCAAAACTAAAAATTTACAAAATTCCCTTGAAAAATCATGTAACTTTAAGGATCTGTAACTCCGGACAGGATGATGTAAAAAAATGGTAGTTTACATGAAAAGAAAGAGAATGTCATGCTGAATCTAAATTTTCATGAGACATCATTCTATCTTTAACCGTCTAGGAAAACAAGAAGAAAATATGAAAAATGAACCAAAACTAAAAAATCACAAAATTCCCTTGAAAAATCATGTAACTTTACGCCTCTGTAACTCCAGATACGATGATGTAAAAAAATGGTGGTTGACATCAAAAGAAAGAGAATTTCATGCTGAATCTAAATTTTCATGAGCCATCATTCTATCTTTAACCGTCTAGGAGAACAAAAAGAAAATATAAAAAATGAAGCAAAACTAAAAATTTACAAAATTCCCTTGAAAAATCATGTAACTTTAAGGATCTGTAACTCCGGACAGGATGATGTAAAAAATGGTAGTTTACATGAAAAGAAAGAGAATTTCATGCTGAATCTAAATTTTCATGAGACATCATTCTATCTTTAACCGTCTAGGAAAACAAGAAGAAAATATGAAAAATGAACCAAAACTAAAAAATCACAAAATTCCCTTGAAAAATCATGTAACTTTACGCCTCTGTAACTCCAGATACGATGATGTAAAAAAATGGCGGTTAACATGAAAAGAAAGAGAATTTCATGCTGAATCTAAATTTTCATGAGACATCATTCTATCTTTAACCGTCTAGGAAAACAAGAAGAAAATATGAAAAATGAACCAAAACTAAAAAATCACAAAATTCCCTTGAAAAATCATGTAACTTTACGCCTCTGTAACTCCAGATACGATGATGTAAAAAAATGGTGGTTGACATCAAAAGAAAGAGAATTTCATGCTGAATCTAAATTTTCATGAGCCATCATTCTATCTTTAACCGTCTAGAAAGAAGAAAATATGAAAAATGAACCCAAACTAAAATTTACAAAATTCCCTTGAAAAATCATCTAAATTTAAGCATCTGTAACTCCGGGTACAAAAATGTAAATAAATGGTGGTTTATATGAAAAGAAAGAGAATGTCATGCTGAATCTAAATTTTCATGAGCCATCATTCTATCTTTAACCGTCTAGGAGAACAAGAAGAAAATATAAAAAATGAACCAAAACTAAAAATTTACAAAATTCCCTTGAAAAATCATGTAACTTTAAGAATCTGTAACTCCGGGTACAAAAATGTAAATAAATGGTGGTTTATATGAAAAGAAAGAGAATTTCATGCTGAATCTAAATTTTCATGAGCCATCATTCTATCTTTAACCGTCTAGGAAAACAAGAAGAAAATATGAAAAATGAACCAAAACTAAAAAATCACAAAATTCCCTTGAAAAATCATGTAACTTTACGCCTCTGTAACTCCAGATACGATGATGTAAAAAAATGGTGGTTGACATCAAAAGAAAGAGAATGTCATGCTGAATCTAAATTTTCATGAGCCGTCATTCTATCTTTAACCGTATAGGAAAACAAGAAGAAAATATGAAAAATGAACCGAAACTAAAAAATCACAAAATTCCCTTGAAAAATCATGTAACTTTACGCCTCTGTAACTCCAGATACGATGATGTAAAAAAATCTTGTTTTAAATGGAAAGAAAGAGAATTTCATGCTGAATCTAAATTTTCATGAGCCGTCATTCTATCTTTAACCGCATAGGAAAACAAGAAGAAAATATAAAAAATGAACCAAAACTAAAAAATCACAAAATTCCCTTGAAAAATCATGTAACTTTACGCCTCTGTAACTCCAGATACGATGATGTAAAAAAATGGTGGTTTACATAAAAAGAAAGAGAATGTCATGCTGAATCTAAATTTTCATGAGCCATCATTCTATCTTTAACCGTCTAGGAGAACAAGAAGAAAATATAAAAAATGAACCAATACTAAAAAATCACAAAATTCCCTTGAAAAATCATGTAACTTTACGCGTCTGTAACTCCAGATACGATGATGTAAAAAAATCTTGTTTTAAATGAAAAGAAAGAGAATTTCATGCTGAATCTAAATTTTCATGAGCCGTCATTCTATCTTTAACCGCATAGGAAAACAAGAAGAAAATATGAAAAATGAACCAAAACTAAAAAAATCACAAAATTCCCTTGAAAAATCATGTAACTTTACGCCTCTGTAACTCCAGATGCGATGATGTAAAAAAATCTTGTTTTAAATGAAAAGAAAGAGAATTTCATGCTGAATCTAAATTTTCATGAGCCGTCATTCTATCTTTAACCGCATAGGAAAACAAGAAGAAAATATAAAAAATGAACCAAAACTAAAAAATCACAAAATTTCCTTGAAAAATCATGTAACTTTACGCCTCTGTAACTCCAGATACGATGATGTAAAAAAATGGTGGTTTACATCAAAAGAAAGAGAATGTCATGCTGAATCTAAATTTTCATGAGCCGTCATTCTATCTTTAACCGCATAGGAAAACAAGAAGAAAATATGAAAAATGAACCAAAACTAAAAAATCACAAAATTCCCTTCAAAAATCATGTAACTTTACGCCTCTGTAACTCCAGATACGATGATGTAAAAAAATCTTGTTTTAAATGAAAAGAAAGAGAATTTCATGCTGAATCTAAATTTTCATGAGCCGTCATTCTATCTTTAACCGCATAGGAAAACAAGAAGAAAATATAAAAAATGAACCAAAACTTAAATCACAAAATTCCCTTGAAAAATCATGTAACTTTACGCCTCTGTAACTCCAGATACGATGATGTAAAAAAATGTTGGTTTACATCAAAAGAAAGAGAATGTCATGCTGAATCTAAATTTTCATGAGCCATCATTCTATCTTTAACCGTCTAGGAGAACAAGAAGAAAATATAAAAAATGAACCAATACTAAAAAATCACAAAATTCCCTTGAAAAATCATGTAACTTTACGCGTCTGTAACTCCAGATACGATGATGTAAAAAATCTTGTTTTAAATGAAAAGAAAGAGAATTTCATGCTGAATCTAAATTTTCATGAGCCGTCATTCTATCTTTAACCGCATAGGAAAACAAGAAGATAATATAAAAAATGAACCAAAACTAAAAAATCACAAAATTCCCTTGAAAAATCATGTAACTTTACGCCTCTGTAACTCCAGATACGAAGATGTAAAAAAATGGTGGTTAACATGAAAAGAAAGAGAATTTCATGCTGAATCTAAACTTTCATGAGCCGTCATTCTATCTTTAACCGTCTAGGAGAACAAGAAGAAAATATAAAAAATGAACCAAAACTAAAAAATCACAAAATTCCCTTGAAAAATCATGTAACTTTACGCCTCTGTAACTCCAGATACGATGATGTAAAAAAATGGTGGTTTAGATCAAAAGAAAGAGAATTTCATGCTGAATCTAAATTTTCATGAGCCGTTATTATATCTTTAACCGTCTACTCTAGGAGAACAGGAAGAAAATATGAAAAATGAAACAAAACTAAAAATTTACAAAATTCCCTTGAAAAATCATGTAATTTTAAGCCTCTGTAACTCCAGGTACGATGATGTAAAAAATGGCGGTTAACATGAAAAGAAAGAGAATTTCATGCTGAATCTAAATTTTCATGAGCCGTCATTCTATCTCTAACCGTCTAGGAGAACAAGAAGAAAATATGAAAAATGAACTAAAACTAAAAATTTACAAAATTCCCTTGAAAAATCATGTAAATTTAAGCATCTGTAACTCGAGATACGATGATGTAAACAAATGGAGGTTTACATTAGAAAAAAGAGAATTTCATGCTGAATCTAAATTTTCATGAGCCGTCATTCTATCTTCAACCGTCTAGGAGAACAAGAAGAAAATATGAAAAATGAACCGAATTGGGACGAACTCGTGTTTGACATTATTAAATAAGCGTTTAGTCTGTAAAAATGAAATAATTTATTTAAAATTGTTATATAATTGTAATTAAAGACATTAATATAATAAGTTAGAAATGTTTCAAACCTTATAAACCTGACTTTATAAAAAATACCTACAGCTGCCATAAAATAGTATATTTAAAATTTAATTTAAAGGTAACACAAAATACAAAAAACACATTTATCTTTTAATTTTACAAAATACATTTTATAACTGATTAAAAAATCAATATCAGGTAGGCGAGGGGGATGTTATTTTCTTCATCTAATGTTTTCTTGAGCTGAAATCGCGAAAAAATGTTTTTCAGATCTACAGCCGGTGCTATAGATCATTGATAAATGTAGTTTCGTTTCTAAATGAAGTTTATTTTTTTTACTACAAAATTAATAAAATAATTCAATCAAAATTAAATCAATTTAAATATTACAATATGTGTACGTTTTTAAATAATTATACAATGTACTCATATTGAAAACTTTTGAATCAAAACTTAAAAAAAAAAAATTAAAAAAAAATACGACAAATTTTTGATATGGTTTTGAACCCGAGTATTTTACATTTCTAGCTATTTATTTAATAACTAATCATGTGTAGTATTAAAATAAATAATGAGGTAAACACTTGAAATATAAACTACACTACCCTGACCTTTCATTTTAATGTAATGTTAACCGCGACATTAAAAACTAAAATTATTCTATCTATTTGCCTTAAAGATCTTAAAGCCTTAAACAAAGCTTTAGACAAGCCCTGCTGTTGGTCAAAGGTCTAAATAAGCCTTTACACTCCTTGTAAACCGTACTTGTTGAAAAATATTTTTAAACAAATACAATTTTTTGGATATTTATTTAAACCAACTCTAAAAAAACTAAGTCTCGCCGATTTATTTACGACATTGTAACGAGTTACGACGCCCGGTATTTTAACATGCATACTCATTAAAACAAAGTGCCTCGGAAAAGAAAATAGAAGAAAATATGATTATTTGAATGAAACAACATAAATTATATTTTCAGGAGAAAATGAATTTACTTTTACATAATATAACGACTTACATTGATGAATACGAATCAGCTATCCAGGACGGCTCCTTGGAACATCAAACTCCAATACGGATCGGTCCCCCAGGAAACATTTTTTCATTCACTGGAACTCTGAAACAAAAAAAAAATAATTTGAAAATTCAAGTATTTCAATAATAAAACATGTTATTAGTAAAAATAACTATTAAAACAATTGTTTACACGTATCATTGTTGCTAATTTGTAACAATATAAAACATTTCTCTATTAAAACAATAAATATTTCAATAACATAAAAAAATATTTGTTCACAAGAAAAATAAGACTGGCAATTCGGCAGTAGCGTGACTATTAGATAATACATTTGTTATTAATTGGTAACGTTATTAAATGAATAAATATTAAAATAAAATTATATTTTATTTTTTAAAATAGCTATCACCTATTAATACAAAAATAATTACAGGAAATATATGTGTATAAACCAACCCCAAACGTATTCGTACCCTCTGAGAAAAATATATTAACAGCAATTATTAGAAGACCGGCAGAAGAAAAATTATTTACAACAGGTGCGAATTCCTGTTTGACATTATTAAATATGTGTTTCCTTCGTAACAATGAAACGGACAATAATTTATTTAAAATTGTTGTATAATTGCAATTAGAGACATTAATATTAAAAGTTACAAATGTTTCCAAACCATTATTTGCATCAAGGGGCAAATTCGTGTTACACATTATATAATGTCATTTGTATTTTATATTTTCTGTATATTTTGTCCTACAATAACTATTGGGCAAATAAAAATTATTATTATTATTACTACTAATATCCAGAAATATACCGAGATGTATTTCTAGATCTGGATCAATACTCAGATCAATATTTTATAACTAGATCAAAATTAAATCCATTGAAATTTAACCAAATTCATAAAAAATAAACACAATTTCGTATTAATATAAAACTTGAAATTATAAATATAAAACCAGACCACATAATATTCATTGAAATTATTTCTATTAACACAAATTACATCGTTTGAATATTGGTAGACATAAAAATATAAAAGAAAATTTTGCCATTCATACACAATTCAATAAAATTCCAAAAGAAAATTTTGATTTTAGACTCACCGTTCAAAACAAAATTCTGCAAACATGCACTAAACAGTTCAACCAAAACCACGTGTTTCATAAACAAATTCTGCTTGAAATATATAAATTCAGGTTCGACAGGACTTCAAAAACTACATCACGATAATAATAAAGACATAGCAACAATTATTATCATATTTCTGGTACAGTTTCATCAGTTTTTCCTTTCTTATCAGTATTTTATCACGGAACACGTGTCTACATCATTGTTTTTTGCCATTACGTAGCGTTGTTTCCCAGAGGGCAATGTTTTGAGGAAGAAGGCTAGGATTGGTCGAAATAGATTAGGAGGGGTCACGTGGTTCAGCAACAAATTCATTTGAAATATGTAAAAATATATTTATTTCAGACGAAAGGAAAATGGATTTATTTTTATGTTTTTGTAATGTGCAATACATATTATGAATTTGTTGTATATTAATATGTTATAATAAGCTATTTCACAATATCTATAATTTTATGGCAGGCAGGAAATTGAATATAATACCAGTTAAAAGTTTTTGTCTGCAAACCGGTTTTAAGGATGGTTTAATAGTTCCCAAACCGGTTTCTCAAACCGGGTTTTAAGACTGCTAAATTAAACCGTTTACGTTTATATTTTAACAATGAAACAAGCGATAATTTATTTAAAATTGTTGTATAATTGCAATTAGTAACATTAATAGTAAAAGTTAGAAATGTTTCCACACCATTATTTACAACAGGGGGCGAATTCGTGTTTGACATTATCAAATATGGGTTTACTCTGTAAAAATGAAACGAACAATAATTTATTTAAAATTGTTGTATAATTGCAATTAGTAACATTAATATTAAATGTTAGAAATGTTTCAAAACCATTATTTATAACAGGGGGCGAATTCGTGTTTGGCATTATTAAATATGGGTTTACTCTGTAAAAATGAAACGTGCAATAATTTATTTAAAAAAAATTATATATAAAAAAATTAAAAATCAGCATTTTAAAATTCATACAAAAATAAATTCTTGAAATAATAAAACTTATTAATAACGTAAGCTACGATTGAAAATTTCAATGTTTCTCATTATGTCAAAGTTAAATGAAAAAATCTGTTGTGGCCAGCACAATACCTCTCGCCACTACCTTTTTTGGTTACATAAGTATAGGGCGCGAACAGTCATGCTACATTGTTGGCCTTGACAAGCAGATGTGGGGGCCCGTTTCAGAATGATAATTAGTAATTATGTACATGGATGTCAATTGTCAATTTTTCATTCAGAATTTCAAGATTTTCTAAATACACGTAGTTGTGTGGAATTTACTTGTCGAGAAAAATTTGGAAAATCACTAAATTTAGAATGAGAAATTATGATACTTGACATCTATATACATAATTACTATCATTCTGACATGGGCCCTCATATCTGCTTGTCAAGGCCAACAAAATCACATGACTGCTCGCGCCCTATTGTATTTAACATTTCTTGTATACCTACACTCTACACCAAAAATTCTACTTACATATGTCTATTCCTTATATTTAGATTGTTTAATTTTAAATTCATTTTATGAAGAAATTTTGTCCTCTTCTAATTTTTCGAAATGTTTCCAATTCATTGTCGGAAGTAACAGTATTTCTGAAGGGTATGTGTAATATACCTATTAAATATTTAACTATTAATACATTAAGAAATAATATAATGTATGTACTTCCCAGAAAAAGTCTTCAGTAATGTCTCCGGATTTCTGACACTGACATTTATCTGTCAGTTGCAAACAATTTAAATTGTCAACTATTTTCCATGGCATTCTTTCGGCTGTAAAATTTATTATAACAGATTATTTTATATATTAAATTTCTTTTATCTCTAAATCTATGGAATATATAATAAAATATTTAAATGTATCAGATAGAGAATTTAATTTTCTTTAATATTACCATGAAAAATTTTCAAAAAATATTATTTAGAAGATTTGTTTTCAAGAATCTTCCACTTCCGGTTGTCCAATTGTTACCAAAACCTTTTCAGATCTTCCCATGAATGTCCGATTGGGAAATACGTAGTTAAACAAATTTAAAGTCTTATAGTTTTTGAGTAATCGTCCTTCCAACATCCTACATACATACACACACACACACACACACACACACACACACACACACACACACACACACACACACACACACACACACACACACACATACATCCACACACACACACACAGACATCATCGTAAAAATGTTAAAATCGGATTGTAGGGACCTTAAAACGTGCTTATTCAATAAAATCTGGATATGCGATTTTTAGCATGAATGCAATACCTCTCTTAGCGAGAGGTAAAAATGTATTTAGTCTAGCGCGCCTACTAAAGTGCACGAATTTATTACATAGTTCTAGAAAGTATATTTTTCGGTATAATCATTGGGTGAATTAATTCTCAAAACTATCCATAGATGTCCCTAATTCTATTATACTTTGAAAATTCAAATATATGATTGTGGATTTTACAAAAATTAATATAGTTAAAATATATATGATTATTTGATAAATATATATGTGTTATTAACGAGCTATTGATTTTATTTGTGTTTCATGTTTTATTAGGTGATGGGAAATAAGATCCTAGCGCCAAAGTAGCTTTTAAAGGAACTAATGTTAACGGGATTATTTGACATTTATTATTTGTATTTAAGTGTACATTATTAAGAGATATTGATTATGTAAACATAAATATTATAAACATAAGAGATAATACTTGTGTTTATACAAAGAAGAAAATGCCACGTGTATAAAGAACCCATTAAGTATAGTTACGCAATATACCACCAGATGTCACAATGCTTATTTGCCATCACTTCAGATAGATGTCTATACCGTATATATTTTGAAAATTAGTTCATATTAATATTTATATGTTACAGGTTGAAAAATTTAAATAATATACATGAAAAAATATTTTATAATTGAAATTTTGTAAAGAATATGAAGAAAAAATTAAAATTTATTTGTAATTGTTGTAAATTTTATGTATAAAAATGTGTATTACAAATACAATTTGTATATTATATTTAACTTAAAAAAACATAAGATTGTTCAATAGAAACAAATATAAACAATTGACAATAAATAAATTAATAAATAAATTCTTGTTTTTTTTTTGCCAAAAGTGTTTTCAGGTTATCCATGCCAACTAGATTCTGACAGCTGGATTAAGTTAAACATTGTGGAATAATTTGAAATGAGTATTGATAATTATATTATAAAGGACACCATAAAAAAAATTTTGAGCTGTACTCCCATAAATAAAATTCGGTTTGATGTAAGTAATTTAATACATTAAAATAAGTTTTTATAATTTTATAAAATATAATGACTCATTGTAAATATATTTTCTTGATTCACCATATATACATAATTCACTTTATCTCGAAAAGAGGTATTGGATTCATGCTAAAAAGCGCATATCCAGATTTTAATGACTAAGCATGTTTTAAGGTCCCTACAATCCGATTTTAATATTTTTACGATGATGTCTGTGTGTGTGTGAATGTATGTCTGTGTAAGTGTCTGTGTGAGTCGGTTGGAAGTACGATTTCTCAAAAACTATAATACTTAATATCTGTTTAACTACGTATTTCTCAATCGGATATTTCTGGGAAAAGCTGAAAAGGTTTTGCTAATAATTAAACAACCGGAAGTAGCAGATTCTTAAAAAAAATCGTCTAAATATTATTTTTTGAAAATTTTTGTTCTTGCTTGTATTAAAGAAGAGTAAATTCTCTATCTGATACATATAAATATTTTATTATAACTTCTATAGATTTAAAGAAAAAATAAAATTCGGGGACATTGCTGAAGTTTTTTTCTGGGAAGTACATACATTGTATTATATTAATTGTATTAATAGTTAAATATTTAAAATTATAGATATATTACATATACCCTTCAAATATACCGACAATGAATTGGAAACATTTCGAAAAATTAGAAGAGGACAAAATTTCATCATAACTGCTCGAGGCCTAATGTATTTAACATTTCTTGTATACCTACATTCTACACCAAAAATTCTACTTACATCTATTCTTTATATTTAGTTTTTACCTCTCGCTAAGAGAGGTATTGCATTCATGCTAAAAATCACATATCCATATTTTATTGAATAAGCACGTTTTAAGGTCCCTACAATCCGATTTTCACATTTTTACGATGTCTGTGTGTGTGTGTGTGTGTGTGGATGTATGTGTGTATGTATGTAGGATGTTGGAAGAACGATTACTCAAAAACTATAAGACTTAAAAATTGTTTAATTACGTATTTTCCAATCGGACATTCATGGGAAGATCTGAAAAGGTTTTGGTAACAATTGGACAACCGGAAGTAGAAGATTCTTGAAAAAAAATCTTCTAAATAATATTTTTTGAAAATTTTTCTTGGTAATATTAAAGAAAATTAAATTCTCTATCTGATACATTTAAATATTTTATTATATATTCTATGGATTTAGAGATAAAAGAAATATAATAAATAAAATAACGTTATAAAAAATTTTACAGCCGAAAGGATGCCATGGAAAATAGTTGACCAGTTGAACTGTTTGTAACTGACAGATAAATGTCAGTGTCAGAAATTCATAGATATTACTAGAGTTTTTCTGGGAAGTACATATACATTATATTATTTCTTAATGTATTAGTAGTTAAATATTTAAATTATAGGTCTATTACATATATCCTTCAAAAATACAGTCAATCCTGACAATGACTTAGAAACATTTCGAAAAATTAGAAGAGGACAAAATTTCTTCATATAATGAATTTAAAATTAAACAATCTAAATATAAGGAATAGATATATGTAAGTACAATTTTTGGTGTAGAATGTAGGTATACAAGAAATGTTAAATACAATAGGGCGCCTTGACAAGCAGATATGGGGACTCATGTCAGAATGATAGCTAGTAATTATGTATATAGATGTATCATAATTTCTCATTCTAAATTTAGTGATTTTCCAATTCCATATGGTTTATTTTCCTCGACAAGTAAATTCCACACTCCTGGTGACAAATTAACTACGTGTATTTAGAAAATCTTGAAATTCTGAATGAAACATGCTGACTAATTATCATTCTGAAACGGGCCCCCACATCTGCTTGTCAAGGCCAACAATGTAACATGACTGTTCGCGCCCTATACTTATGTAACCAAAAAAGGAAGTGGCGAGAGGTATTGTGCTGGCCACAACAGATTTTTTTAATTTTAAATTCATTCTAAGAAGAAATTTTGTCCTACTTTTCTAATTTTTCGAAATGTTCCAATTCATTGTTGAGATTGATAGTATTTTTGAAGGGTATATGTAACATACCTATAATTTTAAATATTTAACTAGTAATAAAATAAAAAATAATATATGTACTTAACATTATTGGGGCTGTGAGATTTATTCATAAATAAACGACTTGACGTCTATTTGATTAGATCTTTATTTTGTCAAAATTAAATATTATAATGGTTTATATGATTATTATTACTTCGTGAAAATGAATAAAATATTATCTTAACTGCATTGGTGCATAAATATCTATTTTTTTAATAAATAATACATTTTTTTGCAGTGCCTGTCTGATTTGTCCTGGGAAAATCAACAATATTTGTTAAACAATACAATTAAAAATAATTTAGTTTTAAAGTATCCGTTAAAAACATCATATCAAAAAGTATTTTTGAAAAGTATTATAGAAACACTTGAAAAAAATAATACTGAAGTTCATGATGAAATTTATGAAACATACTGTCATATTTTGAATTGTGATGAAGAAGAAAAGTACTTTTACAAACACTACATAGTTGAAAACAATATAATAACGTTGAAAGAAAATAAACATTTTATTTCTGAAGGGACTACAGGCTTATGTAGCTGGCAAGTAAGTATTTGAAAGCAAACTATAGAATACTGTGTCGCTCATGGAGCTATGAAAATATGGATAACCGATAATATAGGCGAGGGGAATGAAGACTGGTGGGGACGGACGTATACATGTATTGGCTGGAGTGGGGATCTCGCGGTGTTTTTGAAATACGAAACGCGAAAAACATGCAACTGAAATTTTTTTTTTTAAAGGAGTTATTGATAATTATACACTGACGAAAGAAATTAACGCATCACTTATATAAACTCAGCTAATATTGGAATATTTTTATTTTCTTCAAATTTTAATCATTGATTTTTATAATTTTACTTTTATGGTAAGAATTAAGACAATGAAACAATAAAAACTTACTAAAATTGTAAGAAAAATGAAGAGAAATACTTTTAACATAACATGCAATTAAAACACTTAATATTTAATGTTTCTTCTTCTTGCTCGGATAACTGCCTGGCAGCGACGACCCGTACTGCTAATTATTGCTCTAATGTCATTCTGGTCAATATCTTCCCAAATTTCCTGCAATTTTTGCCCGAGTTCTTCTTGGTTGATTGGACGCTGGGGAAGTGCTCTAAGTCGTTTACCCATCGTGTTCCAAAGGTGTTCTATGGGATTACGATCAGGACTTCTGGCTGACCATTGCATTATGGTGATATCCACTTCGGCAAGATATTGTTGCACTATTCGGGCAGAATGGGGTTTTGCATTATCATTCATAAAGATGAAGTCGTTTCTCCCAAAAGGCGCAAAAGGCAATACATATGGTTCTATAATGTTTTCTATATAAGATGCTGCCGTGATGCTTCCTCTTGGTATGGCCACCAACTGCGTGCGAGCCTCTGAAGTGATACCACCCCACACCATAACCGAACCTCCACCAAACATAACAGTCGGAACAATGTTACATTGCGCATAACGTTCACCTGGCCGTCTGTATACACGCATCCGTCTATCACTGCTATTAAGGCAAAATCTGGACTCGTCGCTAAACACAACATTAGCCCAATCGGCCTGTAACCAGTTAACTTGTTCCTGAGCAAACGTTAATCTGGCTCTGCGATGTTCTGCGGTTAATTGGGGTCCTGTTGCTGGTATTTTTGGGGTTAAATTAAAACCACGTAACCTTTTTCTTATGGTAACGGAACTAATATGAACATTGTGGGCCTCTGTGAGCATATTTTGTAGCCTAGGAGCCGTAATAAACCGTTCCCTTAACGTCTGCATCATCAAAAAACGATCTTGGATAGCATTTGTGGCTCTTTTTCTCCCTTGACCAGGCCTTCTTGAGTATGAGTAAGTTTCCCGATGTCTCTTCAAGACCCGTGATACGGTCGATTGGTTAACACCAAGGCGCTGACCGATGTAACGCTGACTCCAACCTTCTTCTGCAAGTGTTACTACAGCCACAGCTTCTTCAACACTTAAATTAAGATTCTGACGTCTATTAATATTCACGCTTCACTATTTAGCACTTGATATCTAGAGTACTTCAAAACAAATCCAAAAATGAATTTAGTATGAAGCTTTCTTTAAGTCAGAAAAGAAAAATTTATTATATAAGTGATGCGTTAATTTCTTTCGCCAGTGTATTTCTTATGAAAATAAATTTAAAACAATTTGCAAGTATTAAATGATACTACAACTTAAAAAATCTGATATGGCCCAGCACGACCTTCCGTGAATTCTATCTATTTTATACAAATCTCATACAGATAATCTCTTCTAAATCTGCTACTTCCGGTTGTCCAATTATTACCAAAACCGTTTCAGCTCGTGTTTTGTGTTACTGTGACTGACATGAGTGACATATGTCAAGTGTTATTTTAATGGAGTTAAGAAACGGTTCGTTATAAAAGCTGAAATGATTGTAAACCTTTGATTTATAGTGAAGACGAATTAAAATTTATAGGTCTATTCTGTAAAATATCCGAAATCGTTATTATGAAAATCGTTATATCTACTTAATTATTCTGTAACTCATTTAAAAAAAAATACCTTGGGATCAAGTTAAGAACTTTTTTCTAAAATCAAATTTAATTTTAAATGAAATATCTAAAATAATTCAATATCGCTCACAAAAGAAAGACAGAGGGTATATACTTTTTGAAATATATAACTTTTTTTGGTGTTTCCCTAATTTTGTCGATGTGTACAGTATTTTTTTTTTTAAAGATGTCCGATCAAGGTTATCTGTATCATGAACGAATTAACAAATTGGCATACATTTATCTCTTTCCTTTGCAAAGGGTATAAGCGTGTACGATAAGGATGGATATAACACGCTTGTCTTTCAAATATTCATATTGTTTCGACTAAGTTAAGACATTCCACTTTAAAACAATGCTCGTTATTGATAATAATTTCGCTGTAACGTAAGTTTATTTATTAATTAAGATACATTACCTTGATTCATACTGACACTGGCATTGTGTCAGTATCTTATTTTTCACATATTTGGTTTTACATTTGCTAATAAACTTACCAGTTGACTTATTTTTGAATTTTGAATGCTTTTATTGTAACATATATTTTTATAATAATAACAGTAGTATCTTATGTACCCTTATAAAAACCAAGCAAACGACACTACTGAATTTGTCAGAATGGGCGGAGCAAAACTCTGAATTCATACAATTTGTAGATAACTTTGATTGGACATCTTTCAAAATTTTTACTGTACATAAGGTATATTTTAGAATTACTAACACATGTTTTAATATTTCAGGCGTCATACGCTTTATCTGAGTGGTGTGTATTGAATAAAAATCAACTTAAAAACAAATCGATACTTGAATTAGGTTCAGGTATAGGATTATTAGGTTTAACCGTTTTCAAAACCTGCAAGCCCAAACTTTTAGTACTTAGTGACTGTCATCCAACAGTTTTGAAAGTACTTACAGAAAATATATTACTAAATAGTGACAATACGGAAACTAGTGACAACTTACAACAATTTAGTGCCAAATTCAGGGACTTAAAAGTTGATAGCATCGCGAAATCTTCGTCCGAAATCGATCATACTGTTAAAGACTTTCCGTGGAACAGTTTCGGTAATACTATCAACTTTAGTGACAATAGTATCAATAATAGTGACAGTATTAGTAACATTTCTAGTGAAAATCTTAAAGAAAACTGTTGTAAAAGTGATATAAGTGGCATTAATAAAAGTATTGTTGATTTTGACAGTTCGCGACAAACATTTGACAGTATCAACGCAAATATCAAATTGACAAGTGAAGGATTAAAAATAATAGATTTGAACTGGGAATTTGTGCAAAATAATAAAAACTGTGAAAATTTAAATCCTGATATAATATTGGCAGCAGATGTAGTTTATGATAAAACCGTTTTCGTACCCTTGTGTAAAACAATAAATTATTTTGTAATTAAAAATTCAAAAACTGAAGTGATTTTCGCGTGTACTGAAAGGAACTCTGAAACTTTGAATGAATTTTTGAATTTATTGAAATCAAACAATTTAAAAATTAAAAAATTGGAAACGCCTGAAAGAAATCATTTTTATTGGTCGACGGAAGTGCCCATTCAATTGTTTATGGTAACAAAAGAAGAACGAAGAGACAGTTGAAGGTAAGATATATTCGTATACTTATTATTGCTTATATTGCTGGTACAGTATTTTTTGCGCGATTGATTATTTTATCATCTTATCATGCCTGTTTCTACGACAGTAAGTTATGTTTACTGGTTGCTAGGACTAACAAGACGGTAAGTGATTTACTTACCGCTCACTGAACGGTAAGTAAAGTATATAAATTTATTTAAATAATAGTTCGACCGGCATTCAAAGGGGGTTTGATTACAACAAAGAAAAGCTTGATTATAATAAATACACACAGTGTCAGTGTTTTATTTTTCACATATTTGGTTTTACAATTATTTTACAAATATTATTGATGTATGTTAATACTAAATGTACAATTAGACCAATTATTAATATTAATCCACTGGTTTTGCACTGCTATTCCACCGTCGTCGTGTAGAATTTTTTCGGTGAATTCTATTTTGTTCTGAAGAGAATCCTCCACGTAGCCTTCCGCTACTGTGGAAGAGCGCCACCCGCCATGTCTTTTTAACCCAAGAACATCCACTCCTTTATTAGCTAAAAGTGTTGCTAAAGTGCGCCGAAACGAGTGGCCAGTGTAACTATCCGGATTTTGCAAATTAAGATATTTCGCAATTTTTGACGGCCAACTCCCGATTGTACCTTTTCCCATAATTTGAACAGTACATTTTCCTCTGCGATAGTTCAAAAATAAATTATCCGATTTCACGTTGCTTGGTCGAAGTTTGATATATTTACGAAAAATGTCTAAGTAGTGTATTTTTTCATCTTGTTTGTTAATAACTGTAAATGTCCGTTGAATGTTAGTTTTTGTATTTGGTATTTTTACAATAATGAATCCTACACGTTCTTATATATCTTTGATAGTCATATTGTATAATTCTTCTCTCCTACATGCACCGATTACTCCTAATATCATTCCCACCTAAAAATACACAACAAAATAATATAATTATTGCCTACATTTTACAAGTGATCTAAACATACCTTATGAATAAAAAATTCCTGGTCTGGTGCTTCATTCAAAATTTTTGTCATGTCTTCTTTAGTGAAAATATTAGATTTCTTAGGTTTATATCCAACATTTTTTCTTTTAAGATAAGCGATAAGAATACCAAATTTTGAAATATCAATAGATTCATAAAGAAAAATTGTGTTCTTTAACATTGAATACTCAGCCCATATTTTCCAGGTGCTTTTAATTGCTTAAATCTCTGAACCATATATGCTAGCATAACTTTTTCGTTTATACCAACAAATTTTGTAAGTATTTTCATATCACAGTTTAGATTTTTCTAGTATTACTGCCGAACATCCGATATTCCACGATTCTTCTATATTTAAATTCTCACTCTCAGAGTCACTCATTTTAATTATTTTTCTTTGTTGAATAGTTTAAATTAAGTTTAAATAACACCGTGACTTCTTGACATTCAAACGCATAAACAAACAATGAAACCATAACAAAACAATAAAGCCATAGCATACTGTAAAGCTACCTACTATATTCAATTTCAATAATACTTATAATGGCTACATAAGTATTGTATTTAACATTTCTTATATGTCTACACTACACCAAAAAATGTACTTGCATCTATTTTTAAGTTTAGATTTTTAAATATTAAATTCATTCTATAGAATGCGAGAAGTCATGTGACTGTTTGTCTTGACAAGCAGATATGGGGGCCCGTGTCAGAATGCCACCTAGTAATTATGTAAAGATATCAAATGTCATAATATTTCATTCAAAATTTCAAGTGTTTAATTTAATTATGAAATTTGCAGCGGGAAATTATGACATTTTACATTTATGTAGCTGTCTTTCTGCTTATCATAGCCAACAAAGTCACATGACTGTTCGCGCCCTATGAAGAAATATTGTCTTACTCTTCTAATTTTTGACATGTTTCCAATTCATTGTCGGGATTGACAGTATTTTTGAAGGATAATTTACCTATAATTTTAAATATTTAACTATTAATACAATAAGAAATAATATAATGTATGTACTACCCAGAAAAAGTCTTCAGTAATGTCTCTGGGTTTTTGACACTGGCATTTATTTATCAGTTACAAACATTTTAATTTGTCAATTGGTTTCCATGACAATATTTGCGTTGTGAAATTTATTACACCAGATTATTTTATGTATTATATTACTTTATCTCTAAATCTATAAAATATTTATATGTATCAGATACAGAATTTACTCTTCTTTAATACTAGCAATTTTCAAATAATAATATTAGGAATATTTTTTTAAAAATCTGCTACTTCCGGTTGTCGAATTGTTACCAAAACCTTTTCAGCTCTTCCCACTAATGTCCGATTGGCAAATACGTAGTTAAACAAATATTAATTCTTATAGTTTTTGAGTAATCGTCCTTCCAACGTCCCACATACATACACACATACAAACACACACATATACATCCACACACATACACATACATCCACACATACACAGACATCATCGTAAAAATATTAAATTCGGATTGTAGGGACCTTAAAACGTGCTTAATCATTAAAATCTGGATATGCGCTTTTTAGCATGAATCCAATACCTCTCTTAGCGAGAGGTAAAAAAAATAATTTTTTAACACCCTGTATATCAGGCGACATTTTGTTTGATTTGGTTGACCTTAATTTACTGGTCTAATGTAAGATCGTTAAGTTGGCAACATGAACGATAGACATAACAAGTTTGTTAGTATGTAGTGCATAGTTAATACTTCCGGTGTTACTTTCTTATATAGAAGAAAAAAGTTTAAGAAATACAGTTTGATTTTTTAAAATGTCTGCCCAAGGTCATCTTAAAATTGTATGCGAATTTAGCTCCGCCCTTTTTGGCAAATTCTGTAATATCGTATACTTGATTTTTATGGTACCTGAGGCAAATAAGGCCCAGCACGGCGATTAAAGATTGGTATACATATGTAGAAAAGACCATAGAATCGAATGACGTAATATCCGTTAATGTATTTTTTACCGTTCATTAATTATAGGACGCCAATTAAAAAAAAAAACTTGTGAAAATTCTATTAATGAAAAAAAATCATATCTTGTAAACTAAGGCCTAGGGGATTTTTTTATTATTTTTTTCGTAATCAACGGGTCTGAGTTAGGGGGATATATTATTACCTCCCGCTACCCTTGGTAAGTGAGGTACAGGGATCGTGATAAAAATCTCATATCGAGATTTTGGTAAATGACCACGTTTTAAGGTCCCTACAATCCAATTTTAATATTTTCACGATGATGTCTGTGTGTATGTGCGTGCGCGTGTGTGCGTAGATGAAGGAAGGACGATGTGTGTGTGTGTGTGTGTGTATCCTCTTTACGCTCTAACTCAAATATTATCGTTCAGAAAATTTTGAAATCTTGTATTTGTATCTTACTCTTATGTGGAAAAATGCCATTAGATTTTTCTTGCATAAGTAAATATGTAAAAATATAGGTAAGATAATAAAAACATATATCATCACGGCATATTACCCATTGATGGGTTGCTTTGTACGCAGATATCGGGAATAATGATGACATATTTGTTCCGTGCGGGTGAATATGAGGAACTGGGTTCGATCCCACCGACGCCAAATAAAGGGTTTTCCAATAAGAGGTGTTATTTGACAAGTAGAAACTACGCCATTAATAAAAATGGAACGATACACGCTTCAACAACGCATTGAAATTATTAAAATTCACTATAAAAATGGTGAAAATTTGGCAGAGACGGTTCGTAAAACTCGACAATTTTTGGGTCGTCGTGAAGCACGTTGTCGGACCGCAATACAGAAATTGGTGGAAAAATTCGAGCTGTTGGGACAAGTTAATGATGTGAAGAATAAAACCCGTGCACGTCGCTCAAGAACAGCCGAGAATATTGCTGCTGTAGCCGAAAGTGTTGAAGAAAACCCAGGTTTGTCCATTCCTCGTCGTTCTTTGGAATTAGGCATTCCACAAACGTCATTACACCGTATTTTGCATAAAGATTTGGGTCTTAAGGCTTATAAAGTCCAGTTAACACAAGAACTCAAGCCGGCCGATCATCAACAACGTCGTGTCTTTGCTGATTGGGTCGTTGAAATGCATGAAAATGATCCGGAATTCCATCGAAAAATCATCTTGAGTGATGAGGCCCATTTCCACCTCGGTGGCTTCGTCAACAAACAAAATTGTCGCATCTGGGGCTCAGAAAACCCAAGAGTTATTGTTGAAAAGCCTCTCTATCCTCAACGTGTGACTGTTTGGTGCGGTTTATGGTCCGGCGGAGTCATTGGACCTTACTTTTTCGAAAATGAGGCTGGAGCAACAGTTACGGTGAATGGATTGCGCTATAGAGAGATGATTAACGATTTTTTATGGCCGGAATTGGATGGTATTGATCTGGACAACGTTTACTTTCAACAAGACGGCGCTACGTGCCACACAAGCAACGAAACCATTGATCTTTTACGGGAAAAGTTTCCGGACCGTGTTATCTCTCGAAGAGTTGATCACAATTGGCCACCGAGATCTTGTGATTTAACACCTTGCGACTTGTTTCTTTGGGGCCACGTGAAAGAGAAGGTCTACGCCAACTGCCCAGCGTCGACTCAAGACCTCAAAGATGGAATTCGTGAGGCTATCGAGGACATAGGACAGCCACTTTGCGATTTGGTTATGGAAAATTTCATGAAAAGGATATTGTCCTGTCAGCGTGGTCGTGGTGGTCATTTGCCTGATGTTATTTTCCACTATTAACGGCATACCTTCCTCTTTATAATGAAATAAACATCCGATCATTTATATTAAAAAATGGCATTTTTCTTTGAATATCAAAATAACACCTCTTATTGGAAAACCCTTTATTTTAGAATTTTAAATGGCACAAAATTGACCCCTGTGGTGCACTCTCCACGCCAGCAATGAATATAGGTAAGTATATAAATAAATAAAATAAATATATCATCATCGCATATTACCCATTGCTGGGTCTGCCATGTTAAACGCCTATGTTTCACTTTCCGTGATACACCCGGTTTGTCAAAATTGATGGTTTTCCAATATAACTAAAGTAGTCAGTAAGGCGCTGATGCTGAATGCGTGAAAGGGCTGAAGAAATACACAAAAAGTAGATTTATTTTTAACAGAACGAAGGATGATAGTTTTTGTTGATGCTCTATTGTCTGACTTCCTCTATTTTTTGTAGCATTAGCCGACAAGAGCGTACCTGAAATACGGACGGTCATTCATATCTGAACAAGAATAATCTTGATCAGACTTGTGTGTAGTGTGTTTATGTTTTCTATGTTATATAAGCTTCAATATGTGCTCTGGTAATTCTATTGTTAACGTTAGGTTTTTGTTAAACTTTCAATTTTAATTGGGAAAAGTTTTTAAAACTTGTATTTTTATTTGAAAATATTGAAAATTAATGTCGCCAAATTAAGGTTTATTTTATTTAACGGCCTATAGTAAGCTTACGGCTCTGGAGGATAATATAATTATTGACATTTACATCTATTCATTTTTTTACCTCTCGCTAAGAGAGGTATTGCATTCATGCTAAAAATCGCATATCCAGATTTTATTGAATAAGCACGTTTTAAGGTCCCTACAATCCGATTTTAACATTTTTACGATGATGTCTGTGTGTGTGTGTGTGTGTGTGTGTGTGTGTGTGTGTGTGTGGATGTGTGTGTGTGTGTGTGTGTGTGTGTGTGGGATGTTGGAAGGACGGTTACTCAAAAACTATAAGAGTTAAAATTTGTTTAACAACGTATTTCCCAATCGGACATTCATGGGAAGATCTGAAAAGGTTTTGGTAATAATTGGACAACCGGAAGTAGAAGATTCTTGAAAAAAAATCTTCTAAATATTATTTTTTGAAAATTTTTCGTGGTAATATTAAAGAAAATTAAATTCTCTATCTGATACATTTAAATATTTTATTATATATTCCATAGATTTAGAGATAAAAGAAGTATAATATATAAAATAATCTGTTGTAATAAATTTGACAGCCGAAAGAATGCCATGAAAAATAGTTGATAATTTAAATTATTTGTAACTGACAGATAAATGTCAGTGTCAGAAATAATGAGTAATGAAAGAAAAATGTACTTGGAGAATCCCTTAGTTCTTGATCTGTGACTATTATGGAGATGACAAGTCTAGGTTGAAGGACTTAAATTTGTTTCAAACATTATGGGACAATGTACACCAGAACTATAGACTAGAGTAACTTTGAATTGCGAAAAAGCTATCAAATTCTTCTCAAGTAAGTTGTAAATATTGACAAAATTACACATCGATATAAGAATAATCGGAGTGCAATCTATCCGTCACTTTATTAAAGGGAATTAGTGTTATTTAGATATAATGAACAGGCAATGAAAATATTTGTACTGATAATTATTTTTCTTATTGTATATCTTTAATTATATACATATTAAAAAAAAAACGTGCAATCGAGATCTCGAATACCTACTCTCGTCTCGAGCAAATCTCGAGGGCATTACTCTCGTCTCGTCTCGATTTTTCGAGACGAGACTATCATAAGTCTCGTCTCGAAATTTCTCGATTTTCGAGACGAGATCTCGAAAACGCGAGATCCCACGGCATCATTACTGTGAACGTAATTTAATGAAAATATGACATGAGCCTGTTTATTTTCTTCCGTTAGTATTGGTTTCTTAGCTGCTACTCTATTTCGCAAATCTGACGATTTAATTCTCCTACACATTGTGAACCTAGAACCATGAAAATCTGCTGCATCTTTAGCCATTCTTGCTGACTGATATGCCACTTTGTTATAATTACGATATTTATTGCTGAACCACGCAGAGTCAATTTTTCTGACTATGGAGCTGAGTTCTTTTGTAGTATCTTTTTGATATCCAAACTTATTTCCAAACCGGCCCTCGGAAGACGCGCAAAGCAAAAGGGGGGGCCATTATTTAAGTCCTTTAGTTAAAGTACCGACTAGCCATAGGGGTTCTTGACTGCGATTGCTTCAAAACGATGAGAACCAAACGGGTACCATGTCTCTGATGTTCGTTTAGATTGATATTTTTTCTTTTCTAGCTTTATACATATTTTTGGGCACCAAATTATTTACCACGGGATATTAGGATAAATAAAGCTTATGTTGATTAAATATTAATTTTCAAAACAATAACAATAATCTTGTTTCACAAATTATAATCTTCAAAGAGTAATTGAAGCACATAAACAACATATAAAATTTAAAAATCTGATGTGGCCAATACCTCCCGTTTAATTTATTTTTTATTTATGTAAATACTTCAAATTAAATTAAATTTAAATATCGACACCAAATGATTCGATTTTGAAATGACACAAAAATGACCCCTGTGGTGCTTTCTCCGCGCAAGCAATAAGTGCTCGTGAGGAGACACCTGGTAAACGCCTGCAAGGTACAAATATGTCATCATCTGTGTACAAAGCAGATTGGCACACCCAGCAATGGGTAATATGCCGTGATGATATATTTATTTTATTTATATACTTACCTATATTCATGGCTTGCTATTTTTGACGCGGAGAGTGCACCACAGGGGTCAATTTTGTGCCATTTAAAATTATAAAATATTTGGCGTCGGTTGGGATCGAACCCGGTTTCTCATATTCGCGTGATGTGACGCCTGGTAAACGCCCGCACGGAACAAATATGTCATCATTATTGGCTCACCCATCAATGGGTAATATGCCGTGATGATATATGTTTTTATTATCTTACTTATATTTTTACATATTTACTTATGCTGGAAACTGTATTAAGTTCCTTTCCATATAATTATTGTTCCCGTTACTATTTTCTTTTTAAAACATTAATATTATTATTTGAAATGAATAGTTCGTTGACAGTGACATATATCTGTCAGTTACAAACATTTGAAATCTGAATTGTGTGACCATGTGTATGAGTTGTGTTTAAAACGTAGGCGCCGGGATTAAAAATATAGATAGTTTTATAAATTTATCCATAAAATATATAGAAAAAGTATTAATGAAAACCTGTAGAAAATTTAATAATCTTTAATTTTTATATAACATAAATCTCGAAAAAATAACATTTAAACTATTTTGAGCTTCCAGAAAAGTGCCATTTTCGGTTATCTGATTTTCTCCAAAATCTAATGGCATCTAATAATTTTCCGTTTTCTCGTTATTATTTAGGAAAATTTATATTGTCCGTCTCTGTTTTAAATGGTCGGCGCCTCCCTGTTCAAAAGGGCACTGTTATATAGAATTCGTCTGTAGCTTCAGGGTTTAGGCGGTAAGTCAAAAGAAACCAAAGTGGCTTGCATCTTCCATTGAGATAAAAAAAAGGAGACAAAAAAATGTAGAATATATTAAAACCAAATCAATAGGTACTATTCGAAAAATATAATGAAAGAATTATTATTCTATTTTGGTTACAAAAACAAGTGCAAGTAGATATAGTGACGGCTATGCTTCATGAGGTTCTATAAGACCTAAGACCTGTATAACTACGGATTCCTCAATCTAATAGTAATGGGAAGAGTTGAATAGATTCTGGTAACAATTGGACAACCGGAAATAGTAGTATTTTAACAAAAATCTTCTAAATATTATTTTTTGAAATATTTCGCATGACTGCTCGCGCCCTATAAATAACGAATTTAACATATCTTGTACACACAAATAATTGAAATTGTATCTCTTCTTTCGTTCTATGAGAAATTTTGTCCTACTATTCTAATATGTTCAATATTCTTCAAATTAACTGACGGTATTAGCGGTATTTCTTAAGGATTTGTGTAGTATTAACATACCTATAATTTAAATGCATATTTAATTAATAATACAATAATATAAATTAAATGTACTCGTACCTCCCAGAAAAATTTGATTTTTGACACTGACATTTTGCATTTAGCTGTCAATTACAAACATTTATATATATCAACTGTTTTTTGGGCAACGAGATTTATTACAACAGATTATTCTATATCATTATATACTATATATCCAAACCTATACGAGATATAATATTTTTTTTTAAATGTGTCAGATTGAGAATTAAATTACCTTAATTATTTGTAGTAACATTTAAAAAAAAAAATAATGTATAGATTTTTTTTTAGATACTACCACTTCCGGTTGTCCAATTCTTCCCATTACTGTTAGATTGAAGAATTCGTAGTTACAAAGGTCTTTAGTCATAAAATTTGAGAAATCGTATCTACAACGTCATCACACATACACACACACACACAAACACACACAGACATCATCGTAAAAAATCTGTTGTGGCCAGCACAATACCTCACGCCATTTTCATTTTGTGTTGCATAGGGCGCGAGCAGTTATGTAACTTTGTTGGCCTTGGCAAGCAGATATGGGGGCCCGTGTCAGAATGAGAGCTAGTAATATACATAGGTGTCAAGTATCATAAGTTTTCATCCGAAACATTATGATTTTCCAAATCCACGTGGATTATTTTCCTCGACAATGGATGACAAAGAATATTTTGAAATTTTAAATGAAAAATTATGACATATAACAATTGTGACATCTATGTAAATAACTACTAGCCGTCATTCTGACACGGATCCTCATATCTGCTTGCTAAGACCAACAAAGTCACATGACTGCTCGCGCCCTATACGTAACGAATTTAACATTTCTTGTATACCTACAGACAAATAATTGAAATTGTTTCTCTTCTTTCGTTCTATGAGAAATTTTATCGTACAATTCTAATATGTTCAAAATTCTTGAAATTCATTGATGGTATTAGCGATATTTCTTAAGGATATATGTAATATTAACATACCTGTAATTTAAATACATAATTAATTAATAATACAATAATATATATTAAATGTACTCATACCTCCCAGAAAAATCTGACACTGACATTTTGCATTTATTTGTCAATTACAAAAATTTTAATATCGCAACTGTTTTTCGGGCAACGAGATTTATTACAACAGATTATTCTATATTATTATATACTATATCTCCAAACCTATACGAGATATAATAAAAAAAATAAATGTGTCAGATTGAGAATTTAATTATCTTTAATATTTGTAGTAACAAATTTTAAAAAATAATATTTAGAATTTTTTTTTAAAAAACTACCACTTCCGGTTGTCCAATTGTTACCAGAACCTATTTAACTCTTCCCATTACTGTTAGATTGAAGAATCCGTAGTTATACAGGTCTTTAGTCTTATAGAATTTGAGAAATCGTGTCTCCAACAACCTCACACACACACACATCCACACACACACACACACACACAGACATCATTGTAAAAATGTTAAAATCGGATTCTATGGACCTTAAATCGTGCTTATTCAATAAAATCTGGATATCCGATTTTTAGCATGAATCCAATACCTCTCTTAGCGAGAGGTAAAAACGTACTTATTCACTAAAATCTGGATATGAGATTTTTAGCATGAATCCAATACCTCTCTTAGCGAGAGGTAAAATTGAAAATAAAAAGTTATAAGGAAACCACAACGGTCATTTTGCGCCACTTTGTATAGCAGTACTGTGTGTGTATTGAAATAAAAAAAAATCTGTTGTGGCCAGCACAATACCTTCCGTCAATCCTGTGTATTATGTACAAATTCCATACATAAATTTTCTTCTAAAAGATTCTAATTTTTTGGTATTTTATGATTCCCTTTCTCGGCAACTGAATTCCATTCTCCTGATAACAAACAAACCACATGAAATAAGAAAATCATGAAATTTTGAATGAAAAATTATGACACTTGTCAGTTATGGACATAATTAATTGCTGTCATTTTGATACGGGTTCCCATATCTGCTTGCCAAAGGCACGCGCCCTATACATATTTTTTTTTTGCAAAAGATGCTATATTTCCAGTAAAGTTATTTCATAAACAAACTATGCAAATTGCACTTGACACTGACATCTACTTCTTCTTCTTTAGTTTTTCCCATTCGTTAGGGGGTCGCTATTTTTTATTTTCTTCTTCCACTCATTTTTGTTTTGCGTGTCTTTCTCATTCAGTTCCTTTTCTCTCAAGTCTTCTGCAATACAATCTTTTCATCTTATATTTGGTCTTCCTATGTTTCTTCCACCTTCTATTAATATATTCATCGCTTCTCATGACATGTTCAAACCAATGTAATCGTCTTTCTTATATCCAGAAACTTCTAACACTAGAGTTACTTCCCTTATTCTGTCATTGATTTACATTTTATTGATACTGACATCTGTCAATTTGAATTAGCAGTTTCCATGGTTAAGTTAGCATAGCTGGCTGAATTATGAAATTTATATGAATTTTTTTATCTTTATTATTCTTTAATCCTATATCTGTTAAATATGAAATATAAAATGCAATCAAATCGTATAGACAATAATATATTCTTTAAGTTATAATAACATTTAACTGAGTTTTTCAAGAAAAACTGTTAAAATCTTCAAATGAGGGTACTTCCGGTTGACCAATTATAACCAAAATCTAATCAAGTCTGCATATGGTTGTAAGGAAGAGGAATACGCTAGAATTGTAATTTTTGGAATTCTAGTATTGGAGATATCGTGCAGGAAAAAACGGTCACATACACACACACACACACATACACACACACACACGCACATACGAACACACACACACACATACAGACATCATCGTAAAAATAGTAAAATCGTATTGTAAAGACCCTAAAACGTGCTTATTCAATGGAAACTCACCACCGATTTTTTTGACCAAAGACAATACCTTCCTTACCTATAGGTGACGGAAGGTAAAATTAGATCAAATCTATAATAATTTTCACTAACTAAAAATGATAGAAAGTGTGCTTCGTATGTCGTCTGCGCTTATTAGGTCATCAAGCAAGCCATGGACCGTAAAACAAATTTCTCTTTTGTGTAAAAATGCTCTCTCGTTTATTTCCTATTAATATTAGTTTTTAGTTGTCACTTGATGGCCGATGCGTGAATGAATATTGGTAGCATTTTCTATAAAACGAGGACGGTTTTTTTTGTGTGAAAAGTGAAATTTGGAAAATGATAATAAAGATAAAGATGGATTCATGCAACATTCATTTTAACTTCATTTTCATTACATTTTAATTTTAAATTGTTAAAATAATGAAAACCATTGGACGTATTCACGCAAGCAAATTATTCATTTTAACTACATTTTCAATATATTAATACATTTCAAAGATAACCAACTTTTAACTTTTCACTACATTTTTACCTCTCGCTAAGAGAGGTATTGGATTCATGCTAAAAATCGCATACCCAGATTTTATTGAATAAGCACGATTTAAGGTCCATAGAATCCGATTTTAACATTTTTACAATGATGTCTGTGTGTGTGTGTGTGTGGATGTGTGTGTGTGAGGTTGTTGGAGACACGATTTCTCAAATTCTATAAGACTAAAGACCTGTTTGACTACGGATTCCTCAATCTAACAGTAATGGGAAGAGTTGAATAGGTTCTGGTAACAATTGGACAACCGGAAGTGGTAGTTTCTAAAAAAAAAATTCTAAATATTATTTTTTGAAAATTTGTTACTACAAATATTAAAGATAATTAAATTCTCAACCTAACACACTTAATTTTTTTATTATATCTCGTATAGGTTTGGAGATATAGTATATAATAATATAGAATAATCTGTTGTAATAAATCTCGTTGCCCGAAAAACATTTGCGATATGTAAATGCAAAATGTGTCAGATTTTTCTGGGAGGTAAGAGTACATTTAATATATATTATTGTATTATTAATTAATTATATATTTAAATTACAGATATGTTAATATTACATATATCCTTAAGAAATACCGTTAATACCGTCAATGAATTTGAAGAATTATGAACATAATAGAATAGTAGGATAAAATTTCTTATAGAACGAAAGAAGAGAAACAATTTCAATTATTTGTGTGTACTTATAGGGCGCGAGCAGACATCCGTGTCAGAATGACGGCTAATAGTTTTTACACAGATGTCACAATTGTCATATGTCATAATTTTTCATTCAAAATTTCAAAATGTTCTGATGTTTGTCATCCATTAGTATGGAATATACTTGTCGAGGAAAATAATCCACATGGATTTGGAAAATCATAATGTTTCGAATTAAAACTTATGATACTTGACACCTATGTACATTATAGCTCTCATTCTGACACGGGCCCCCACATCTGCTTGCCAAGACCAACAAAGTCACATAACTGCTCTCGCCCTATACTACATAAAATGAAAATGGCGAGAGGTATTGTGCTGGCTACAACAGATTTTTACTAGAAATGTAGTGAATAGAAAACTGCACATGCGCGATAAACAAAGTGACAGCTATTTTTAACATTTTAAGTATAAACGACGAACTGATGAAGTTAATAAATTTAGTTATAATAAAAAATATGAAGTGTACAAAAACAAAATAGCAAAACACCCTACTTTTTTAGTGAAATTAAAATTAAAATGTAGTGTAAATTAAATGAAAATGTAATTAATTTTTCATGAATCCACCTTAAATACGAGGATAGTGGGGTAGTTTCGTCTTTTTTGATTTTTACCTTCCGTCACCTTTAGGTGAGGAAGGTATTGTCTTTGGTCAAAAAATTCAATGATGAGTTTTAAGTGAATAAGCATGTTTTAGGGTCCCTATAATACGATTTTACTATTTTTACGATGATGTCTGTATGTATGTGTATGTGTGTGTGTGTGACGAAAGTTTCGGATCGCATAACTTTAATACCACGATTCCAAAAATTATATTTTTTTCGTATTCCTCAAGTTTACATCCAGAAGAACAACTGATTAGATTTAGGTTATAATTGGTGAACCGAAAGTAGCCTCATTTGAAGATTTAACAGTTAAATATGATTTATTGACATTTAATGTTATTTTAACTTAAAGAATATATTATTCTCTATACGATTTGATTACATTTTATACTTCATATTCAATAGATGTAGAGTTAAAGAATTTTGAAGAAATTTAATTTTATAAATCAACCAGATATGCTAAACATGGAAACTACTAATATATTCATATAATTCAAATTGACAGATGTCAGTACCAATAAAAAGTAAATTAATGTGGCAGAGATGAGGATGATGAAGTATAGATTGTTTATGAAATAATTTTACTGGAAATTTAGAATCTTTTGCAAGAAAATTTATGTATGGAATTAATACGTACAAGATTGACGGAAGGTATTGTGGTGGCCACAACAGATTTTTTTATTGTATACTTATTTTTATAGTATTATTACAACCAGAACTGAATAAATTTTTGATTTCAATTTAAGGATACACTTATATAAAGTGTTAATTTCTCATTATCTGTTGGAAAAATATTCATTTTCCAATCGGTTGCAAATAACTACAAAGTTCAAATGGTTTAACCTAAGAGCTATAAAACGAATTGTAGTCCTCAAAACAAGTTTTTTTTTGCCCTTAAGCCGTTTTGGGTACATGGGAGGTCTTACCATTAAAAGTACTTTGCCCTTTGCGCTAACCTTGTCTAGCCCTTGCGATGTAGTAGTTATTCATCTTTGTCTTACACATTTTATGGTTCACTATATTTCATCTCTGTTTCTTTGCCCTTATGTATGTATATATGTTTGTCTTTGTTTAGCTGTATAAGATACGAATCAATTTCAGAGGTATTAAGATAGTGCTGTCTTTTTCTAATACATTTGGAAATACCTGGGTGTTCTTTTTCTGAAATACTGAGATTTTACCTTCCGTCACCTCTAGGTAAGGAAGGTATTGTCTTTGGTCAAAAATTCGGTGGTGAGTTTTCAATGAATAAGCACGTTTTAGGGTCTTTACAATACGATTTTACTATTTTTACGATGATGTCTGTATATGTGTGTGGACGTGTGTGCGTGTGTATGTGACTGCGGTTTCGGCCGCGATATCTCCAATACTAGAATTCCAAAAATTACAATTCTTGCGTATTCCTCTTCCTTACAACCATATGCAGACTTGATTAGATTTTGGTTATAATTGGTCAACCTGAAGTACCCTTATTTGAATATTTTAATAGTTTTTCTTTTAGTTAAATATTATTTACACATTTAATGTTATTGTAATTATTATAGAATATTATCTATACGATTTAATTGCATTTTATTCTTCATATTGAGTGTATATAGAGTTAAAGAAATTAAATTTCATAAATCAGCCAGCTATGCTATAACCATGGAAACAGCTACTATATTAAGAAAATTCTAACTGACAGATGGTAGACAGATGTCAGTGTCAATGAAAAGAAAATTAATGTGGTAGAGATGAGGATGTTGAGATGGATGAAAGAATAAGGGAAATAACTAGAGTATTAAAAGTTTCTAGAAAACAAGAGAGACGATTACATTGGGTTAAACATATATCATGAGGAAATATAAAGAATATATTGGAAGAGGAATGAATAGTTTAGAAATAGAAAGTGGAAGAAACAGAGGAAGACCAAAGATAAGATGGAAGGACTGTATTGCGGAAGGCTTCAGAGAAATCAACCGAATGAGGACCACCCGCAAAAGGGAAATGAATGGAAAAACGAAATAAAAAATAGCGACCCCCAACAAATGAGAAAATCTAAAGAAGATGTCCGTGTCAAGTGCCATTTGTAAACCAACATAATACATAAAAAACAAAATTATATTGTCATGGTATTTTATGTTCGTACCGTCGTGGTACCGTCAAAGGTAAATGCCTCTTGTAATTGACATATCGTCATTGTACCGTTATTGTATCGTCATCGTACCGTCATCGTATAGCGCTAATGTAATTCAAGCCTAGAGCTACAAAGACGGTTAAAAATAGGCAAAAAACTAGCACAATATAATAGAAAAATATAAAATGCTCAAATATTTATTTTATAAATATATCCAGCGTAACTTATATCACTATAGAACAATATATGTATAATATAATATAGATACAATAAAAGTCTATAATTATGATAAAATTATTGGTACTATGGGAAAAAGTAAAACTGCAAATGAAAATAAATAAATTCAAATTTAATTTTTATACAATATTATTAACATACCTCTGGATTTGAAAAGTACCAACATTTTGCTAACTCGTATGCAGCTTCACATGAGTCACTACTTTTCACTAAAAAAATAAACTGACTTCTTAATTTCAACATTTAATATATAATAAATTATTTATAAATACAAATATCAGTGTCAAAAATCCAGACATTACTGAAGATTTTTTCTGGGAAGTACATACATTATATTATTTCTTATTGTATTAATAGTTGAATATTTAAAGTTATAAGTATATTACATATACCCTTCAAAAATACTGTCAATCCCGACAATAAATTGCAAATATTTCAAAAAATTAGAAAAGGATAAAATTCTTCATAGAATAAATTTAAAATTAAAGAATCTAAATATAAAGAATAATGTAAGTAGAATTTTTGGTGTAAAGATATAGGGGCCCGTGTCAGAATGATATCTAGTAATTATGTACATAGATGTCAAATATCATATTTTTTCATTCTAAATTTAGCGACTTTCCAATTCCATATGGTTTATTTGCCTCGACAAGTACATTCCACACTCCTGGTGACAAATTAACTACGTTAATTTAAAAAATCTTGAAATTTTTAATGAACAATTCTGACATTTGACATCTACGTACATAATTATTAATAATCATTTTGACACGGGTCCTCATATCTACTTGTCAAGGCTAACAATGTCACGTGACTGCTCGCGCCACTATTTATGTAACCAACAGTTTTTTTTTACATTCGTGTCATTCTTATTGTAGCCATATTTATTCAAATTAATATAAAACCTTACTTGAATATTTGTTAAAAAAAAATGTTTTCTAAAGATTCGTAAATACTGTATCACTGAATTCATAATAAAATTCTTTTTTTAATAAGTAAATAAAATAATATATATAAATTGGTACCCATAGTTTGAAAACCACTGGTTGAAAAAAAAAATTAACCGACCTCGTAGCTCTTACAGTTCTATAGATAGCAATAGTGGACCTGTATATCAGTCAGTACTGTAAAGCATTAAAATTCAAGTAAAGTTTTACCTGAATCTTTGCAATTTGCTGCTGTTACTTTGGTAGGTTCCAAATATTTTTCCGGAAGGGTAACTATCTGTTTTACTGCACCCTCATAATCAAACTTAGCATTCTTCATCTAAAAAAAAAAAAATTGTAACAAATATTATCAACGAAGCTTTTTTTCATTTTTTACCTTCCGTCACTTTTAGGTAAGGAAGGTATTGTCTTTGGTCAAAAAATTCAATGATGAGTTTTTACTGAATAAGCACGTTTTAGGGTCCATATAATACGATTTTACCATTTTTACTGTCAGTGTGTATGTGTGTGTGACAAAAGTTCCGGATTCCATAACTTTAATACCACGATTCCAAAAATTATAATTTTTTCGTATTCCTCAAGTTTACATCGAGAAGAACAACTGATTAGATTTTGGTTATAATTGGTCAACCGGAAGTAGTCTCATTTGAAGATTTAATAATTAAATTTGATTTATTTACATTTAACGTTATTATAACTTAAAGAATATATTATTCTCTATACGATTTGATTACAATTTTTACTTCATATTCAATAGATACAGAGTTAAAGAATTTTAAAGAAATTAAATTTTATAATTCAGCCAACTATGCCAAACTTGGGAACTAGTAATATATTCATATAATTCAAATTGACAGATGTCAGTATCAATAAAAAGTAAATTAATGTAGCAGATATGAGGATGTTGAAGTAGATATTGGGGAATACACGGAAAGATACGGTAAGAAAATAACTCTAGTGTTACAAGTTTTTAGAAAGATACAAGAAAGACGATTACATTGGTTTGAACATGTCATGAGGAGAAATGAAGAATTATATTGGAACAAGAATGAATAGTTTAGTAATAGGACGTTAAAGAAACAGAGGAAGACCAAAGATAAGATGGAAGGACTGTTTTGCGGAAGATTTGAGAGAAAAGGAACTGAATGAGAACGACATGCAAAAATAGCAACCCCTAACGAATGGGAAAAGCTAAAGAAGAAGAAAATGCCAGTGTCAAGTGCAATTTGAATAGTTTGTTTATGAAATAATTTTACTGGAAATTTAGAATCTTTTGTAAGAAAAATTATGGAATTTATACATTATACACGAGAATGACGGAAGTTATTGTGCTGGCCACAACAGATTTTTTTGTAAATACTTACCATTTTTAGTGTTTCAAATATGCATTTCATATAACACTGTAAAAAAATAATAAATAATATATATATATATATTTTTTGTATATCTAGTTACCTTTGGTTTTGTATCATCATCAAATTCACCTTTATGCATATTGTCAATTTGTGCTAAAAAAATATAAAAAAAAACAAAAAAAATAAATAAAAATAACTATTTAAAAAATTCATACCGTTTGTAGCTTTTGTTTTGGGTTGACAAACTTGTCTAACCATATTCGCTGTAGATTTCATTTGTTTTTCCGACATCTCAAACAAACAAAAAAAAATGATTTGGTAGAATTGTCAGAATTATAAAAATATAAAAATAAAAAAAGTAAAAACTTACAGAATATGTATTATGTATAAGTAAAAATATACATAATAAATATAAATACTTCATTGTGATGTATTTGACTATGTATATTTTAACACTGAATAAATTTCTAGAAAATAAGTGTTTATATAGAATATTTTTAAAGTATACCTTAAAAAAAAATATTAAACTATATGATTATGCTATGCACGAATTATATTAAAGTAAAATTATCAATAATTTTCAGCAATTAGTATTTGCATACGGTATTATAATTTGTAATTGTATGTCATTATTATAAACTATGACAAACAATACTTAAACAATGTAATTTATTGTAGTGACAAGTATTGTTATTAAAGTTGACCAAGAAACTTGTTGTGCAAGTACCAATTAATAAAGAAAAACTCAAAAATTATATAAAATAGAAAATTTTGAGAAATGGTATTCATATTGTAGCGCGCCCACCCGTCGTGACGTAATCCCCGGTGCGGTAAAACCCATACGCGTCTAGACTGGTTTAATTACATCCGGTGGAATGAACATAAATAAATGTAGTTATATAAATAAATGTAGTGATATAAATATTGTTTAAATAAATAATATTTAATAATATTGTAACGTGCGCCCCTGACTTAAGAGTATACGAGCGCCCTTACTGGAAGAATATTCCCGAGCGATGACTTAATCCCCCGGCGGGGGAAAACCCATACCGTCCGAAGGACAGCGGAGATATAGTCTGATATATAGAAGCAACGAGCAATGAATAATGGGTGATATAAATAAATAGTCTACGTGTGGTGAACATAAATAAATGTAGTTATATAAATAAATATAGTGATATAAATATTGACTAAATAAATAATCTTAGTGTTTAAGCAGTTAGTCTTAAATTAGTGTTTATAATTATTTAATCATAGTGTTAATTACTTTTTTCTTCAAACGTCATAAAAGTAGCATCTTTTGTGACTTGATTCACAAGGTAGAAGTTTAATTTCTACGCCGCCGGAGTAGAAATAGCTAATTTCTACGCCGCCGGCGTAGAAATAAAATAAATAAATATCCATAGAAACTATACAGAATCAACGAATAAGAAATAGCCTTAGTAAAAGAAACCTGTAATATCGCCCTAAATGTCACTATAACACGCTAGGTAACCTAAGAATAAAGTTACTAAATACGATTAATAGCTGTCAAATTTAAATATATAACCTGTGAATTGAAATATAAACAGAGTTTACTTTTGAGGAAATAACATTATTAAAGAATAGCAGACTTACAGATTACAATTACAGGGACGGTAATGAGCATAAGAATACTTAGAATTAAAGTGATAAGAAAAGATTATATTGTTTTGCAGTGATTACTGGACATATCTTTAAGCCACACTGTTAGATTTCCATCCAATTGAACAACTTCAGGAGGCGTACATTATAATCCTTCAAATTCCGACATAATTGCATACAAGGAGTATATAAAATTGCACAGTTTTTATTTAAATGTCAAAACGTGAAAATTTTCATTTCAATGTTTATAACAAAAAGTGAACAAATAAGTATCCATAGCTACAGGGCAATTGAAATCGCAAACGTAATTTACGTAAAATGTAATATCAGTAGTAGATATTTTTCTTTAAATATCTACGTTTGAAGAAAAAATATAATGTGTCATTCGGAGTAAAAGTGTCTTTGTGGCACACACTCGCGTACATTTATCCGACTCGCTTCGCTCGTCGTTTAAACTGCCACGCTCGTCACACAAAGAGTCACTTTTACTCCTAATAACACAATATACTATTATTATCTTTATGTTAATTATTCATCGTTTAATAAACATTTAATTAATAATATTTCTCTGATTTTTACACTTCACCCTTATAAATAAAAGTTACAATATTTACTAAAATGGGCAGAAAACTTTAAATTTTCAGTCAATTGACAAACCGGAAATGACATTTTACTTGAAGTTTTATAATAAATATATTGAGTATAGGGGCTCGTTTCCGGTTACTAGGATTCCTGGTAAAAATAAAAGTCCCTGTTCTCCTAGTACAAGCGTTAGTTAATCGTAGTTCAACCATGGTTCACACGGTGTAAAATATATTCACCACACGTTAAGTTGGTATTAGTATACATAAAACGCTTATTCTAAGTAATCTAATAGAATCAATTACAATGAATTTTATAATCGTACGTGTACATGCTAGAACATATTTGAGTTCCTTATAGGATTTTTTTTATTAAGCAGGCTACAAAAAATAAAAAAAAGCTTATAAAAAATCTGCACAATACCTCTCGCCACTTCCGTTTTTGGTTACACAAGTATAGGGCGCGAGCAGTCATGTGACATTGTTGTCATTGACAACACGTAGTTAATTTGTCACCAGGAGTGTGGAATTTACTTGTCGAGGAAAATAAACCACATGGAATTTAGAATAAAATTTATATTTGGTATCTATGTACATAATTACTAGCTATCATACTGACACGGGTCCCCATATCTGCTTGTCAAGGCCAACAAAGTCACATGGCTGCTTGCGCCCTATTGTATTTAACATTTCTTGTATACCTGCACTCTGCACCAAAAATTCTACTTATATCTATTCCCTATATATTTAGATTTCTATGAAGACATGTTTCCAAATCATTGACAGTATTTTTGAAGGGTATATGTACTATACTTATAATTTTAAATATTTAACTATTAATACTTTCCAGAAAAAATCTTCAGTAATGTTTTTGGATTTTTGACATTGACATTTATCTGTCAGATACAAAACTTTAGTTTTTCAATTGGTTTTCATGACATTATTTGGTCTGTGAGATTTATTACAACAGATTATTATATACCTTATATTTCTTTATCTGCAAATCTATAAAAGATATAATAAAATATTTATATGTATCAGATAGAGAATTTACTCTTCTTTAATAACAGCAAGAACAAAAATTTTCAAAAAATCCGTTTTGGCTGTTCCCAGTAATGTCCGATTGAGAAATACGTAGTTAAACATATATTAAGTATTTAATAAATCGTCCTTCCAACCACTCCACGCACATACACACACAGACATCATCGTAAAAATATTAAAATCGGATTGTAGGGACCTTAATACGTGCTTAATCATTAAAATCTGGATATGCGATTTTTAGCATGAATCCAATAGCTCTCTTAGCAAGAGGTAAATAGTATATTATGTTATTAGGAGTAGAAAGCGGTCTTTTTGTGTTGAACCCAGCTATTGCGGCCGAGGCGCTAGCCGAGGCCAGGCAAGCTGGGTAAAACATAAAAAGGGCGTTCTGCTCCGAATAGCATATACTATTTTTTCTTCAAGTATTTCAAAGAAAACTGGGGATTTTTTTTATATTTTTCTAGAATTGTTTTAATTATAGCGTTTGCAATTGTGCGTTTGCGTGTACACTACAAAACACAAACGACACAACTGTCAAAAAACAATTTTCAATATGATCTGTGTTGCTGTGACGACTGCTGCCGCCAGCGGTGAACGAATAAGCTAACATTTTTTTACTAGTACAATAATGAACAACATTGTTGTGCTAGTAATAAAATGAATATCTTCTATAGTGTGTGTACAGTAGCATAATATGAATATTATTGTACACTTGAAGAAAAAATAATTGACAGAGTATAAACAAGTTTTTGGACAAATTATAAATTTGTATATGTGATGTTCGCTATTCCATATGTAAAACCAGCGTTTTGTTGTACATTTCCAGTGATTTTTGCCTTTACCTGACTTCCCTTTCTAGATTCTAGTTTTCCTTTTTCTTTCACATGTATATTATGTGATGTGTATACTATCACGCATATTCTTTCATTCACGTACTCCGCGTGCAGTTAATACATATGCGTTTTCTTGGAATTGCACGAACCGTTTCCTACAAACGCATACAGACGCGCATACGCATGTAAACGAGAAAATTGAAGAAAATGATGGATATGCCTTGCCTTGAATAACAAAAGAGAGCAATGACTTTGAAGAAATAATAGAGGAAATACATTGAAGTATTTTTCGGTTAATATTCATAGAAGCCTTTTAAATCAAGACATACACATACATATAAATTTTTAAACAGGAACAGGATAAATTCATTGTGAAATATACGTTACAAAAGTACTCGTACACCAGATGCAAAACTAGGTAGCTTACAATTTTATTCCCAGACATTAACAAAAGAAATCGGCAGACTGGTCCGAACACGTACGCCTTGATGTCTGTTGAGTCATCAGAAGGAAAGTTCATTGTCATTTCGACGACCGGAGTTCGAAAAAAAAATGATAGACACATTATTGCTCAGGGTATCAGGGATTTCTGGTGGTACTATCATGTAAGCTTTTACGACAGATTCAAATTAAATTTAAATAAGTTTTCAATACACAAGTGTTAATATAATTTCGGCAGCGAATCTCCTAGAATTCCAAAAATTATATTTTTACGTATTCCTCGTCCTTACATCCATATTGAAGTTTTTCGAATAATACAATAAAATATCGTTATTTTATTATTAAAGCTGATACTTTAAGACATTATTTCATTTTTATAGGACGCTGTAATTTAGTAATTATACTTAATTATTTTATGTCAAATGTCAATGAATTCTACAAAGGAAAGAATTATGAAAATTATTCTAAATTGAACTAAATTAGATTTGCAGACTTCTAAGAAATAATAGTTTTAATATTAAATAATCTCACCGACTTTATTTCAGAAATACTATTTTTTTGTATTTTTATTAAGAAATGGCCAATTATAAAATAAATAGTCTGTATACAGATGTCCGGATTTCGAAGGCCACTAGTAGGATCTTGGAAACTATAAGAGCTTAATAGTATAGAAAACTGTACAATGTACAATTTGCGACACTTAGTGAAGTTGTTCTAAATATTTAAATATTTTGTGAACACTTGGCACACTTCAAAAGATTTCAGTCTTTGAATCAACCTCTCGGTCATTTATCAAAGACTGGTCCACTCAACCAGAAGATACAGTCCATACGATGTAACTTGGCGAGTTGGGACCGAAGAAGAATGAAGTTCAATAAAATTACGAATATTACAAAAAAAGAAATTATTTATACAAAAAAAAATATTACAAATATTGGAATGAATTATTTATTATATAAATCATATTATAATTAATTAAGTTAAGAAAATAAAATTTCTATTGCTATTGAGAAAAAAATGCACCAACGCTTATGTATGAATATAACTTCTTGGGTTGAAAAGTACCTGACACCCAGAGTTTGAGTGTATTAGGGTGAAATTTGCTTTGTGTAAGGCAATAAAACATTGTTAAATCACTATTTCACTTCTGAAGCTGTGCGGCATCGAAGTAAAAGTAAATATTTAACAAAACGCAACTTAGGAATAGTAAACTGGATTACATTCTTTTGGCTCGCCAAGTTACATCGTATGGACGATGGCTCTGCATGTGGTTAGTTACCTCCGCTGGCTTGAAATCTTTGTGGGATGTTTTATCATCCGTCCACTTAACTAGTCTCAGTGCCTCGAAAGAGGCGTCAGTACACCGCACTGATGAGCTGCAAATACAACGAAACGCGTCTGTGGTTCTGGTTGAGTGGGCCAATCTCTGATAAATGACCGAGAGGTTGAAGTGTGCCAAGTGTTCACTAAATATTTAGAACAACTTCAAGTGTCGCAAATTGTACATTATTACTATGTACAAAAATAAATTGTAGCCCATATTCAATATTTTTTATGTCATTTTCAGATAAGTAATTTTAGAAAACCGGGATGACACAACAAGGAAGTAGCCTTGTTCCAAAAAGGTACAAGGTCCAAAATTCGTAGGAAATCCTCAATGAAAACAAAAATGGTAAAAGAACTTGTGTCGTGTTTCTTAAACCATTTTTGGCGAAAGGTCATCAATCAAACAAGTCAGATTAGCATAATATAAACAATTATTTGTCCCAAGTATATTTTCAGTGAAGGCAAACGTGTTGATCATTTTTAATTTTAACCAAATTTGGTAAAAAAAATCTTCCGCTGAAGTGTGTCTGAATCATATCCTATGTTTTCTACTTCCTAACAAACATGTGTTTACAAGTTTATGGAAATGGTTCTGGGTCATTCTCCGAAGGTCTCGGCCAAGTTAAAATGACCTTTGACCCCAAAAGTTTCTAATCTAAACCTGTTGACAAATTGATGAATTTTATGTGTTCTTCATAATTTATAATTAATTTCTGGTATTTTGGTAATTTTGTTTCTTCAAAATGTGATTGTTAAGTTGATTCTAATTACTGAAATTAGAATGCAGTCTGTCCAGAAATATGGGTACTTTTAATATTCAGGGAAAAAAGAATACAAAAATACAAAAATCGCATATCTACATTTTAATGATTAAATATGTTTTAAGAATCCTACAATCCGATTTTAATATTTTTACGATGATGTCTGTGTGTGAGCCTGTGTGGATGTTTGTGTGTGTTTCTTAAAAACTATAATACTTAATATCTGTTAAACTACGTATTTCTTAATCGGACATTACTAAAGGAAGAACTAAAAAGGTTTTGGTAATAATTGGACAACCGGAAGTAGCAGATTCTTAAAATAAGAAGAGTAAATTCTCTATCTGAAATACAGGTGTTTATTAAACATACAGCAAAAATTGAAGGGGTTATTGCATTGACCATTCTAAGATGATTTTGTCCTTTGATGATTTTTGAAAAGCCGCTTTGTTTCGAAGATACAGGGCGAAAAAAAATTCGACAAAACCAATTTTGATATTTTTCAAATTATTAATCCAGTAACAGCAGGCAAGTTATGTGTCAAATTTGTTGAGACTGAGTGACGTTTGTGTATTTTTTGTCTATAATACTTAAACTTTTGTTAGTGAAGTCCTCTATCATGAATCGCTGACTGTCTAATTGGACCGGTATTTCTACCAGGAAGACTTACCGGCGAGGTGTATCGCAACTTTTTGGAACATACTCTACTTCAGTTTCTGGAGGATGTACCATTGGTAACAAGAAATGCAATGTGGTTTATGCACCATTGTTCACCAGCGCATTTTAGTGTGGTTGCTTGTGATTTTTTAACAGTAACATACGGAGATCGCTGGATTGGTCGAGGTGGATCTCATTTATGGCCTGCTCGATCCCCGGACTTAAACCCCCTGATGTTTTCCTATGGGGCCATCTAAAGTCATTAGCTTATTCTATTCCATTGGCAAATTTGGAAGATTTAAGCTATAGGATAATTGCTGGGTAAAAGAAACGACCCTGGTGTTTTTGAAAGAGTTCGGCAATCAATGAGAAGAAGATTGGATTCTTGTATCGTAGCTGGAGGTAGTCATCTTCAACAGTTCTTGTAGATTAAGAAACTTTACATGTAATTTTTGGTATTAAATGTTGTTATTGTCGAAAAGTTTTTTCGCCCTGTATCTTCGAAACAAAGCGGCTTTTCAAAAATCATCAAAGGACAAAATATTCTTAGAATAGTCCAGGGAATAACCCCTTGAATTTTTGCCGTATGTTTAATAAACACCTGTATTTAAATATTTTATTATATCTTTTATAGATTTAGAGATAAAGAAATTTTAGGTATATCTGTTGTAATAAATTTCACAGCACAAATAATATTATGGAAACCAATTGAAAAATTAATATGTTTGTAACTGATAAATATCAGTGTCAAAAATCCAGAGACATTACTGAAGTTTTTTTGTGGGAAGTACATACATTATATTATTTCTTATTGTATTAATAGTTAAATATTTAAAATTATAGGTACAGTCCATATACTCTTCAAAAATACTGTCCATGAATTGGAAACATGTCTTCATAGAATGAATTTAAAAATAAAAAATCTAAATATACAGGATGTTTATTAAACATACGGCAAAAATTCAAGGGGACTCTTCTAAGAATATTTTGTCCTTTGATGATTTTTGAAAAGCCGCTTTGTTTCGAAGATACAGGGCGAAATTTTTTTTCAACAATAACAACATTTAATACCAAAAATTATATGTAAAGTTTCTTCATCTACAAGAACTGTTGAAAATGACTACCTCCAGCTACAATGCAAGAATCCAATCTTCTTCTCATTGATTGCCGAACTCTTTCAAAAACACCAGGGTCGTTTCTTATGGAGTTACACCCAGCAATTATCCGATGTCTTAAATCTTCCAAATTTGCCAATGAAGTAGCATATACTAAAATGCGCTGGTGCACCATCGTGCATAAACCACATTGCATTTCTTGTTGCCAATGGTACATCCTCCAGAAACTGAGGTAAAGTATGTTCCAAAAAGTCTCAACAAATTTGACTAATAACTTGCCTGCTGTTACTGGATTAATGATTTGAAAAATATCAAAATTAATTTTGTCGAATTTTTTTTTTTTCGCCCTGTATCTTCGAAACAAAGCGGCTTTTCAAAAATCATCAAAGGACAAAATATTCTTAGAATAGTCCAGGGAATAACCCCTTGAATTTTTACCGTATGTTTAATAAACACCCTGTATAAGGAATAGATATAAGTAGAATTTTTGGTGTAGAATGCAGGTATACAAGAAATGTTAAATACAATAGGGCGCAAGCAGTCATGTGACTTTGTAGGCTTTGACAAGCAGATATGGGGGCCCGTGTCAGAATGATAGCTAGTAATTAGGTACATAGTTGTCAAATATCATTTTTCATTTTAAATTTAGTGATTTTCTAATTCCATGTGGTTTATTTTCCTCGACAAGTAAATTCCACTCCTGGTGACAAATTAACTACGTGAATTTAAAAAATCTTGAAATTTGTCACATGACTGCTCGCGCCCTATACTTATGTAACCAAAAAGGGAAGTAGCGAGAGGTATTTTGATGGCTACAACAGATTTTTATCACTTTAAATATAGGTTTAAATCTTATAAAAACTATAGGCTAAATAAAAGTTCACAATAGCTTGACCGGTATTAGTTCAGACTTATCTTCTACAGAGACTCTTTACTTTTGGTACAATATGAAAACCTCCGGTGGCTCAATGGTTAGAGCAACCATGAGTGCGCTTGGGGTTCTGGGTTCGAATCCCACTAAGGCGTGGATATTTGTGTATGTGAACCCACTCTGTAATTGGGATTTAATCCTGTTGCGGGGTTTAAAAAAAATCCAGTATGTACTACAAAACCTACCTTCCTAGACTTATAGGACAAACTCTAATAGAATTACCTAAACCAGTTTTTCTTATTATTTTTTGGGACGGTACCTTTAATTCTTCAATTATATATAAAGAAAATTAATAGATCCACAAATTATTAGCCTTATTTTGTGTATCTGTAAACCATATGTTTCTATGACTATGACCACATAAGAAAAGAGATTCAACAGCTGATTTAAGAAGGCTGTGTTTATAAACACTGTTGACCCGATATCTTCGGAGCCCAATAGTCTTGCTTCACTCTCGTTTGTCTCGATAACAGTTGAACAGTTGAATAGCCGAAGATGGCCGGAAAGACACGACCATCAACGGAGAAAAGTACCAGCGGTGCTAAACATTGTACCGAAAGTTCCAAATTAAATATTTTGAAAAATATTGTCTAAAAATGTTAAATATTTAAAGTACAAGTAATTATGAGTGATCACCTTTAGTGGACTTGTTTAAAGTCAGGAGAAACTGGAGTGGGTGTATTTAGTCACCAAATAAAGGAATCTATGAGCACCAGTTCAACTATATTTCAAGCAGAGATCTACGCAATAATTCTCTGTGCTCAAGCAAACCTAAACCAGTTATTCTCAAAATGGGCAATATCACCCCTTTTGGGCGCCGGATATTAGACAATGTTTTAAGGTAGTTATGTCGTGTATCCATTTTACCCAGAATTAATTGAAATGTTAAATGCATGTTAAAGGACTGTAAGGCTATTTTCCTATATATACCTGGTAGACGTTTGATTCAATGCATGAATAGAGCGGCTCAAAAATATGGGCCGATGCCAAACAGTATTATACTACAGAAAGTAAAGGATATGCCGCTTTATCATAATTGCGATATTTATAGTTCATTTATAGTTTTATTACTGTACCCGACAGAGTCAAAAAATTTGACTATATTTCTTACCCTAAAATTGATGCCTTCAAGTTCGAATAATTTATGAGTCCTGACCGCAAACAAACCCAACCGTCCATAAAAGATTGTAAACCCTGCATAAGTCAGTTCCAAATACTGTCCATACGATGTAACTTGGCGAGTTGGGGCAATTCACATTATCCACACAGCCCGAAATCCTCTAAACGCTTTAAGAGAAATGTTTCCTGGACGTCTAGTGTCTTTGAGAGGTGATGTGGGGTGCGGTCGCGCGATTTAAGCATATGCGACTTCTTTCTTTGGGGATATCTTACGGAAAAAGAGTTTAAACGTCGCCCCCTGCTAGAGCTAAGGGAACAGATTGTTGAAGAAGTAAACGCGATACCCCGCGAAATGTGTCAACGGGCTGTTCAAAACTTCAGAAATCAGCTCCAGCAATGTATTGCAGCTAACGGCCGCCATCTTAAAGACATTATTTTTAAAAATTAATGATTATAAAATGGTAAGTCCTACTGATTTCAAAAATAAAAACATTTTTCCCATATATACCCTGGTTTCTTTTTTATAATTCTTCAAAACTGCTCAATTGGTTCTGCCGCATCCTGTAGAACTCATCAAGTGTAACAATATTTCTTAATATTTTTTGACTAATGCGAGTTATCAATCTTTTCAAATAAATTTTGACGAAAAAATCGATTAATAATTATTATAAAAGTTATAATCAGTAAATATGCTTGCCTTTACGGATAGTGAGTATACAGACATTGTGCTGGCCTAAGGTAAAGCTCAGAGAAAGCTGCCAAAGCCCAGTAAATTTATTTCGACCGTTTTCCAAATCGTCATCGTTCAAACGTTCGCACCTTTTTACATGTATGTAAATAAAATAAGTATTGATTTTCAACCAGGTTTTAGTACTCGAAGAATAGCACTACACACAAAATGTCACATATGACAATTTGTAGGATATTGAAAGAATAGTTACATCATTTCGTCGACGCCTTCATTTAAGTTTGCATCACTTTTAATCATCTTTACGCATTTTCTTGTTCCGTCAATTGTAGAGTTGTTCTTGGTCGTCTGCATCCTATAAATGTCTTACAAAACTACCTCCTAGTAACTATCTCTCTCTTAGCAGATTCCAAGAGCGTCCATTTTTGGTACCACTGGTTTCTCCTGGTGGGAAACTCATCCATGCAGTCACTAGAGCACTGGTACAACAACTTCGTTCATACGGTGTCTATCTTTCAGTGTGTTGTGTGTCCGGTTGTTTAGAGTTGTTGCGTATGCTGTGTTATTGTGACGCGTGTTGTTGAGGTTGTTTGTTTCAGGTAGGGTTGTTTAACAACATGGGGTGGTGTTGGGTTTGGTGGAAGTTAGTGAATTTTGAAATTTATAGCAGTTTTGTTCTTTTATTGAAGTTGACATTTTGACTTTAAATATTTCATTTTTGTGTATGCTGATACATTCATTCATAATCTGCATTTGAAAATGTATTGTATTTATAATATGTACTGTATATTTAAATGATTATTAATAAATATGTTGAAATGATAAATTATTGGAAATTTCTGTCTGAATCATTTTTATGTACTAATTTTAAAATTTGTACATGTGACGTTCGTAATGACTAGTGACCACTGCCTTTTACATACTAAATTTACTTTTAAAATGCATTATTAATTAAATGTACTGTATTTTTGAGTATTTATTAATAAATAAAATGTTAAAACAAAATTTATTAGAAATTCTATTTAAACATTTTTTTTGACAAATTATAAATTTGTAGATTTAATGTTCGCTAGTCCATATACAAGACTAGCGAATATTAGTTTTACGTATTAAAACCACGTAAAACTTTATTGTATTATTCATATGTACCATATTTTTAAATGTTTATTAGTAAATAAATGTTAAACAAAAAAAAATGTTAATTTTTAAAATTTGTAGATGTAATGATCGCTAGTCCGTATATAAGACTAGCGATCACTTGTTTCCATGCTTTTGATGGTCTACATATACATATGTATATAAATTTGTTGAAAATTAATAATTTATACAATTTTTTATATAAATATTATATATAGGCTGTACACAATAATTTGTGACTTAGGCGTATAGCTTGAGAAAACAGTTTTTTCTAAATATTACCTATCCCATAAAACTTTATGTTGTGATATATATATATATATATATATATATATATATATATATATATATATATATATATACAGGGTGTATCACAGAAAGTGAAACATAGGTTTTTAACATGGGAAATCAGTTTGCCGTGCACATTGCTCCCCTAATTATTTTACACAAAAAGTTTCCAATGGATGTTGTAAAGCAAAAATTTCTGCATCTGAATCAATACAAAAAAAAATCATTTTGGCTATTTCATAACTGCAGAAATAAAATTTGAAAATTCACAGAATTACAATTTAATAGTATTAGCCATGGAATTAAAAACAAGAGACGAACAAAAGCGTAACGTTCTATATGTCAAATTATTAGTATTTATTTTGACAATCATTATTCTGTCACTGACGTAATAAAATGTTACGCTTTTTTTCGTCTCTTGTTTCTAATTCCATGGCTAATACTATTAAATTATAATTCCGTGAATTTTCAAATTAATTAAGTTTTTTCGGGTACCAAAATCCGTATATTTTTTGTAAGGGGTCAGATATTTGAAAAAACTGTTTCCCATGTTAACGGCTATGTTACGAATTCTCGTGTTCACCCTGTATATTTTTACTTATTTGTTAATATTATTATTATTTATAATATTCCCAATGAATATTTTTTTGTCGTATCAAAAATTATAATGATGATACAGCCGAAATTTTCTGTCTTTTTTCTTTCTTAAATTGAGCCGATGACCTTGAATCTGTTCTCACGTAGGGTATTCGTCCCTACAGGTCACAACTTGTCTTGTTTCCCACGGTACATAAGGGTCTCGGTATATTTACATCTGTTATACTGTATACCGTCTAATTATACTGTTTTTACTAATGGAAGTAAATACTTATACTAATATAATAAAAAAGATAAAAAATACTTTTAATTGTTGATGAGTGTTGTTGTTATGGTTATTTAGTAAACAGAATGGTGTAAAATATATAAACAAATATACATGGGGGGAGGGGGGTAGCATGAAAACTGAGATATAGGCGGTTAACATAGGAAAACTATATGATTATACAAAAATAAAAATTTAAATGGCGGGAGGTAATGTGCTGGCCACATCAACTTTATATTGTAAACTGGGTGGTCAACACTTCCAACCAAAGTCAGTCTCGTAAAAATTTGATGACCCAAGCCCGAATCACAATGCACAAAACTAAATATACTATTATATGTCTACTCTATTTCATATACAGGCTGGTGACCGCGACCCTGGAACATAGGGGATTTAACATGAAATATCATACTCTCCTAATTTCTTGTTTCCCTAATTATTTTAGGTAAAAATGCGTCAAATAATAGTTGTAGAGCATCTGAATAAATAAGCAACATTAATTTTGTATGCCTTGTACGGCAGAAATTAGGTATGAAAATGTCGCAAATCACCTCCAAAATAGCAATAGCCATGGAATTGAGACAAAATACATAACAAATGTGTAACGGTTTATCTGTCACGTTAGGGTAATTTATTTTTATTAGATATTTTTAATTTCTGTTTCAATTAACAATTATCTGTTTATTTAAATTGATATTTGTTCACTTGAACAGATTTTACAAATAATAATGAAATTAAATTAACCTAGCTTGACAGATAAATTGTTAGCATTTGTTAATTTTTTGTTTAAATTCCATGGCTATAGCTATTTTTGCGGTGATTTTCGACATTTTCATACCTAACTTTTGACGTTACAAGGCATACAAAATTAATTTTGCTTAATGATTCAGATGAAGAATGTTATGCCTTACAACTTTTATTTACCTAAAATAATTATATAGTTTTTTTATCTTCCGTCACCCGTAGGTAAGGAAGGTATTGTCTTTGGTCAAAAAATTCGATTGAATAAGCACGTTTTAGGGTCTTTACAATACGATTTTACTATTTTTACGATGATGTCTGTATGTGTGTGTGGACGTGTGTGCGTGTGTGTGTATATGTGTGTTCGTGTGTTCCAATACTAGAATTCCAAAAATTACAATTCTTGTGTACTCCTCTTCCTTACAACCATATGCAGACTTGATTAGATTTTGGTTATAATTGGTCAACCGGAAGTATCCTCATTTGAAGATTATAACAGTTTTTCTTGAAAACTCAGTTAAATATTATTATAACTTAAAGAATATATTATTCTCTATAAGATTTGATTGCATTTTATATTTCATATTCAACAGATAAAAAAGTAAATGAATGAAAGAATAAGGGAAGTAACTCCAGTGTTAGAAGTTTCTAGATATAAAAGAGACGATTACATTGGTTTGAACATGTCCTGAGGAGAGATGAATATATTAATAGAAGGTGGAAGAAACATAAGAAGACCAAATATAAGATGAAAGGACTGTATTACAGAAGACTTGAGAGAAAAGGAACTGAATGAGGACGACACGCAAAACAAAAATGAGTGGAAGAAGAAAATAAAAAATAGCGACCCCCTAACGAATGGGAAAAACTAAAGAAGAAGATGCCAGTGTCAAGTGTAATTTGCATAGTTTGTTTATGAAATAACTTTACTGGAAATATAGGATCTTTTGCAAGAAATTTTATGTATTGGGCGCGTGCAGTGACATGACTTTGCTGACTTTGGCAAGCAGATATGGGGACCCGTATCAAAATGACAGCAATTAATTATGTTTATAACTGACGAGTGTCATAATTTTTCATTCAAAATTTCATGTGGTTTGTTTGTTATCAAGAGTATGGAATTCAGTTGCCGAGAAAGGGAATTATAAATTACCAAAAATTTAGAATCTTTTGCAAGAAAATTTATGTATCAGATTTTTTTATTTTTACTTAAAAAAGTGTATAGTAAAATCATTTACTATTTTTTCCTTTAGTAGTATACTAGTACGCTAGTAATTATTTGTTTAATTAAAGTATGAAATACAAACAAAAAAATCTTGTATTTAGAATTGTGTTAAATATAAAGGAACTGCACTTACTTTGAAGGTTAAGTTATTAGTTTCGCTATGTAAGAGAAACAAATGAATAGTGAATGCTTTTTTCCTTTTCTTGCTTTTGTTTTGTAGGAACTATAGATCTATTTACTTAATATGAATATCCTTTTTTTAATGCTGGTATATTTAATCATATTATTGAAGGTTTTATTAGGTTTGTTACTTGATAAAGTAGGTCATACAATTATTACTAATTATTATTATTGTATTTAGTTTCCAGGATATGCATAATTATTTGAAGTTCCTTTAACGCACCTGTGTTCCATTAGTTTTTAATTCATATGAGGGTCACGACAGAATTATTGAAACACATAGATCAAAGATATCATGAATTATTATATTTTTTTTCCTCTACAATTTTTATTACATTAAGACAAGTTCCATATCTCCTAAGTTTAGGTTTATTTAGGTTTTTGATCTAGTACGTTTTCAAAGCGAGTCTTAAATGTGATTTGATTTCTAAAAATTGGGCATGTTTCACAAGATTTCAGTCTCCGAATCAACCTCTCGGTTATTTATCAGAGACTGGCCCACTCAACCAGAACCACAGACGCGTTTCGCTTTTATTGGAGCTTTTCAGTGTGGTGTACTGACGCCTCTAGGAGGCACTGAGAATATTGAATGGACGGATGATAAACATCCCACAAAGATGTTAAGCGTGAAATCTTGTGAAACGTGCCAAGTGTTTTAAAATTTAAATGGCGGGAGCTATTGTGTTGGGCACATCAGATTTTTGGGAGCGGATCCCTAAATTCTGTATTTTATTAACTGTTATTATTTTGTTTATGACATTCGTGGTTCAATAATACAATAATAATAACAATAAATACATATTTTGAAGGTTATTGTTTATGGCAAGCCGAATCCTGTTGAATTTATTATTTATTATTGATTTTTGTCTTACATACGTGGTAATTATTGTAATACTGTATAAAGAATGTGAAGGACAGTAATTTGGAATATAATATTTAAAAAAACAACTTAAATTACAAATAATATTGCCTTTAAGTATTGTTAAAATTATACATTAATTTGATTTTAATAATGTATTAACGATGTTGAAAGCTCATCGATAATTAGGTTATTAGAAAGCGATGTACTTTTATTTATATTGTTCTATTGAACTGATTTGACTATTAATAAAACAAATAACACATAATGGTTAGAAAATTTATACATTATTGTACGTTTTTTCGCATAATACTCGTACACTAATGGTTGTTGAAATTGGATCACCAAAATAGTAATACGAATAAACGGAATAAATTCAGCACAGAGGTGATTCAAATTAAGTTAAAATTTGAATGTTTTCAGCTATATTATCCCTAGTTTTTTTTGTGTGTACAAGGAATGTTAAATACAATACTTTTATATACCACAATGGAAAGGGTGCGAGAGGTATTGTGTTGGCCACAACATATGTTTTAATGAAAAAAAAATCTGATGTGGCCAGCACAATACCTTCCGTCAATCCTGTGTATTATGTACAAGTTCCATACATAAATTTTCTTGCAAAAGATTCTAAATTTTTGGTATTATGTGATTCCCTTTCTCGGCAACTGAATTCCATACTCCTGATAACAAACAAACCACATGAAATAAGAAAATTATGAAATTTTGAATGCAAATTATAACTTGTCAGTTATGGACATAATTAATTGCTGTCATTTTGACACGGGTCCCCATATCTGCTTGCCAAAGTCATGTCACTGCACGCGCCCTATACATATTTTTTTTTTGCAAAAGATCCTATATTTCCAGTAAAGTTATTTGATAAACAAACTATGCAAATTTGACTTGACACTGACATCTTCTTCTTCTTTAGTTTTCTCATTCGTTAGGGGTGGCTGTTTTTTATTTTCTTCTTCCACTCAATTTTGTTTTGCGTGTCGTCCTCATTCAGTTCCTTTTCTCTCAAGTCTTCTGCAATACAGTCTTTTCATCTTATATTTGGTCGTCCTATGTTTCTTCCACCTTCTATTAATATATTCATCTCTCCTCATGACATGTTCAAACCAATGTAATCGTTTCTTTTAAATCTAGAAACTTCTAACACTAGAGTTACTTCCCTTATTCTTTAATTGATTTACATTTTATTGATACTGACATCTGTCAATTTGAATTACCTGAATATATAAGCAGTTTCCATGGTTAAGTTAGCATAGCTGGCTGAATTATGAAATTTATATGAAATTTATTATCTTCATTCTTCTTTAACTCTATATCTGTTGAATATCAAATATAAAATGCAATCAAATCGTATAGACAATAATATATTCTTTAAGTTATAATAACATTCAACTGAGTTTTTCAAGAAAAACTGTTAAAATCTTCAAATGAGGATACTTCCGGTCGACCAATTACAACCAAAATCTAATCAAGTCTGCATATGGTTGTAAGGAAGAGGAATACGCAAGAACTGTAATTTTTAGAATTCTAGTATTGGAGATATCGTTGACGAAACCGCGGTCACACACACACACACACGAACACACACACATACAGACATCATCTTAAAAATAGTAAAATCGTATTGTAAAGACCCTAAAACGTGCTTATTCAATGAAAACACACCACCGAAGTTTTTGACCAAAGACAATACCTTCCTTACCTAGAGGTGACGGAAGGTAAAAAGAAATTATGAAATTTTATAAATGTTTTGGTTTTAAGATGTGAGACCTGGCGTTACATGACGCAGCTCCACTGGACAAAACGAAATAAAATTGAAGTATAACATATGCTGTTCTATGAACTATTTCAAGAATTACGTTATACAAATATTAGTTTTCTCTAAGATACCTTCATAATTGTAAAGTAAATGACATATTTTACTCTCTGTACATAAGATGTTTCTCAGGTTTGTAAAAGAAAATTCTTTTAGAAATGTAAACTAATTTTATGGCTGTCTTATATGGTTTTAGAAAATACTTTCAAATAGTAAATCCTTTTATAGTATTTTAAATAAACTGAGTCGAATTGAAGAAAGTGCATAGCATATTGTTTTTACCTTCCGTCACCTTTGGGTAAGGAAGGTATTATCTTTGGTCAAATAATTCAATGATTAGTTTTTACCATTTTTACGATGATGTCTATATGTATGTGTGTGTGTGTGTGTGTGTGTGTGTGTGACAAAAGTTTCGGATCGCATAACTTCAATACCACGATTCCAAAAATAATATTTTTTTCGTATTCCACAAGTTTACATCCAGAAGAATAATTGATTAGATTTTGGTTATAACTGGTCAACCGGAAGTACCCTCATTTGAAGATTTAACAGTTAAATTTGATTTATTGACATTTAACGTTATTATAACTTAAAGAATATATTATTCTCTATACGATTTGATTGCATTTTATACTTCATATTCAATAGATATAGAGTTAAAGAATTTTAAAGAAATTAAATTTTAAAAATCAGCCAGCTATGCTAAACATGGAAACTACTAATATATTCATATAATTCAAATTGACAGATGTCAGTATAAATAAAAAGTAAATTAATGTGGCAGAGATGAGGATGTTGAAGTAGATGTTGGGGAAGACACGGAAAGATACGGTAAGGAAATTACAAATTTCTAGAAAGATACAAGCGAGATTATTGGTTTGAAAATGTCATGAGGAGAAATGAAAAATATATTGGATGAAAAATAAATAGCTTAGTAATAGAACCAAGACCAAAGATAAGATGGAAGGACTGTATTGCGAAAGACTTGAGAGAAAAGGAACTGAATGAGAACGACACGTAAAACAGAAATGAGTGGAAGAAGAAAATAAAAAATAACGACCCCTAACGAATGGGGCAGGCTAAAGAAGAAGATGTTAGTCTCAAGTGCAATTTGCATAGTTTGTTTATGAAATAATTTTACTGGAAATTTAGAAACTTTTCCAAGAAAATTTATGTATGGAATTTATACATAATACACAGGATTGACGGAAGGTATTGTGCTGGCCACAACAGATTTTTTAAGTTTGTTGCAAGATGCAAGTTCAACATAAATTCGTATTAATTCATAGATTACACTCGGCAAAGTTCACAAAATATCAGTCTCTGAATCAACCTCTCGGTCATTTATCAGAGACTGGCCCACTCAACCAGAACCACAGACGCGTTTCGCTGTTTTTGTAGCTCATCAGTGTGGTGTACTGACGCCTCTTTCGAGGCACTGAGACTAGTTGAGCGGGCGGATAATAAAACATCTCACAAGCCTGTTTTGATAGATGGCTCTGCATATGGTTAGTTACCTCTGCAGTGCCTCGAAAGAGGCGTCAGTACACCACACTGATGAGCTGCAAAAGCAGCGAAACGCGTCTGTGGTTCTGGTTGAGTGGCTCAGTCTCTGATAAATGACCGAGAGGTTGATTCAGAGACTGAAATTTTGTGAACTTTGCCGAGTGTAGTTTAAATATTATTTAGAGCAGTTCACCTAGTGTCGCATTTGTACATTGTACAGTTTTCTATTATTTTCTCAAAACTTACATATTTTATTAGAACTTAAATCAGAAAAAGTTGAATGTAGAGCAGATTTACAAGAACAATATACCGTACACCTGATAGCAAATATGTGTTTAGTGTAAGCAATACGTCACGTACCACTAACTCCAATAGTAAACAATAAAACTTGTACAATTCTGTAAGGTTAGCTTAGCTATTGCTAATGCTTCAGGCTGCCTATCCCATATATACGTATAGAAAGCGGTGTCTCAGTAATTAACATGTTTCATTCTCTATAAGTTTGTATTTATAGCAATGCACGTGTTGTAGCGAACAGAGGTGTATTAGAAATTTGCAATCAAGGTTCTTCATGAAAAACATTAAAATTGGTGATGGAAACACGTACTTGCAGTCAATAATAAAATTTATTCACGCCAACTTTTCGACTATACCATTGTCTTCATGAGGAGAGTTAGTCCTTATCTTTTAAGTTAAACAAATGTGTAAAAGTTACATTGTATAATTTTTACCTCTCGCTAAGAGAGGTATTGCATTCATGCTAAAAATCGCATATCCAGATTTTATTGAATAAGCATGTTTTAAGGTCCCTATACAATCCGATTTTAACATTTTTACGATGATGTCTGTGTGTGTGTGTGTGTGTGTGTGTGTGTGTGTGTGTGTGTGTGTGTGTGTGTGTGTGTGTGTGTGTGTGGATGTTGGAAGGACGGTTACTCAAAAACTATAAGACTTAAAATTTGTTTAACAACGTATTTCCCAATCGGACATTCATGGGAAGATCTGAAAAGGTTTTGGTAATAATTGGACAACCGGAAGTAGAAGATTCTTGAAAAAAATTTTCTAAATATTATTTTTTGAAAATTTTTCGTGGTGATATTAAAGAAAATTATATTCTCTATCTGATACATTTAAATATTTTATTATATATTCCATAGATTTAGAGATAAAAGAAGTATAATATATAAAATAATCTGTTGTAATAAATTTGACAGCCGAAAGAATGCCATGAAAAATAGTTGATAATTTAAATTATTTGTAACTGACAGATAAATGTCAGTGTCAGAAATAATGAGTAATGAAAGAAAAATGTACTTGGAGAATCCCTTAATTCTTGATCTGTGACTATTATGGAGATGACAAGTCTAGGTTGAAGGACTTAAATTTGTTTCAAACATTATGGGACAATGTACAGCAGTACTATAGACTAGAGTAACTTTGAATTGCGAAAAAGCTATCAAATTCTTCTCAAGTAAGTTGTAAATATTGACAAAATTACACATCGATATAAGAATAATCGGAGTGCAATCTATCCGTCACTTTATTAAAGGGAATTAGTGTTATTTAGATATAACATGTATGAAAAAATAAAATGTAAAAGAAGATATGTAAGAATAGATGCACAATCCATATATACATTTTAGACCGCCCAAAATTAATGTTTTTACTAGAAGAATATGAAGAGAAAGTAAACAACGTTGTTCGAATTGAAAATTGCTGTTACCAGCCTAATATTTATATATAGTACTCTACTTTGTAATTTATTGTAACATAATTTATGGTAAAATATCTTCATGTTGAGACATGCTATTATTGAATAACAAAGAAGTTTATACGTCATAGATTTATATGAATATATTATTTGTATTTATAAAAATATTCTTTGCTTTATGCATACAGCCAGGTAAAATATACGGCGAGAGGTTATGTGCTGGCCACATCAGATTTTTTTTTCTTCTGTTACATCCATCATATGTTTTTATATTTGACGATTTTCACTCTGTGATCTACGGTTTTAACTATTTATTTATTTATAATTTTAAATGTCCGCTTTTTAATGTTTTTCGTTATCCACATGTGTAATTTTTTTTTCAACCGACATTTCTAGCCCTGATGAAGATTATGGTATAGTCGAAACGTTGGCGTGAATAAATTTTATTATTGACTGCAAGTCCGAAACATAGTTACTACCAGTTTCCATCTCCAGCCCAAATACAGTCGAATATCGATTTGGAATTAAAATTGGTGTCTAAGATAAGAGGTATACGGCAAAAATGTATGCTATAAAATTAATGTAATGTGGAATACTAATGAGTGATGTCTATTTTAATAAGGTGTTGCTATAATCGATAGAATAAAAAAAAATATTTTACCCGTTTTTCTATTTTTACCTCTCGCTAAAAGAGGTATTGGATTCTTGCTACAAATCGCATATCCCGATTTTAATATTTTTACGATGATCTCAGTGTGTGTGTAACTACGGATTCCTCAATCTAACAGTAATAGGAAGAGTTGACTAGATTCTGGTAACAATTGGACAACCGGAAGTAGTAGTATTTTAAAAAAATCTTCTACATATTATTTTTTGAAAATTTATGTTATTACAAATATTAAAAACAAAATTCTCTATCCGACACATTTAATTTTTTTATTATACCTTCTATAGATTTAAAGAAATAGATATATAATCTATAAAATAATCTGTTGCAATAAATCTTACAGCCTACTCACAGCCCAAACATCTACATAGTAACTACTTGAGAAATTAAAATGTCTGTAATTGGCAAATAAATGTCACTAATGTCAGTGGCAAAAATTCAGAGATAGTACTGAAGGTTTTTCTGGGAATAATATTTAATAATTGTTATTATATTATTAATTATATATTTAAAATTATAGGTATATTACATGAAACCTTCAGAAATAACGCCAATACGGTTAATGAATTAGAAAAACTTCGAACATTTAGAAGAAATGGAGAAAACTTGCCTATAGAATGAATTTAAAATTATATAATATATACCACAATGGAAAGGGTGCGAGAGGTATTGTGATGGGCGAAACAGATTAGTACAGAATAACTATTCTAAGAGATTTATTTATTTTATCCTGATGTTTCCTATAAATGAATTAATCTTTTCCGTCTTTCGAATCCTTGATCAGAGAGCTTTTCTCTCAATCTTCGTTTCTTCTTCACTTACGGAAACTTTTGTTTAATGTTTAGTTATTCCTATATTAGCAATGACACCATAAACTGCATTGAGCGTTGTTCACCTTGAGCTGGGTATTGTGTTCTGTTGTGTTATATACACCTGTGCAATTACTAAGAGCGAAAGGTCACAAAAATCTAAACGTGATGCTACGAGTTAGAATATTGTTAGATGCTTAGTAAGTAACCAACAACTTCGCTGGTCGTCGGTCTGGTTGGTATACTTAGAAAAATTGACTCCATTGGGCCTAGCAATAAAAATATAAACATTATAATAATAAGGTGTTACAAAAAAATTTAATCTATTTTTTTCTGGAATTCGAGTAAGTACGAGGGTCATTCAATAAGTAAAGAGACAAATGGCTATAGCTCAAAAACGGTTTATTTCAATCTTTCAAAATTAAGGCTATTTTTCAACATAATCACCCCCCACAGTTATGCACTTGTCCCATCTTTCTTGCAGCTTCCTAATTCCCTTGGCGAAGAATTCTTTCGATTTACCACGAAGCCACTTTTGCACCGCTTCCTTAACTTCCACATTGTTAGCAAATCTTTTTCCACGTAGGGCGTCTTTGAGTGGTCCAAACAGGTAAAAATCAGATGGGGCGAGGTCGGGACTGTAGTCAGAATGAGTTAAGACCTCCCAACCCAATTCTTGAAGCTTATCACGGGTCAGCTGGGCTGTATGAGGGCGGGCGTTATCGTGCTGAAGAATGACTCCTTTTGACAAGAGTCCACGGCGTTTGCTCCTGATAGCTGGTCTAACTTTGTGTTCTAGCATCTCAGAGTAGTATTGGCTATCGATAGTTCGCTGATCTTCAAAGAAATCGCAATAGACTGGAAAATTCCACTGGACGTCCACATCGGGGTTCATCACCTACACTTGTTCGGCCACTTTTAAACCGATCAACCCACTTGTAAAAATTCGCACGGTTCATACAACTTTTACCGTACTGTATTAACATTCTAGAAAAAAATTCACTTGGTTTTACACCTTTTGCGACTAAAAATCTAATGACTGAGCGCTGCTCTTCTAAGGTGCAATCTTCTAGTGGACTTGCCATGGTGAACTGAAAATTTTGAGGTTATGTTGACATAAAATGATGAAACAGCTGATCAGAGCATATCCCAAGGTTGCCAACTAACACCCCTGAGAATTTGTCTCTTTACTTATTGAATGACTCTCGTATATGGCAATTGTAACATCTATGTAAATAACTACTAGCCGCCATTCTGACACAGATCCTCATATCTGGTTAACAAAGTCACATAGCTGCTCGCGCCCTATGCAACATAAAATGAAAATGGCGAGAGGTATTGTGCTGGCCACAACAGATTTTTTGGAAAGACTTTGAAGCAGAATACTGGCTAAACGGTGGTTAAACCATGACCCCTATTTCAAAGACACCCTGCATATAAGAAAGAAGAAAGTATGTCATACGTACCTATTTATTAGAAGACATTGTCTTTGAACGAACTACAGTTTTACAAAGTGTATACAATTTTCTATTTTACATAATGTATCTAATATGTATTCTTCGTTCATCTTTACGTAACTCCATTGTTTTGGTCACATAGGAGTGTGGTTTCCAATGAATATGTAAAACAAAATTATGTTCTTTTGTTTCCTATTGATAGTCAGTTATTACATACAAATGAAATTCTGTGACGCGACAGCAGTTTTGACGTGGTGCTAGAAAACAATGAATAACTCAAAAATTACAAGAGATTTTAACCCAATATTTGCGATTGGGCCAGGGAGGTCCAATTGTAAATTTTAATTATTTTAACCGTTAACGTTTATTAGTCCAGTCAGTTGAGGTATTATCTTGCATAAGGTGGGGTACCTCTGATTTTAATATATGTTGTTTAAATCATTTCAAGTTTTCGACCTTGGGGAAGGTACAAGAATTCAAAAATGAGGATACTTCCAGTTGAACAATTACAGCCAAAATCTAATCAAGTCTGCATATGGTTGTAAGGAAGAGGAATACGCAAGAATTGTAATTTTTGGAATTCTAGTATTGGAGATATCGCAGCCGAAACCGCGGTCACACACACACACACACACACACACATATATATATATATATATATCATCATTGTAAAAATAATAAATTCATTGAAAATTCACAACCGAATTTTTTGACCAAAGACAATACCTTCCTTACCTAGAGGTGACGGTAAATTTTCGAAGATTTTTAAATAATAAATAAACTCTGACCCGGTTAAAGATACAATACCACAGTTAATTTTTCATTTGACACATAACATTTAAACTAGAATCATTCATAGTTTTCGATTCTAAAATCACGTTTAAAACTTTCTTTCGAAGTCAAGTGCAATGTCATTCATATTTATTTATTCAAAACGCGTAAGCATTAACTAGATTTGTAGGTTATTGTCACTTGAACGTTTATTTATACATTTATTGACCTCATTTTTATAGAAAAGACGTTTACCCAAATTATACTTTCATTTAAAGTGAAGATGAAAACATTTATTTTGTTCCAGTTTTATATTTTATGAAAACAAACAATACATAACAATTAATAAACAAATATTATAATTGTTACATATTATACAGTAACTTAAGCAATAAACCAAGTGTATAATGTTATTTTTGCAGTAATGAATTAAATAACAACAAAATTTTAATTTGAAATTTCACTTGTAGATGTAAATAAGCATTATGTTAAATCAAGAACCGTAAAATCAAAAACATAGTAAATAGAGGAGAAAGTATTTAATTCTATTCCCATTGACATTGTTGCAATCAAATTTTTATTGTTGTAATCAACAATTATATTCAAATTAAAAAAATCTGTTGTGGTTAGCACAAAATCTTTCGCCAATTCTATTTCATGTTATATAATACATATCGTAATTTTGATTATTGATTCAAATGAAGAATTTTAAGTTCTACATTAGGGAACTGGAAATTTTAAAAGTATAAACAAATTCGAATTCCTTATATGTACGCTACAGAAAATCTTTATGTACCAAGTTTTTGAGACACTTTTAATAGACACCACAGGATTTTTTTATTGCCTTTTGTTTTGAGCAAAAGGCTAAAACATGATTTTCGCTCATTTTGAAAATATCTCATATTTCGCATGTCATGAGAGGTAATGACAACATGGAAACATATGTTGAAAATAATACATTTTTCCTTATTTTATAATCTTTTCAACGATGTATAACAAGCCTACATTCTTATTAATTTATTGGGGTGAAAAAATTGAAAATTAATAAAAAACAACTGAAAAAATTAATTACATATAATCGTTTTTTTTATTTAATAAATAATTCATCTTTCAATCTGAGGTGGCCAGCACCTTCCGTCAATCCTGTGTATTATGTACAAATTCCATGCATAAATTTTCTTGCAAAAGATCCTATATTTCCAGTAAAATTATTTCATAAACAAACTATGTAAATTGCACTTGACACTGACATCTTTTTCTTCTTTAGCTTTTCCCACTCGTCAGTGGTTACTATTCTTCAATTTTTTCATCCATTCATTTCTATTTTGCTTGATGTCCTCATTCAGTTACTTTTCTCACAAGTCCTTCGCAATACAGTCTTTCCATCTTATCTTTTGTCTTCCTCTGTTTCTTCTGCCTTCTGCCACTAAGCTGTTCATTCTTCTTCCAATATATTCTTCATCTCTTCACATGACATGTTCAAACCAATATAATCCATGTCAGCATTCTAATCTCTCTGCCACATTCATTTTTTTTTTCATTGACACTGACATCTGTCAATTAGAATTTTCTTAATATAATAGCTGTATGCATGGCATAGTATAGCTGGCTGATTTATGAAATTTAATTTCTTCATAATTCTTTAATCCATTGAATATGAAGTATAAAATGCAATTAAATCGTGTAGATAATAATACATCCTTTAATATTTATAATAACATTGTGTCAAAAAATGATATTTAACAGCGTTTTTTCGAGAAAAACTGTTAAAATCTTCATCCTGCATAGGCTGGTGATCGCGATCCGGAATATAGGACTTTAATATGTAAAATCATACTTTATAAATTTCATACTTTCCTTATTATTTTAGGTAAAAATGCTTCAAATAAGAGTTGTAGAGCATAAAATTCTGCATCTGAACCAATGAGCAACATTAATTTTGTGTGCCTTGTAACGGAAGAAATTAAGTATGAAAATGTCGAAAATCGCCTCAAAAATAGAAATAGCCATAGAATTAAGAGAATAAATAAATGTCTAACGGTTTATCTGTCACGTTAGGGTAATTTATATTAGGTATTATTTCCAATTTCTGTTCCAATTAACAATTATCTGTTAATTTAAATTGATAGTTGTTCACTTGAACAGATTTTACAAATAATAATGAAATTAAATTAACCTAGTTTGACAGATAAATCGTTAACATTTGTTAATTTTTTGTTTCAATTCCATGGCTATAGCTATTTTTGCGATGATTTTCGACATTTTCATACCTAATTTTTGACTTTACAAGACATACAAAATTAATTTTGCTTAATCATTTATGCCCTACAACTTTTATTTGAAGCTTTTTACCTCTCGCTAAGAGAGGTATTGCATTCATGCTAAAAATCGCATATCCAGATTTTATTGAATAAGCACGTTTTAAGGTCCCTACAATCCGATTTTAACATTTTTACGATGATGTCTGTGTGTGTGTGTGTGTGGATGTGTGTGTGTGTGTGTGTGTATGTGTGTGTGTGGGATGTTGGAAGGACGGTTACTCAAAAACTATAAGACTTAAAATTTGTTTAACAACGTATTTCCCAATCGGACATTCATGGGAAGATCTGAAAAGGTTTTGGTAATAATTGGACAACCGGAAGTAGAAGATTCTTGAAAAAAAATCTTCTAAATATTATTTTTTGAAAATTTTTCGTGGTAATATTAAAGAAAATTAAATTCTCTATCTGATACATTTAAATATTTTATTATATATTCCATAGATTTAGAGATAAAAGAAGTATAATATATAAAATAATCTGTTGTAATAAATTTGACAGCCGAAAGAATGCCATGAAAAATAGTTGATAATTTAAATTATTTGTAACTGACAGATAAATGTCAGTGTCAGAAATAATGAGTAATGAAAGAAAAATGTACTTGGAGAATCCCTTAGTTCTTGATCTGTGACTATTATGGAGATGACAAGTCTAGGTTGAAGGACTTAAATTTGTTTCAAACATTATGGGACAATGTACACCAGTACTATAGACTAGAGTAACTTTGAATTGCGAAAAAGCTATCAAATTCTTCTCAAGTAAGTTGTAAATATTGACAAAATCGGAGTGCAATCTATCCGTCACTTTATTAAAGGGAATTAAGGTTATTTAGATATAACAAGTATGAAAAAATAAAATGTAAAAAAGATATATAAAAATAGATGCACAATCCAGATATATACATTTTAGACCGCCCAAAATTAATGTTTTTACTAGAAGAATATGAAGAGAAAGTAAACAAAGTTGTTCGAATTGAAAATTGCTGTTACCAGCCTAATATTTATATATGGTAAACTCTACTTTGTAATTTATTGTAACATAATTTATGGTAAAATATCTTCATGTTGAGACATGCTATTATTGAATAATAAAGAAATTTATACGTCATAGGTTTATATGAATATATTATTTGTATTTATAAAAATAATCTTTGCTTTATGCATACAGCCAGGTAAAATATACGGCGAGAGGTTATGTGCTGGCCACATCAGATTTTTTACTTAAAATAATTAGGAAATCTGATTTCACATGTTAAAATCTTATGTTCCGGGGTCGCGGTCACCACCCTGTACATATCAGGAAATTATACATACAGTAAAACAATAGTAAACTTCAAGATGTTATTGTTAAGTAACGGAATTTATTACAAACTTAATTATTTCCGTTGAAAAATTGTAAAAAACGTGAGAATCATTATTAACTGTTGTTTTACTGTTCAATACAACATTATTGATAATTCGACGTTCATTATTATATTGGCTTTTATATATAAATGAAATCTACAATAGTATAGTTATATGTTCGGAGATAAACACAGTTTTTATTGTCATACGCTCATGATTTATTTAATTATAATGAGTTGAATGTCCGTATTTTGAGAGCATATGTTATTTAGCAAAATTAGTGTACCGTAGAGGCATTTCCTGTTGTTTCTTTGTTCTTTTTTTTGTTTTCACAAAGACTTGATACACTTTTATGACCAAACACAAATTTTGATTGCTGTTATAACTTTTTACCTCTCGCTAAGAGAGGTATTAGATTCATGCCAAAAATCGCATATCCAGATTTTATTGAATAAGTACGTTTTAAGGTCCCTACAATCCGATAATAACATTTTTGTGTGTGTGTGTGTGTGTGAGTGTGTATGTATGTGGGATGTTGGAAGGACGATTACTTAAAAACTATAAGACTTTATATTTGTTTAACTACGTATTTCCCAATCGGACATTCATGGGAAGATCTGAAAATGTATTGGTAACAACTAGACAACCAGAAGTAGAAGATTCTTGAAAAAAAAATTTCTAAATATTATTTTTTGAAATTTTTTCTTGGTAATATTAAAGAGAATTAAATTCTCTGTCTGATACATTTAAATATTTTATTATATATTCTATAGATTTAGGGATAAAAGAAATATAATATATAAAATAATCTGTTGTAATAAATTTTACAGCCGAAAGAATGCCATGGAAAATAGTTAAAAATTTAAATTGTTTGTAACTGACAGATAAATGTCAGTGTCAGAAATCCGGAGACATTACTGAAGACTTTTTCTTGGAAGTACATACATTATATTATTTCTTAATGTATTAATAGTTAAATATTTAATATTATAGGTATATTACACATACCCTTCAGAAATACTGTTACTCCCGACAATGAATTGGAAACATCTCGAAAAATTAGAAGAGTAGGACAGAATTTCTTCATAGAATTTTTGGTGTAGAGTGTAGGTATACAAGAAATGTTAAATACATGACGGCGCGAGCAGTCATGTGACTTTGTTGGCCTTGACAAGCAGATATCCGGACCCATGTCAGAATGATAGCTAGTAGTTATGTATATAGATGTCAAATATTATAATTTCTCAATCTAAATTTAGTGATTTTCCAATTCCACGTGGTTTATTTTCCTCGACAAGTAAATTCCACACTCCTGGTGACAAATTAACTACGTGAATTTAGAAAATCTTGAAATTTTTAATGAAAAATTCTTGCATTTTACATCTATGTACATAATTACTAATTATCATTCTGAAACGGGCCCACACATCTGCTTGTCAAGGCCTACAACGTAATATGACTGTTCGCGCCCTATACTTATTTAACTAAAAAAGGAAGTGGCGAGAGAAACCTTTTCAGCTCTTTCCAGTAATGTCCGACTGAGAAATACGTAGTTTAACAGATATTAAGTAACATAGTTTTTGAGAAATCGCCCTTCCAACATCCCCACACATACACACACACACACGCACAGACATCAACGTAAAAATATTAAAATCGGATTGTAGGGACCTTAAAACGTGCTTAATCATTCAAATCTGGATATGCGACTTTTAGCATGAATCCAATACCTTTCTTAGCGAGAGGTAAAAAATGGACCTCGTTAGTTAAAATGGTTCGTATTTCAGTACGTGTGTACTTCTTATGCCCATTCAAAACTAGTCTCAAATTTTAAGCATCACATCTTATCTTTTAATAACCTATAAAGATCTTCTGGTTTCGAGTAAAACTTGTCTTTGTTCAATATTTTCATGGGAACACCTGTTTATGAATTACATTATTGCTGCGGGCAAAATTAAACCTGGTTTTATGATAGCATCCTCAAGTAACTGTTGTTATAGTAACCATCGATATATCAAGGTTTTTGCTTTCACTTATAAACGACTGTAGTAAGATAAAGAAGTTAAAGATGAAAAGTATAAACACTGTAGATTCGTTATAGCATCGAAAGAAGTAAATTAGCGATGATTTTTAAATATTTTTTTTTAAGTCATATCTACAAATTCATACACCAATCTCACCCAGTTAAAGATATGATATCGCGGTTTGATAATTTGAATTTAGCCTGGAATAGTCCAATATGTCATGTATTATACAATTTTTGCCGATGAGTGGTTCCCGAGTTACTAACGACTTAAACTTATATGAAATATCTCTAAAATATTATACATCTATACCAATTGGTTTACTTCTCATTTTAATTCTCGCTAAGAGAGGTATTGGATTCATGCTAAAAATCGCATATCCAGATTTTAATGAATAGCACATTGTAAGGTCCTTACAACCCAATTTTAACATTTTTTCAATGATGTATGTGTGAGTGTGTGTGTGTGCATGGATGTTGGAAGGACGATTTCACAAAAACTATAAGACTTAATATCTGTTTACGTATTTCTCAATCAGACATTGGAAGAGTTGAAAAGGTTTTGGTAGCAATTGGACAACCAGAAGTAGCAGATTCTAAATATTATTTATTGAAAATTTTTGTTCCTGCAAATATTAAAGAAAATTCAATTCTCTAACTAATACATTTAAATATTTTATTTTATCTTTTATTGATTTAGAGATAAAAGAATATAATATATAAAATAATCTGTTGTAATAAATCTCACAGCCCAAATAATGTCATGGAAACCAATTGAAAAATTAAAATATTTGTAAGCCAGATAAATGTCAGTGTCTGAAATCCGGAGACAATACTGAAGACTTTTTCTGGGAAGTACATACATATATTATTTCTTATTGTATTAATAGTTAAATATATAAAATTATTACATATACTTTTCACAAATACTGTTAATCCCGATTCATAGAATGAATTTAAATTTAAAAAATCTAAATATAAAGAATAGGTATAAGTATAATTTTTGGTGTAGAGTGTACGTATACAAGAAATGTTAAATACAATAGGGCGCAAGCAGTCATGTGACTTTGTTAGCCTTGACAATCAGATACGGAAGTAATTATATACATAGATGTCAAATATCATAATTTTTCATTCTAAATTTAGTGATTTTCTAATTTCATTTGGTTTATTTTTCCCGACAAGTAAATTCCACATTCAAAATTAACCACGTGAATTTAGAAAATCTTGATATTTTTAATGAAAAATTCTGACATTTGACATCTATGTACATAATTAGTAATTGTCATCCTGGCAAGGCCAACAATGTCGCATGACTGCTCGCGCTCTTTACTTATGTAACCAAAAACGGAAGTGGCGAGAGGTATTGTGCAGATTTTTTAAAAATTTCTGTACGTTATACTAATACCAACTTAAGGTGTGGTGAATATATTTTATACCGTGTAAACCATGGTTGAACTAGGATTTTGAATGAAAAACTCTTACATCTGACATCTATGTACATAATTACTAGTTGGCATTCTGACACGGGGCCCCCTATATCTGCTTGTCAAGGCTAACAAAGTAACATGACTGCTCGCGCCCTATACTTATGGAACCAAAAACGGAAGTGGCAAGAAGTATTGTGGCCACAACAGATTTTTATAGTAGCCTCCATTGTCTACGTTGCAAAATGACCGAAAACGGTAAATAGGGTTTAAGAAAAAACCTGAAAATACTTATTTAATTTTAAAACTACTCGACCAAAAGGAGTTTAGTGACGTAGCTTGTATTTTAAATAACTATTTCAACTAATGATGTAATATTACATCAACTAGTTATTTATTTCTCATTTTGTACAACCATATATAGAATCGCGATTTACAATTCACCAATTAATTACACTTGCAAAATTACGAAAATTGCTTGATGTTACATGTGAATTATATTGGATACTGCAATGTTTGAGAATAGATGCAATAAAACTTTCTACTTAGATATGTCGGGGATGATCCTTTGAGCAAATATGTATAAGCATATGATTTGATTATGAAGTTCCGGGTAGCTACTTAAAATCTACTACAGTACAAAGTTGATCAGAATTAAAAGTTGCATATAACACTTTTAACACTCTTAGCGAGAGGTATTGGATTCATGCTAAAAATCACATATCCAGATTTTAATGAATAAACACGTTTTAAAGTCCCTACAATCCGATTTTAACATTTTTACGATGATGTCTGTGTGTGTGTTTGTGTGGATGTGCGTTAGGTAGTTGGAGGCACGATTTCTCAAATTCTGCAAGACTAAAGACCTGTTTGACTACGGATTTCTCAATCATTAATGGTGAGAGTTAAATAGGCTTTGTTACAAATTGTAAAACCGGAAGTAGTGGTATCTTAAAAAAAATCTAAATATTATTTTTTTGAAATTTTTATTATTAGTATTTAAGAACGTAAAATTCTCTATTCGATACATTTTAAAATTGTATTATATCTCCTATAGGTTTGGAGATATAGTATATAATAATATGGAATAATCTGTTGTAATAAATCTCGTTGCCCAAAAAACTCCATGGATACCAGTTGAAATATTTATGTTTGTAATTGACAGATAAATTCAAAATGTCAATGTCAAAAACCAACATTACTAGAAGATTTTTCTGGGAGGTACGAGTACATTTAATATATATTATTGTATTAGTAATTAAATATGCTTCTAAAATTAAAAGTATGTTAATATTACATAATATATCCTTAAGAAATACCGCTAATACTGTCAATGAATTTGAAGAATTTTGAACATGTTAGAAGAGTAGGACAAGATTACTCGAGCAGTCATGTGACTTTGTTGGACTTGGCAAGCAGATGTGAGGATCCGTGTCAGAATGACGGCTAGTAGTTATTTACATAGATGTCACAATTGTCATATGTCAATTTTTCTTTAAAAATTTCAAAATATTCTGATGTTTATTTGTCATCAACAGTATGGAATATACTTCTCAAAGAAATTAATCCACATGGATTTGGAAAATAATGTTTTGAATAAAAAATTATGATACTTGACACCTATGTGCATTATTAATAGCTGTCATTCTAACACGGGCCTCTATATCTGCTTGCCAAGGCCAACAAAGTCACAAGACTGCTCTCGCCCTATGTAACATAAAATGTAGATCGCAGGAGGTATTGTGCTGGCCACAACAGATTTTTTGATTCAAAATCCATAGAGTTGGCAAAAGGTCATTGAGTTTGATGGTAATTACTTCGATGAATAATAGTGTGTTATTGTTTCTTAATAAATATTTATACTTTACTATAAAAAACCGCAAGACCTTATTTGGTTGCTTGATATTTTGAACTATGTTTTTGCTTTATTCACTATTTTAAAAAGAAATTTTAAATTCCCTGTTCATTATTTGGACTGACTTATTGTAATATTTTTTTTTGTTCTAGGTATATCCAGTAACGTCAAATCTGCCCACATCAAAATGTCAGAAAGAAGGGGTACAAAAGCATTAGAAACGTGGTGTCGTCGATTAACCGATGGCTACCCCGGTGTCAAAATCGAAAATATGACTACATCTTGGCGAAATGGTCTGGCATTTTGCGCCATTATACATCACTTCAGACCGGACCTAATGTAAGTACTACATACATAATACATAAAATCACGCGTGTCCCACGTAGTGGGTTCGCATAAATCCGATAACAATAAGAATAACATCAACATCATACAACAAATACTTACTCTTAAACATATTAAAGTGACCGATTTTCGGTAGCGAAATACCGCATCCGGATCACAATAATAGTTAGGAAACAATCATCCTTCGCCACACATTCCTATCTAAGCAAACTTCTTTCGCCTCGGCCACACTCATAATCGCATTCATACATGCTCTTCTTCTCTTCACACTTGGAAACGCTCTCTCTTTAAGCACCCTACCAATCACATCCATCCACTTACACACTGGTCGGCCACACAATCGAAAACCCTCTACTTTACCAAGATATATACGCTTAACAAGCCGTTCACTCACCATTCTCTCCACATGCCCAAACCATCTCAACTGACTCACACCAACTCTCTTAATCACATTGTTCCTAACCATACATTCTTCATACACCAAATTATTCCTCACGCGATCCCGTCTGACATATACCCACATACACCACGTAAATACCTCATTTCCACGGCAGTCACTCTCTTTTTATGCTTCCCCGTAAGTACTAAATAATTTTATATAATTCCAGGCATTACTTATAAATTTGTTGTACTCGTAATTACTTTTATTACTTTTATATTTAATAAATTGTTTAGTATTTATTATAATCTTCAGTGATTATAAGTTAAGTGTTGCTGGGACTGCTATGTGAAAGTTTAAAATTTAAAAAGAATTGCGCCACCGCCGCCATGTACCCAGAGGTGCCTTTTCGGCCATGCGCAGTGAAAATGCAGAGCCCGATAATTAGCTGAGTGTCGCTACTGCTTACTTTCCTATACTGCAAATTACACCAGCTACTATGAATCTGTTTGATAATTAAGTTTAAACCTGTATATTTTTGGTATTTATTTATTTATTTAGTTACAACCACCCAACAGACCTAGCCCAAATAAAGGGTAGTAAAGACAACAAATTTAACAATATTTGGTGATATAGTTTGAGAATTTTCTAAACTCTAACTGGAAGATATCAACCTTAGAGAACTTAATAGTGTAAATATGACACATTCTATAAATAGGTGACATCATAAGGCAGTTAGTTCTAGCGCAGGTAGATAAAAGGTGAAGGTGTTTCTGGTTCTAGTAGAAGGAGCGTGGAAATTAAAACACGAAAGAGAACGGAGATCATCAATACAGCCATTGATAAGTTTAGACAAGTGTAAAACATGACCATTTTCTCGACGTACAAAAAGGCTTTTTAGATTGAAAATAGACAGAAGGTCATAGTAAGAAATGGAGTAGTCAGGGTAGACGTGAAACGTTTTTAATTTTTTTTTGAACTGATTCTATGAGATCCTGATCTACCTCATAAATCGGGTTCCAAATGATATTGCAATATTTTAATTTGGTCCGTACCTATGATTGGTAAAGGGAATGTATAGCAACTACGAAGGTCATTCAATAAGTAAAGAGACAAATTCTATAATTTTAAAACTATTCAATGAATGTGTACAATCTTTTCAGGGGTGTTAGTTCGCAACCTTGGGATATGCTCTGATCAGCTGTTTTATCATTTTGTCAACATAACCTCAAAATTTTCAGTTCACCATGGCAAGTCCACTAGAAGATTGCACCTTAGAAGAGCAACGCTCAGTCATTAGATTTTTAGTCGCAGAAGGTGTAAAACCAAGTGAATTTTTTTCTAGAATGTTAATACAGTACGGTAAAAGTTGTATGAACCGTGCGAATTTTTACAAGTGGGTTGATCGGTTTAAAAGTGGCCGAACAAGTGTAGGTGATGAACCCCGATGTGGACGTCCAGTGGAAGTTTCTGGTCCCTCGTTGGAATCTATTGCGATTTCCTTGAATATCAGCAAACTATCAATAGCCAATACTACTCTGAGATGCTAGAACACAAAGTTAGACCAGCTATCAGGAGCAAACGCCGTGGACTCTTGTCAAAAGGAGTCATTCTTCAGCACGATAACGCCCTCCCTCATACAGCCCAGCTGACCCGTGATAAGCTTCAAGAATTGGATTGGGAGGTCTTACCTCATCCTGCCTACAGTCTCGACCTCGCCCCATCTGATTTTTACCTGTTTGGACCACTCAAAGACGCCCTACGTGGAAAAAGATTTGCTAACAATGAGGAAGTTAAGGAAGCGGTGCAAAAGTGGCTTCGGGGTAAATCGAAAGAATTCTTCGCCAAAGGAATTAGGAAGCTGCAAGAAAGATGGGACAAGTGCATAACTGTGGGGGGTGATTATGTTGAAAAATAGGCTTAATTTTGAAAGATTGAAATAAACCGTTTTTGAGCTATACCCATTTGTCTCTTTACATATTGAATGACCCGTAGTTTTTCACACTGCAAGATGTTAGAGGCATCATTGATAAAAATTAAAAAAAGTAATGTGCCTAAATTAGAACCCTGAGGAACTCCAGATGTAGGGATGATAGAAAACTAAAAAAATTGAGTATTCCAATTTCAAAGACAGCTAACGTACATTGCCACAAATTCGAAAGTACAACCAAACCGTGGCTCCTCTAATTTTTGTTTCCTGATCGTTATTGACCTGTAGTCAAGCATAATCGTGCAAGTGCACGTTTTAGCTTGTCCGCTAGGAGGCGTGACGATCAGTGTCGGCAACCTCCGTTATGATAATCAGTGTTACCAACCAACGGTCGATTATACACTAGCACCGACAACGAAGTACACTTAAATTAAAAGGCAATACTTAGCCGATTGTTCCGAGAACACTCTGACCAACAAAAGTGTTGCAAGAACATTGACCATTCTTTATACTTCTTACACTAATATCAAATTATAACCAAAATCTAATCACTTTTTCTTTTGGATGTAAACTTGAGGAATACAAAAAAAAAAAAATTTATGGACTAAAAACTCAACATTGAATTTTTTGACCAAAGACAATACCTTCCTTACCTAAAGGTGACGGAAGGTTGAAACAAGGGAGGTTTCTTACTCTTCGGACTATGAGAGATTTGAGTGTGCAGTACTTTCGACATTCAGAGTACTGTGAACAGTTATAATTATTGTTCAATGTTCTACGGCACGAGCTCATATATGAATGCATGTAAAGAAAATTAATAATATTTAGTTTATTTTCATATATTACGTATTTACACTTTGGCATATAACGATAAATTACTCGTAAATTTACAGCTATAACGTTTACAAATATAAACAAACTATGACCGAGTTCATTACATCTTTACCCAATTTTACATTTCAGCGTTTAGGATTTAGGACGACTACAAAAAATTCATCGCTTAACTAATTGCTTGTCTATTAAATAAATTTATTAATTGATGAAAAAATTGATGTGGCCAGCACAATACCTTCCGTCAATCCTGTGTATTATGTATAAATCCCATACATAAATTGCAAAAGATTCTAAATTTTCAATAAAATTATTTCATAAACAAACTACGAAAATTGCACTTGACACTGATATCTTCTTATTTAGGTTTTCCCATTCGTTAGGGGTCGCTATTTTTACTTCCCTGTACGTAAATAAAGGAAGTATTGTAATCGCGAAAAATTTCGGTTTTCAGATTTCAGCGGAAATATCCATTTTAATCATCCCTGAATCCATTTTGACTAATTTCGTCGTGACGTCTGTACGTACGTACGTATCTCGCATAACTCAAAAACGGTAAGCCGTAGAAAGTTGAAATTTTGTATTTAGGACTGCTATAACATCTAGTTGTGCACCTCCCTTTCTGGTTATTACACAATTTCCAGAAGTGGCACTTTACATGAAGCCTATAATAGATTTTAATGAAAAACTGTTTTAAAATATAATCCAAAACTATTCAAATTTGGTATACAAGACTTTTATGTCAATCGAAATAACATAATAGATTTTGGTTAAAATAGGCTAACCGGAAGTGGTACATTACTTGAAGTTGTTAACAGTTTTTCTTGAATAAAATGATTTTATTTTGATTTTAGAAATAAATGCTTCAAATAAAAGTTTTAGGGAATTAATTTCTGCGTCTAACACATCAAGTATTATTAAATTAGCCCATTGTATAAGCGAGATATGTAAATTTAAAAATTATATACTTTTTTGTTTTTGTAATAAAGCTTGCTATGGATTAGAACAAAAAAAAAAGTTCATGTCAAATTACGTTAAATACGTGCAATTTTATGATTCGTACAATAACAACTATTATATTTTTATTGTGAAATTAGTCATATTCTTTGTTGTAATCAAATATTTCTTTGTTGTAATCAAAACTCTCTTTAAACACTCCCTTTATGGTCGCTATATATCTTACTGTTTTGAAGTTCAAATTAATATTTTGTAATTTATTTATTAAAAAAATATGTATAGTTTAATAAACGTACAAGGAAGTCGTGTGGTGTCCACATCAGATTTTTTATTTTCGTCTTCCACTTATTTCTGTTTTGCGTGTCGTTCTCATTCAATTCCTTTTCTTTCAAATCTTTCGCAATACAGTCCTTCCATCTTATCTTTGATCTTCCTCTGCTTCTTCTTGCCTCATGACATGTTCAAACCAATGTAATCGTCTCTCTTGTGTCTTTCGAAAAACTTCTTAAATTAGAGTTATTTCCCTTAATCTTCTTCCCCAACATTTATCTCAACATCCTCATCTCTGCCACATTCATTAACTTTTCATTGATACTGACATCTGTCAATTTGAATTATCTGAATATATCATCCATGGTTAGCATAGCTGGCTGATTAATGAAATTTAATTTCTTTATAATTCTTTAACTATAGAGAATAATATATTCTTTAAGTTATAACGTTAAATGCGTTTTTCCAGGTCTTCAAATGAGGGCACAATTACAACCAAAATCTAAACACCTCTTTTTTTGGATGCAAACTTGAGGAATACGAAAAAATTATAAATTTTGGAATCGTGGTACAGTGAAACCCCTCTATAGCGGACACCGATGCGACCACAGTTTTTGTCCGTTATAGAGAGGTGTCCGTTTCAGAGGAGTCCCCCCATCATGTAATGTTAGTACCATCTACCTCCTCCCAAACAAATAGATATTGTAAAATTAGAACGATTTCATTATGGTGTTTAGTCACACCTATCTTTTCCTTCAACAATAACGACTTTCGAGGTACTTTGGGAGGAGACATATTTCACAATTATAGACGAACCTATGTACACTCGAACTAAACTGCGACAGTGTCCGCGTCACAAACCTAAGGCCAGCGAGGGGGAAAGGAAGGCGTTTTATAGGAAGAAAGAATTCCTAGTTGTCTAATCAGTCCGGTTGTACAATCCCAATGCCTAGAGATAACAGCACTCAGTGTCCATTATAGAGCGGTTGATTTATGTATAAAATTGTCCGGCTGGGGCGCAGAAAGCTGTCCGTTATAGAGGATGTCCGCTATGGAGGGGTTATATATTCATTGATTCCTCAGTACCTAGGCCGGGACTCAGATAAACCTGTCCATTAAAGGGGTGTCCGCTTTAGAGGGGTGTCCGTTAAGAGGTGGTTCACTGTATTAAAGTTATGCGATCCGAAACTTTCGTCACACACATACACACACGCACACAGACCACATACATCATCGTAAAAATGGTACAATCGTATTACGTACGAGGGTCATTCAATAAGTAAAGAGACAAATGGCTATAGCTCAAAAACGGTTTATTTCAATCTTTCAAAATTAAGGCTATTTTTCAACATAATCACCCCCCACAGTTATGCACTTGTCTCATCTTTCTTGCAGCTTCCTAATTCCCTTGGCGAAGAATTCTTTCGATTTACCCCGAAGCCACTTTTGCACCGCTTCCTTAACTTCCTCATTGTTAGCAAATTATTTTTTCACGTAGGGCGTCTTTGAGTGGTCCAAACAGGTAAAAATCAGATGAGGCGAAATCGGTACTGTAGGCAGGATAAGGTAAGACCTCCCAACCCAATTCTTGAAGCTTATCACGGGTCAGCTGGGCTGTATGAGGGCGGGCGTTATCGTGCTGAAGAATGACTCCTTTTGACAAGAGTCCACGGCGTTTGCTCCTGATAGCTGGTCTAACTTTGTGTTCTAGCATCTCAGAGTAGTATTGGCTATTGATATTTCGCTGATCTTCAAGGAAATCGCAATAGACTGGACCTTGTGAGTCCCAAAAGATGGACGTCCACATCGGGGTTCATCACCTACACTTGTTCGGCCACTTTTAAACCGATCAACTCACTTGTAAAAATTCGCACGGTTCATACAACTTTTACCGTACTGTATTAACATTCTAGAAAAAATTTCACTTGGTTTTACACCTTCTGCGACTAAAAATCTATTGACTGAGCGCTGCTCTTCTAAGGTGCAATCTTCTAGTGGACTTGCCATGGTGAACTGAAAATTTTGAGGTTATGTTGACATAAAATGATGAAACAGCTGATCAGAGCATATCCCAAGGTTGCCAACTAACACCCCTGAAAAGATTGTACACATTCATTGAATAGTTTTAAAATTATAGAATTTGTCTCTTTACTTATTGAATGACCCTCGTATATGGATCCTAAAACATGCTTATTCAATAAAAATTCATCATTGAATTTTTTGACCAGACAATAAAGGTGACAGAAGGTGAAAATAAATAAATTCTTTTTTCTATGACCGAGAGTAAGTCAGTTTGAATGGTATTAAAATTTATTTATTTCCCCGGGAGAGGGGGGGGGGGGCTGCAGCCCCGTAGTCGGCGCCTATGGTAATACATCTAGAGAATTACTACAGTACAATACCGTTACTTTCAAAGTACTAACACAGTATACGTGTGTATTATATCGGTTTGTCTAATTAGGGAAAATATAGAGTCTAACAACTATTATTATCTACTTTCTTTCTACAACTAGATGCGAAAGTAAAAATTTCTAGGCTTGGAAAAATCGATGATTAAGTTTCTAAGTATCAACAGAAATCAATCAATACGTCAGATATCGAATTAATGATTAGTAATTAGAAACTTTAATTAATATGCGTGAAATTAGGCGTGGTTGAATTATTTTAAACTTGGACTAATTTTAAAAGTGTTGATTTGCAATTAGAAACCTTCAATGCCAATTTTTTTTGTCATTAATACTGAGGACATTATCAAGTAGTTCTCTAAACCAAGACAAATAATGATAATGAATAAAATCCTTCCAAAAACCAAATACAATTTATTAATTAAAATGATACATTTTTTTAGTTTTATTTCTGTATATTTATTTAACTACCGACGTTTCGGCAGTGTTAACTACTGCCTTCTAAATAAATAACAAATCAACAAATATACAGGCTGTTTATTAAACATACGGCAAAAATTCAAGGGGTTATTCCCTGGACTATTCTACGAATATTTTGTCCTTTGACGATTTTTGAAAAGACGCTTTGTTTCGAAGATACAGGGCGAAAAAAAAAACTTCGACAAAACCAACAGCAGGCAAGTTATGTGTCAAATGTGTTGAGACGTTTGGCTGTTTGACGTGTATTTTCTGTCCATAATACTTAAACTTTTGTTAGTGAAGTCCTCTTATCATGAATCGCTATACGAACGCCGAGATGACTGACATGCATTTCATTTATGGACTTGCTGATGGCAATTCATTACAAGCTAGGCGAATGTACATTGAACGAGATCGCTGGATTGGTCGAGGTGGACCTCACTTATGGCCTGCTCAATCCCCGGACTTAAACCCCCCGGATTTTTTTCCTATGGGGCCATCTAAAGTCATTAGTTTATTTTACTCCATTGGCAAATTTGGATAATTGCTGGGTGTAACTCCATAAGGAACGACCCTGGTATTTTTGAAAGAGAAGATTGGATTCTTGCATCGTAGCTGGAGGTAGTCATTTTCAACAGTTCTTGTAGATTAAGAAACTTTACACGTAATTTTTGGTATTAAATGTTGTTAATGTCGAAATTATTTTCGCCCTGTATCTTCGAAACAAAGCGGCTTTTCAAAAATCATCAAAGAACAAAATATTCTTAGAATAGTCCAGGGAATAACCCCTTGAATTTTTGCCGTATGTTTAATAAACACCCTGTATAAATAAAAAAATAGCAACAGGTAACCAAGGTGACAATTTAATATAGGGAGCCAAGCACGACTAAGATATAGACCGTCACAATGATTGATATTATTACTCTTGGTTTTGAAAATCTCAATGGCTTCTCTAATTAACCTGTTATTTAGGTGTGTTGGTGTCGCCAGTATCGAATTTTATATGGTGGAATTCTTCCAGGGCATGCACTGCAACTGAAGATTTTTCTGCCTGGTTCAATTTGATCGAACGCTGGTGTTCATTCAATCTTGTAGAAATGGTTTTACCAGTCTGGCCAATGTAAACTTTCTCGCAGACACATGGAATCTGGTAAACCCCTGATGACTGAAGAGGGATTTACCAGATTCCATGTGTCTGCGGGAAAGTTTACATTGGCCAGACTGGTAGAACCATTTCTACAAGATTGAATGAACACCAGCGTTCGATCAGACTGAACCAGCCAGACAAATCTTCAGTTGCAGAGCATGCCCTGGAAGAATTCCACCGTATAAAATTCGAAGATACAAAAATACTGGCGAGACCAACACACCTAAACAACAGGTTAATTAGAGAAGCCATTGAGATTTTTAAAACCAAGAGAAATAATCTCAATCATTGTGACGGTCTAGATCTTAGTCGTGCATGGCTTCCTGTATTAAATATGTTGTAATTGTCACCTTGGTTACCTGTTGCTAATGTTTTGTTATTATTATTTATTTATTTATATTTGTTGTTCATTCCTGAAGAAGGCAGTAGTTAATACTGCCGAAACGTCGGTATTTATATAAATAAACAGAAATAAAACTAAAAACAGGTTGTATCATTTTAATTGAAATATGAGTTCTGAAAGATTTTTTAATAATTTACAATTTATTAATTTTCTTTTCAGAGATTTCGCTTCTTTGACACCATCAAATGTCTACTACAACAACAGTCTAGCTTTCAATATAGCTGAAAGACAACTAGGTGTACCAGCTCTTCTTGATGCTGAGGATATGGTGATGTACGAAATTCCAGACAGACTAAGCATTCTGACGTACCTCTCGCAATTTTACCAAGTTTTTGGAAATCAACCACCTATTGCATCTGGTACGAAGCAAGGTAAGGAAAAATTTATTCTTAAACTATTTTGAGTAGACAAAAGTACACTTTAAAATCTGCTAAAGAAAAAAATAAACTTATTTGCACCTTCAGTTTTCTTTTAAACTTTACCGATAGGGTTTCCAAGGCAGTTTTGTTTACAAATTACTGATCAGTAAGTGATGTGACTGACCGGTAAGTAATGTGACTACCTACCGATCTGGAGGCGGTGAAAATTACATAAATAAAAAATAAATGTACAATTTTTAAAGCTTTAACGATAACAAAACAACGATCATAGCTTACTTAAAAATGACAACCAATTTTTTTAAATGTCAAAATATTTTTAAATAATTCTAAACTTTAATTTGTTATTATTGGAGCGATCATGCAAAAATATAATAAACATTGCGGGTATTAAGTGCTTCTTACCGGTATCGAAAACTAATCCTCAATCGGTAAGGTGCACTTACTGCCCTTAATACTTAAATAACTATAATGTTTCTGTTGCTTCTATAATATGAAATTGAGTTGAAAAAAAACCATGGCCGCTATTTGTCCGATTTGAATTTATTTGGGTATTAACTCTAATGGATGAAGGCTACAGTTACCGACATGTGACCGAGAACCTTAGAATTAATCGTAGTACTATAGAATGAGCTTTAAGGTGGTATGAGGAGACTGGATCCAACTCTTGGAGACACGGAAAAGATAACAAATTTTTAATGAACGGATGTAACAAAAGATTTCGGAAAAATTTCGTTGTCTATAAATTAATTCAAAAAAACTTAGCATCTAGTTGTCATTGAAAACAAATGTTCAATATTGTTTAAATTTTAATATGTCATATCATATTTGTCGAATATTAACATAGTTATGTCGTGCAAACTAGATATTCGAAAAAGTATATACAATTTGGTTGGACGGGTGTCAAAATCTGAAATAGTAAATATATTTAGAAGAAAAAATATTGCTGTTTCGACCATTTATAAAACTATAAGTGAATGTGTGGAAGGCATACCATGTGTAAACCTTCCAAAAAGTAGACGGCTTAAAGCTTCGACTAATGCCCAGTCAAATAGGTTGGTGGAAAGTGTAAAAGACCGGTTGGGAACTTCGACTCGAAAATTGGCTCGCCGACTTCGGGTTTCACACATGACAATCAGCCGAGAACACAGCAGAAATGGACTTAAACATAGGAAGAGAAAGAAGTGTCCAAAATATACAGAAGATCAGTTACGTACAATTCCGATATGTTGCCGTGCATTAAGAAGATATCACTTTACAGCTAACAGAGTTTTGATCATGGACGATGAAAAATATTTCACGTTTTCTAATTCGGAAATTAAAGGTAATGATGGATTTTATATGGATGATATAGAAATGTAAAATATAAAACAAAAAAGAAATTTGGTTTGGTGCGCCATATCAGCGGCAGATATTTCACGTCCTTGTGTTGACATGTGAGGGGTGAGGCGGTTGATGCTAACATTTATACCGAGAGATGCCTCCCGAAACTGGTTGATTTTATTAATACACATCATCCTAATGATAATATTGTATTTTGACCGGATCTAGCATCTTGCCATTACGCTAGAATAACCAGAGATTGGTTAGATGCTCACAACATCCCATTCCAATGTTCCCCAGGCAAGGCCCATTGAAGAATTTTGGTCAATATTAAGTAGAAAGGTTTTCGATAATGGTTGGGAAGCTCAAAATGAAGAACAGCTACGACGTCGAATATTTCAAAAAATTCGCGAAGTAGACAATATCACTGTCCAGAACATGATGCGATATTTTAATCAAAAATTGCGTGCTATTGAAAACAATGGACCTTTATGTATTATTTAAATTATACATTCTGTTAATCATTTATTCTAAAAAAAGTTGCTAATTAAATTATTTGAATACATGATTTCTATATTTTTAAATTTCACCAAAAAAAAATTCCGAAAACTTTTGTACATACGTTACCTGCAATAGACTAATTTAAAAACCATGAAACATGCCGAAAATAAGCAAACTTTGCAAAATAAACGAGGTGTGATAATTTTGACCAGGTGTTTTTATGTTGATATCTACAAACCAACAAAAGCTAAAATAGAAAACTAATAATAGAATGAATTATCATATTATAAATAAATGTGTATAATAATTCACGACATGTCTTCCTATTTTACATATAAGTATACGAGCATCTTCTTCTTCTTTAGGCATATTACATAACCAAAGTATATTCCCATATACATTACACAACCATAAGTTGTGAATCAAGAAAACTACAGACACAGTGTCTCTTATACTTAGTGAAAGTTTGAAATGTTAACGACCCTTTCTGATGCTGAGTAATAATTTTATACCGGGCGTCTACTTGTAATCTCGTATCGGAATACAATGTTCTTTTTACCTCTCGCTAAGAGAGGTATTGGATTCATGTTAAAAATCGCATATCCAGATTTTAATGATTAAACATATTTTAAGGTCCCTACAATCCGATTTTAATATTTTTACGATGATGTGTGTGTGTGGATGTATGTGCGTGTGTATGTGTGTGTGTATATGTATATGTGGGGAGGTTGGAAAGACGATCTCTCAAAAACTATAATACTTATACGGCTATTCTGTAAGATCGTTATGACATAACGAATCGGTAAAACGTTATATCGTCATGACAATAACGAAAATCGTTTAATAGGCTTATTCTGTAAACGATCGTTATGACATTTTTCATTGTTAAATCATTATCATAACGATAATCGTTAAAGTGGTATTCTGTAAACAATAATTTTGGTCTACATAACGAAAAAAAGATACCGATATCGTTATTTCTTAACGATTGGACAAATCATTCGTTATCTAAACGTTTTGTTAATAATTCAGTATTTTAGTTCATGTCAAAATAAAACTGCTATTATGTTGAATAGTGATCTCAAAAAATATTACAGTTTTCTGCAAGGTAATATTAAAATAATTTAATAAGTTTTTATTCATAGCGCCTAGCGCAAGCTTCTCAATTTGTCTACAGATGGTAGTAGTTGCTCTAGCATAACCTACAAAAAGAAAAATAATGGTCCGACAGCTGACAGGTTGACAGCAGAATTAATCTAACCTAGAAGTTTTGTGAGTTATATTGAATTATTTTAGATATTTCAATTAAAATTATAATTTGATTTTAGGAAATAAAGTTCTTAACTTGATCCCAAGGTTATTATTTTTTAAAATGTGTTACATAATACGGATACAAAGATAACGATTATCGTTAAGTAGAGATAACGATTTTCATAATAACGATTTCGTTATGGTAACGATTCGATTTTACAGAATAGGCCTATTAATATGTTTAACTACATACTTCTCAATTGGACAGTAGCAGATTCTTAAAACAAATCTTCTAAATATTATTTTTTGAAAATTTTTGTTCTTGCTTTTATTAAAGAAGAGTAAATTCTCTACCTGATACATATAAATATTTGTAACTGTCCGATAAATGTCTGTCAAAAATCCAGAGTCATTACTAAAGATTTTTTCTGGGAAATACATACATCATATTATTTCTTATTGTATTAATATTAAATATTTAAAATTATAGGTATATACTCTTCAAAAATACTGTTAATCCCGACAATGAATTAGAAACATTTCGAAAAATTAGAAGAGGACAAAATTTCTTAGAATAGAATGAATTTAAAATTAAAAAAATCTAAATATAAAGAATAGATGTAAGTAGAATTTTTGGTGTAGAGTGTAGGTATACAAGTAATGTGAAATACAATAGGACGCGAGCAGTCATGTCACTTTGTTGGCCTTCACAAGCAGATATGGAGGTCCGTATTTTCATTCTAAATTTAGTGATTATCCAATTCCATGTGGTTTATTTTCCTCGATAAGTAAATTCCACACTCCTGGTGACAAATTAACTACGTGAATTTAGAAAATCTTGAAATTTTTAATGAAAAATTCTGACAGTTGACATCTATGTACATAATTACTAATTGTCATTCTGACTCGGGCCTCCATATTTGCTTGTCAAGGTCAACAATGTCACATGACTGCTCGCGCCCTATACTTATGAAACCAAAAACGGAAGTGGCGAGAGATAGTGTGCTGGCCACAACAGATTTTTATTTAATTAGTATAATCAATTTGAAATAAAAATTTATTAATATTTTATACCGTGACGATATATGTATTTATTTATTACATATTTTACAAGTACAGGATACTAAAAAGAAATATTGTTACACTATTACGATAATTAGAAAAATATACATAGTCAATATGTAACGTTCTTGCGTTTATACATAAATTTACGGTATAGTTTTGAAAAAATATATACAGGTTACGATAAATATTTAATATTCACTATGTTTTATGTGTCTGACCATTAATTAATAGCTATTAACGATGATACACAGTCGAAAAAGTTGTTCTTTATATCAAAAACGTATCTTGTGTATAAATACATGGTAACCATGGCGAGTAAAACATCTGATGTGGCCTGTAACTAGATTACCATCCGCCATTTAATTTTGATTCATTGACATATATACATATTTACCAATGCTGGCAAATGTTTTGAGGGTGTTTGATAGTGTTAAAGAAAGAGAAGAAAAGCATGTATGAATGCGACAAAGGATGATTGTTTCGTTATTACGAACACCCGCGAAATCAGGGGACCACCAAATAAGCTATGTATTTGTATGAACCCTCTTTGTTTCATATTTGTGTTGGTAATTCTACATCTACAACAAATAACAAATGAAGATAGAACACCTAAATATAGCCACCTATAGTCAAATTTTTTGACTCTGTCGGGTACAGTAATAAAACTGTAAATGAACTATAAATATCGCAATTATGATAAAGCGGCATATCCTTTACTTTTTGCAGTATAATACTGTTTGGCATCGGCCCATATTTTTGAGCCGCTCTATTCATGCATTGAATCAAACGTCTACCAGGTATGTATAGAAAAACAGCCTTACAGTCCTTTAACATAAATGAATAGAGCGGCTCAAAAATATGGGCCGAAGCCAAACAGTATTATACTACAGAAAGTAAAGGATATGCCGCTTTATCATAATTGCGATATTTATAGTTCATTTATAGTTTTATTACTGTACCCGACAGAGTCAAAAAATTTGACTATACTAAAGATTGATTATCATTTGTCGAGGTGTTAAATATTGCTTGGACTTTAGTTTTATTAAATTGGGTGTTTAATTAGTGTTCATTATAGATTCAGGGCTAACAATAATTTTTGATTATGTTGACGTTTCAATTCTATGTATTTACAGTAGAAAACTCAAAATTATGTTGGAAATAATATTATTCCAACAAACCGTGTGGAATAATTCCGTACGCCGTTTGGAATAATTCCGCACGGCTATCGACGAATCACAATCTATTTCGCCGCATATTAGCGCGGTATATCAAATATTTTGGTGCGGTTGCTATGGTTATGACTCTTTGTTTTATATTTATTTATTTCTGTATTCGCGTTTGACGTCTTAAAGTTTTGAACATTAGAGTTTTACCTCTCGCTAAGAGAGGTATTGGATTCATGCTAATAATCGCATATCCAGATTTTATTGAATAAGCACGTTTTAAGGTCCCTACAATCCGATTTTAACATTTTTACGATGATGTCTGTGTGTGTGTGTGTGTGTGTGTGTGTGTGTGTGTGTGTGTGTGTGTGTGTGTGTGTGTGTGTGTGTGGATGTGTGTGTGTGGGATGTTGGAAGGACGGTTACTCAAAAACTATAAGACTTAAAATTTGTTTAACAACGTATTTCCCAATCGGACATTCATGGGAAGATCTGAAAAGGTTTTGGTAATAATTGGACAACCGGAAGTAGAAGATTCTTGAAAAAAAATCTTCTAAATATTATTTTTTGAAAATTTTTCGTGGTAATATTAAAGAAAATTAACTTCTCTATCTGATACATTTAAATATTTTATTATATATTCCATAGATTTAGAGATAAAAGAAGTATAATATATAAAATAATCTGTTGTAATAAATTTGACAGCCGAAAGAATGCCATGAAAAATAGTTGATAATTTAAATTATTTGTAACTGACAGATAAATGTCAGTGTCAGAAATAATGAGTAATGAATTAAAAATGTACTAAGAATCCCTTAGTTCTTGATCTGTGACTATTATGGAGATGACAAGTCTAGGTTGAAGGACTTAAATTTGTTTCAAACATTATGGGACAATGTACACCAGTACTGTAGACTAGAGTAACTTTGAATTGCGAAAAAGCTATCAAATTCTTCTCAAGTAAGTTGTAAATATTGACAAAATCGGAGTGCAATCTATCCGTCACTTTATTAAAGGGAATTAAGGTTATTTAGATATAACAAGTATGAAAAAATAAAATGTAAAAGAAGATATATAAGAATAGATGCACAATCCAGATATATACATTTTAGACCGCCCAAAATTAATGTTTTTACTAGAAGAATATGAAGAGAAAGTAAACAAAGTTGTTGGAATTGAAAATTGCTGTTACCAGCCTAATATTTATATATGGTAAACTCTACTTTGTAATTTATTGTAACATAATTTATGGTAAAATATCTTCATGTTGAGACATGCTATTATTGAATAATAAAGAAGTTTATACGTCATATATTTATATGAATATATTATTTGTATTTATAAAAATAATCTTTGCTTTATGCATACAGCCAGGTAAAATATACGGCGAGAGGTTATGTGCTGGCCACATCAGATTTTTTTGTTAAGTTTTACAGGTTTTTGGAGTTGTCCAGAGTAATAAGTTTATCTAAATAATAATATATTACTTAGAAAATTAACTGAAGACATTTTATAGAAAAACATATAAAGTAGAAATGAAGATATAGATATGGAGTGTACGTCACCAGAAATAAGGGAACTTGCTAATGGTACAGGGAGTCAGTTATTACCAAATAAATCAAAAGAAAAATATGACTGATAGATTGTACCGGATGCGGTATTTCTGTACCGAAAATCGTAGCCTTTGTCAATGAGCAATTATATATTCCTCATTTATATTATAGGAAGTATATACTATAGAGAGAAATCTTTAAATTATAAAGAACACGTCTGACAACTTTTAATAATTAAAAATAAAAACTTGATAGATTTTCGAGAAAGTTTTGCTAGTGCATTAGTCTAGATTTCTACAAATTTGTCCTTTTCTGCAAGATAGAACTTGTCAATTGGTCTATATCTCTCCGTTCGAATTAAAAATGTTAATTAATGTAGCTGTTAATGACAAAATAAAAGACGTTTATCAATAAGAAAGTTGTTTGTAACCTTTGAAACTTTCTCAAATTAGCCATTTAACTGAATTGGCAATTTGGCATATGTTATTAGTATAAATTTGAAGTCTATTTTTATATACTTTCGTTTTTACAAATATTAAAAAATCTGATGTGGCCAGCACAATACGTTCCGTCAATCCTGTGTATTATGTACAAATTCCATACATAAATTTTCTTGCAAAAGATTCTAAATTTTTGGTATTATGTGATTCCCTTTCTCGGCAACTGAATTCCATACTCCTGATAACAAACAAACCACATGAAATAAGAAAATTATAAAATTTTGAATGAAAAATTATAACTCTTGTCAGTTATGGACATAATTAATTGCTGTCACTTTGACACGGGTCCACATATCTGTTTGCCAAAGTCAGCAAAGTCATGTCACTGCACGCGCCCTATACATAATTTTTTTTGCAAAAGATCCTATATTTCCAGTAAAGTTATTTCATAAACAAACTATGCAAATTGCACTTGACACTGACATTTTCTTCTTCTTTAGTTTTTCCCATTCGCTAGGGGGTCGCTATTTTTTATTTTCTTCTTCCACTCATTTTTGTTTTGCATGTCGTCCTCATTCAGTTCCTTTTCTCTCAAGTCTTCTGCAATACAGTCTTTTCATCTTATATTTGGTCTTCCTATGTTTCTTCCACCTTCTATTAATATATTCATCTCTCCTCATGACATGTTCAAACCAATATAATCGTCTCTCTTATATCTAGAAAATTCTAACACTAGCGTTACTTCCCTTATTCTTTCATTTAATTACTTGCTTTTTATTGATACTGACATCTGTCAATTTGAATTACCTGAATATATTAGCAGTTTCCATGGTTAAGTTAGCATAGCTGGCTGAATTATGAAATTTATATGATTTTTTTATCTTTATTATTCTTTAACTCTATATCTGTTGAATATGAAATATAAAATGCAATCAAATCGTATAGAGAATAATATATTCTTTAAGTTATAATAACATTTAACTGAGTTTTTCAAGAAAAACTGTTAAAATCTTCAAATGAGGGTACTTCCGGTTGACCAATTATAACCAAAATCTAATCAAATCTGCATATGGTTGTAAGGAAGAGGAATACGCAAGAATTGTAATTTTTGGAATTCTAGTATTGGAGATATCGTTGACGACTCGGCGGTCACACACACACATACACACACACGCACACACTAACACACATACAGACATCATTGTAATAATAGTAAAATCGTATTGTAAAGACCCTAAAACGTGCTTATTCAATGAAAACTCACCACCGAATTTTTTGACCAAAGACAATACCTTCCTTACCTAGAGGTGACGGAAGGTAAAAAACAAAATTGTATATAAAGGTACCCTAAAAAATGCATGCCAATACTATTACAGAAGGTCGTTAGATGGATAAATAAATCTAAATGTTCTATAAAGCTGTCTAATGCTACAAGATTTTAAAGTATATACTTAACAATATATACGTACGTTACGTAAGAGCATTGCGTAGGTTTTCAACCTAGTATAGAAATTTATCCTGTTCTAGTTCGAACCCATAAAAATAAATCATAGTTGTTGCTAGTATATAGAAAATGACAGCTTGAACCGTAGATTGTAGATGATAATAATTGCAACATACAATAATACAATTTGCAAACTTAAATAATACAAGGAAATAAGTCCTCGAAGAATGGTTCAAAAATTGACAGTTAACAAAACAAAAAAATTCCAACCTTTTTGAAGTTCTTGTAGATAGTTGGCATTGGAAATCTGAAAAGAAAAATAAGTATTAATAATAATTATATACTTAAACAATAACGTATGATTCAAAACTGCCAAAGGTGTCAAATTAATTACTGGAGATCTGAAAAACTATCAATCTATATATCATACTTTGAAAATGCTCTCTAGAACTTCCATGTAGAAATCTTATATTTTTTGGAACATGATTTTGACTTGACCTCTTCTTGAATACAAGTAGAGCTACTTGTTATAAAAGATAACTGATTGTCAAGAGCAAGATCAAAAGGTTACAAGTGTATATAAAATATAATTGTATGAAACTAGAAGTTCTTGTTTTACGACAAATATGGATAAGACTTAACTGTAGTCACTGTCTAGGATTTCTAAGTTTAACATTAAAATAGAAATATGTACAATAATAATATTTATTTTTGCCAGTTGATCAATATACGTCATGTATATTGATATGGCACGTCAAAGAAATACAATAAATGAAATACGAATTTGTAAACAAAAATAAAAAAATCTGTTGTGGCCAGCACAATACCTTCCGTCAATCCTGTGTATAATATATAAATTCTATACATAATTTTTCTTGCAAAAGATTCTAAATTTGCAGTAAAATTATTTCATACACAAACTATTCAAAATGCACTTGACACTGACATCTTCTTCTTCTTTAGCTTTTCCCATTCGTTAGAGGTCCCTATTTTTGCGTGTAGTTATCATTCAGTTCATTTTTTCTCAAGTCTTCCGCAATACAGTCCTTCCATCTTATCTTTGGTCTTCCTCTGTTTCTTCAACATCCTATTACTAAACTATTCATTCTTGTTCTAATATAATTCTTCATTTCTCCTTATGACATGCTCAAACCAATGTAATCATCTTTCTTTTATCTTTCTAGAAACTTGTAATATTAGAGTTATTTTCTTACCGTATCTTTCCGTGTTTTCCCCAACATCTACTTCAACATCCTCATCTCTGCCACATTAATTTACTTTTTATTGATACTGACATCTGTCAATTTGAAAATAGTTTCCATGTTTAGCATAGCTGGCTGAATTATAAAATTTAATTTCTCTAAAATTCTTTAACTCTGTATCTATTGAATATGAAGTATAAAATGTAATAAAATCGTATAGAGAATAATAAATTCTTTAAGTTATAATAACGTTAAATGTCAATAAATCAAATTTAACTGTTAAATCTTCAAATGAGGCTACTTCCGGTTCACCAATTATAACCAAAATCTAATCACTTGTTCTTCTGGATGTAAACTTGAGGAATACGAAAAAAATATAATTTTTGGAATCGTGGTATTGAAGTTATGGGATCCGGAACTTTTGTCACACACACACAGATACACATACATACAGACATCATCGTAAAAATGGTAAAATCGTATTATAGGGACCCTAAAACATGCTTATTCAGTAAAAACTCATTATTGAATTTTTTGACCAAAGACAATACCTTCCTTACCTAAAGGTGACGGAATAAATATATTATCACGGCATATTACCCATTGCTGACGTGCTAATCTGCTTTGTATACAGATTTCGGTAATGATAATGACATATTTGTATCGTGTGGGCGTTTACCAAGCGTCACCTCACGGGTACTCATTTTTGGCGTGGAGAGTGCATAACAGGGGTCAGTTTTGTGCCATTTAAAATTCGAAATATTTGATAGTAGGAATTGAATCCGGTTCCCTAGGTTCGCGACCAGACACTCAAGCACGCGGCCATGAGACCCCATATGTATATGTATTTAAATTAATAAAATTTAAATGGCGGGAGGTTTTGTGTTGGTCACATCAGATTTTTAAGTTAACAATATTAAATATTTTGCTTTAATCTTACATATCTCATATTTCAATATAATATAAAGTAAAGTAATCGAATACAGCATATTAGTCACCTGTACAGGATTTGATTTACATGGCTCAAATTTCTGATCTGTATATAAACCTTTACAAAAATAATACCCAGGAAATGGAGGGTTATATTACAATATCCGCAATTTAAAAGTACTGAAACCATACATTATTTGAAATATAATATGATTGACAATCCAAAAATGTTTTATTTATCTTATTGCACAAATCGGAAAAATCAGCAGAACGTCAAAAAACTGTGATGTGGCCAGCACAATACCTTCCGTCAATCCTGTGTATTATGTAGAAATTCCATACATAAATTTTCTTGTAAAAGATTATAAATTTTTGTGATTCCCCTTCTCGGCAACTGAATTCCATACTCCTGATAACAAACAAACCACATGAAATAAGAAAATTATGAAATTTTGAATGAAAAATTATAACACTTGTCAATTATGGACATAATCAATTGCTGTCATTTTGACACGGGTCCCCATATCTGCTTGCCAAAGTATGCAAAGTCATGTCACTGCACGCGCCCTATACATAAATTTTCTTGCAAAAGATCCTATATTTCCAGTAAAGTTATTTCATAACCAAACTATGCAAATTGCACTTGACACTGACATCTTCTTCTTTAGTTTTTCCCATTCGTTAGAGGGGTCGCTATTTTTTATTTTCTTCATCCACTCATTTTTGTTTTGCGTGTCGTCCTCATTCAGTTCCTTATCTCTCAAGTCTTCTGCTATTGCAGTCTTTTCATCGTATATTTGGTCTTCCTATGTTTCTTCTAGTATTGGAGATATCGTGCACGAAAGGCGGTCCACACACACACACACACACACGCACACACGAACACACACACACACACACACACACACACACACACACACACACACACACACACACACACACACACATACAGACATCATCGTAAAAATAGTAAAATCGTATTGTAAAGACCCTAAAACGTGCTTATTCAATGAAAACTCACCACCGAATTTTTTGACCAAAGACAATACCTTCCTTACCTATAGGTGACGGAAGGTAAAAATCTGATGTGGCGAACACAATACCTCCCGTTGAATTTAATTTTTATTCATGTAAATACTTAAAATTTAATTAAATTTAAATACCGGGTTCGATCCCCACGCCAGTAATAAGTACCCGTGAGGTGACGCCTAGTAAACGTCCGCACGGACAAATATGTCATCATCGTTGCCGAAATCTGTGTACGAAACAGATTGGCACACCCAGCAATAGGTAATATGCCATGATGATATATTTATTTTTAATAATTTTCCATTCTTACCTTCTGTCATCTATAGGTGAAGAAGGTATTGTTTTTGGTGCCTACAATACGAATTTTTCGATGATGTCTGTGTGTGTATGTGTGTGTGACAAAATTTCTCCTTCGATAACTCCAATACTACAATTCCAAAAATTATAATTCTTTCATATTCCTCTTTCGTACGTCCATGTGAAGAGTTGATTAGATTTTGGTTATGATTTTGCCATTTAAAATTCGAATTATTTGGCGTTGGTCGGGATCGAACCCGGTTTCCTAGATTCACGACCAGACACTCAGGCATGCGGCCACGAGACCGCATTTATTATTTTTAAGTAATAAGTAATTTATAAACAGTTGAAATTTTTGTTTTTACCTTCCGTCACCTTTAGGTAAGGAAGGTATTGTCTTTGGTCAAAAAAATCAATGATGAGTTTTTACTGAATAAGCATGTTTTAGGGTCCATATAATACGATTTTACCAATTTTACGATGATGTCTGTATGTATGTGTGTCTGTGTGACAAAAGTTCCGGATCCCATAACTTCAATACCACGATTCCAAAAATTATAATTTTTTCGTATTCCTCAAGTATACATCCAGAAGAACAAGTGATTAGATTTTGGTTATAATTGGTGAACCGGAAGTACCCTCATTTGAAGATTTAACAGTTAAATTTACAGAGTTAAAGAATTTTATAGAAATTAAATTTTATAATTCAGCCAGCTATGCCAAACATGGAAACTATTAATATGTTCATATAATTCAAATTGCCAGATGTCAGTATCAATAAAAAGTAAATTAATGTGGCAGATATGAGGATGTTGAAGTAGATATTGGGGAAGACACGGAAAGATACGGTAAGAAAATAACTCTAGTGTTACAAGTTTTTAGGAAGATACAAGAAAGACGATTACATTGGTTTGAACATGTCATGAGGAGAAATAAAGAATTATATTGGAACAACAATGAATAGTTTAGTAATAGGATGTTGGAGAAACAGAGGAAGACCAAAGATAAGATGGAAGGACTGTATTGCGGAAGACTTGAGAGAAAAGGAACTGAATGGACACGCAAAAATAGCGACCCCTAACGAATGGGAAAAGCTAAAGAAGATGTCAGTGTCAAGTGCAATTTGGATAGTTTTTTTTTGCAAGAAAAATTATGTATGGAATTTATAAATTATACACAGGATTGACGGAAGGTATTGTGCTGGCCACAACAGATGTTTTAATTAATCAAAAAGGATTGTTAACCCTTGTTCTATAGTGAACACGAATTAAACACCCATATTTAACAAAACTGAAGACCAAGCACTGTAGTTTGTATAATAATGAACGTAAGTTTTCTATAATGTATGTGTGAGTAGTTTGTGAATTCGTTTATAAAACCGACACCGACGTTTGTTAAATCTATGTGAAAGTTAAGGTCGATGTCCTACTCTTTTTGCAGTAGACATTCTACTAGTAGAATTAACATTCGACTCCTGTTAATATTTATTTCAATAATGTCTTCTTAATAGAAGAGTGATTCATCTTTTAATGTCCATGACACAAATTATTAATAGAGAGAGGAAGTTAATTTTAATTTAAATGATTTTGAAATCATTATTGTTTACCTCCCGCTATCCTTGGTAAGGGAGGTACAGTAAAAATTTTGAAAGATGTCCGATCAAGGTTATCTGTATCACGAACGAATTAACAAATAGGCATACATTTATCTCTTTCTTTTACAAAGGCTATAAGAATGTGAGATAAGGATGGATATAACACGCTTGTCTTTCAAAAATTCATAATGTTTCGACTAAGTTAGGACACTAAAACGATGCTCGTTGTTGATAATACTTTCGCTGTAACGTAAGTTGATATATTAATTCAGATACAATATCTGGATTCATAGCCGTACGTATAACGTAATTCTCTGTCAGAGTGACTGACACTGACATGGTGTCATTATCTTATTTTTAACATATTTGGTTTTACATTTGCTTATAAACTTACTGTCAAAATAAAAGATGTCAAAATTTTTAAAAAACCTTCAAATAAACCCTACTTCAAAAAAAAGATAAACAACTTTTCCTAATAATTTTTTTGTCTAAACCCTTTCAATTTGCCAAAAATCAAGTGACCTACTTATTATCGTAACCTACCTTGTGTTGTCGAAATTTTAGCTAAAAACCAAGGTGCCGTTGATATTTCGTCCCTGCTTTTTTCAACACACTTCAAACACACAAACATAGTCCAAATTTTGTCCAAATAAACTTGTAACACTGATAAACTTTAATACTTGTCACTAATAACATTTGGTATTATCGTTTATATGAATTAAACAGTTAATATTATATTTACAAATAAACTAAAACACTAAATACATGTTTGAGGATCTTATTTCATCTTTACACTTATTATCCTTTGTTGAAAACGTCCGTAAAAGGTCCTTAGAGTCTATTTATACAACTTGCAAATGTTTTAACAAAACATAGATCGTAGCCATTTTAATCTATACGTCAAGTTAATTAACAAATATATTAATTTCATTTATTAGATGATTATAAATACCGATAATATATATTTAGCAATAATATTAATAAATATAAACTTTTTTGAAGTTAAATTTTGAAATTTCTTTTTGAAAATTGGGGGGGAAGTTCCAAAAAGACTCTATTTTGTATTGATAGTGACATCTGTAGTCAACAAAAGTGTATTACATACGTGAAAATTTTATAAAATATTTATAATTATTTTTATGTATCCTGAGATATTATATTTTACAATTGTTTTTAATAAAATATTTTTTGTATGACAAACATAGTCGAAATATAGCTAAACTAGCTAGAAAATTAATTTTCTCAAAATTGTTAATACTAATTCAATACTACTACTGTACTCTATAGTGAAAATCGAGAACTATTATTGTTTATTGTTGTGTTGTAAAAAGTACGTTGTATCGTGTAAATAGGCGAAAATCAATAATAACAATTTTTCAAATTGACCAATCATATTTCTAGAAATTTTGTGGTATTATTTGTTTAAAATTTCCAGTGCAGACGCCTTCTTTAAGGGGCCTGTTTATACGATGCCCCTAAATGCTCATATAAACAATACATGGCAAAAAAATTGTATCGACAGGCATGGAATAGATCATTTGTGACGTCACGCGATCAAAAATTCAATAAAATTGGTTATGCGCAGTGCACTAAATTTAAATTATATGGAATTTTTGTGTGGTATTTGAACATAGCAATAAAAAATACGAAAAATAGACTTTTGACATATTTTTAGGGAATATATATAAATAGTAAGTTTTCCATAATTTCTAAGTTATTAATTAATCATTAATTATTATTATTATTATTATATATTTGAAAAAAAAAATAACTCCAGCCCTTTTTGAAACGAAGTATTTATAGACATACGAATTTCCCGGGTTTAAACCCCAGTGATGTGCATAAATTTTCATAAAAATCTTTCTTCGTAGTTACTATTTCACTATTGTTTATTTCAATGGGGACAAGTCTATTGAATTACGGCAATTAGTTTCGTATTTAGCTAACAGTTCTTTAATGCTCCTTTTAACTTCTCGACGGCACTAAATCATTTATTTTTCTATTCGCCTTTTTCTATGTAATTCACAACTTTACGCCAAGTAAAAGGCGATGTAAGTACAGTTACTTCTAGCATAAACGGAACGGTATACATTAACCGGTTACAGATTACAAAAATAAAAGTATTCTATGATTTTAAGCGCTGTATTGTAGTCTTCATGGTCGTGGTGCTTCAATGGTTTTATAAGCAACAAAATTATGAACTTAAATTAAATAAAGATGGCCGTGTTTTTCCGCAAGGTGCAACTTTCTCCAGAAACCTAGCATTTTGGGCAACAGCTCTGTTCCTTCGGGCTGCGATTTGCAAACTAAATGATTAACAAGAAGTATGTTTTTACCTTCCGTCACCTTTAGGTAAGGAAGGTATTGTCTTTGGTCAAAAAATTCAATGATGTGTTTTTAGTGAATAAGCATGTTTTAGGGTCCCTATAATACGATTTTACCATTTTTACGATGATGTCTGTATGAATGTATATATGCGTGTGTTCCAAAAATTGTATTTTTATCGTATTCCTCAAGTTACATCCAGAAGAACAACTGATTAGATTTTGGTTATAATTGGTGAACCGGTAACGTTATTATAACTTACACGATTTGATTATATTTTATACTTCATATTCAATAGATATATAGAGTTAAAGAATTTTAAAAATATTAAATTTTATAAATCAGCCAGCTATGCTAAACATGGAAACTACTAATATATTTCATATAATTCAAATTGACAGATGTCATTATCAATAAAAAGTAAATTAATGTGGCAGAGATGTGGATGTTGAAATAGATATTAGGAAAGACACGGAAAGATAGGTAAGGAAATAACCCTAGTGTTACAAGTTTCTAGAAAGATACAAGCGAGATGATTACATTGGTTTGAAAATGTCATGAGGAGAAATGAAGAATATATTGGATGAATGCTTAGTAAAAAGGCTGAAGAAACAGACGAAGACCAAAGATAAGATGGAAGGACTGTATTGCGGACGACTTGAAAGAAAAGGAACTGAATGAGAACGACACGTAAAACAGAAATAAGTGGAAGAAGAAAATAAAAAATAGCGACCCCTAACGAATGGGGCAATCTAATGAAGAAGAAGATGTTAGTGTGAAATGCAATTTGCAAGAAAATTTATGTATGGAATTTATACATAATACATAGGATTGACGGAAGGTATTGTGCTGGCTACACAGATTTTTTCATTTCCTTTGACCCACCATATTTTTGAAATTAAAGAAAATATGTTACATAAAATATATGTTTTAAGTAAACATTCTTCATATTCCTTACCAAGAACATATTTACCGCTCGCTAAGAGAGGTATTGCATTCACGCTAAAAATCGCATATCCAGATTTTTATGAATTAGCAGGTTTTAAGGTCCCTACAATCCGATTTAATATTTTTACGATGATTTCTGTGTGTGTGGATGTATATATATGTTACAGTTAAAGTATACATTTCAGTCAGTGCATACACTGTCTAGTTTTTTGTCTCTAATTCATGAACGGCTCGGCCGATTTTAATTTTCTTTGCTTTAAAATATTGAGAATTTTACAACCTTTAAAATAATGTATCACACATGGGGTAGTGCCATTTAAAATTTTGGGGTGGGGGTAGCTGGAGGGGAGGGTGAAAGTTTCCCAACTGATTGGAACAGGTTATTAAATGTCCCCCTCCAAAATAACATTGACCTGTTTTAGTGATTTTTGATAATTTTAAAGAGTTATTCAAGGTGGGAAGTTTTCAAATGATCACCCGGTATATATATATATGTGTGTGTGTGTGTATGTTCGAAAGACTATTTCTCAAAATCTATAGTATGTATTTCTCAATCGGACATTACTGGGAAGATCTGAAACGGTTTTGGTAATAATTGGACAACCGGAAGCAGCAGATTCTTAAAAAAATCTTCTAAATATTATTTTTTGAATTTTTTGTTCTTGCTAGTATTAAAGAAGAGTAAATTCTCCATTTGGTTAGTTCTATCACCGGTTAAGCTTATTTAAATAACATATTAATAACATTTTTTACAGTTCATGGATGAATCCATAGATTTTGTGAACTAATTTTGTTTTTCTTTTCTAGGGCCATCGCAAAGAATTGTCCCTAAAAGACCTGCCCTTAGCGCAGATCGAGGGATAATTAGCCCTTCTTCTACCAGCCCTCCTACAAAGGTAATAGCTTTTTTTTTTCATGAAATATATCAACCTTTAAATATGTTCCTTGGTCTGCTGTTTTCACGCAAACTCATACAAACTTTGCGCTTTATATCGATGTTGATACTGAAAATTATATTACACACTATGCAGGTGATTAAAAAATAGGGATTAAATTTTTCACACTATTAAATAATTAAACTATAAGTCCACATTTAATAATAAATAATTATTTGTCCCTATTAGATTGAGAGCTAGTGCTTGTGTATCATAGAAAAAGAAGACGATCTACCCAGCTATGGGTCATGACCCAGAACTTTTTAAAATAATCTGATGTGGCCAGCACAATACCTTCCGTCAATCCTATGTATTATTTACAAATTCCATACATAAATTTTCTTGCAAATGATTCTAAATTTCCAGTAAAATTATTTCATAAACAAACTATGAAAATGACACTTGACACGGACATCTTCTTCTTCTTTAGCTTTTCTCATTTGCTAAATGTTTTTAAAATATATATGTTAATATTACATATATCCTTAAGAAATACCGCTAATACTGTGAATGAATTGAAGAAGAGATACAGTTTCAATTATTTGTGTGTACAAGAAATGTTAAATTCGTTACTTATAGGGCGCGAGCAGTCATGTGGCCTTGTTATGAGGAACCGTGTTAGAATGACGGCTAGTAGTTATTCACATCCACATGGACTTCGAAAATCATGATGTTTTGAATGAAAAATTATAATACTTGACACTAGCTGTCATTCTGACACGGGCCCCCATATCTGCTTACCAACAGAGTCACAGGACTGTTCGCGCCCTATGCAACATAAAATGAAAATGGCGAGAGGTATTGTGCTGGCCACAACAGATAGAAAATCGTTTCCCACAGTATTTAAAGTATTTGGAAAACCATAATATATTTTTCACGTAGCACTATCCCTATTTGTCAATCACCTGTACCTACGACTGTCAGATTTTTTATGTAACGTTATTGTTTTGTTCCCTGACCATTTTCCGCGAATGTAATCTCCCACATCCGGCAATGCGAACGATAAAGACAGCATGATAATGACTCATTTTGTATCATCTGTCTTTATTTAACTTTCATGAGTAATGAGTGTGACACACTTTGACTTTGCTTCATTTAACAAAAGTAGTAACATTATCTAGTAAGCCTTGGAAACATGTGAAACTGTGAGAAAAATTCATTTGTTTTGCGTACTTTGAAGAAGTGAAAACAAAAGTTTTGTGGAGTGACTTGTTTTTGGATTTTAGTGATGTATATTAAAAATATATTTAAATATATAATAATAAAATATTAGTCACAATATAATGCCATGAATGAAATATTAGCTCGGTTAATATTATTAATAATTTTATCTGTGATTTCTTTAATTTATTTGAAATTTAAATATGGTCAATTTGTTATAATAATAGAAATAAATTTTTATGAGTGTATTCCACCTTTAATAGTATTATTTATAATAATACCATTATTTGTGTTGTGTTTAGAATGCTTTACCTACATTCGAGGTACTTTTAATATTTATATTTACATATTTTTGTAAATAAAATAAATTTAATGTTATGTTAAAAATACAAATAATACAAGGTGTTTCATAATTAAACAACAAAACATAAAATATTTAATTTTATTCTTACGAGGCTTGTTAAAAAAATAAGGTCTTTTTATTTTTTTCGAAAAATATTTATTCATCAATATATCTATTTTGTTCCCTTCAAAGTAATCCTCCTCAGATATAATACACTTGTGCCAGCGCTTTTTCCAATCCTCGAAGCACTTTTGATAAGCGCTTTTTGGTATGGCCTTAAGTACTACCAGCAATGCGGTCTTTATCGCCTCAATCGTGACAAATCGCCGTTCTTTCATGGGTCTTTTCAGTTTTGGGAACAGGAAAACGTCGCAGGGGGACAAGTCCGGTGAATACGGTGGATGAGGCGTGATTACGGAGTTATTTTTAGCCAAAAAATCACGAACAAGCATTGTTTTACCACAAATCTGGGCGTTTTCTTCATATTGTTTAACGCAAACGGCGCATATCTTGAAGGTAATATTCCTTATTGACCGTACGACCTTTTGGCAAGAACTCATGATGCACCACTCCGTTATAATCGAAGAGAGAGCAAAATTTTCACATTTGACCGTACTTGGCGTGTTTTTTTCGGCCTTCTGTGAAGAGCTTGTACCACTTATAAACAGTTTTTTTGCTCAAACTATATTCGCCAAATGACACAGTCAACATTTCAAGTGCGTTGGAGCACTTAATTTTATTTTCACACAAAATTTAATACAGATTCTTTGATCCATTTTTTTCGATTGCAAAAAATCGCCAAGTACACCAAAATACGTCTAACCTTTATATCTGTCAAAAATAAACTACAAATGCAAAATGGCTAATCATGTCAACATACGAGGTCTGGCTATTAAATAACGAGACTGCTTATGAAAAAGAGTTTTATTTTAAAAATTATTTTATAATCGAATGCTCCCCTTCAATGTACTCCCCTCCCCACGCCACACACCGTTCCATTCGTTTTTTCCATTGGTCAAAGCAATGTTGGAAGTCTTCTTTTGTAAAAGCGTTTAGGAGCTTCACCTCTTCCATCGACTCGAACCGGGTTCCTTTTAAGGCAGACTTGATCTTCGTAAACAGAAAAAAGTCACAGGGTGCTAAATCAGGCGAGTACGGCACGTGTTCGAGCACTGGAGTGCCTCTAGCGGCTAAATAGCGCGTTATGGGCAGATGCGTTGTCCTGGTGCAAAATCCACGACTTGTTTTCCCACAACTCCGGCCATTTCTTACAAACCCGTTCTCGCAGTGTTGCCAAAACTTTCAAATAATAAGTTTGGTTTACAGTTTGACCCTCGGGAACCCATTCAGTCATCACGATGCCGTTGATGTCGAAAAAACGATTAGAATGGCTTTAAATCTTGATTTCGACATCCTTGCTTTTTTCATTCTTGGCGATGCAGGAGTTTTCCAGTGCATCGATTGTCGCTTAGTTTCAACATCGTATTGGAATATCCAGGTTTCATCGCAAGTGATGATGTTTTCCAACAATTCAGGCTCTTCATCTAACCTCTCAAGAAAATCTGAGCAGATCTGTTGCGAGCTTTTGGTCAGGGGTCAAATTTGTGGGATCAACTTCGCACAGACTTTCTTCATGTTCAATTCGTCATGTAATTTTTTTCTGACAGTTTTTTTATCGGCGTTTAGAGTCTTAGCAATCATCCGAATGCTCATACGACGATCTCCGCGCACAATTTCATTGATTTTGGTCACTGTTTGCGGAGTTGAAACAGAGACAGTTCGACCTGGACGTTGGTCATCTTCGGTGCTCCCTCGGCCTTTAGAAAATCGTTTATACCATTGGAAAACACGCGCACGAGATAGAGAATTCTCACCATAAGGCCTCTTTCAACAATTTATAGCACTCAGTCGGAGTTTTTTTTAATTTAACGAGAAATTTCACATTGATTCGTTGCTCGAGTTTTTCGTCACACATTGTTATCGGCACGAGAAAAAAACACGTTCGTTTCTAACCTCTATAGAAAAAATACTACTATAGCGACAAAAACGTGTTTTCGTACCGGAATAGTAGACACTTCCAGCTATCCAAAGCTGCATTCGTTTCCGCCCCTGACCCTCTAGGACGCCTTCTGCGCGCGCAGTTTCGTTATTTAATAGCCATACCTTGTATGTTGGAAACATGTGTACCAACGTAACAAACAAAAAAATCGAGAATCTAATGTACGTAGCCAGCGAATTTTTTTTTGAACAAACCTCGTATATGTTTCAAAATATAATTTTAAAGCAGAACATACTATGTATTAATGTTATTTAATAATTTGTTTTTCTTGAATTGTTGGTTAAAACAATTTTTTTTTAGAAAACATATATATCTTGTTATGTGTCATTAGAACGATAAAATGACCGTAATACGAGGCTATAGCTCAAAAACGGTTTATTTCAATCTTTCAAAATTAAGGCTATTTTTCAACATAATCACCCCCCACAGTTATGCACTTGTCCCATCTTTCTTGCAGCTTCCTAATTCCCTTGGCGAAGAATTCTTTCGATTTACCCCGAAGCCACTTTTGCACCGCTTCCTTAACTTCCTCGTTGTTAGCAAATCTTTTTCCACGTAGGGCGTCTTTGAGTGGTCCAAACAGGTAAAAATCAGATGGGGCGAGGTCGGGACTGTAGGTAGGATGAGGTAAGACCTCCCAACCCAATTCTTGAAGCTTATCACGGGTCAGCTGGGCTGTATGAGGGCGGGCGTTATCGTGCTGAAGAATGACTCCTTTTGACAAGAGTCCACGGCGTTTGCTCCTGATAGCTGGTCTAACTTTGTGTTCTAGCATCTCAGAGTAGTATTGGCTATTGATAGTTCCGTCAATCGTCAATCCTCGATTCCAACGAGGGACCAGAAACTTCCACTGGACGTCCACATCGGGGTTCATCACCTACACTTGTTCGGCCACTTTTATACCGATCAACCCACTTGTAAAAATTCGCTCGGTTCATACAACTTTTACCGTACTGTATTAACATTCTAGAAAATATTTCACTTGGTTTTACACCTTCTGCGACTAAAAATCTAATGACTGAGCGCTGCTCTTCTAAGGTGCAATCTTCTAGTGGACTTGCTATGGTGAACTAAAAATTTTGAGGTTATGTTGACATAAAATGATGAAACAGCTGATCAGAGCATATCCCAAGGTTGCCAACTAACACCCCTGAAAAGATTGTACACATTCATTGGATAGTTTTAAAATTATAGAATTTGTCTATTTACTTATTGAATGACCCTCGTATTAATAAAATTGGCGATGAAATTAAAGCGACTGAACCAACTAATGTGGCATGGGGCTTGTATTTTGAATTTTTTTATTTAAATTTTATGTTTTGTTGATGTTCAATTTTAAATCACCTTTCGTACAAAGCGTTAGTCATAGTTGACAATATTTATTTTACTTTAATTATAATTAGATACAACTATGTTCAATATAAATTTTTAGTATCAACATCTACTCATTTTTGCAAATCATATTGCATGAATCTATAATTATTTTCTATTGCTATTATAGAAAATATTATCAACTATATATATTAAAAAAATACTCTTAATTTTGAGTATATAACTCTGTCCTTACCTTAGACAGATCTAAGTAAATATAACATAATATAGACAAATATAGGTACTATATACTGAAGTGGATAGAATACCACTTGGGGGAAGAACCACCACTAAAATTTTATTTTTATTTAGGACGAAGGCTTGGATATAATAGGACAATATAAACCCGAAATATTTTTTTGTTAAGGTAAAAAAATATGCTTTTTTTGTTGCTATAGCAATGCATGAAATCTTAAACTATGGTACAATGGATAGGTCTTAATATTTCTGTTATTGGTGTTGGTTTAATGAGTAAAACAAAAATTACAGTAACTTGACTCAACTTGATAAAATAATTGCGATTGCCATTTGTCAGTTTCTGTAGATATACTAGGAGATATTGATAAGATTTTAACGTAACATAGAAACGACATGCCCTTCAATAATGTTCCGTATAGCGTTAAGCATTAAGATTGCCATTATTTAGTACCTCTAACTCCGCGCGATATATATATATATATATATATATATATATATATATATATATATATATATATATATATATATATACTCACTCATACTCAAGAAGGCCAGGTCAAGGGAGAAAACGAGCAACAAATGCTATCCAAGATCGTTTTTTGATAATGCAGACGTTAAGGGAACGGTTTATTACGGCTCCTAGGCTACAAAATATGCTCGCAAAGGCCCACAATGTTCATATTAGTTCCGTTACCATAAGAAAAAGGTTACATGGTTTTAATATAACCCCAAAAATACCAGCAACAGGACTCCAATTAACCGCAGAGCATCGCAGAGCCAGATTAACGTTTGCTCAGGAACATGTTAACTGGTTACAGGCCGATTGGGCTAATGTTATGTTTAGCGACGAGTCCAGATTTTGCCTTAATAGCAGTGATAGACGGATGCGTGTATACAGACGGCCAGGTGAACGTTATGCGCAATATAACATTGTTCCGACTGTTATGTTTGGTGGAGGTTCGGTTATGGTGTGGGGTGGTATCACTTCAGAGGCTCGCACGCAGTTGGTGGTCATACCAAGAGAGAGCATCACGGCAGCATCTTATATAAAAAACATTTTAGAACCATATGTAATGCCTTTTGCGCCTGTTGGCGGAAACGACTTCATCTTTATGCATGATAATGCAAAACCCCATTCTGCCCGAATGGTGCAACAATATCTTGCTGAAGTGGATATCACCACAATGCAATGGCCAGCCAGAAGTCCGGATCTTAATCCCATAGAACACCTTTGGGACACGATGGGTAAACGACTTAGAGCACTTCCTCGGCGTCCAATCAACCAAGAAGAGCAAAAATTGCAGGAAATTTGGGAAGATATTAACCAGAATGACATTAGAGCATTAATTAGCAGTATGGGTCGTCGCTGCCAGGCAGTTATCCGAGCAAGAGGAGGAAACATTAAATATTAAGTGTTTTAATCGCATGTTAAATTTTGTTAAAAGTGTTTCTCTTCATTTTTCTTACAATTTTATTAAGTTTTTATTGTTTCATTGTCTTAATTCTTACCATAAAAATAAAATTATAAAAATCAATGATTAAAATTTGAAGAAAATAAAAATATTCCAATATTAACTGAGTTTATAAAAGTGATGCGTTAATTTCTTTCGTCAGTGTATATATAAACATAAACAAATGTGATATCAGAATAATTTTTATGATAAACTTCTACTTGTTGAGATTAGAAACTTATCAATACTCCGTGTGTAAGTAATAGTATATCCGACCATAGGTGAAAATTTCTCTTAATTCGCTTGAGCCTATTCTTAAAGTACGGCTCTGTTCTTTTGCTTTCCATAGCAACCTAAATATAATAGCAATCAATAGGCTTATTCTTTTTAAGCATAGACTCCTACAATCAACACTATTTTCATAGCTTTTTTAGCACACTTTGTGTATAGTCAAAATTTTAGCTATTAATTTAATTTATATTATTTATATTAATTCTATATGGTTAAGGTCTATTTATCTAGAGATATATATCAAATAGCAAAATCATGCACCTCAAAAAGTAAGTATTGTAGATATTATATTGATATTTTATTATTTAGTATAGAAGTTCATTTGTTTGATTTATATACTGGGTGAGTCTGGGAAGACGCCCCCCCCCCCCTCCTTTACCTTTCATATTATAAATAATAAATAAAATGGCTTATATAAAAGTTATAGTATTTTACATGTACTATTTGATGGCAGATGTAGATATTTTTCAAATACATTAATAAAAACTAATACATCGTTGAAAAGATGGAATTTACTTGTTGAGGAAAATAAACCACATGGAATTGGAAAATCACTAAATTTAGAATGAGAAATTATGATATTTGACATCTATCTACATAATTACTAGCTATCATTCTGACATGGAGCCCCATATCTGCTTGTGAAGGCCAACAAAGTCACATGACTGCTCGCGCCCTAATGTATATAACATTTCTTATATACTTACACTCTACACCAAAAATTCTACTTATATCTATTCCTTATATTTATATTTTTTAAATTTAAATTCATTCTATGCAGAAATTTTGTCCTCTTTTAATTTTTCGAAATGTTTCCAATTCATTGTCGGAAGTAACAGTATTTCTGAAGGGTATGTGTAATATACCTATAATATTAAATATTTAACTATTAATACATTAAGAAATAATATAATGTATGTACTTCCCAGAAAAAGTCTTCAGTAATGTCTCCGGATTTTTGACACTGACATTTATCTGTCAGTTACAAACAATTTAAATTTTCTACTATTTTCCATGGCATTCTTTCGGCTGTACAATTTATTACAACAGATTATTTTATATATTATAATTATTTTATTTCTAAATCTATAGAATATATAATAAAATATTTAAATGTATCAGATAGAGAATTTAATTTTCTTTAATATTACCAAGAAAAATTTTCAAAAAATAATATTTAGAAGATTTTTCTTGAAGAATCTTCTACTTCCGGTTGTCCAATTGTTACCAAAACCTTTTGAGTAATCGTCCTTCCAACATCCCACATACACACGTACATACACACACACACACAGACATCATCGTAAAATGTTAAAATTGGATTGTAGGGACCTTAAAAAGTGCTTATTCAATAAAATTTGGATATGCGATTGTTAGCATGAATTCAATACCTCTCTTAGCGAGAGGTAAAAATAAAAGTTAATAGTCATATCTTGTAAACCTGACTTTATAAAAAAAAATGTATGTCTGCTATTAAATAGTATATGTATAATAAAACTTTAATATAAGATTTTTTTCTATTAATAAAACTAGACTCACCCTATAAAATATAAATAAAATGAACTAATATATTTCTATTATACTATATAAAACGTTATTATACAATATAGTCCCCCTGGAAAGTATCCAATACTCACGTAGTCCTTTTCCACTCTACAGGTGAGGTCTACAAGCACTGGCAGTGCCAATTCCCGGCGCGATCCATGCGCGAAATGCCTACTTCCGGTTTTTTTGGCGGAAAGGCTTAACGTAGGCACCAAACTCTTCCATAGGACATGTTTCCGGTGTGCCAGATGTCAGCACCAGCTGTCATTAGCCAACTACTATGAAACAGAAACAGATGAGTACTGTTGCGAAACATGTCCAGATGAAGAAGATAGTCCCACAAAGAAAATGAAGAAGTTTGACTCTGGGGACAATATAGGACCCTTGGGGGATACTGACAGTGACAAATTGGACTTTAGAAATACTGTAGAAGGTATGGAAGATCAAAATGTTGACAATATAGGACACATAGGACAATTGGAATATAGTGATAGTTGCAAATTAGATGAAACTAAAAATTTGGAGCCTATGTGCGACAGTTTAAAACGTAATAAATTGGACAAAATAAAAAATCGATCACTTGGTGATGACAACTCTAAATTCGAAGAAGACGAATACAGCGCAAATTTTGAGCAAAATTTAGAAAAAACATCCGATACATATCAGGACGATTCTGTTTTGTCCAAAGCTAGAACGTATTTCTTAAGTTCCCACTTAATAAATGAAGATCCAAGTGAAGAAATTGTCTCAAACACTCCACAACTCCAAGAAGAAATAAGTCCCTTACAAGAAGAAACTCCCCAAAATGAAAATACAAGTGAAGATATACCACCACCTCTTCCAGAGTCAAAACCACCAGATATCTTCGAAGAAGACACGGTGCCTACTATTGTACATACTGTAAATAATACTACTAATGAAGAAAACCAGCAAAATACTGCCACGCTTGAAGAAAATACCTCACAAAACAGTACTACCACTACCAAAGATGATAATCGTTCTTCATTGGTGAAGAGTAGAATGCTTTTCTTTGAAGATAGTACTAAAAATGTGCCTTTGAAGAACGAAGATACAGAAAAAAAATCACAATATTTGTCTGTATCTTCTGAAGATAAAATTACAACTGATGAAGATGTTAGTTATAAAACAAACTACAAAACTGTAAAATCAGATATAGTTATTAACGATAGTGTAGATTTATATACTAGTGTTTTAAGTGATACTCCTTTAAATAAAAATGAAGATCTGCCAAAAATTGAAGATCTCGACCAATCACATCTTGAAGATATTCCAAACAAACAATGCGAAATTGTTGAAAATATTGATAATCTTCCAAATAAATATATTCTTTCGAAGTCAATATTTGAAGATTTAAGCGACGTATCTTCGGTATCAATAAACGCATCTATTTTTGAAGACAGCAAAGAATATCCTGATGATCTCAACCCATTTGGAGACGAAGAAGAAGAGAAAAGTACGAATCCATTTGATTCTAGTGATCAAGATGAAGAAAATCCTGTGGTTGTCAAACAGAAACCGCCCAGACCGCCCCAACCGGCAATTAGAACAGAGAGAAAAGTTTTAGAAGCTCCTAGAGTTAGTTTGAATCCGTTTTGGAGTGATGATGAAGAGCCAAGTGAAGAAGAAATAAATCCTAAGCCTACCCCATTACCCAGGTCTAAGTAAGTATTTAATAAATCTGTTATGGCCAGCACAATACCTTCCGTTAATTCTGTGTAATATGTATAAATTCCATACATAAATTTTGTTGCAAAAGAATCTAAATTTCCAGTAAAATTATTTCATAAACAAACTATGCTAATTGCACTAGACACTACTATCTTCTTCTTCTTAAGCTTTCCCCATTCGTTAGGGGTCGCTATTTTTTATTTTCTTCTTCCACTCATTTCTGTTTTACGTGTCGTTTTCATTCAGGTCCTTTTCTCTCAAGTCTTCCGCAATACAGTCCTTCCATCTTATCTTTGATCTTCCTCTGTTTCTTCAACCTTCTATTACTAAGCTATTCTTCTTCATCCAATATATTATTCATTTCTCCTCATGACATTTTCAAACCAATCTAATCATCTCGCTTGTATCTTTCTACAAACTTGTAACACTAGAGTTATTTTCTTACCTATCTTTCCGTGTCTTCCCCAACATCTACTTCAACATCCTTATCTCTTATACGGACAACTGTTAATTTGAATTATATGAATATATTAGTAGTTTCCATGTTTAGCATAGCTGGCTGATTTATAAAATTTAATTTCTTTAAATTTCTTTAACTCTATATCTATTGAATATGAAGTATAAAATGCAATCAAATCGTATAGAGAATAATATATTCTTAAAGTATTAATAAATCAAATTTAACTGCTAAATCTTCAAATGAGGGTACTTCCGGTTCACCAATTATAACCTAAATCTAATCAGTTGATCTTCTGGATGTAAACTTGAGGAATACGAAAAAAATATAATTTTTGGAATCGTGGTATTTAACTTATGCGATCCGAAACATACAGACATCATCGTAAAAATGGTAAAATCGTATTATAGGGACCGTAACATGCTTATTCACTAAAAACTCATTGATTTTTTTGACCAAAGACAATATCTTCCTTACCTAAAGGTGACGGAAGGTAAAAACAATATATACAGACGTTACCTCAAAACGAAACTTATTATTAAATTGTTGGAATATGTTGTTACCAGAAATCTACGTACACCTGAACCTACACCAAGGAGTAAAAGATTATCAAATAATGCCTCACACTATTCATCTAATTCTTCTATTTCGAGTATGGGTTCTTCATTAAGCCATACACCAGGAAGGAAGAAGAAGCCTGCTCCGCCGCCGCCTATACAAAGCTCTTTAACGCCCGAGGGCAGTAAACAAAGCAGTCCTAGCACCAGTACTGTAAGTACCATAAAATGTATTTTCCAGAACAGAACAAAAAATAAAAATAATTGCAGATTTCTAAAAATTAAGTGAAGCATTCAATATATTAGTAACTTGTTCTATGTTCAAAATAAAAATTAAGCGAATGCAGTTTATATTTGCAATAACTTATATTTTTTAACATATATACACAAATTGTATAAAAATAGTTAAAAGCTAATATCAAACACTGTAACAGATGAATTTTCTTTATTTTCCCGTAGAAAAGTTTTTTTTTTGAACTGTACCACTCGCACTAACACATACACAAGTGTCGTATTTCAATGTTGAAGAATAACTGTGGCAACGTCGCACCTAGACATTTATTGATACATTCGGGTATAAAAATAATAAGATATTTTGAGATATAATACTAATTCTAAACTGCAAATGGAAACTGCAAACAAATTAATATATGTCTTTCTTAAAATTACAAAAGTAGTATTATACTGTTTAAAGTTTTCATGCTTTTCACATAAAATACCATTTTAAAAAGTATTTCCTTCGAATGTACGTCTGAAATTCCTTTAACCAAAGATCGCCTCTTATTCGCTAATACCAAGCGGGCGTTGTTAACTTAACTGATACTCCATCTGGAACGCTTGTACATGGTTGTCAAGTATAATTCTACCTATTTATCGTATCTTCAGATTGTAATATTCTAGAGGCTATAAAATTAAATCTGGATGGTAAATAATATTCAAATTTTTAGTTTTCTATAACATACTAGTTTTTCGATTAAATGTTGGTATGGATATAAAAGTTATAATTTAAAATGTTGTGTTTATTTTGCAGTTCCTATTCTTCACGTGTTAAAAAGGCCAAATTTAATTGCAAATAACTCAGGGTCCGCGTGGTCAATTGTTTTAAAAGTTGGAGAACAGGTAGATTATACTTCAGTTGAGATGTACATAAAATTTCTTGTACACAGTCATATATTTACAAGTGTGTCTTTTCACCACAAAACACGCGTTTGGGGTCCTACATAGCAATACCGACCTTAACTCAATTTGATGATTTTGTGGACGAGTACCTTTGCAATAATAATCAATTCAATTATGCTTAATGTTTCAGCAACCGTCTCCAAAATTGACACCCAAAATAAGGAAAAATCGAAAAGCTCCTTTGCCTCCAACGTCTACACCTTTTATTTCTACGAATATCGTTAGCGAATTTAATGTGTCTCCTATAGTTAACAAATCAGACAAAGACGAATCGAAATCAGAGGAATCTTTGATTTTAAATCCAGCTGAAAACGATATAGAGAAAGAAAAGTATAGCAAAGACGAAAAAAATAGAAATAGGCAGAGTCAAAACTTATCGAGTAAGTAAAAATATATTTATAAAAATGATTTATGTATGTGATAAATAAATATATTGTACTTATATATGCGTTTTCTTCTTCTTTCTAACAAAACTTTGTCCAATCAAAGACATCTTAGAGTATGAGTTAAGATTATAGCTCGGCTCATTATTTCAAATGCAGTATTATCATTTATTTAGTTTTTATCGGAAATTTTAGAGGAATTTTAAGGGCTGGTATTTTCACTTGCGAATGAAGCTATAGATAAATATAACCTTCGGATAAATATTTTTGTTGTCATTTCACTTGCAAATAAATTTTCGACAGAATAACATCTGTTATTCGCTAGTTGGGTAGCGAATAAAGGGTTTATTGTACATTACATTTCTACATAGTGCAGATTTATTAACAAAGTGGATATATTAAATATTTTTAATGATTCTGATGAATGTTTGAACTATGAATGAATAAATGCGAGTAATCGAAAACGCACGATCAGAGCGACCTAACCACACATCAAGGAATTTTTTGACAGATTCCGATTATGAAAACAAACTGTTCTTATTTTATTATTACAAATTTGGGTTCGTCTTTGATCTCAAACAGTGCATACATACATAAATCCCTCTTTGGGGAAATCATTATAAAGATCCTGACATTTGATGCTAGTAAAATATTTTCGGATTTTAAATACTTTTATACAATATTCATTTACCTCGAACTGAAAGGAATATACAAAAATTATAAGGACATTTTACAATATACATATATCCCGTTTACCGCGTATGATTAATGCAATTGATTACTTGTTAAACTACACTCTCCCTGGGCTAAAAATCTGTTGTGGCCAGCACAATACCTCTCGCCACTTCCTTTTTTTGGTTACATAAGTATAGGGCGCGAACAGTAATGTTACATTTTTGGGCTTCACAAGCAGATGTGTGGGCCCGTTTCACAATGATAATTAGTAATTATGTACATAGATGTCAAATGTTAGAATTTTTCATTAAAATTTTTAAGATTTTCTAAATTTACGTCAATTTATCACCAGGAGTTTAAAATTTACTTGTCAAGGCCAACAAAATCATATGACTGCTCGCTCCCTATTGTATTTAACATTTCTTGTATACTCTACACCAAAAATTCTACTTACGCATATATCTATTCCATATATATTTAGATTGTTTAATTTTAAATTCATTTTTGATGAAGAAATTTTGTCCTCTTCTAATTTTTCGAAATGTTTCCAATTCTATTAATACATTAAGAAATAATATAATGTATGTACTTCCCAGAAAAACTCTTCAGTAATGTCTTCGGATTTCTGACACTGACATTTATCTGTCAGTTACAAAAAAATTAAATTTTCAACTATTTTCCATGGCCATTCTTTCGGCTGTAAAATTTATTATAACAGATTATTTTACATATTATATTTCTTTTATCTCTAAATTTATAGAATATATTATAAAATATTTAAATGTATCAGAAAGAAAATTTATTTTTCTTTAATATTATCAAGAAAAAATTTCAAAAAATATTATTTAGAAGATTTTTTTTCAAGAATCTTCTACTTCCGGTTGTTCAATTGTTACCAAAACCTTTTCAGATCTTCCCATGAATGTCCGATTGGGAAATACGTAGTTAAACAAATTTAAAGTCTTATAGTTTTTGAGTAATCGTCCTTCCAACATCCTACATACATACACACACACACACACACACATACATCCACACACACACACACACACACACACACACAGACATCATCGTAAAAATGTTAAAATCGGATTGTAGGGACCTTAAAACGTGCTTATTCAATAAAATCTGGATATGCGATTTTTAGCATGAATCCAATACCTCTCTTAGCGAGAGGTAAAAATGCAGAAGGATATAGTTGACATTAAGGATGTCAAACAAAACTCTATCCTTCTCCACCAATTCACGAATGATAAAATTCTTCGACAGATAGCTATTTGTTTTTGTTAAATACTTATTCGAAACTTTATTCGGAAGGGGAAATACCGGGCCTAAGTTGTTAGTAACTAGAGAATCGCTCATCAAATAAAAAATCGTGTAATACATAACATGAAGAAGAATATCATGCTGAATTAAATTTTTTAACCCGCGTTAACGTATCTTTAACTAGGTCAGGGTGGTGGATGAATTTGTAGGAAAGCGATTATAAAAATTATTTAAAAATAATCGATAATTTACTTTAAACTATTATAAATAGCAAAACCTATCGACTATTCTTTTATAAATTGTTATCCTGGTTATATATTTTTTAATTTCTTTGACAAGTCATCCAGGTAAAAAATCTGTTGTGGCCATCCCAATACCTCTCGTTCTTTTCATTGTGATATATATAACAATTCTTGTGCACACACAAAAATATTTTTATTTACGTATTTTCTATAATTTTAAATTCATTCTATCAGCAAGTTTTCTCCATTTCTTCTAAATGTTCGTTTTTCCAATTCATTAACGCTATTAGCAGTATTTCTGAAGGGTTCATGTAATATACCTATAATTTTAAAAATATAGGTAATTAATAATACAATAAGAAATATTAAATATTCCCAAAAAAGCCTTCAGTACTATCTCTGAATTTTTAACACTGACATTAGTGATATTTATCTGTCAATTACAGACATTTTTATTTCTCAAGTAGTTACCATGGAGATGTTTGGGCTGTGAGCAGGCTGAGATTTACTACAACAGATTATTTTATATATTATATATCTATATCTTTAAATTTATAGAAAGTATAATATTTTTTTAAATGTGTCGGATAGAGAATTTTGTTTTTTAATATTTGTAATAACATACATTTTCAAAAAACAATATTTAGAAGATTTTTATTAAAATACTACTACTTCCGGTTGTCCAATAGTTACTAGAATCTATTCAACTCTTCCCATTACTGTTAGATTGAGGAATCCGTAGTTACACAGGTATGTGTGTGTGTGTGTGTGTGTGTGTGTGTGTGGATGTGTGTGTGTGTGTGTGGGGTTGTTGGAGTTGCGATTTCTCAAATTCTATAATACTGAAGACCTATGTAACTACGGATTTCTCAATATAACAGTAATGGGAAGAGTTGAATAGGTTCTGGTAACAATTGGATAACCGGAAGTAGTAGTATTTTAACAAAAAATCTTCTAAATATTATTTTTTTGACAATTTATGTTATTACAAATATTAAAAAACAAAATTCTCTATCCGATACGTTTAATTTGTTTTACTAAATCTTCTATAACGTCTGTAATTGACAAAATTCAGAGATAGTACTGAAGTCTTTTTATGGGGACGATATTTAATATTTCTTATTGTATTATTAATTATATATTTAAAATTATAGGTATATTACATGAAACCTTCAGAATTACCGCTAATCCCGTTAATGAATTGGAAAAACGAACATTTAGGAGAAATGGAGAAAACTTGCTGATAGAATGAATTTAAAATTATAGAAAATACGTAAATATAAAGGTGTAATTAGAATTTTTTGTGTGTACAAGAAATGTTAAATACAATACTTATATATACCACAACGGAAAGAGCGAGAGGTATTGTGATGGCCACAACAGTTTTTTTGTACAAAAAAATATTCTTTAATTTTGTATTGTTGGAAAATTTGATACGGGCAATGTTTTTGAGAGCAGGGCTTAAAACACTTTCCCAAGGTCGAAAACTAGAATTTTTTATCTGAGTCCCGGCCTAAACAACACACATTAAAATTAGAACTACCTTACCTTTTGCAAGGCAAACCTCTACTGGTTGGACCATAACTTTCAGAAAATGATTATGAATTAATATAAAAATGTTGTAACTATTTTCAATAAAATGGTATTGACTAACTCTACCTCGTATATTATTTAATGAATGGTTCAATTTCATAATCATTATCCTTTATTTCAGGTCCTGTTATGTCAGATAGCGATTCATTATCCTTGTCAATATCACAACAAGGATCAAATTCTGATAAATCCACTCACGGTAAATGGAAGCGAAAGAAAGGACCAGCGCCTTCTCGTCCTGTCCCTCAAAGACGACAAATTCGACCATTGCCTTTAGCAGAACTCAAAAGAGAACTCGATATTATAGAAATGCAGCAACAAGGATTAGAAAAGCAAGGTGTGAAGTTAGAGCAACTTATAAGGGAACAATGTGAACAACCAGGATCCAACGATGGTAAGAATATTTATTAAAATTCGTTAGATTGAGTAATCCGTTGTTACACAGGTCTTTAGTCTTATAGAATTTGAGAAATCGTACCTACAACACACACACACACACACACACACACGCATCCACATACAGACATCATCGTAAAAACAGTAAATTTGTATTCTAGGAATTTGGTGTTTATTCGTTAATAACTCACTATCGAATTTTTTGACCAAAGACAATACCTTCCTTATCTATATGTGACGGAAGGTAAGAAACAGATTATCAAATGCTTATTTTTTTCTAGAAACTGCTCTAGATCCAGAAGTAGAAGATCTGGTTCTGGAACTATTTGAATTAGTCAACGAGAAAAATGAATTATTTAGAAGACAGGCTGAACTGATGTACTTACGAAGACAACAAAGACTAGAAGAAGAACATGCTGATTTAGAATACCAAATTCGTTGTTTGATGGACCGTCCCGAAAGAAACAAAACAGATAGTGACAAGGCGCGCGAAGAGGAATTAATAAATAGGTAAGAAAAAAAATTAAAGTGTATTCCATTTAAGGTAGTTGCCACTCGAGGGTACCTATTCAAAAACTTGTTCTATGTTCAAAATAAAAATTAAGCTAATGCAGTTTATATTTGCAATAACTTATATTTTTTAACTATACATAGATTGTGTCAAAATAGTTAAAAGCTAATATCAAACACTGTATTTTTTCGTAGAAGCTTTTTGTTTAACTGTACCACTCGCACTAACACATACACAAGTGTCGTATTTCAATGTTGATGAATAACTGTAGCAACGTCGCACCTAGACATTTATTGGTACATTCGGGTATAAAAGTAATAAGATATTTTGAGATATAATACTAATTCTAAACTACAAATGGAAACTACAATACAAATTAATATATTTCTTTCTTAAAATTACAAAAGTAGTATTATACTGTTTAAAGTTTTCATGCTTTTCACGTAAAATACCAATTTAAAATTCCTTCGAATGTACGTCTGAAATTTCTTTAACCAAAGATCACCTCTTATTCGCTAATACCAAGCGGGTGTTGTTAACTTAACTGATACTCCATCTGGAACGCTTATACATGGTTGTCAAGTATAATTCTACCTATTTACCGTATCTTCAGATTATAATATTCTAGAGACAATAAAATTAAATCTGGATGGTACATAATTTTCAAATTTTTACATAAAATCCATTAATTAGTTTTCTATAACATACTAGTTTTTCAATTTAATGTCGGTATGGATATAAAAGTCATAATTTAAAATGTTGTGTTTATTTTGCCATTTCCTATTCTTCACGTGTTAAAAAGGCCAAATTTAGATTATACTTCAGTTGAGATGTACTTAAAATTTCAATTGATTCTGGGTGAAATGGTTTCACGATATAACCTTTGAATATATAATACTATACAAGAACGGCAACGTAATGTATTTAGATTAAATATTTCGAGAGACGGTGCCATCTATTCCTCCGTATACGAATTATTTCTGAGTTAGTTCAAAAAATACATAATAGGTGGATGTTGCACAGTGTTGCCACGTAGCTAGAACAACAAGATAAGATTTTAAAAAGGTTTTTAAGTTTGCTACTGTAAAACAAGTATACATGTACATTGAAGATTCAAAATATATTATCTGGTTATTATGAAACAATATTTTTGAATTATTGATTATTGAATACCTCTAACAAATACTATTTGGCAATGCTGTCAGCTCGATTTACCGTAGTTCACAGTTTTGTGGTAGGAGTCACTAGCTATCTATAATAATTTTGTGAATAAAAAGAGACAGATATAGTATCTTGCTAGGCCATATGCGTTGCCGTTCTTATATGTATTATATATTCAAAGATATAACTACCTTAATGATATAATTCTATTTTTTTCAAAGGTTACTAGAAGTCGTGGAACGAAGAAACGAAATCGTAGAATGCCTTGAAATGGACAGGGTCAGAGAAGCAGAAGAAGATCAATCAATAAGTTATCATTTGAACCAGTTGGCGTTGAAAAAAGATGATCAGAATGAATCACCTGTTAAATTGTCAAAGAAGGAAAAGAAAAAAATGAAAAAGGAAAAGAAATTAAAGGAAAAGGGCAAAAATTTAGATGTGGATAAAGATATTGATGAAAGTGAGCAAAAAGACAGAAAAAAGAAGAAATGGTTTTAAAATTATGTTTGTTTTACTTGGGTGGAATATTAAAGGATATTTTTTGTTATTTATTGTTTTGAAATAAATTCGCTACTTATTATTTTATAATTCGTACTTATAAGCTTTGTAATACTTAATTTTTTTATATTTTATTTATTTTTCGAAACGCATTTGCTATTATTTATTCTTATATTTTACTGGAAAAACGTACATTATTTATAATCAGTCTTGAGACTTAATATAAACTTTAATTTGCTTAATTTTGCCATAAACTTAGCTTAAATTGTATTAAATTCAACAGGGTTGTTTATTATTTTTATTTAAGGGAGTGTTTATTTTATATTATAGTCAATTTGTACTGAAATGTATATACTTTTTTAAGAAAATATACTTTTGAAATATTATTATTAACTTAGTTGTTATTATTGTTACTATTTCAAACACAAGAATTATTTTGAATATGAAAATCAAGTAGGTACAGTATTTTTACTTCCTTGTACGTAAGTAAAGAAGTATTGTAATCGCGAAAAATTTCGGTTTTCAGATTTCAGCGGAAATATCCATTTTGATCATCCCTGAATCCATTTTGACTAATTTCGTCGTGACGTCTGTACGTGCGTATCTCGCATAACTCAAAAACGGTAAGCCGTAGAAAGTTGAAATTTTGTATTTAGGACTCCTATAACATCTAGTTGTGCACCTCCCTTTCTGGTTATTATACAATTTCCAGAAGTGGCATTTTACATGAAGCCTATAATAGATTTTAATGAAAAACTGTTTTAAAATATAATCCAAAACTTTTCAAATTTGGTATACAAAACTTTTATGTCAATCGAAATAACATAATAGATTTTGGTTAAAATAGGCTAACCGGAAGTGGTACATTACTTGAAGTTGTTAACAGTTTTTCTTGAATAATATGATTTTATTTTGATTTTAGAAATAAATGCTTCAAATAAAAGTTTTAGAGAATTTCTGCGTCTAGCACATCAAGTATTATTAAATTAGCCCTTTGTATAAGCGAGATATGTAAATTTAAAAATTATATACTTTTTGTTTTTGTAATATGGATTAGGACAAAAAAATAAAAAAAAAGTTCATGTCAAATTACGTTAAATACGTGCAATTTTATGATTCGTACAATAACAAATATTATATTTTTATTGTGAAATTACTCATATTCATTGTTGTAATCAAATATTTCTTTGTTGTAATCAAAACTCTCTTTAAAAACTGCCTTTATGGTCGCTATATATCTTACTGTTTTGAAGTTTTGCGAAGTCTATAAGAGTGTGCGATAAGGATTGATATAACACGCTTGTCTTTCAAAAATTCATATTGTTTCGAATAAGTTAGGACCACTGAACTCTAATACTTATCTGGAAGTCGCATGTCCTATTCTACTATGTATACGACAGTGAAGCAATTTGAAGGAGATTGTTGGTCTACTCGAGTATTTTCGTGCGCTGCCGAAGTTAATCGAATAAATCTTGTTCTACCATCTAGTATTTTGTCCTTGTCTATCTATGTTTATAATTTTGTGGCATTGTGGTTAGGTTTGTTGACATTAAGTTTTAAGTGCCTTATTTTCGGAACCGCTTTAATATGCCGAAATATTGCTCTTATAAACATTGTATGAACAGTACAAATGACAACTTATATAGTTTTCACAGGTAAGACGACAAGTAATAAAGTATGTAATAATTTACGTCTGACACGACCTTAATTTTATTTAACAAATTTGGTAACAAATTTGTTAACTAAATTTTGTGATCATGTAAAACAGATTTATAGTGAAATTTGTGGTTGAATAGAAAATCCTGCCAGAACTCAAAACATTCGTTTTCAATGAAACCAAACTTTTACCAAAAATGATAATAATTTATGATCGTGTCACAAGGGCTTTATACAGTGTAGTTTTTATATTATGTATAAGAGAAACTTTTGATTAAATTGTGTATGTGTATGGTGTGTACATACATAATGCTGAGATATGTTTAATTAAATTATATTTTTGTATATCGATATATCTTATTTTTAAATGTTAATAAACTAGATATACAAACTTATGCAGTTTATTTAAATTTCCCGCACTAATTTTCCTCTAAACATTTGTAAACCGAAGGCACACGAAAAGACACGAATGTGGCCCGAGTAGACCAAGCACCATCGTTCAAATTGCTTCACTGCGTGGTATTCATGCAACTTCCAGATAAGTATTAGAGTTCAGTGGTTAGGACATTCCACTTTAAAACGATGCTCGTTGTTGATAATACTTTCGATGTAACGCAAGTTTTTTTATTAATTCAGATACAATACCTTGATTCATAGCCGCACGAATAACGTTATTTTCTGCCACAGTCACTGACACTGACATTGTGTCAGTATCTTATTTTTAACATATTTGGTTTTACATTTGCTAATAAACTTACCAGTTGACTTGTTTTTGAATTTTGAATGCTTTCATTGTAACATATATTTTTATAATAATAAAATAACAGTAGTATCTTATGTACCCTCATAAAAAATAAGCAAACGACACTACTGAATTTGTCAGAATGAGCGGAGAAAAATTATGAAAAACAGCACTTACTATTATCGTGAATATTTTGAAAACTGCATTATCTGCAATCTGCAATAAAAGAAAAATATTTTAGCAAACATATTACATATAGTCAATTCCATTTTTACCTCTCGCTAAGAGAGGTATTGGATTCATGCTAAAAATCACATTCAGATTTTAATGATTAAGCATGTTTTAGAATCCGATTTTAACATTTTTTACAATGATGTATGTTGTGAGGTTGTTGGAGACACGATTTCTCAAATTCTATAATACTAAAGACCTTTTTGACTACGGATTCCTCAATCTAACATTAAAGGGAAGAGTTGAATAGGTTTTGGTACCAATTGGAAAACCGGTAGTAGTAGTATCTTAAAAAAAAATTCTAAATATTATTTTTTTGAAAATTTTGATTACTAATATTAAAGAATGTAAAATTCTCTATTCGATACGTTTTAAAATTTTATTATATCTTCTATATATTGAGATAAAAAAAGTAATATATAAAATAATCTGTTGTAATAAATTTCAGAGCCTAAACAACTCTATAGTAACCATCAAATGTTTGTAAATGACAGAAAAATGTCATTGTCAAAAACCAATAGTAGTTCATAAACCTATTTGGGCGGTATTGGCAGCTCAATTCTAAAACTTGACCTTAAGTCTATTTTAACTAAACACATGACAGTGGCTAAGAACCGATTCAGAATTTGTCATAGTACGAATATGGTTTTATGTAGATATTAGCTGAAAATAAATCTTAGATATTCTTTTTTGGCAATATAGTAGTAAAACGTTAAATTACGTTTTTACGTTAAATGAAGTTTAACTGACATTATTGAAGAATTTTTCTGTGATATTGGTAAGTTTACTATTTCGTGTTGTACTTGTTGTATTTAAAATTATAGCTATATACATATACCCATCTGAAATCCAGTCAAGAAATTGGAAGAAATTCGAATATTTAGAAGTATAGGAGAAAACTTCCTCAAAAAATAAATTTAAAATTATAAAAATAATCTAAGAGTTAGCAACTTTTTTAAAAATTTGGATGAATGTATAATTTCGGGATTTTAGAAGTAATAGTTTTATTTCGGCTATGAATTTTAGTCGTTTGAATTTTATGGTTTTATCGCGCCTCCATTTTGTATTATATTGATCAGAGATGTTTTCTCATTTGGTTCATAGATGGCTTTAGCGTTCATATTTTGTCTATATGTAAATATTATTGTAGTCCATTTATAAATGAATTAGATTGTGCTGCCATCTGCAGCCAATTGATACATCAGGGCCGTAGCCAATTGAGCTTAGACTCTCCTCCAAATTTGAGTTTGGCCCCCTCTCGGAAAATAGTGTAGCTACGGCTCTGTGTTGGAAAAAATATTAAACAAAAGTACATGTATACTAATAATATGTAAACATATTCACAAGTGAAAATTAATAATATTTTTAGAAATATTAGTAAAATATAAAAATATTTAAATCATCTAATTAAAATTCAAACGATTGTCTATTTTTTACCTTCCGTCACCTTTAGGTAAGGAAGGTATTATCTTTGGACAAAAAATTGAATGATGCTTTTTTAGTGACAGCACGTTTTAGAGTCCCTAAAATACAATTTTACCATTACCATGTATGTATATGTGTCTGTGTGTGTGACGAAAGTTCCGGATCGCATAACTTCAATACCACGATTCCAAAAATTATATTTTTTTCGTATTCCTCAAGTTTACATCCAGAAGAACAACTGATTAGATTTTGGTTATAATTGGTGAACCGGAAGTAGCCTCATTTGAAGATTTAACAGTTAAATTTGATTGCATTTTATACTTCATATTCAATAGATATAGAGTTAAAGAATTTTAAAGAAATTAAATTTTATAAATCAGTCAGCTATGCTAAACATGGAAACTACTAATATATTCATATAATTCAAATTGACTGATGTCAGTATAAATAAAAGTAAATTAATGTGGCAGAGATGAGGATGTTGAAGTAGATGTTGGGGAAATAACTATAGTATTACAAGTTTCTACAAAGATACAAGAGAGTCGATTACATTGGTTTGAAAATGTCATGAGGAGAAATGGAGAATATATTGGATGAAGAATGATTATGACATATAAATAATAGAAGGTTGAAGAAACAGAGGAAGACCAAAGATAAGATGGAAGGACTGTATTGCGGGAGGCTTGAGAGAAAACGGAACTGAATGAGAACGACACGCAAAACAGAAAATAAAAAATAGCGACCCCTAACGAATGGAAAAAGCTAAAGAAGAAGAAGATGTTAGTGTCAAGTGCAATTTGCATAGTTTGTTAATGAAATAATTTACTGGACGTTTAGAATCTTTTGCAAGAAAATTTATGTATGGAATTTATACATAATACACAGGATTGACGGAAGGTATTGTGCTGGCCACACTCGACAGCAGATTATTTATAAAATAAATAAATTAGTTTGCATTGGTCTGCATATTATATTTGACGCTAGAAGGTGTTCATATTATACAAGTTGTTTTTCTTGATATCATTTTTAAATCATCAATCAAAACGATTACGATTAAACTAATCGGGATTCACAAAAACATAATCACAGTTCGATGAAACACGGCTAAAGTTGTCATTGTTTGGTGAAGGAGTCCACCAGCATTACTATCGGCCGTTCTTTCCCCACTTGTATTACACTAGTTTCAAATTTGATACGGAATGTACCTTACTTTTCTGCAGAAATGGCAGTATCTTTTAAAATGTAATCTTGTGTAAGAAATTATGTACGGAAATATAAAGATAATGATAAATGCACAATAGGTCGTTAAATAAATAATATGTATTCGATAAAAGTTCGTTGCCCTATTGTAGTTCACAATAACCTTAAAGATTAAGAATCATTTCATCATAAATTGAGTAATAATAACGTATTTCCCATAAGTTTTGAATTCATGCTACAAATCGCATATCCAGATTTTAATGATTAAGCATGTTTTAAGGACCCTGTGTATGTGTGTGTGGGACGTTGGAAGGACGATTTCTCAAAAACTATAATACTTAATTGGACAACCGGAAGTAGCAGATTCTTAAAAAATCTTCTAAATATTATTTTTTGAAAGTTTTATTCTTGCTAGTATTAAAAAAGAGTAAATTCTCTATCTGGTACATAAATATTCTATTATATCTTTTTTCTTCAAGTGTACAATAATATTCATATTATGCTACTATACACACACTATAGAAGATATTCATTTTATTACTAGTACAACAATGTTGTTCATTTTTGTACTAGTAAAAAAAGTTAGCTTCTTAGTTCACCGCTGGCGGCAGCAGTCGTCACAGCAACACAGACCATATTGAAAAATTGTTATTTGGCAGTTGTATCGTTTGTGTTTTGTACTGTTCACAGCCAACTATGGCTGAAATTGCAAACGCTATAATTAAAACAATTCTAGAATATTTACCCAGCTTGCCAGGCCTCGGCTGCCGCCTCGGCCGCAATAGTTGAATTCAACACAAAAAGACAGCTTTCTACTCCTAATAACATAATACACTATTATAGATTCAGAGATAAAGAAATATAAGGTATATAATAATAAATTGTAATAAATCTCACAGCTCAAATAATGTCATGGAAACCAATTCAAAATTAAAATATCAAAAATCCAGAGACATTACTGAAGATTTTTTTGGGAAGTACATACATTATATTATTTCTTACTATATTAATAGTTAAATATTTAAAATTTTAGGTATATTACATATACCCTTCAAAAATACTGTCAATCCCGACAATGAATTGGAAACATTTCGAAAAATTAGAAGAGGGCAATCTTCATACAATGAATTTAAAATTAAACAATCTAAATATAAGGAATACGTTTAAGTAGAATTTTTGGTGTAGAGTGTAGGTATACAAGAAATGTTAAATACAATAGGGCGCGAGCAGTCATGTTGGCCTTGACAAGCAGTAATTATGTACACAGATGTCAAATAATTTCTCATTCTAAATTTAGTGATTTTCCAATATTTCCAAATAATTTTTGACAAATTAATCGATTAATAATTATTATAAAAGTTATAATCAGTAAAAATACCTGCCTTTACGGATAGCGAGTATACATATATTGTACTTATTTAGAACGTTTACCGAATCGTTATCTTCTAAACGTTCGCACTATTGTACATGTATGTAAACAAAATAAATAAATCTTTGAGATCATGAGTCCTTTAAGCCTGATGCGCAAAATCGTGGTAGAACTCGCCCTGATCACATAGAGAATATTGAGGAGGATGTTTTGGACTCAACCAGAAGAATAGCACTGCAACATATAGTGTCACATATGACAATTTAGAGGATATTGAAACATCAGTTACATCATGTCATCGAGGCCTTCAGTATTGTATTGACAATGACGATAGCCATTTTGAACGTTTATTGTGATTTAAGTCTGCATCACTTTTCATCATTTTTATGCGTTTTCTTATTCCGTCAAATGTATCCTATAAATGTTCTAACATTTTTGGAATGTATAACCTGTTGTAACATAAAAATTTGACGTATGATTTTTTTATCTTAATCGGGGTATTCTATTCTATAACTTATCTTTCCCAATTTGTGTATAGTTTCATCTTCTGATACATCTATCAATCTATTCACCAGTTTGTAATCATTTTGTCATTATATTCAGTCACAGTTTCAAATCGACCCCAAATGCCCCTCTTCCCTTAAAATGCTGGTAAAGGCCTTCTTATCTAATGGCCTAACTTTTTTTCTAAATATTCTCCAAGTATCGTACCTGTAGTATCTATTTGGGTTCTGTTAAGCTTTCGACCATCTTCGGCTCATCCCGCCGGTCTTCGGCTGGGACGCTTTGCGTCGCTATGTACACCGACGCTCAGTCAGTGCTTGACAGTTGACGGTGTGATGTGTGTTATTCGACTAACAATAACGCGTGGACTTTAGTGTAAGTGTTAGTGTGTGTGTGAGCGAGTGATTGTTACTATAATATTAGTGCTTAACGTATATATGGTAAGTATTATAATATGAATTATTTTTGATGTTTAATTATATTTTTGTATTTTATGTTTTTGTGTATGGATGTATTGTATTGTTATTTTAATTTGAAATATATTTATTTTTTGTTCATCCAGCTATTTTTATTTTTTTGTTATACTTAAGTTTGCCACTTTTAGTTCATCTATTTTATGACATTATTATTAACTAAAAAATTGTTGTGGCCAACACAATACCTTCCGTCAATCCTGTGTATTATGTATAAATTCCATACATAAATTTTCTTGCAAAAGATTCTAAATTTCCAGTAAAATTATTTGATAAACAAACTATGCAAATTGCAGTTGACACTAACATCTTCTTCTTTAGCTTTCCCTATTCGTTAGGGGTCGCTATTTTTTATTTTCTTCTTCCACTCATTTATGTTTTATGTGTCGTTCTCATTCAGTTCCTTTTCTCTCAAGTCGTCCGCAATACAGTCCTTCCTCTGTTTCTTCAATGTTCTATTATTAAGCTATTCATTCTTCATCCAATATATTCTTCATTTCTCCTCATGACATTTTCAAACCAATGTAATCATCTCTCTTGTATCTTTCTAGAAACTTGTAACACTAGAGTTATTTCCTTATCTATCTTTCCGTGTCTTTTCCCCAACATCCTCATCTCTGCCACATTAATTTACTTTTTATTTATACTGACATCTGTCAATTTGAATTATATGAAAATATTAGTAAACAAATGGTGTAGAGAATAATATATTCTTTAAGTTATAATAACGTTAAATGTCAATAAATCAAATTTAACTGTTAAATATTCAAATGAGGCTACTTCCGGTTCACCAACTATAACCAAAATCTAATGAGTTGTTCTTCTAAATGTAAACTTGAGGAATAATTTTTGGAATCGTGGTATTGAAGTTAAGCGATCCGAAACTTTCGTCACATACAACACACACACACACATACATACAGACATCATCGTAAAAATAGTAAAATCGTATTATAGGGACCCTAAAACATACTTATGCACTAAAAACTTATCATTGAATTTTTTTACCAAAGTCAATACCTCCCTTCTAGAGGTGATGGTAAAAATTAAAGGTATTTTTCGAAGAAAAACTGCTTTGAGCTCAAGTAAATTGCCGTATCTGGTTAATTTTACACCAAAATCGAATGGCTTCTTTCCATATTAGAATAGGTTACACATACAAGGGTTTAATTTTTTCTGGATGATAATATTTGACTCGGTATTTGAGTTTGAGTAACTATAAATATACACGAATTTAATTTTACAACATTATCAAATTACGTTACAAAAACATATGTATGTCACATCAAAATTTTTAGTTTACATAAATAATTAATAAATTAGCTCACATATTAATTACATGTGAAGCGAACATGGAAAAACACATGTTATTGTCATTTACATATGTGGATGTGTTGTTAAACTGTAACTTTTTATATGTAATATGTATATATTTTAATAATTAATTACATGTCGAGGCAGATTACAAAATCAGTCTTATCTCTCGCTAAGAGAGGTATTGGATTCATGCTAAAAATCGCATATCCAAATTTTAGTGAATAAACACGTTTTTACAATGATGTGTGTGTGTGTGTGTGTGTGTGTATGTGGATGTTGAAGGTACGATATCTTAAATTCTATTAGACTAAAGACCTGTTTAACTACGTATTCCTCAATCACTAGATTCTGGTAACAATTGGGTAAGTAGTAATATCTTAAATAGAATCTTCTAAATATTATTTTTTGAAAATTTATGCTAGCACAAATATTAAAGAACATGAAATTATCCGATACATTTAAAAAAAATATTATACCTTCTGATGATTAAGAGATAATACATATAATATGTAAAATAATCCGTTGTATTAAAACAGAGCTCAAACAACTGTATGGTAACAAGTTGAAAAATTATATTGTTTTTAAATGACAGATAAATACATACATTAAATCACGCGTGTCCCACTTAGTGGGTTCGCACAAACCCGAAAACAATAAGAACAACATCAACATCATACAACAAATCCCTTACTCTTAAACATATTAAAGTGACCGATTTTCGGTAGCGAAATACCGCATTCGAATCACAATAATAGTTAGGAAACAATCATCCTTCGCCACACATTCCTATCTAAGCAGACTTCTTTCGCTTCGGCCACACTCATAATCCTTACTCTTAAACATATTAAAGTGACAGATTTTCGGTAGCGAAATATCGCATCCGGATCACAATAATAGGAAACAATCATCCTTCGCCACACATTCCTATCTAAGCAGACTTCTTTCGCCTAGGCCACACTCATAATCGCATTTATACATGCTCTTCTTTTCTTCTTACTTAGAAACTTTCTCTCTTTAAGCACCCTACCAACCACATCCATCCACTTTCACACTGATCGGCCACGCAATTGAAAACCCTCAACTTCACCAAGATATATACGCTTAACAAGCCGTTCACTCGCCATTCTCTCCACATGCCCAAACCATCTCAACTGACTCACACCAACTCTCTTAACCACATTGTTCCTAACCATACATATACACCAAATTATTCCTCACGCGATCCCGTCTTACATACCCACCACGTAAATACCTCATTTCCACGGCAGTCACTCTCTTTTTATGCTTACGCTTCCATACATCAAATCAGGCACTAGCACTCCATTATATACACTTAACCGAGCATCCCTTGATACGTTAACGTTTCGTGCAAACGTACCCAGAGCACCCATTACCTTACAAATAAATGGAAGTGTAAATTTCAAAAACATTACTGAAAGAATTTCTTGGGAACGTCGTTTAATATTTCTTATTGTTTTATTTATTGAATATTTAAATATCGCCAAACCTGTCAATGAATTGGAAGAATCTCGAACATTTGGAATTGTAAAAGAAAATTTACTCATAGAATGAATTATTATAAAAAATATCTAAATATTAAGAATAGATGTATTATATTTTTATAATTTACCTAGGCGAATTGTAAAATGAATATTTTGATAATTCTACTTGTATAGTAATAATTTTCCACTTCAAATTCATTTAAATATTTTTTTTAATACCTTAAAATTAATTGTCAAAAGTTTGAAAGTTAGTCAATTTTAAAGACTCCATTATTTATTTTATCTTGAGAATCCAGAACAATATAAATTAATAATATGAAATGTCGTCTTATAGTCAAAGTTTTGAAAGTTGAAGCGTTGTATAAATGAAAGCAATGATAATGGTATTAAATACTTAAATTCAATTTCGAACAAAGTATAACAGCATATTCAACATTGTACAAAATATAATTCAGTTATAAATAATAAAATGCATGAGAAATATACGACAAATAATTCGCGTCTTATGGCTATTGTATACATGCGCCGACTTTTCTATAACCCAGGGAGAGAGGGGGGGGGGCAATTTTAAATAAAAATAATAGTATATTATACACCAAGGTTGTAAAGAGTATGATTATTGACCTCGGTATTATAATTCGCGAGGGCAATAATGCTCTTCATAACCGTGGTATATATACTATTTTTTTCACTACTAGTACGTAATTTTAATAGTTATTTATGAAATTAATCCCACCATAACGTCATTTTACTTTTAAATGTGATGGCACAATTGATGCATAGTTGGCCTAGTAAAAGTCATTATTAATAGAAAAGATTAAATTTTCGTTTACTTACTGTAGTGTTCGGGACAGGTTTAGATTAAAAAGCATCACATGATTTAACAAACTTTCGTCACTCTCCGAATGCTATGCTTACACATATGTGCTCATTGACAGGTTGTATCATCTGATTGTGATTGCACAGTTTTTGGTTGCACGGTTCAAGCATTTGTATTATTTATTGTTAAATCTTCACGGCATATTACCCATTGCTGGGTCTGCCAATCTGCTTTGGACACCTTTGTCACCTCACGGGCACTTATTGCTGGCGTGGAGAGTGCACCACATGTACTTGAATAAAAATTAAACTAAACGGGAGGTATTGTGTTGGCCACATAATATTTTTTTTTACTCAGTATCTGTGTATTATAATATATATCTATAGATGTAGGGTTACGGACTACTATATGTATACATAGTAGGCTATAAGAGGATGACATCATTTGTTTGATTTAAACAAACGAGCGTCCATTTACATTTTGTCGGTGTGCTGTCGACATTCAACTGTTCCTGTATCGAGGGTCTTTGCCCTACATATAAACCAAAAACAAATACTTTTGCATTAAAATACAACAATTATAAAGTAGCTACAATAAATTTTTTTAAAGATGTCCGATCAATTTTATAAATACAAACTTTTAGGCTTTTATTACCTGTGTGAAATAATTGCGCATTCTCATAACTAATAATTTTGAATTTAGTTTCATTCAAATATTCTTCATTACGCAAATATTCCCATTTAAAGTTTCAAATTAACATGTCAAAAGAGCGATCTTAGTTGTAAATTTTTAAGGACTTCGACCAATTGTTTCACTTTCCTAATTTTCCACATTTAATAATTTTTTACGCAAAAACTATGCATCCTACAGAAAAAACACATAAATCTAGGGCACTCGAGTCAAGAATTTTCTACCACTTGGTAAAACTTTTACGAAAATCGCTCTAACGCATAAAGCTGTAGCCTTGTTCGTATGTTCAGCGATGTATGATTTCAGATTTTTGCTCCGCCCATTTTGACAAATTCAGTACTGTCGTTTGCTTAGTTTTTATGAGGGTACATAAGATACTACTGTTATTTTATTATTCAAAAATACATGTTACAATAAAAGCAATCATATTTCAAAAATAAATTAACTGGTAAGTTTATTAGCAAATGTACAACCAAATAAGTGAAAAATAAGATCCTGACACAATGTCAGTGTCAGTGATTCGTACGGCTATGAATCAAGGTAATGTATAACTTACGTTACAGCGAAAGTATTATCAACAACGAATAAGAATAAATTATAAAATATTAATTTTAACTTCAAAACAGTAAGATATTTAGCGACCATAATCTAACCCGGTTCTTTTTAAAGAGAGTTTTGATTACAACAAAGAAATATTTGATTACAACAATGAATATGACTAATTTCACAATAAAAATATAATATTTGTTATTGTACGAATCATAAAATTGCACGTATTTAACGTAATTTGACATGAACATTTTTTTTATGTTTTTGTCCTAATCAATAGCAAGCTTTATTACAAAAACAAAAAAGTATATAATTTTTAAATTTACATATCTCGCTTATACAAAGGGCTAATTTAATAATACTTGATGTGCTAGATGCAGAAATTAATTCTCTAAAACTTTTATTTGAAGCATTTATTTCTAAATTCAAAATAAAATAATTTTATTCAAGAAAAACTGTTAACAACTTCTAGTAATGTACCACTTCCGGTTAGCCTATTTTAACCAAAATCTATTATGTTATTTCGATTGACATAAAAGTTTTGTATACCAAATTTGAAAAGTTTTGGATTATATTTTAAAACAGTTTTTCATTAAAATCTATTATAGGCTTCATGTAAAATGCCACTTCTGGAAATTGTATAATAACCAGAAAGGGAGGTGCACAACTAGATGTTATAGGAGTCCTAAATACAAAATTTCAACTTTCTACGGCTTACCGTTTTTGAGTTATGCGAGATACGTACGTACAAACGTCACGACGAAATTAGTCAAAATGGATTCAGGGATGATCAAAATGGATATTCCGCTGAAATCTGAAAACCAAGAGATTTTCTGGATCCGCCACTGTGTCAAGTACGATTAAAAATAAAGCCAATATAATGTCTTGCGGTCGTTCGAAATTAATTTTAGCGCTAATCTGGTAAACAAAACCGCTTATTTTCACTTATTTTCGTCGCATCGATACAATAAACTCTGAAAAATGACTAAAATGTCAAAGAAAAAACTGCTATCATTTTTCTTATCTCATTCGCTTGTCAAACGAGCTTTAGTGGAAAATCTGCGTATGACGTTTTGACACATCAACGACTTTAATTTTTCATTATGAACTTTAAAGCGATTAAATGAAATCGAGGTAGAAGTTTTTCCCAAACTTCTACAATAGTTAGATACGAACAAAACTCATAATATATCGGTCGGTTTACATTTTCAATAAAGAAATTATAAAATCGTTACGCAAATGGCGAGAAATTTTAACAAATTTCTTTCGACTAGTTTAAAATATAGATTTTAAAATGAAATATAACTTGTAGAATTTTTTGGGTGTTATTTATTTTTAAAAGAAGAAGAAAAAATCTGTTGTGGCCAGCACAATACCTTCCGTCATTCTCGTGTATAATGTATAAATTCCATAATTTTTCTTACAAAAGATTTTAAATTTCCAGTAAAATTATTTCATAAACAAACTATTCAAATTGCATTTGACACTGGCATCTTCTTCTTCTTTAGCTTTTCCCATTCGTTAGGGGTCGCTATTTTTGCATGTCGTTCTCATTCAGTTCCTTTTCTCTCAAATCTTCCGCAATACAGTCCTTCCATCTTATCTTTGGTCTTCCTCTGTTTCTTTAACGTCCTATTACTGAACTATTCATTCTTGTTCCAATATAATTCTTCATATCTCCTCATGACATGTTCAAACCAATGTAATCGTCTTTCTTGTATCTTTCTAAAAACTTGTAACACTAGAGTTATTTTCTTACCGTATCTTTCCGTGTATTCCCCAATATCTACTTCAACATCCTCATATCTGCCACATTAATTTACTTTTTATTGATACTGACATCTGTCAATTTGAATTATATGAATATATTACTAGTTCCCAAGTTTGGCATAGCCTAGCTGAATTATAAAATTTAATTTCTTTAAAATTCTTTAACTCTGTATCTATTGAATATGAAGTATAAATTGTAATCAAATCGTATAGAGAATAATATATTCTTTAAGTTATAATAACATTAAATGTCAATAAATCAAATTTAACTGTTAAATCTTCAAATGAGACTACTTCCGGTTGACCAATTATAACCAAAATCTAATCAGTTGTTGTGCTGGATGTAAACTTGAGGAATACGAAAAAATTATAATTTTTGGAATCGTGGTATTGAAGTTATGGAATCCGGAACTTTTGTCACACACACACACAGACACACATACATACAGACATCATCGTAAAAATGGTAAAATCGTATTATATGGACCCTAAAACGTGCTTATTCAGTAAAAACTCATCATTGAATTTTTTGACCAAAGACAATAGCTTCCTTACCTAAAGGTGACGGAAGGTAAAAAAATGCCCAAATATACTTTTAACTATTGTAATCTAAAAATGTATTACTTCTTGCTGTTAATATATTTTTTCAGAGGGTACGAATACATTTGGGGTTAGGCTCGTATTTTGAACGATTGTAGAAACATAATGTAATAAAAATAAAAAATGAATAAACTAACAATTGTGTACAATATTTATGAAATGACCCTTGTATCAGGGGACACGTATTACTAGAACATATTTTAAATTTCATATGCAAAGGAAGGAAGTCTTAGAAAACTGCATTATTTCAAATTTAAACAAGAAACAAGAAAACAGAAAGAAGTTATCCTTAAAACAAGATAAACTTTAGTTGAAATATAGTCTAAGACATCTGGTAACCAGTTGCTTGTTCGTAAAGGGTACATTTACTATTTTAATAACATTCATTTAGATTTATTCTCTGGAATAAAAGATTTAGAATTATTGAGTAATTCGGAACAACGGTCTAATGCATCAAGTATAAAAATAGCACGACAACATGTACGAAAATACTTTATTACTAAATCGATAGTACCAACTGCTGCTATGAAAAAAGATTAAATCACCAGAAAAATAAAGCGAGCAAATAGCAGAAAAGAACTCGAGAAGTTTTTATTATCATATAGAACTTTTTGTACATTTTTGAGTTTAGTAATAATTAATGCATAATATTTTGACAAAATCGAACAAATTCTTTATTAGTAAATGTTATATTTTAATGGACCCAGCAAATATCTCGCTTATTTATTAAGTTAGTAATTTTTTTCATACAACATGATTTATACAGCAACATATAAGCTACTTGATGACGGATGTACATTCATGATATCACTTCCGGATTATTAATAATTAATATCAACTTTGAAATTTCAAATGGAACATACTATATTTTTTTACAAATTTGAAAAGTACATCAAATTTGCTTTACAATCATGTAAAATAATCTATATGTTACATTATTAAAAAGTAAAATGGCGGGCACTTTTTATACACCTAGTCGAAAAGAGAATAGTGAGCTATGACTATGGCTTGAAATAAAACAATTGTAACACGGTAAATGTCAACCTGTAAATACTCAGTAATAATTTACCGCGTTACAATTGTTTTAGTTAATTGTTTTATTTCAAGCCATAGTCATGGCGCTTGCCAGGAGTCACCTCATGGGTACTCATTGATGGCGTGGAGAGTGCACTACAGGGATTAATTTAGTGACATTAAAATTCAAAGAAATTTTTGGCGTCGGTCGGGATCGAACCCGGGTGAGTTCCCAGATTCGAGACCAGACACTCAGGCACACGGCCACGAGACCCCATATATATATATAATCACGGCATATTACCCATTACTGGGTGTGCTAATCTGCTTTGTACACAGATATCGGTAATGATGATGGCATATTTGTGCGGGCGTTTACCAAGTGCCGCCTCACTTATTTCTGGCGTGGAGAGTGCACCACAGGGGTCAATTTGGTGCCATTTAAAATTCGAAATATTTGGTGTTGGTATAGGGATTGAATTCGGTTCCCCAAATACGCGACCAGACACTCAGGCACGCGGCCATGAGATCCCATAGGTACAGTAAAAATTTTGAAAGATGATCAAGGTCATCTACGAATTGTATGAATACAGATTTTTGCTCCGCCCATTATGACAAATTCAGTAGTGTCGTTTGCTTAGTTTTTATATGGGTACGTAAGATACTACTGTTGTTTTATTATTATAAAAATATGTATTACAGTAAAAGCATTCAAAAATAAGTCAACTGGTAAGTTTATAAGCAAACGTAAAACCAAATATGTTAAAAGTAAGATAATGACACAATGTCAATGTCAGTGACTGACAGAAAATAACGTTTTTCGTACGTCTATGCAACAAGGTAATGTATCTGAATTAATAAATATACTTACGTTACAGCGAAACTATTATCAATAATAAGCATCGTTTTAAAGTGGAATGTCCTAACTTAGTCGAAACAATATGAATTTTTGAAAGACAAGCGTGTTATATCCATTCATATCGCACACCTTTCTAGCCTTTGTATAAGAAAGAGATAAATGTATGCCTATTTATTAATTCGCTCGTGATACAGATGACCAAAAAATTTACTGTATATGTATTTAAAGTAATAAAAATTAAATGGCAGGAGGTATTGTGTTGGTTACACCAGATTTTTCCAATAACTTTTGTGATACATATTACTAACTTCGTACTACTATATGAACAAAAACACCGTCGACTTCAGTTTTGTAGTTAAGTGTTCCACAACGATTTATTCTGACATTATAAAGCAATTTGTGTGTTTTAGTTCTTTCGAACGTGCTTAAATTATTCTGAAAGAATAAGGGAGAAATAAAAAGTGGTAAATAATGATCTTTATGTGGTTTGTAATTGCAGACTTTAGTTTGAATATTTCTTCGCTGGATAATAAAATGTAATACTGCTATTTCGACGTACATTAAACTTGTAATTCTTCTGATGATACTAAAAGTTTTTAAACAAAATCTAGAGTCTTTACAGTATTACCAACGTAATTTTGGTATTTATATTTGGGTAGCATGATGTGAAGACAGGGCATCGAATCTGAACCTGAACCGAACCAAAACCGGAACCAAACCTTAACATTTGAATGAACCCAAACCCAGAACCGAACCTAAGATATATTTTTCATTTGAACCCAAGTCGGAACCGAGCCATGTATTAAAATTCGGGTTCAGGGTTCAGCTTCAGTACAGGTTCATATTCAGTTTGAAACATAAGCATAATCGTAATACGGCCGATTATAGTGTTCCTGTTCACATTTTATATAAATATTTATTATTCAAAAAATCTGTTGTGGCCAGCACAATACCTTCCGTCATTCTCGTGTATAATGTATAAATTCCATAATTTTTCTTACAAAAGATTCTAAATTTCCAGTAAAATTATTTCATAAACAAACTATTCAAATTGCACTTGATACTCGCACCTTCTTCTTCTTTAGCTTTTCCCATTCGTTAGGGGGTCGCTATTTTTGCATGACGTTCTCATTCAGTTCCGTTTCTCTCAAATCTTCCGCAATACAGTCCTTCCATCTTATCTTTGGTCTACCTCTGTTTCTTTAACTAAACTATTCATTTTTGTTCCTTTAATTCTTCATTTCTCCTCATGACATGTTCAAACCAATGTAATCGTCTTTCTTGTATCTTTCTAAAAACTTGTAACACTAGAGTTATTTTCTTACCGTATCTTTCCCTGTATTCCCCAATATCTACTTCAACACCCTCATATCTGCCACATGAATTTACTTTTTATTGATACTGACATCTGTCAATTTGAATTATATGAATATATTACTAGATCCCAAGTTTGGCATAGCTGGCTGAATTACAAAATTTAATTTCTTTCAAATTCTTTAACTCTGTATCTATTAAATATGAAGTATAAATTGTAATCAAATCGTATAGAGAATAATATATTCTTTATGTTGTAATAACGTTAAATGTCAATAAATCAAATTTAACTGTTAAATCTTCAAATGAGACTATTTCCGGTTGACCAATTATAACCAAAATCTAATCAGTTGTTCTTCTGGATGTAAACTTGAGGAATACGAAAAAATTATAATTTTTGGAATCGTGGTATTGAAGTTATTGGATCCGGAAATTTTGTTACACACACACAGACACACATACATACAGACATCATCGTAAAAATGGTAAAATCGTATTATATGGACCCTAAAACGTGCTTATTCAGTAAAAACTCATCATTGAATTTTTTGACCAAAGACAATAGCTTCCTTACCTAAAGGTGACGGAAGGTAAAAACATTAATTCAATTATAATTAGGTCGAACCGACCCTGAACCCAATACCTGAACCCGGAACAAAACCGCAAATTTTATTAATGCTTGAACCAGAACCGCATACGAACCCATCTTTCAGAAACCAAATTAACCTGAACCTAAACCGAAACCAGTTTTTGGCGGGTTCGATGCGTTAACGTATCAAGGATGTTTGGTTAAGGTTATATAATGGAGTGCTAGTGCCTGCTTTGATGCATGGACGGGAAAGTATAAAAAGAGAGTGACTGCCGTGGAAATGAGGTATTTACGTGGTGTATGTGGGTATGTAAGACGGGATCGCGTGAGGAATAATTTGGTATAAGATTAGGAACAATGTTATTAAGAGAGTTGGTGTGAGTCAGTTGAGATGGTTTGGTCAAGTGGAGAGAATGGCGAGTGAACGGCTTGTTAAGCGTATATATCTTGGTTGAGGGTTTTCGATTGCGTGGCCGACGAGAGTTTCCAAGTAAGAAGAGAAGAAGTGCATGTATGAATGCGATTATGAGTGTGTCCGAGGCGAAAGAAGTCTGCTTAGATAGGAATGTGTGGCGAAGGATGATTGTTTCCTAACTATTATTGTGATCCGGATGCGGCATTTCGCTATCGAAAATCGGCCACTTTAATATGTTTAAGAGTAAGGATTATGAGTGTGGCCGAAGCGAAAGAAGTCTGCTTAGATAGGAATGTGTGGCGAAGGATGATTGTTTCCTAACTATTATTGTGATCCGGATGCGGTATTTCGCTATCGAAAATCGGTCACTTTAATATGTTTAAGAGTAAGGATTTGTTGTATGATGTTGATGTTATTATTTTCGGGTTTGTGCGAACCCACTCAGTGGGTCACGCGTTATTTTATGTATGTATGTATTTCTTTAACTTAGTATAAATAGTAGGTAAGTCTCATTTGTGAAGAAAGTAAAATATTTGCTCGTAGTTAAAAAAAAATCCAGAGTTTTCTTTATAATTAACTAGAAATAACTTGGAGTGTTAATTAGTGGACTCAAACAGCAAACTCTATTCTGTAATTAATAAGGTATGGACAGAACGAAATGTATGTCTCTAGGGCAATTATTTTATTTTATTATTAGCTCTGTATCGATTTTTTTCGAATTTTTTTATATGTAATCGATATTGTGGTCTTGGATTTCATTATGTAAATATTTAATATTTAAAAAATAGGTTAGATTAATTCTGGTGGGAGTCAGCTGTCGGATCCTTTCTTTTTCTTGTTGTAGGTTATGCTAGAGGTACTACTACAATATGTAGACAAATTGGGAAGCTTGCGCTAGGCGCTACGAATAAAAACTGATTAAATTATTTTAATATTACCTTGCAGAAAACTGTAATATGACTGGTTTTTGAGATCACTATTCAACATAATAGCAATTTTATTTTGACATGAATAAAAATACTGACTTATTGATAAAACGTTTATGTAACGAATGATTTTTTCAGTCGTTAAAAAACAACGATATCGTTATCCTTTTTTCGTTAGGTAAAATTAAATTATTGTTTACAGAATACCACTTTAACGATTACAGAATAAGCCTATTAAACGATTTTCGTTATTGCCATGACGATATAACGTTTCTACGATTCGTTATGTCCTAACCATGCTTACAGAATAGCCCTATTATAGTAATGTTTAGCTCATTTTAAATATGTAAATTTGTAACTGTCGTTACTGTCGTTTCTACATGATCGAGTAATGCAGTATGTTTAGTATACTCGCAATTATAATTAGATATGCACTTGTTCAGGCTCATATATCATAGTAAGTCATGCATGCGCTAATAGAAAAAGCTGAACAATTAGTGTCGTATGTCAACTGTTATCGTATTACAGCTTTGAAATTTTTATCATGTTTTCATTATATATGTAATGTAAGAGCAATATATGATAAGACGTACTTTAAGTAGGTGATAACATTGTTAGAAAATGGGAAAATTTTAATAATATCATTACTCATATGAAAAGAAAATTACAAACGGCAGGTTAGTTTTACCTTCCATCACCTTTAGATACAGTAAATTTTTTTGAAAGATGTCCGATCAAGGTCATCTGTATTACAAATAGGCATATATTTATCTCTTTCTTTTGCAAAGTCTATAAGAGTGTGCGATAAGGATGGATATAACACGCTTGTCTTTCAAAAATTCATATTGTTTCGACTAAGTTTTACCGTGATTCATAGCCTTACGAATAACGTTATTTTCTGTCAGAGTCACTGACACTGACATTGTGTCTTTATCTTATTTTTTACATAATTGGTTTTACATTTGCTTATAAACTTACCAGTTGACTTATTTTTGAATTTTGAATACTTTTACTGTAACATACTTATATAATAATAAAATAACAGTAGTATCGTATGTACCCTCACATAAATACCAAGTAAACGACACTACTGAATTTGACAGAATGAACGGAGCTAAAATTTTAATTCATACAATTCGTAGATGACCTTAATCGGACATATTTAATTTTTTTTACTGTACATAAAAAAATTAATTAGAAATAAAGATAAAATATTTTTTGAAAATTCCGATCCATAGTTTATTTTTAATTAAAATTTAATGTTCAATGAAATAATTTAGTAAATAAATGGATATATTTGAAATATTAATTAATTTTAAATAAACAATTTTATATTTGATGCATTAATCTGATTATAAAGTAAAATTTGTTCATTTCATTGACACAAAAATATATAATTATTTTTCCATTGTTTGAAATAAAATAATTATCAATGAAATGAAATTGTTTCAAAACGGAACAAGAAAAAGTAAATATAAATGTAAATAAATTATTTACTATGAATCATTTTAATGATGTACTATTGAATATGTAAACTGATATAGGCGCAGTCGGTAGGATATTTCATTGAATATACAGCCATACAATCAATTCCATTTTGCATTTTGGTCATTGGTTGTTCTCGCATTAAGGCACAGAATATCTGTGGGGTGCAGGGTATCATATGACATTCATAACCAAATATAAACCCTACATGTAGGCTTGTAATAACTTATAAACTTAATAAATGTCTAGACTACTGATACTAGAGTAAACAGAGATAGTAGTACATGGTGCGGCAGAACCAATTGAGCACTTTGGAGGGGCAGGTGTTCGGGCGGCGGCGGGGGTAGGCAGCTGCACTAGGTCTCCTTTTGTTCTTACGGCATCTCCATTTTAGTACCCAACATGGTTCGGACCGGAGTACATCGTGGCTTTGCCGTGTGTGCGTTTTATGAAAACAACCGATCTGTGATTGCGACGCAAAGAGCTTTTCAGCGACGGTTCAACATTCCGCGCAATAATGCTGTTCCTACTGCGAACACAATTCGGTCCTGGATTCGGCAGTTGGAGGAAACTAGTAGCACACTAAGAATAGGTACACATGGCTGAGGAAGATCCATCAGAACACCAGAAAATGTGGAGCTAGTGAGAGCAGCAGTCGAACAATCGCCAAGACGTTCTGCTCGAAGGCACGCTATTGCATTGGGTTTCAGACCGCACTTTGAGGAGGATTCTGCATTTAGATTTGAATTTCCATCCCTTCAAAATATTGATGGTTCAAGAATTGAACCCAGCAGACTACGCCAACCGCCAAAATCTGTGCGAGGAAATTCTTGCAGCGATCCCTCCTGAGGCAGCATTCTTCAGCAGCGACGAGGCACATTTTCGCCTAAGCGGGATTGTGAATAAACAAAATTTTCGCTACTGGGCTGAAAACAACCCCCAAATTGTTCACGAAAGACCGCTACATTCTCCTAAACTAACGGTGTGGTGTGCCGTATCACAATTTGGCGTTATAGGCACGTACTTTTTTGAAGAGGGAGGCGTATGTTATGTTTCAATGTTGCAAAATTTTCTGCAGCCCCGATTGGAAGTGGTTGTTGAAGAAGAGGGATTAGGGGACTTTTGGTTCCAACAGGATAGGGCTAGAGCCCACATAGCCCGAAATTCTCTAAACGCTTTAAGAGAAATGTTTCCTGGACGTCTAGTGTCTTTGAGAGGTGACGTGGGGTGGCCTGCGCGGTCGCCCGATTTAAGCATATGCGACTTCTTTCTTTGGGGATATCTTAAGGAAAAAGTTTTTAAACGTCGCCCCCAAAACCTGCTAGAGCAAGGGAGCAGCTTGTTGAAGAAGTAAACGCGATACCCCGCGAAATGTGTTAACGGGCTGTTCAAAACTTCAGAAATCGGCTCTAGCAATGTATTGTATCTAACGGCCGCCATCTTAAAAACATTATTTTTATAAATTAATGAGTATAGAATGATAAGTCCTACTGATTTCAAAAATAAAAACATTTGTTTCATATATACCCTGGTTTCTTTTTTATAACTCTTCATAACTGCTCAATTGGTTCTGCCGCACGCTGTATTAACCGTGTATTATTTGAATCGTTTATAATATCGCCGATAATATATAAGAAAAGTTTTCATAATAATCTTAGGGATTTGACAGAAATAGATATTCCGAATATATGAAAAACGATTCCATAGCACACTTATACTTATTCCAATCATTATTCATTTTCTTTTTACTGCTATCTTTCATATCTCATAACTTTAAGTTGCCACGTGGCCCGACTGTAAAACATCCAATGAGATTATGCCACGTATCAAATGACATCACCTGGAGCCAATCACGATGAAGAGGTTATATTTTATTATCCAATCAGGTGGTTTCTTTCCGATTTCACACGTTACATAAACATAAAACGTGTGTTGAATTCATCTTTGCCGCTCTTTAGAAATTATTCAACGAAAATTGTGAAAAAAGGAAAATATTACAGTGTGCCATTTCTGAATAGGGATTTTTGTTTTACGAAGTTGGCAATCGTGATGGGAATGTTTAGGGGATAATATCGACTGGGTTTTGTTTTTATGTGCGTGTGTTTGACGTTTCAAATTTGATCTTGGAATGGAAATACAATAAAAAATTATATTGATAGACGTGACTTTGATTTTAATATCCTACCGACTGCGCCAAAATAAATATAAAATAATATGTATTAAATATTGCCATCGTTTAGTACATTAGAAATTATAGATGTACCACACTAGTATCGAATAACACAAAATTTAATATCTTTGTTAAAGAATCTATATTGTAGACGAAGTATATTCTTTTTCGTTATATTAGTTTTATTGAAAACACTCCCAATGAAATATAGATATACAGTTCATCTCTTCTGTTTTTCTTTCGCTGTTCGAGTTGATTAAGAACTTACGGACAACAGACAGTAATTTAAGAAGCGGAAAATAGAAAATGCTCCGATGTGAAATATGAGACTTAGATGAAAAGTATTTATTCTGTAGTTTGAGATTGCAAATATTGTTGTCTGTCTTATTGGTTTACAATATTGCTAACGAATTTTTATTGATTGTCTTAAGACTGAAGCGTAATTTTTTTGACGGTATATAGCAACGACGAAATATAACTAGACAAAACTTCATTTGGTTCGTTTTGATTTTGGCTGGCCAGACAAAGACAACTAGACATAGAGATATGTTTATAGGTCTTGCCAAATAGAAATGACCTGTCAATCATTTCTTGCGCATATACAGGGTACCACTATTTTTAAAGCGGAGTGGTCTCTCACTACCCATTTCATAATGATACATACACTTTTTCCGTGTGCCGCTTACCTAAAAAGAATTCTAGGGACTGCCAACTAGTCACTCGTCTATGTACTGTAAGGACATAAATGCAAAACCGATGAAGACACAAGCGTTCAACTGACAATGGATATAAACAATAGCATTTAGAATATTTAAATTAAGCTTAAAAACTAAAATATGTACAAAATACCGACAATATAAAGATTATTTTACAGTGTGTTCAATAAAGAGTAGGCTATGAACAGAGAAACGTATGTCTGATTCCAAAACAAACACCAATATTTCAAGATTATTTGTAATAGATGGAGGTAATATGGATGGCATAAATTTTGTGGAAGTTTTTCGCAAATATGCCAGTCTACGTCTTTCCAATGTTAACCATCGACGATTTTTACTTCCTTGTACAAGTAAAGGAAGTATTGTAATCGCGAAAAATTTCGGTTTTCAGATTTCAGCGGAAATATTCATTTGATCATCCCTGAATCCATTTTGACTAATTTCGTCGTGACGTCTGTACGTATCTCGCATAACTCAAAAACGGTAAGCCGTAGAAAGTTGAAATTTTATATTTAGGACTCTTATAACATCTAGTTGTGCACCTCCCTTTCTGGTTATTACACAATTTCCAGAAGTGGCACTTTACATGAAGCCTATTACAATAGATTTTAATGAAAAACTGTTTTAAAATATAATCCAAAACTTTTCAAATTTGGTATACAAGACTTTTATATCAATCGAAATAACATAATAGATTTTGGTTAAAATAGGCTAACCGGAAGTGGTACATTACTTGAAGTTGTTAACAGTTTTTCTTGAATAAAATGATTTTATTTTGATTTTAGAAATAAATGCTTCAAATAAAAGTTTTACAGAATTAATTTCTGCGTCTAGCACATCAAGTATTATTAAATTAGCCCCTTGTATAAGCGAGATATGTAAATTTAAAAATTATAGACTTTTTTGTTTTTGTAATAAAGCTTGCTATGAATTAGGACAAAAAAATTTAAAAAAATGTTCATGTCAAATTATGTTAAATACGTGCAATTTTATGATTCGTACAATAACAAATATATTTTTATTGTGAAATTAGTCATATTCATTGTTGTAATCAAATATTTCTTTGTTGTAATCAAAACTTTATGGTCGCTATATATCTTACCGTTTTGAAGTTAAAATTAATATTCTGTAATTTAGTTATTAAAAAAATATGTATAGTTTATTAATCGTACAAGGAAGTCGTGTGGTGTCCACATTAGATTTTTTATTTTCTACAGAAATGTGGTGTGCAACCTGTAGGTATCAATACTATTGGTGCTGTCGTATATCATAAATATTTAAAATAAATAATTAATTATCAATTTCCTCAATTTTTCGATACTAAAATAACAATCGAAAAGACGTCATTATGACACGAAATTATAAAAAATATTATTATAAACTATTTAGACGTAAAATTCAATTAAATAAAGACAGTTTTCCCTGTTGTCCCGTACATAAAAACCAGCTCTTTACTAATCATTCTATTGGAGAATATCGCGGCATTCAACCGTCAATTGTCCTGAAACAAACATCCTCTACGTCGTCAGGGAAAAACAAACAATGGCTCGTCATGTTGCCGTGATAAAGGATGGATTCACAATACACCACTGAGAGTACATTACAACGGATAGGAACGGAGTACTCTGCTTGTGCTTGTGCTCTACTGTCTGCGTTTTTATTGGACAGAGGAGCCTTCTCTGGAAAGAAAATGATGTATAGTGCTGTTCAGTAAATCGTTAGATGGCTATTATTTTAGTTTGTGGAGTTGGCGTGGTGTTTAGAACAAGTTCTGACTAAAAAGAGTAATTATACTTTGTTATAATTTTCAAAATAAATGTTTCGTCAATATTTCTTATTTATTCTTTTAAATTTTGAGGTTTGTTACAATTAAAAGTTATTCTAAGTGACAATTAGTGATGCCACGAGACGAGAAACGGCGAGAAACATTTCACTTCAGTGCCGTTTTTAAGATTTTCGGGGCCCTGGGCCATTAGTACGTGGGGGCCCCTCTCCCCTATAAATTTGTTTTTCAACAAAAACAGATATTTTATAGGTTTATTATCTTTGCCATACAGATTATTAGGCAGGTTTTCTTCGGGACTTTTGTAACGCAAAATCTTCGATCACATCTTCAAAATCAATTTTTTGCATCATTTTCATTACTCGGAGATAAACATTTTGATCGCTCCTGACTCAACTGTTCCGCAGTTCAAGACAATTTTTTTTTTTGTGGAAGTTGGATTCAATATTTCAAAAGGGAGCACCCCAGACGGTCATGCTATACGTCATTTAAATCCTCTTGAAAAGTTATGTAATAGCTCCCAAAAATATCCATTGATGTTAGCTGTGTATTACGTAGTGCCACCTTAAACTTTTTCTGCGAGTCCCTAATAATTGTAATTATTGGAAAGTATTCGGGTTTATTGTTGGCTCTCAGTTCGTTTCTTGTTTTTCAGGGGCCCCCACGAATATTGCAGAAGTATTCACAACTTTTGTTTGTTTAATGTTTGATCAAAAGAAAAAAACAAAAAAATGTCAATGATTTTTTGTTGTGACAATTTTTTTTTTCAATCACACAAACTTTTGGGGGCCCCCAGGACGTCGGGGCCCTGGGCACGGGCACAGGTGGCCCGTGCCTAAAGACAACACTGGTTCACTCTCGTCTCGTCTCGTCATATTTTTCATCGTGTATTCTCGATCTCGACTCGAGAGTCTCGAATTTCTCGAATTTATAATTAACTGTATGGGTGTTCCATAAGCTGACAAGTCAGAGGGTGTTTGTATGGTTGAAGGTAGCAAGCAATGACGCTGTAGACTGCACAATTGCACACGCACAGTGCAAGGTAACACTATTGGTTAGTACGTTTTGCATGAGAATAGTAGGTACTTATTCTTATAAGAGCATTTTATTTTACACTGTAATTATCTATTATTTGTATATAAATACATATAAAATAAATTCATAAAATATTACCTTCTGTCATTTGTTTATTATTTGGATAACATGTTATAAATTTTCTAAACATTCATCTATCAGGAAAATAAATTAGCATCAACCTGGACGTAATAAAGGAGTGATTAAAACTTATTTTTTACTAAGTCTGGCATTTAGTAGGTAAGTAAAAAAATACTGAACAAATATTACTCCCTGCAAGGGCATTTAATACTAGCCTGGAGAGTACACCACAGGGAACACTTTTGTTCCTATTCTTTATACTAAAACCCTATAAATTTAAAATGAATAAACAAATATGAACAAGCAATGAAAATATTTTTACTGATAAATATTTTTCTTATTGTACATCTTATACATATACATATTAAAAAAAAATCGTGTAATCGAGATCTCGAATACCTACTCTCGTCTCGAGCAAATCTCGAGGGCATTACTCTCGTCTCGAGACTTATGATAGTCTCGTCTCGAAATTCCAGAAAATTCGAGACGAGATCTCGAAAACTCGAGATCCCACGGCATCACAATGTAGTATTCTTTATTTAGCGTTTTAAATAAAAATAAAACCGTAACAAGTTACAAAGTTATAAAACGTACTTCAATCAGTGACACAATATTTTTGCGCTTGTGTTGAAGCGCAGTTCACAATGGTTGAGTAAACCACCAGTGTATTTCATTTGTTTTGTTTATCCGTATTCACATTTAGTCAAGTTGGTCCGCACATCCACGTTCGGCATTTGTTTAATTCGTTCATTTGTTCCGTTGGGTTTTGTTTATTTAGTGGCAGTTCTTTTGTTTAATGATCACGTGATCTCGATATTTATGGCATTTGGCATTGTATAAAATGTTTTTAATTGTTGAGGTTGTGATTTGTTTAAAACGGATGCTTTTGAATAAATTACATGTGAGACCTGTTTCATTGATTTTAGATAGAACCGGGTTATGTTGGTGGAATCATTACTGCGCGGTGTAAACACAGAAAATACGATAAATGATAGAAACGAATTCTTATGTTTCGGACCAGTAGAACATGAAATCTACGCTGAGAAAGACCAAAGAAAAATCACAATACTGATCGAAATTTAACTAAACAAACATTCCTTATCCTTCCTTAATGAATGTTTTGATTTCGGCTGGCCAAAATCAGACAACTCGTAATAGATATATGTTTAGTCTCGTTCGAGCTTTTCTCACTAGATGCCATGCAGTCAAAATTTAAGCGTCTATATGACGAAAAATAGATTTATCGTTATAAAAATAAAAAAAATTCAACGTAAAAGTATTTTTTATATTTATTGGGTTTTTACCTTCCGTCACCTCTAGGTAAGGAAGGTATTGTCTTTGGTCAAAAAATTCGGTGGTGAGTTTTCATTGAATAAGCACGTTTTAGGGTCTTTACAATACGATTTTACTATTTTTATGATGATGTCTGTATGTGTGTGTGTGTGTGTTAGTGTGTGCGTGTGTATGTGACCGCCGGGTCGTCAACGATATCTCCAATACTAGAATTACAAAAATTACAATTCTTACGTATTCCCCTTCCTTACAACCATATGCAGATTTGATTAGATTTTGGTTATAATTGGTCAACCGGAAGTACCCTCATTTGAAGTTTTTAACAGTTTTTCTAGAAAAACTCAGTTAAATGTTATTATAACTTAAAGAATATATTATTGTCCATACGATTTTATTTTTCATATTCAACAGATATAGAGTTAAAGAATAATAAAGATAAAAAAAATCATATAAATTTCATAATTCAGCCAGCTATGCTAACTTAACCATGGAAACTGCTAATATATTCAGGTAATTCAAATTGACAGATGTCAGTATCAATAAAAAGCAAGTAATTGAATGAAAGAATAAGGGAAGTAACGCTAGTGTTAGAAGTTTCTAGATATAAGAGAGACGATTACATTGGTTTGAACATGTCATGAGGAGAGATGAATATATTAATAGAAGGTGGAAGAAGCATAGGAAGACCAAATATAAGATGAAAAGACTGTATTGCAGAAGACTTGAGAGAAAAGGAACTGAATGAGGACGACACGCAAAACAAAAATGAGTGGAAGAAGAAAATAAAAAATAGGAAAAACTAAAGAAGAAGATGTCAGTGTCAAGTGCAATTTGCATAGTTTGTTAATGAAATAACTTTACTGGAAATATAGGATCTTTTGCAAGAAAATTTATGTATGGGGCGCGTGCAGTAACATGATTTTGACCCGTGTCAAAATGACAGCAATTAATTATGTCCATAACTGACAAGTGTTATAATTTTTCATTCAAAATTTCATAATTTTCTTATTTCATATGGTTTGTTTGTTATCAGGAGTATGGAATTCAGTTGCCGAGAAAGGGAATCACATAATACCAAAAAATTATAATCTTTTGCAAGAAAATTTATGTATGGAATTTGTACATAATACACAGGATTGACGGAAGGTATTGTGCTGGCCACAACTGATTTTTTAAACCTGCCTTCAATTTCTAGTTACCATCCATTTCATTCTTGTTTTCGGATTATCTATATTAAACGAGCACAATTCAGGTTTCCTGTAAAATCTTCTTTATTTTATGATCCATAATTTAGGGATTTAAAATTTTAAGAAGGGTTTAAAATAATTTAGAGTATATTAAATTAAAGAATAAAAATAAATTGCTCGGTTTTAATGAGAGGACATGTTTTTATTACGGTCTGGGATTATAATTGTATTTATTGCACCATTCCCAAGAGTATTGTAGCAAATTTCATTGAAATGAGATATAGATTTCTGTGGACGTTTATTAATATCATGAGTGCATTAAATTTTCATCGAATAAATTGGCATGTGGCGGAAAAATATCAGCTGTTTTATTACTTTTACCTCTCGCTAAAGAGGTATTGGATTCATGCTAAAAATCGCATATCCAGATTTTATTGAATAAGCATGTTTTAAGGTCCCTACAATCCGATTTTAATATTTTTACGATGATGTCTGTGTGTGTGTGTGTGTGTGTATGTGGATGTATGTGTGTGTATGTGTGTGGGACGTTGGAAGGACGATTACTCAAAATCTATAAGACTTAATATTTGTTTAACTACGTATTTCCCAATCGAACATTCATGGGAAGAGCTGAAAAGGTTTTGGTAACAATTGGTCAACCGGAAGTAACAGATTCTTGAAAATAAATCTTATAAATATCATTATGGGGTCTCGTGGCCGTGTGCCTGAGTGTCTGGTCGCGAATCTAGGGGACCCGGGTTCGATCCCGACCGACGCCAAAACTTACATCGCATTTTAATGGCACAAAATTGACCTCTGTGGCGCACTCTCCACGCCAGCAATGAGTGCCCGTGAGGTGACGCCTGGTAAGCGCCCGCACGGTACAAATATTCCATCATTACCGATATCTGTGTATGAAGCAGATTGGCACACCCAGCAATGGGTAATATGCCGTGATGAAATATTTATTTATTTATTTATTTTATAAATATCATTTATGATAATATTAAAGAAAATTAAATTCTCAATCTGACACATTTAAAATTTCCATTATATCTTGTATACGTTTGGAGATACAGTATATAATAATATAGAATAATCTGTTGCCCAAAAAACAGTTGATGAATAAAAATAAATAAATATTTCATCACGGCGTATTACTCATTGCTGGGTGTGCCAATCTGCTTCGTACACAGATATCGGTAATGATGGAATATTTGTACCGTGTGGGCGCTTACCAGGCGTCACATCACGGCCACTCATTGCTGGCGTGGAGAGTGCGCCACAGGGGTCATTAAAATGCGATGTAATTTTTGGCGTCGGTCGGGATCGAACCCGGGTCCCCAGATTCGCGACCAGACACTCAGGCACAGTTGATATATTCAAATATTTGTAATTGACAGATAAATGCAAAATGTCTCTCTGTCTGAGAGGTACGAGTACATTATTGTATTATTAATTAAATGTGTATTTAAATTATAGGTATGTTAATATTACATCCTTAAGAAATACCGCTAATACTGTTAATGAATTTGAAGAATTTTGAACATATTAGAATAGTAGGACAAAATTTCTCATATAACGAAAGAAGAAATACAATTTCAAGTATTTATTCGTTACTTATAGGGCGCGAGCAGTCATGCGACTTTGTTGGCCTTGGCAAGCAGATGAGGATCCGTGTTAGAATGACGGATAGTAGTTATATACATAGATGTCACAATTGTCATATGTCATAATTTTTATTGAAAATTTTAAAATATTCTGATGTTTATTTGTCATCAATACTTGTCGAGGAAAATTATTCACATGGATTTTGATGAAAAGTTATGATACTTGACACCTACGAGGTGTGTTCAAAAACTATCGCGAATTTTGAATTTTCGCGGGTTACGTATATTCGAATTTCGATCTTTTTGTGGCTTTATGTTGGTACTCATGTCTCTCACTTATATCGACAAGCTCGGCCATTTTGAATGTTCACTTACTTGTTGACAGCTGCTTTGCTTGCACGTGTTTTGGATCGTCTTCGATTTTTACCTATTGTGCTTATTCGTTAAAAACTGACTATGAATTTTTTGACCAAGACAATATCTTTCTTATCTAAAGGCGACGGAACGTAGAAAAAAATAATTCATTTAAAATTTGTCATTGTCATAAAATGTTTTTATCAAAGAAGTTATTTCATTTCTACTGAGTAGAAATGAAATAACTTCTTTGAGTAGAAATGAAATAACTTCTTTGATAAAAACATTTTATGACAATGACAAATTTTAAATGAATTATTTTTTTCTACGTTCCGTCGCCTTTAGATAAGAAAGATATTGTCTTGGTCAAAAAATTCATAGTCAGTTTTTAACGAATAAGCACAATAGGTAAAAATCGAAGACGATCCAAAACACGTGCAAGCAAAGCAGCTGTCAACAAGTAAGTGAACATTCAAAATGGCCGAGCTTGTCGACATAAGTGAGAGACATGAGTACCAACATAAAGCCACAAAAAGATCGAAATTCGAATATACGTAACCCGCGAAAATTCAAAATTCGCGATAGTTTTTGAACACACCTCGTATGTACATTGTTACTGGTTGACATTTTGACACGGGCCCTCATATCTGATTGCCAAGGCTAACAAAGTCACATAACTGCTTGCGCCCTATGTAACATAAAATGAAAAGGGCGAGAGGTATTGCGCTACAACAGATTTTTCAATATTCGATTAATAAAATAGTTTATATACAGCGTGTTTCAAAATTATACAACAAAACATGAAATATAAATAACTTAAATTCTGAAACACTGATGCTTCGCTGAAATTTGCTGACGATGTAGCATCTGTTATCCTTCAACCTTCAGGTATCCTTTATTACATGAGATTTTCCATTGTTTTTCTACCTTCAGGCTGTAAATCAGAATCTAGACATCCTTGATCCACTGCTGTCATAACAAATGAAGACTTGTGTTATAAACTGCGTAAGCGGCGACCCACAATGTCCGCATTCAGGGTAGGTATAAAATTAAATGTTAAATTAGGCTGGATTACAGAGAAAACATGGAGGGAGAGGCTGTTTGATTAAAGCTAATTTAAATACGTCCTAATTTTTTTAACAAAGGTGTTTGGGATACTTTATTATAATGTATGAATATTCAGCCTACGTAAAAAAATAAAAATGTTTATTTAAATATTTGAACTAAAATGCGGATAGTACTTGTAACAAGAGTAGGTTTCCGTCAATCTTGTGTATTATTGACAAATTCCATACATAAATTTTCTCGCAAAAGATTATAAATTTCCAGTAAAATTATTTCATAAACAAACTATGCAAATTGCACTTGACACTAACATCTTCTTCTTTAGCTTTTATATAATAATATGTTGTAATAAATCTCACAGCACATATAATGTCATGGAAACTAATTAAAAAATTAAAATGTTTGTAACTGACAGATAAATGTCAGTGTCAAAAATCCAGAGACATTACTGAAGATTTTGTCTGGGAAGTACATACATTAATTCTTATTGTATTAATAGTTAAATATTTAAAATTATAGGTATATTACACATACCCTTCAGAAATACTGTTAATGCCAACAATGAATTGGAATCATCTCGAAAAATTAGAAGAGTAGGACAAAATTTCTTCATAGAATGAATTTATATATAAAAATCTAAATGTAAAGAATAGATATAAGCGAGAATACAGCTCGAAGGAAGACGATATTTAAATGTTATAAACACAAGATGAAAGTGAAAATGGTCTCCACTCTGCAACGTAAAATATAGAAAAATTGTATCTCATCGAAATAATGAGTAATGAAAGAAAAATGTACTTGGAGAATCTCTTAATTCTTGATCTGTGACTATTATGGAGGTGGCAAGTATAGGTTAAAGAACTTAAAGTAGTAGAGTAACATTGCACTGCGAAAACGCTATCAAATTCTTCTCAAGTAAGTTGTAAATATTGACAAAATTACACATCGTTATAAGAATAATCAGAGTGCAATCTATCCATCACTTTATTAAAGGGAATTAATGTGTTATATAGATACATGTATGAAAAATAAAATGTTAAAGAAGATATGTAAGAATAGATGCACAATATATACATTTTAGACCGCCCAAAATTAATGTTTTACTAGAAGAATATGAAGAGAAAGTAAACAAGAACGTTGTTCGAATTGAAAATCCCTGTTACCAGTCTAAAATTTATAGGTATATGGTAAACTCTACTTTGTAATTTATTGTACATAATTAATTTATGGTAAAATATCCTATAGATTTTGTAAATATATGTGAAAATGTTTTATGTTGAGACATGCTCTTATTGAATAATAAAGAAGTTTATACGTCATAGACTTATATATTTTGTATTTCTAAAAATATTCTTTGCTTTATACATACAGCCAGGTACAACAAAATTTTTGAAAGATGTCCGATCAAGGTTGTCTACGAATTGTATGAATTCAGATTTTTGCTCCGCCCATCATGACAAATTCAGTAGTGTCGTTTGCATAGTTTTTATGAGGGTACGTAAGATACTACTGTTATTTTATTATTATAAGAATATATATTACAGGAAAAGCATTCAAAATTCAAAAATAAGTCAACTAATAAGTTTATAAGCAAACGTAAAACCAAATATGTTAAAAATAAGATACTGACACAATGTCAGTGTCAGTGACTCTGACAGAATATAACGTTATACGTACGGCTATGAATCCAGGTAATGTACCTGTATTAATAAATAAACTTACGTTACAGCGAAAGTATTATCAACAACGAGCATCGTTTATAAATGGAATGTCCTAACTTAGTCGAAACAATACGAATTGTTGAAAGACAAGCGTGTTATATCCATCCTTATCACACACTCTTACAGCCTTTGCAAAAGAAAGAGATAAATGTATGCCTATTTGTTAATTCGTTCTTGATACAGGTGCCCTTGATCGGACATCTTTCAAAAATTTTACTGTAAAATATACGGCCATAGGTTATGTGCTGGCCACATCAGATTTTTTCTTTTTAAATGCTGTCAATTATTACTTTTTCATTTACCCGCGTAATAAAAGCAGAAAATTTATCTGTGTCCTTTTTTGTACATTAACTTAACATTGAAGAAAACCAACAGTTGATAAAATGTTTATAAAACTAAAAAAATATACGCGATTAAAACTTTCAAGTAATAATTCTTTGTCTCCTTAAAGAAGTTTTTCAAAGTGCTTCATTCACTAGTATAACAACTTGTATGTACAACATAATATTGAACTTGACGAGTGTGCAAAGTTGTTGTAAATTAAGCTGAAATTGTATATGTTACAATAATATTCTCCTTCTCATTCGATATTTCGTTTGATAGATATTTTCATCCAGCTAGACGAGTTACTTGGCTGGACAAAATTAATTTTGAAAGGTAATACCAAAAATATATTAATTAAAATATATATTTGGTTTTAACTTACCTATTAATTTATTAAAGGATCAAAGGTTGCTATCAACTTTCAATAAGATATTAATTTTGAACTTCAAAAGATAATAACTCAGAAGTTTATACATAGATACATAATTTGTAACCATAACATTGGTATTGGAGTACTTCAACGGGTTTGTATGTGATACAGATTTCAGATACAGATTTTGCCTTCAGGGTCTTTAGAGATTTTATTATTAATTAATTAATCATTTCTGTAGGGGGTGTAACTTCGTACGATCAAATTGCAATTCTGATTACATCTGTAACTTAAAGAAAACCTGTAAACGCTTACAGTGTTCGTAAATTCTTACTTTTCTATTTTTTTTAAACATCTGCAAATCGGCGTAGACTCATTTTTGCATCTGAAATTTCGACACGATGAAAGATAAACAATATTACGTATCTGAATGACAATTAGTAATTATGTACATAGATGTCAAATGTCAGAATTTTTCATTCAAAATTTTAAGACTTTCTAAATTCACGTAGTTAATTTGTCACTAGGAGTGTGGAATTTACTTATCGAGGAAAATGAAACACATGGAATTGGATAATCACTAAATTTAGAATGAAAATACGGACCTCCATATCTGCTTGTGAAGGCCAACAAAGTGATATGACTGCTCGCGCCCCATTGTATTTAACATTACATTTTTACCTTCCGTCACCTATAGGTAAGGAAGGTATTGTCTTTGGTCAAAAAATTCAATAATGATGAGTTTTTACTGAATAAGCACGTTTTGGGGTCCATATAATACGATTTTACCATTTTTACGATGATGTCTGTATGCATGTGTGTCTGTGTGTGTGTGTGTGACAAAAGTTCCGGATTCCATAACTTCAATACCACGATTCCAAAAATTATAATTTTTTCGTATTCCTCAAGTTTACATCCAGAAGAACAACTGATTAGATTTTGGTTATAATTGGTCAACCGGAAGTAGTCTCATTTCAAGATTTAACAGTTAAATTTGATTTATTGACATTTAACATTATTATAACTTCAAGAATATATTATTCTCTATACGATTTGATTACAATTTATACTTCATATTCAATAGATACAGAGTTAAAGAATTTTAAAGAAATTAAATTTTATAATTCAGCCAGCTATGCCAAACTTGGGAACTAGTAATATATTCATATAATTCAAATTGACAGATGTCAGTATCAATAAAAAGTAAATTAATGTGGCAGAGATGAGGATGTTGAAGTAGATATTGGGGAATACACGGAAAGATACGGTAAGAAAATAACTCTAGTGTTACAAGTTTTTAGAAAGATACAAGAAAGACGATTACATTGGTTTGAATATGTCAAGAGGAGAAATGAAGAATTATATTGGAACAAGAATGAATAGTTTAGTAATGGGACGTTAAAGAAACAGAGGAAGACCAAAGATAAGATGGAAGGACTGTATTGCGGAAGATTTGAGAGAAAAGTAACTGAATGAGAATGACATGCAAAAATAGCGACCCCTAACGAATGGGAAAAGCTAAAGAAGAAAAAGATGCCAGTGTCAAGTGCAATTTGAATAGTTTGTTTATGATATAATTTTACTGGAAATTTAGAATCTTTTGTAAGAAAAATTATGGAATTTATACATTATACACGAGAATGACGGAAGGTCTCGTGCTGGCCACAACAGATTTTTAATTTTAAATTCATTCTATGAAGAAATTTTTCGGAATGTTTCCAATTCATTGTCGGGATTGACAGTATTTTTGAAGGGTGTATGTAATATACTTATAATTTTAAATATTTAAGTATTACTACAATAAGACATTATTTGGGCTGTGAGATTATTTACAACAGATTATTATGTACCTTATATATCTTAAGTTTTAAAAGCCATGTTTCGGAAGATATTGCCAGATAATCTGGGGACCCGGGTTCGATCCCGACCGACGCCAAAAATTATATCGCATTTTAATGGCACAAAATGTAGAGTGCGCGACAGGGGTCATGTCGCGCACTCTACACGCCAGCAATGACTGCCCGTGACGCCTGGTAAGCGCCCGTACGGTACAAATATTCCATCATTACCGATATCTGTATATGAAGCAGATTGGCACTCCCAGCAATGGGTAATATGCCGTGATGAAATATTTATTTTATTTATTTATGTATCTTTATCTCTAAATTTATAAAGATATAATAAAATATTTATATGTATCAGATAGAGAATTTAATCTTCTTTAATAAGCAAGAACAAATATTTAAAAAAAAATATTTAGAAGATTTTTTTTTTAAGAATCTGCTACTTCCGGCTGTCCAGTTATAACCAAAACCTTTTCAGCTCTTCCCAGTAATGTCCGATTGAGAAATACCACGAAATACGTAGTTAAACAGTTATTAAGTATTATAGTTTTTGAGAAATTGTCCTTCCAACCGACCCACATACACACACACACACACAGACATCCATACACACACGCAGACATCATCGTGAAAATATTAAAATCGGATCGTAGGGACCTTAAAATGTGCTTAATCATTAAAATCTGCATATGAAATTTTTAGCATGAATCCAATACTTGTCATAGCGAGAGGTAAATTTTTACTTCCTTGTACGTAAGTAAAGGAATTATTGTAATCGCGAAAAATTTCGGTTTTCAGATTTCAGCGGAAATATCCATTTTGATCATCCCTGAATCCATTTTGACTAATTTCGTCGTGACGTCTGTACGTACGTACGTACGTACGTATCTCGCATAACTCAAAAACGGTAAGCCGTAGAAAGTTGAAATTTTGTATTTAGGTCTCCTATAACATCTAGTTGTGCACCTCCCTTTCTGGTTATTACACAATTTCCAGAAGTGGCACCTTTACATGAAGCCTATAATAGATTTTAATGAAAAACTGTTTTAAAATATAATCCAAAACTTATTTAATTTGGTATACAAGACTTTTATGTCAATCGAAATAACATAATAGATTTTGGTTAAAATAGGTTACCCGGAAGTGGTACATTACTTGAAGTTGTTAACAGTTTTTCTTAAATAAAATGATTTTATTTTGAATTTAGAAATAAATGCTTCAAATAAAAGTTTTAGAGAATTAATTTTTGCGTCTATCACATCAAGTATTATTAAATTAGCCCTTTGTATATGTAAATTTAAAAATTATATACTTTTTTGTTTTTGTAATTAAGCTTGCTATGGATTAGGACAAAAACATAAAAAAAATGTTCATGTCAAATTACGTTAAATACGACAATTTTATGATTCGTACAATAACAAATATTATATTTTTATTGTGAAATTAGTCATATTCATTGTTGTAATCAAATATTTCTTTGTTGTAATCAAAACTCTCTTTATGGTCGCTGTATATCTTACTGTTTTGAATTTAAAATTAATATTTTGTAATTTATTAAAAAAATATGTATAGTTTAATAATCGTACAAGGAAGTCGTGTGGTGTCCATATCAAATTTTTTATAGGAATTTCAAGTTTAAGTTGTTAGTAACTACAAAATCGCTCATCAAATCAAAAATCGTGTAATACATGTTATGAAGTAGAATTTCATGCTGAATTCAAATTTTCAAACCGCGTTATTGTATCTTTAACCGGGTCAGAGTGGTCGATGAATTTGTAGGACAGCGTTGACGAATATTATTTAAAAATCATCAATAATTTACTCTTTCGATGCCACGAAGAATGCAAATAACAATTTGCATTCTTCATAAATAACAAAACCTATTACATTAAGTATTAATTATCTAATATTGTTTATTTAAGAACCTCCATTGACTGGACTAATAAGCAGTAAACAAGACTTTTTTCTCAAAACCAAAAATCGTTCCTACTTTAATGTCTCTAACTCTCTTAAGCGTAATAAGAAACCCAATCCCTCTTCCTCGGTCTACATAGTGATATAGACACTACTGTTTGTGGTTGGCAAAGCATTCCGTTGCTAGGTTGAGTGATCGAGCGAACAAGAACGCGCGTCTGAACGTGTTGGAACGTGTCTAAACGCGTCGGCACGTGGGATCATGTGACAGATGTATGTCAACAGGGACACTGAGTGAAATGCCTACCAAAGCTTATCTCTGATTGGCGAAATCAAATGTTATACGCGTATTATAACGCAGTTCAACCAATAAAATTATATATGTTATTTAAAATAAAATTCTAAATAATAAAGGGTTTTCCAATAAGAGGTGTTATTTTGATATTCAAAGAAAAATGCCATTTTTTAATATAAATGATCGGATGTTTATTTCATTATAAAGAGGAAGGTATGCCGTTAATAGTGGAAAATAACATCAGGCAAATGACCACCACGACCACGCTGACAGGACAATATCCTTTTCATGAAATTCTCCATAACCAAATCGCAAAGTGGCTGTCCTATGTCCTCGATAGCCTCACGAATTCCATCTTTGAGGTCTTGAGTCGACGCTGGGCAGTTGGCGTAGACCTTCTCTTTCACGTGGCCCCAAAGAAACAAGTCGCAAGGTGTTAAATCACAAGATCTCGGTGGCCAATTGTGATCACCTCTTCGAGAGATAACACGGTCCGGAAACTTTTCCCGTAAAAGATCAATGGTTTCGTTGCTTGTGTGGCACGTAGCTCCGTCTTGTTGAAAGTAAACGTTGTCCAGATCAATACCATCCAACTCCGGCCATAAAAAATCGTTAATCATCTCTCGATAGCGCAATCCATTCACCGTAACTGTTGCTCCAGCCTCATTTTCGAAAAAGTAAGGTCCAATGACTCCGCCGGCTACAGCAGCAATATTCTCGGCTGTTCTTGAGCGACGTGCACGGGTTTTATTCTTCACATCACTAACTTGTCCCAACAGCTCGAATTTTTCCACCAATTTCTGTATTGCGGTCCGACAAGGTGCTTCACGACGACCCAAAAATTGTCGAGTTTTACGAACCGTCTCTGCCAAATTTTCACCATTTTTATAGTGAATTTTAATAATTTCAATGCGTTGTTGAAGCGTGTATCGTTCCATTTTTATTAATGGCGTAGTTTCTACTTGTCAAATGTCAAAAAATAACAGCTTCAAAAGCGACATCTACCGAAATAGCGGGCTATTCAAAATAACACCTCTTATTGGAAAACCCTGTATAAGTCATAATTTTTAAATTAATTTGAAAATTAAATAACGAAGATGAAACTGTTGAAAAATATCAGAAACTTTTGATTTTTTGTGGCAAGAAACTACTTCAATATTTAATTGGAAAAACGTAGTTAAACACTGACTAATTAAAAAGAATTGTAAACTTTTTAATGAGAAAAAGAATTATGCGCTATATATCTAATTAGATTTTAATTTAATTGGTGATCGATGAGTAGACAAAAATAAATGTTAAAAACACAAATTTAATTGCTAGCCATTTAGTGTAATGTAGCACATGAACGAGAGTCACGCTAGAATTATTGAAAATAGGACAAGACACATGTTTTTTATTATCCCAAAATTATAGGGTGTCGGTAGAAGTTAAATCAGGACAAGAATATGAGCCTTTAAATGCAAGTCGAATTAATGTATATTCTAAAAGTTTTAGTATTTAATTTTAAGTATTTACATGAATAAAAATTTAATTTAATTTTAAATTCATTCTATGAAGAAATTGTGTCCTCATCTAATTTTTCGAAATATTTCCAATTCATTGTTGGGAATGACTATAATTTTAAATATTTAAGTATTAATACAATAAGAAATAATAATATAATGTATGTACTTTTCAGAAAAATCTTCAGTAATGTCTCTGTATTTTTGACACTGACATTTATCTGTCAGTTACAAACATTTTAATTTTGAATTGGTTTCCATAACATTATTTGGGCTGTGATATTTATGACAATAGATTATTATATACCTTATATTTCTTTATCTCTAAATTTAGAAAAGATAGAATATTTATATATGTTACAGTTAAAGTATACATTTCAGTCAGTGCATACTCTGTCTAGTTGATGTATGCTTCCACTAGCTGTTTTAGTGAAAGTATAAATTATTGCGTTGCCCACGCAACATGCCCACCCAAACTGACCACCCAAAAATCTAGGCGTATAAATTTTATAAAAAAAAAAACAAACAGAAACAATACCTAACGCACAGAACTCGGATTTAGGTAGACAGTGACAAAAGAAGGTGTATACACTAACTAGTCAATGAATACATTAACTAGATAAAGTATGCACTATATAAAATAACTTATACTTTCACTAAAACAGCTAGTGGAAGCATACATCAACTAGACAGTGTATGCACTGACTAAGTCAATACTTTAACTGTAACATATGTATCAGATAGAGAATTTACTCTTCTTTAATACAAGTAAGAATTAAAATGTTAAAAAAATAATATTTAAGATTTTTTTTAAGAATCTGCTACTTCCGGTTGTACAATTATTACCAAAACCTTTTCAGATCTTCCCAGTAATGTCCGATTGAGAAATACATAGTTAAACAGATATTAAGTATTACGAGTATAGTGTTTGAGAAATCGTCCTTCCTTGTCCTTACATATACATATACACACACACTATACTATATTCAATAGATATAGAGTTAAAGAATTTGAAAGAAATTAAATTTTATAAATCAGCCAGCTATGCTAACCATGGAAACTGCAAATATATTCAGATAATTCAAATTGACAGATGTCAGTATCAATGGAAAGTAAATTAATGTGGCATAAATGAGGATGTTGAAGTAGATGTTGGGGAAGACACGGAAAAATACGGTAAGGAAATAACTCTGGTCTAGAAGATACAATAGAGACGATTACATTGGTTTGATCATGTCATGAGGAGAGATGAAGAATATATTTGAGTATAGTTTTTGAGAAATCGTCCTTCCAACCTCGTTACATATACATACACATACACACACACACACACACACACACACACACACACACACACAAACACACAGCCATTATCGTATAAATATTAAAATCAGATTGTAGGGTACCTTAAAACGTGCTTAATCATTAAAATCTGCAATTTTTAGCATGCATCCAATACCTCTCTTAGCGAGAGGTAAAAACTGTAGAAATTTGTGTCAAAACTTATGGTACATACATATTAGGTTTGTTCCTACAGCAGTACAAAACTGTCCGTGACAGTCCGGAGTCTGCGCAGTTTGATTTTAAGTGTTCCAGCAGCGGTTGTCAAAAATCCCTGACTAAAAAGTTTTCTGTTCCAACAGTCCACAAACCAGTTTGCTGACAGTCAGAAAAGTTTGCTGACTATCCACAAATTCTAAATCCCCGCATGCGCATTGTGTTAAGAATAGGTTGTTGACAGTTATCAAAAAGTTTGCAATAGTAAAGTTTGATTTTTTCATAAGTAATTATAATTTACAATTAAAAAAATTGTACCTACCTTCCATATTATTTTACAATTATGTTGACAAAAAATAATTATAGGTTAAATCTGAATTTTATACAAACGCCGAAAACCACGTTATTCTTCTGACTGTTGATCATGTGTTCCAGTAAATAATCACTGACTAGTTTCAAACCAGTCATTGCTCGTGCATGCGTACAACAAATTAGTACGAAACTGTCAGCAACAAGTCAGGGATTTTCTGTAGGAACAAACCTAATATGTTAGAAAGTTTGCAAATTCCATTGTTCAATTACAAAATATCGAATTCTTCTTTAACTTATATATCTCTTATCATCTTCTTTTGTGCATTAAATCAAACTCTGGTGTTTCCTCACATAGCGTGTTTATTCCTAAAAATTCACCACACTCTTACCTAATGTACTGATTTCGTGATTATGAATATAGGAAGTAGAGTATAGGTAATGGTCTCTTGTTATTAATGCGCCGAAGATAAAAGCAGAATAAGTTCAGCAGATTTACATAAACTATCGTTAGTGGTGAAGTACTGTGTAATAAACTGCACATTAGAAAGAAGTTAAGCTTTTTTTGGTTTGTTTAACGGTGGAATTTCGATAGTTTATGTAGATTAATAGTGTATTAACGTGTTTTCAATATTATTTTTAAAATGAGAATTAAGTAAATGGCGATTGAGAGTCTATCGATTATACAGTCTCTCACATTGAAAATCATGCACTTGGAAATGAAATAAAAACTATTCTTTTTACCTTCCGTCACCTCTAGGTAAGGAAGGTATTGTCTTTGGTCAAAAAATTCGGTGGTGAGTTTTCATTGAATAAGCACGTTTTAGGGTCTTTACAATACGATTTTACTATTTTTACGATGATGTCTGTATGTGTGTGTGTGTGTTCGTATGTGCGTGTGTATGTGTGTGTGTGTGTGTATGTGTGTGTGTGGGACCGCGTTTTCGGGCACGATATCTCCAATACTAGAGTTCCAAAAATTACAATTCTTGCGTATTCCTCTTCCTTACAACCATATGCAGACCTGTTTAGATTTTGGTTATAATTGGTCAACCGGAAGTACCCTTATTTGAAGATTTTAACAGTTTTTCTTGAAAAAATCAGTTAAATGTTATTATAACTTAAAGAATATATTATTGTCTATACGATTTGATTGCATTTTATATTTGATATTCAACAGATATAGAGTTAAAGAAGAATAACGATAATAAATTTTATATAAATTTCATAATTCAGCCAGCTATGCTAACTTAACCATGGAAACTGCTAATATATTCAGGTAATTCAAATTGACAGATGTCAGTATCAATAAAATGAAATCAATGAAAGAATAAGGGAAGTAACTCTAGTGTTAGAAGTTTCTAGATATAAGAGAGACGATTACATATTGGTTTGAACATGTCATGAGGAGAGATGAATATATTAATAGAAGGTGGAAGAAACATAGGAAGACCAAATATAAGATGAAAAGACTGTATTGTAGAAGACTTGAGAGAAAAGGAACTGAATGAGGACGACACGCAACAAAAATGAGTGGAAGAAGAAAATAAAAAATAGCGACTCCCTAACGAATGGGAAAAACTAAAGAAGAAGAAGAAGAAGATGTCAGTGTCAAGTGCAATTTGCATAGTTTGATAATGAAATAACTTTACTGGAAATATAGGATCTTTTGCAAGAAAATTTATGTATGGGGCGCGTGCAGTAACATGACTTTGACCTGTGTCAAAATGACAGCAATTATTTATGTCCATAACTGACAAGTGTTATAATTTTTCAATCAAAATTTCATAATTTTCTTATTTCATGTGGTTTGTTTGTTATCAGGAGTATGGCATTCAGTTGCCGAGAAAGGGAATCACATAATACCAAAAATTTATAATCTTTTGCAAGAAAATTTATGTATGGAATTTGTACATAATACACAGGATTGACGGAAGGTATTGTGCTGGCCACATCAGATTTTTTCATAATTTAAAAAATCTGTTGTGGCCAGCACAATACCTCTTGCCATTTTCATTTTATGTTGCATAGGGCGCAAGCAGTTATGTGACTTTGTTAGCCCTGGCAAGCAGCTATGGGGACCCGTGTCAATATAACAGCTAGTAATAATGTACGTAGGTATCAAGTATCATAAGTTTTCATTGAAAGCATTATGATTTTCCAAATCCATGTGGATTATTTTCCTCGACAAGTTTATTCCATACTATGGATGACAAATAAACATCAGAATATTTTGAAATTTTGAATGAAAAATTATGACAATTGTGACATCTATGTAAATAACTTCTAGCCGTTGTTCAGACACGGATCCTCATCTGCTTGCCAAGGCCAACAAAGTCACATGACTGCTCGCGCTCTATAAGTAACGAATTTAATATCTTGAACACACAAATAATTGAAATTGTATTTCTTCTTTCGTTTTAAGAAAAAAATTTACTATTATTCATGTTCAAAATTCGTCAAATTCATTGACAATATTAGCGGTATTTCTTAAAAATATATGTAATATTAACAAACCTATAATTTAAATATATCAACTGTTTTTTGGGCAACGAGATTTATTACAACAGATTATTCTATATTATTATATACTATATCTCCAAACCTATACGAGATATAATAAAAATGTTAAATGTGTCAGAATATGCTACTTCCGGTTGTCCAATTGTTACCAAAACCTTTTCATCTCTTCCCATTAATGTCCGATTGGGAAATATGTAGTTAAACAAATATTAAGTCTTATAGTTTTTGAGTAATCGTCCTTCCAACGTCCCACACACATACACACACACCCACAGACATCATTGTAAAAATGTTAAAATCGGATTGTAGGGACCTTAAAACGTGCTTATTCACAAATCCAATACCTCTCTTAGCGAGAGGTAAAAATAAAGGATTTAGTTTTAGTTAAATTTATTAGTTGTACGATTTAAAGTGTGACCCTGTTATTTATAAATATACAGTAAAATTTTTGAAAGATATCCGATCAAGGTCGTCTACGAATTGTACGAATTCAAATTTTTGCTCCGCCCATTATAACAAATTCAGTAGTGTCGTTTGCTTAGTTTTTATGAGGGTACGTAAGATACTACAGTTATTTTATTATTATAAAAATATATATTGCAATAAACTCATTCAAAATTCAAAAATAAGTCAACTGGTAAGTTTATAAGCAAATGTAAAACCAAATATGTTAAAAATAAGATAATGACACAATGTCAGTGTCAGTGACTCTGACAGAAAATAACGTTATACGTACGGCTATGAATCCAGGTAATGTATCTGAAATAATATATAAACTTACGTTACACCGAAAGTATTATCAACAACGAGCATCGTTTTAAAGTGGAATGTCCTAACTTAGTCGAAACAATATGTATATTTGAAAGACAAGCGTGTTATATCCATCCTTATCGCACACTCTTATAGACTTTGCAAAAGAAAGAGATAAATGTATGCCTATTTGTTAATTCGTTCGTGCTACAGATGACCTTGATCGGACATCTTTCGAAAATTTTACTCTATGTTGTTTATTTTGAAATTATGCTACGAATTTTTTATATTTTTGAACTAAGAAAATATTGTTTTCAATAAAAACTGTACTGAAATGGGATTGTGATAGGCTGTACTTGCGTTAAACAAATATAATTTTACAGTAACTATTACTATAATTTTACTTTTACTTCCATAGCAAGCAAGTAAATTCTTTGTTTCAACGTCTCAGTACCATTTATCTTAATATTTACCATCATTAATCACGCCTATGTAAAATAAATTGTTTTGAAAAGAAGTTTTCTTTACTCCTGCTTACAAGAAAATTTATTATCTATCAGAATCTCCCCATTCATAAATGCACCCCTGAAAGCAAAACTCAAAACTTTGGAATATATGAGATAGGCATTAAAAAAGCGAAATTTAAAAGATGCTCCAAGAATAAATGCTGTCTTTCTGGAAACATGTTTGAGGTTTTTAATGTATCAAAATTTTTGTTCTGCTATTGACTTGGTAAGCCATCTTTGCTACTCAAGAAATATTTAAAATGAATAAGTACGAGACATATAAAGATGGTCCAAATATTGAAGATATACAGGGTGTTTATTAAACATACGGCAAAAATTCAAGGGGTTATTCCCTGGACTATTCTAAGAACATTTTGTCTTTTGATGATTTTTGAAAAGCCGCTATGTTACCGGGAGAAAAAAAACGGTCCAATTAGACAGTAACCCACAATTGCAACCCAAATTTGACACATAACTTGCCTAGTTAATTTAAATAAATACAATAACTAAATTTAGAATAAGAAATTATGATATTTGACATCTATATACATAATTACTAGCTATCATTCTGACTTGGCCCCCATATCTGCTTGTCAAGGCCAACAAAGTCACATGACTGCTCGCGCCCTAATGTATTTAACATTTCTTGTATACCTACACTCTACAACAAAAATTCTACTTATATATATTCCTTATATTTAGATTTTTAAAATTAAATTCATTCTATGAAGAAATTTTGGCCTACTTTTCTAATTTTTCGAGAAATTTCCAATTCATTGTCGGGAGTAACAGTATTTCTGAAGGGTATGTGTAATATATCTATAATATTAAATATTTAACTATTAATACATTAAGAAATAATATAATGTATGTATTTCCCAGAAAAAGTCTTCGGTAATGTCTCCGGATTTCTGACACTGACATTTATCTGACAGTTACAAACAATTTAAATTTTCAACTATTTTCCATGGCATTCTTTCGGCTGTAAAATATATTACAACAGATTATTTTATATATCATATTTCATTTATCTCTAAATTTATACAATATATAATAAAATATTTAAATGTATCAGATAGAGAATTTAATTTTCTTTAATATTACCAAAAAAAATTTCAAAAAATATTATAAACAAATATTAAGTCTTATAGTTTTTGAGTAATCGTTCTTCCAACATCCCACACACATACACACATACATACACACACACAGACATCGTCGTAAAATTGTTAAAATCGGATTATAGGGACCTTAAAACGTGCTTATTCAATAAAATCTGGATATGCGATTTGTAGCATGAATGCAATACCTCTCTGAGCGAGATGTAAAAAGTTATTTTGATTGGCCCGGTCTTGTGTCACCAGTATAAACATTTAATTCAACTTGAAAATGTGTAACTACATATTTTTATTTATGCCCCATTTATGTAATTTTTATTTGCGTGTGTATTTATTACACTTATTCTTTAGGGAAAAACATTTCACAGTTGAAAGTTGCTTTATGCACCGCAATATGCAGACTAGGGAATTTCAATTTTTCTCTACGAAGTTGGCAACAGTGTAGTGGAGTAAATGTAATAAATATATCTAGAGCAACCGTGTTGGTGTTACTCATATGTTCTTTTATATTTGGATGTTTCTGTATCATACTTGAAAGTTATTCATATTTCAGAAACTTTATATTTTACTTCAATTTTTGTGACAATTTTTTAATTGAATTATAAATACATATGTAAAATCATACTATTATTATATTATATATCTAATTTTAATTCAATAATGTACCCGTTATCTATATACTGTTGTGAACATTTTCATGTATTCATTCATGCCAAACAAATGAAGATAACAGACGTCACCAAGGTAAACAAACTTTTGTTTTGAGTTTGACAGCAATATCTAGATAATTAAACAAAGGATATATACATGTTCAAAAGCATGAAACAAGTAAGAATCAACGGGTATATAAAAATGAAAAATGAAGTGAGCAAATTTTTATGTTTTTCTTTATTCGTTATTCGCGAAAAAAATCGTAAAAAAATACATCCCCTTAATAATTCCAGTATTGGAAGAAGATTTCACATCGTATATCTTTTGTTCGCTGAAAAAATTGACTAACAAATATATACAGCGCCATCTAACCCAGGTAAAATGTTTCTAAAACAAATATTACGAAATACTTCGAAGGGGAAGTGTTTTATCCATTTCCTTGCGATCTACGTTGCCTGCGAAATTTTAAATTCAAATGTTTTCGACTCGCAAAAAGAATAACGGAGACAGTTCCACTGTCACAAACACAAACCAGCTGATTCAGAAAGACGGTCAGAGTGAAAAATAACATTTTGTAACTGAATTTTCAAATAACAATTGAATTACATGCATTAGTATTAGACGGACTTGTACATATGTTTGTTTGTTATATTTTATTGGAAGAATTTATGTTTAATGTATTATTATAACGAAATACTTCGAAGGGGAGTTCTTATTACTATGTCAGTATCTTATTTTTCACATATTTGGTTTTACATTTGCTAATAAATTTAACCGTTGACTTATTTTTGAATTTTGAATGCTTTTATTGTAACATATATTTTTATAATAATAAAATAACAGTATTATCTTATGTACCCTCATAAAAACTAATTTTATGCCATTTAAAATTCGAATTATTTGGCGTTGATCGGGATCGAATCGGATTCCCCAGATTCGCGACCAGACATCAGCGGCAACGAGACCCCATAGGTAAATGGCGGGAGGTATTGTGTTGGACTACTACTTTGAAAGTGAATCTATGACTCATCTCTTGTAATAACTCTTATATTTGAAGACTACTCCATGCTTTTGGCAAGGGAATAAAGAAAAATTCTTATATGTATACATTGGGATTTAAAAGGATGACTGTAGCCCGAAGACAAGGGTTTTCACCCTTTTTATAAGGGTTTAGTGTAAAGATATAACGAATGGTTGGTGTATACTGCCCTCAAAAAGCAGTGATAAGGGCCTGACTAACACACTTGAAGAAATACGACAAAAAGTTTTAAACTCATTTTTATAAACCATTGTTGTAATCAGTGGCGGCTCGTGCATTAAAACTTTGGTAAGGCAAAGTATCCAGAAAAAAATTCAAGGTCAAATGCCTTATAATTGAAAGTTATATTTTTTCAAGGGATGTGCAAATGCATATTTTTCCCCTCTCATGTACAAAAATAAATTGCCAGATCACAGAACATTTTAGGAAATTCTTTGACAAATAGTTTATTTTCAAAAGACAGTTGATTAAATGGATTTTTGTTAATTAAAAAATTAACAATATCTTCAGAATTCCTTATATTGTCACTCAATTCTTTTAAAGTTGAAGTCGAAGCCACTATTTGTTTTTTGTTTTCAACTAAAATTCAAATTACAAAAACACTACGTGGATAAAAACAACGAAAAAAATAAAAGAATTAAATATTTATTGCAATACGTATCAGTCGCAAACCAGAGCCTATTATAATAAAAATGTGAGTCCCAAAAGATGGACGTCCACATCGGGGTTCATCACCTACACTTGGTCGGCCACTTTTAAACCGATCAACCCACTTGTAAAAATTCGCACGGTTCATACAACTTTTACCGTACTGTATTAACATTCTAGAAAAAAATTCACTTGGTTTTACACCTTCTGCGACTAAAAATCTAATGACTGAGCGCTGCTCCTCTAAGGTGCAATCTTCTATTGGACTTGCCATGGTGAACTGAAAATTTTGAGGTTATGTTGACATAAAATGATGAAACAGTTGATCAGAGCATATCCCAAGGTTGCCAACTAACACCCCTGAAAAGATTGTACACATTCATTGAATAGTTTTAAAATTATAGAATTTGTCTCTTTACTTATTGAATGACCCTCGTATTAGTTATGGTCGTGGCTTAAATTATTCTTTTGATATTTATAAAGACGAGCATAAACGGAATAAGTTCAAATTTAATTTACATACTATTTTACATGCAGCTTTATTTCTTTTCTGGTGAGGCACTGCCTCACCTGCCTACCCTGACAAGCCGCCACTTGTTGTAATTAATATTACTTTGTTATAGGCCTACGCCTACCCAAAATGGGTCAAAATATAAACTCAAATAATACATCTAATTTCACAACTGAATAAATATAAATTACATGTGTAAATATAATGTAAAGACCGCATATTCAAATTCATCACGTTTTCTGAAAGTAAATATTCGTATATTTAAATAATCTCATTTATAATGTATAAAATTTTGGACAATTCATCTCTGGTTTTTGTTGAATCAACACAATTTTCAGGTCCTTATATTAATTAAACATCCTACACATCATAAGAGGTATAAATGAAATAATCTGTATTTGTGTTCATCCCAGTTACTTATTTTAAACTTTTGAATCAAGGATATAATTAAAGAAAAATTTATATTCATTAAATTACTAAATTCTTATTATCGCTAAGAGAGATATTGGATTCATGCTAAAAATCGCAATTCCAGATTTTATTGAATAAGCACGACTTAAGGCCGATAGAATTCGATTTTAACATTTTTACAATGATGTCTGTTTTTGTGTGTGTGTTGGCGGTACGATTTCTCAATTCTAGACTAAAGACCTGTTTGACTACGGATTCCTCTACCTAACATTAATGGAGAGAGTTGAATAGGTTTTGGTACCAATTGGAAAACCGGAAGTAGCAGTATCTTAAAAAAAATTCTAAATATTATTTTTTTGAAAATTTTTATTCGGTACATTTTAAATTTTTATTATATCTCGTATAAGTTTGGAGATATAGTATATAATAATATAGAATAATCTGTTGTAATAAATCTCGTTGCCCAAAAAAACTCCATGGAAACCAGTTGAAATATTTAAATGTTTGTAATTGACAGATAAATTCAAAATGTCATTGTCAAAAATCAGCATTACTGAAAGATTTTTCTGGGAGGTACGAGTACATTTAATATATCTTATTGTATAATTATTAAATATGTTTCTAAAATTATAAGTATGTTAATATTACATATAACCTTAGGAAATAGCGCTAATACTGTCAATGCATTTGAAGAATTTTGAACATATTAGAAGAGTAGGACAAAATTCCTCATAGAACGAAAGAAGAGATACAATTTTAATTATTTGTGTGTCCAAGAAATGTTAAAATTATTACTTATAGGGTGCAAGCAGTCATGTAATTTTGTTGGTCTTGGCATGCAGATATAAGGATCCATGTCAGAATGACGGCTAGTAGTTATTTATATAGATGTCACAATTGTCATATTCTTATGTTTATTTGTCATTAAAAGTATGGAATATATTGTCGAGGAATATAATCCACATATTTTGAATGAAAAATTATGATACTTGACATCTATGTACATTATTATTAGCTGTCATTCTGACACGGCCCCCCATATCTGCTAGCCAAGGCCAACAAAGTCATAGGACTGCTCGCGCCCTATGCCACATACAATGAAAATGGCGAGAGGTATTGTGTTGGCAAATTCATCGTTTCGTATTTGCGTTTGTACATTCTTATACGATATAATTGATGAAAGATACATTCCTCGAGTTATTTTTCATGAAGAACAATTTAATGTCGCATAAATAAAGAATCCAGTATGAACGTAATTTTTTTTAAATCCTACAACTTTAATATAATATTTGTATTGAAAGAATTCAATAAAACGATGTACTAAATATTAAAATGAATGATAATTATATAGAAAGTCCGTAAATAAATAACAATAATACTTATTTTCAAAGATCTCAAACATAGTCTAAGTTAAATAATAGTTTTGTACATACCAGGTACTGGAAAATCTTCATATCTAAAACCTTCGTTACACACGCACACACACACGCACAAATTTTCTTATTTCACTTTAAATGTTTGTTTACATATTGTTATTTAATACGCAGAAATATAAATACGTCTATTCACAGCAAAATACCACAATAAACTAACAAATTTGCGATTTTAAACTTGTTTCGTTAGGAACACGACAACATTGATCAAGCGGAAAATGAAGTTTCTTTAAAAAAATACTATAAATAAAAATCTGATGTGACCAATGTATATATATATATATATATATATATATATATATATATATATATATATATATATATATATATATATATATAAATATTAACAAATGTCAGTGATTGTTTATAAGTTTATGCTATAGATGGCCATACTGATATTGTATTGGATTTATTGATAAATAAAACGTTAATTTTTGGCTTTATTATTAATTTAAAAAAAAGTTTATTTGAAGAAAATTATTCAGAATTAAATGTTCTATTATACTACGTCTATATTTATTAATTATACCAAAATTTCTGTTAACATAAAATTTTAAAATTTGGAAATTAAGGTGCCGAGATATATTTCCAAAAATCTGTTGGGGCCAGCACAATACCTCTCGCCATTTTCATTTTATGTTGCATAGGGCGCGAGCAGTCATATTGAAATCTGGATATGTGATTTTTAGCATGAATCCAATACCACTCTTAGCGAGAGGTAAAAATTATATTTTTTTTTCGTATTCCTCAAGCTTACATCCAGAAGAACAAGCGATTAGATTTTGGTTATTGGCCAACCGGAAGTAGCCCCATTTGAAGATTTTAACAGTTAAATATGATTTATTGACATTTAACGTTATTATAACTTAAAGAATATATTATTCTCTATACGATTTGATTACAATTTATACTTCATATTCAATAGATATAGAGTTAAAGAATTATAAAGAAATTAAATTTTATAAATCAGCCAGCTATGCTAACCATGGAAACTGCAAATATATTCAGATAATTCAAATTGACAGATGCCAGTATCAATGAAAAGTAAATCAACTATATGTTGAGGAAGACACGGAAAGATACTGTAAGGAAATAACTCTATTGTTACAAGTTTCTAGAAAGATACGACAGAGACGATTACATTGGTTTGAACATGTCACGAGGAGAGATGAAGAATATACAACAGAGGAAGACCAAAGATAAGATGGAAGGACTGTATTGCGGAAGATTTGAGAGAAAAGGAACTGAATGAGAACGACACGCAAAACAAAAATGAGTGGAAGAAGAAAATAAAAATAAGCTAAAAAAAGGAAGGAAAAGATGTCAGTGTTAAGTGCATTTTGCATAGTTTGTTTATGAAATAATTTTACTAGAAATTTAGAATCTTTTGCAAGAAATGTATGGAATTTATATATTATACACAGGATGGTCGGAATGTAAAAATGTAGAATCCTACTGCCTGAATATAAGCGACAATAATAAATCAAATTTGTTGATTACAATAATAGTCCACTGCTTTTCTACCATTTTCCTCTTTTGTATTGTAGTAATCAACATTGTTATACTATAATAATTCATATCTCCCTCTAAATTTGATTGGGCTGGGACAAATCTAATTACGAAATTAATTTGGTTGATATCAGAATAACGTATAGTGCGAATAGAGATTTTGTATTTATCTAGTAATACTCTACTGTAATATATGAGGAATTTACAATTGTTGCTTCTATGTTAAACAATAGCCCAAAGCTATACACAACATTGTTGTATGATCAATTATGAATATGTAGGTACATAATGATGTCCGCGAGCTATATTTTTAATTAGTTTGTGCAATTAGGTATGGATACAATAAAATATAATTTTCCTAATATGAATTAATTAATATACTATGTGCAGCGGCGTTTTGTCGGGGTAGGCAGGTGCGGCAGTGCCTCACCAGAAACAAATAACTCAGAATATCATTTTAACAAATTACTAATTTGAACTAATAAGGTGTAAATAATGTACGAGGGTCATTCAATAAGTAAAGAGACAAATGGCTATAATTCAAAAACGGTTTATTTCAAACTTTCAAAATTAAGGGTATTTTTCAACATAATCACCCCCCACAGTTATGCACTTGTCCCATCTTTCTTGCAGCTTCCTAATTCCCTTGGCGAAGAATTCTTTCGATTTACCCCGAAGCCACTTTTGCACCGCTTCCTTAACTTACTCATTGTTAGAAAATCTTTTTCCTCGTAGGACGTCTTTGAGTGGTCCAAACAGGTAAAAATCAGATGGGGCGAGGTCGGGACTGTAGGCAGGATGAGGTAAGACCTCCCAACCCAATTCTTGAAGCTTATCACGGGTCAGCTGGGCTGTATGAGGGCGGGCGTTATCGTGCTGAAGAATGACTCCTTTTGACAAGAGTCCACGGCGTTTGCTCCTGATAGCTGGTCTAACTTTGTGTTCTAGCATCTCAGAGTAGTATTGGATATTGATAGTTCGCTGATATTCAAGGAAATCGCAATAGACTGGACCTTGTGAGTCCCAAAAGATGGTCAGCATCACTTTACCGGCGGAAGGTTGAACCTTGAATTTTTTGCGAACTGGAGAGCTAGTGTGTTTCCACTCCATACTCTGCCTTTTGGTCTCAGGGTCGTAGTGATGGATCCAGACCTCGTCGCAGGTCACTATTCACTTGGTTTTACACCTTCTGCGACTAAAAATCTAATGACTGAGCGCTGCTCTTCTAAGGTGCAATCTTCTAGTGGACTTGCCATGGTGAACTGAAAATTTTGAGGTTATGTTGACATAAAATGATGAAACAGCTGATCAGAGCATATCCCAAGGTTGCCAACTAACACCCCTGAAAAGATTGCACACATTCATTGAATAGTTTTAAAATTATAGAATTTGTCTCTTTACTTATTGAATGACCCTCGTATGTAGTAGTAATGCTTGTCTTTCTAAATACCAAAAGAACAATTTAAGTCACCACCATAACTAATAATGTAATGTAGTTCACCTAATTTACACCTTGTGAGGTTTGCCTCTGATATATACTCGAAATGAATAGTATAATGTATAATGTTTTTCATACTGCTTTCATCCCGGTTATCGATACGTGCGCTAGACAAGGAGCTGTTTGAGGCTAGCCTCAAATGCAATATGCAATGAGTGCGTAAAGAATAAAAGGTACTTTCCACGCAGCCTTATAGAGACCTTGACCGTACGTGAATAGAATTCTGATTCTCTGTCTGTGTAGTAGCAAATTTTGTAAGTGCTGGAGAACGTATATGAACTGTACGTTGTTGCGAGTCAAATTAAGTGTTATTAACTGCATATTACATCTGAAAATATACATAACAGTATTTAATCCTTATATTTTTTCCTTGTGTATATTAATGTTTTTGTATTTTAATTGAAAACAAAAAATATAATGGCTTCGGCTGGGAGTTCTAATTTAACAAATATCAATTTCCTAAACTAATTAAAGAAAATATAGATTTTGTTTTAAATGAATCAACTGGCTAAATAGAGCTGTAGTTATAGTACTCAATTATCTTATGAAGTGTTGCCTCACCGAAGTTTTGATGCTCAAGCCACCACTGATCAATGTGCTTCACATAATAATTTTTTTATCAACATTTTAATCATCACATTGGGGATAATGCCACCCCTGTTTAATGGACATATCTACACTAATGATCAGTTTAATAAGCCTGGTAATTGATCAGCCTTCATGTAGGGCTATGCCCCACAAGCTTTCAATTGCCAATAGGGATATTTGAATTGTCTTTCAGAGAGATTAGTGGTGTAATATATGGCCAGTGGATGAATATATAAAACGTATGATCCATTACTAAATACAGGGATAATACAATGTATGTCCCATAAGTATTGGCACAAATTTCACCGTCAGGTTTGGTCAAAAAATTCAATGATGAGTTTTTAGTGAATGAGCACGTTTTAGGGTCCAAATAATACGATTTTACAATTTTTACGTTGGTGACTGGATGTACGAGGGTCATTCAATAAGTAAAGAGACAAATGGCTATAGCTCAAAAACGGTTTATTTCAATCTTTCAAAATTAAGGCTATGTTTCAACATAATCACCCCCCACAGTTATGCACTTGTCCCATCTTTCTTTCAGCTTCCTAATTCCCTTGGCGAAGAATTCTTTCGATTAACCCCGAAGCCACTTTTGCACCGCTTCCTTAACTTCCTCATTGTTAGCAAATCTTTTTCCACGTAGGGCGTCTTTGAGTGGTCCAAACAAGTAAAAATCAGATGGGGCGAGGTCGGGACTGTAGGCATAATGAGGTAAGATCTCCCAACCCAATTCTTGAAGCTTATCATGGGTCAGCTGGGCTGTATGAGGGTGGGCGTTATCGTGCTGAAGAATGCCTCCTTTTGACAAGAGTCCACGGCGTTTGCTCCTGATAGCTGGTCTAACTTTGTGTTCTAGCATCTCAGAGTAGTATTGGCTATTGATAGTTCGCTGATCTTCAAGGAAATCGCAATAGACTGGACCCTGTGACTGGACGTCCACATCGGGGTTCATCACCTACACTTGTTCGGCCACTTTTAAACCGATCAACCCACTTGTAAAAATTCGCACGGTTCATACAACATTTACCGTACTGTATTAACATTCTAGAAAAAATTTCACTTGGTTTTACACCTTCTGCGACTAAAAATCTAATGACTGAGCGCTGCTCTTCTAAGGTGCAATCTTCTAGTGGACTTGCCATGGTGAACTGAAAATTTTGAGGTTATGTTGACATAAAATGATGTAAAAGCTGATCAGAGCATATCCCAAGGTTGCCAACTAACACCCCTGAAAAGATTGTACACATTCATTGAATAGTTTTAAAATTATAGAATTTGTCTCTTTACTTATTGAATGACCCTCGTACTTCTTTCCGCTGGTCTAAAAGTATGGCGTAGTATTGTCGAGACACAATTCTTCTTTTACCAAGATAATCAATTAGCAAAATTCCCTAGTGAAGTTAAAACTAGAGCGCTACCATCTTATTTTTGGGTACCCCATTGTATGACATTGCGAAGGACTTCAGAAATTTCGGCTTAAAAAACTGGACATCGTGTTCGAACTAATAAATTTCTTCATGTATGGCAAAAGGTTAACTAGTTGTCATATTTCTATAGATAACTTGATCAATATTTAATCAGTTGTGTTTCATTGGGCATTGAAACGTTTTTCAGGTAATTACACTGTTATTCAACCCTTTAAGCATGATGAGATAGTATTGCACATAACATTTGCGCACTAATCCATGTGTATAATGGCAACACATATGCCACGTACGCACTCACACTCTATTGCACACGGATGCAGATGGATACTACCAATTAGACCACTCAGATAACGTCTACATAAAGTGGACTTGCTATGTAACGCTAGAGCTATAATTATTTAATAATTTGACTTGCATTCTTAAGGTTAGGGCACACATCTATCTTTGTTGCCCAGTTTTTACCTCGCCAGAATTTGATTATAACATTTTACTATAATGTGTGTGTGTGTGTATGCGTGTGTAACATTGGAAGGACGATTACCGAAAACTATAAGACTTAATATTTGTTTAACTACGTATTTCCCAATCGGACATTAAAGGGAAGAGCTAAAAAGGTTCTGGTAACAATTGGACAACCGGAAGTAGCAGATACGTGAAAAAAAAATCTTCTTAATATGTTTTTTTGAAAAATGTTCTTGGTTATATTAAAGAAAATTAAATATTTTATTATATCTCGCATAGATAATAATATAATAATATAGAATAATCTGTTGTAATAAATCTCGTTACCCAAAAAACCGTTGAGATATTTAAATGTTTGTAATTGACAGACAAATGCAAAACGTCAGTGTCAAAAATCAGATATTTTTGGGAGGTACGAGTTTATTTAATATACAGGGTGTTTATTAAACATGCGGCAAAAATTCAAGGGGTTATTCCCTGGATTATTCTAAGAATATTTTGTCCTTTGGTGATTTTTGAAAAGCCGCTTTGTTTCAAAGATACAGGGCAAAAAAAAAATTCGACAAAACCAATTTTGATATTTTTCAAATTATTAATCCAGTAACAGCAGGCAAGTAATGTGTCAAATTTGTTGCGACTGATTGACGTTTGGCTGTTTGACGTGTATTTTCTGTCTATAATACTTAAACTTTTGTTAGTGAAGTCCTCTATCATGAATCGCTGACTGTCTAATTGGACCGGTATTTCTACCAGGAAGACTTACCGGCGAGGTGTATCGCAACTTTTTGGAACATACTCTACCTCCGTTTCTGGAGGATGTACCATTGGCAACAAGAAATGCAATGTGGTTTATGCACGATGGTGCACCAGCGCATTTTAATGTGGTTGCTCGTGATTTTTTAACAGTAACATACGGAGATCGCTGATTGGTCGGATCCCCGGACTTACACCCCCTGATTTTTTCCTATGGGGCCATCTAAAGTCATTAGTTTATTCTACTCCATTGGCAAATTTGGAAGATTTAAGACATCGGATAATTGCTGGGTGTAACTCCGTAAGAAACGACCCGGGTGTTTTTGAAAGAGTTCGGCAATCAATGAGAAGAAGATTGGATTCTTGCATCGTATCTGGAGGTAGTCATTTTCAACAGTTCTTGTAGATTAAGAAACTTTACATGTAATTTTTTGTATTATATGTTATTATTGTTATTAATAAACATCCTGTATACTATTGTATTATTAATTAAATATGTATAATAACCCGTAAAAAACACGTGGGTCTGAAAGACCCAAGCAGCGCCAAACATATGTAGTAATTTTCCGCAAATTTAGGGTTAAAATAAAATTTAAAAAATATAAACCGTGTGTCTCATTTTAAATATTTGTATCGAAATGAAAATAAAGCTATGGACTAAATTTCTGTTTACATTGATACAATGTGAATAACAATAATTTCCCATCATTTGGGTAATCATTTATATGGAATGATTGTGGTAGCTCGCGATTTGACAATATATGATCGCTCTTGATGTAATTGCATTGTGGTAGGTACTACTCGCCGTATTTGAGAATTGCAAATGTGCAACAATCATTTTAATTGCTAGGTTAATTTTATGGATGCACAGTGTGCCGTGCATGGCGCATGTACATTGATTTTAATGAATTGAAGATGACTGTTGCGGATTATTTATGTAGATTGACCATTAATGCACCTATTGTTTGCGCATTTCATGTACCAATATGCAATTTTTGGAAAGAGTTGGTATTACAGCGGTTCAGAAACGTTTGGCACTTCGCATTTTTGTTAATAAATTATTATTATTATTGTAATTTTTCATTTATTACGTGCCCATGTTTTATTTTTATTGTTATTAACTACAATTTTGTTTATTATTTTGAAGTGCAACATTATTCATTTTTATGTTTAAACTCTATTTAAGTTAAATATGAAGCACGCTACTGACATTTTTCGCACCAATCGTGCCTAGGGAAGGCGTAGCCTAGTATGCGCGGGTCTGCGCCAGTACCCGTGAATTTTGCTGTACATAAGTCCGAAGGTTGTGGCTGTAGTGTGCCACAAGATGGTCATATAACCCAAGGATATAACCATTATAACGTTATATAGTCTACACTTCTTCGTAGCTGTAAATTTAAGTTGTATAGGGTTATAACTGAGGTTTGTTTGTTTGTCTTCCCAAAATAGAGAAGTCATAGTTGTAACGATGTTTAAAGAGATAAACGGTGTAATGAAATATAAACCACTATACGAGGTGCTACCCAAAAGTTCCCGAACTCTGTGTTGTAGGACACCGATTTGCAGCTAGATTTCAACACTAGTACAACTCCCAAACCCTTCCTTTCGTTTTCACAACATTTTGCGTTCTTTTGTCGTATCAGTTTGGTGATATCTGTATTACTGTTTGTTGTGTTCTGCGATAGCGTCATGCGCGATTTGAAAGAGCAACGCATTTGCATCAAATTTTGTTACAAGCTCGGAAAAACGGCGACCAAAACTCACCAAAAGCTTCGAGAAGAATTCGGTGATGAAGCCATGGGAAAAACCTAAGCCTTTCAATGGTTTAAGAGGTTCAAGAAAGGAAGGATGAGTGTGGAAGACGATGAGCGCTCTGGACGTCCTTCAACTGGAATCAATGACCAAAACATCCAAATTATACGTGAAACAATTCTCCGAAACCGTCGACAATCAATTTATGACATCTGTAATAAAGTTGGAATGTTCTATGGCACAGTCCAAAGAATTTTGGCGGATGAACTTGGGATGCGCAGAATTGCAGCAAAATTTGTTCCCCGTTTGTTGACACATGATCAAAAGGAAAATCGTGATTTGCCAGGAACTGAAAACACGTGCCGAAAATGACGAAAACTTCCTTGCGACTTTTTCATCTTCCCAAAAATGAAAACCAAGCTAAAAGGCAAGAGATTTGAGACTGTTGAGGAGATTCAAAGTACGAGGGTCATTCAAAAAGTAAAGAGACAAATGGCTATAGATCAAAAACGGTTTATTTCAATCTTTCAAAATTAAGGCTATTTTTCAACATAATCACCCCCCCACAGTTATGCACTTGTCCCATCTTTCTTGCAGCTTCCTAATTCCCTTGGCGAAGAATTCTTTCGATTTACCCCGAAGCCACTTTTGCACCGCTTCCTTAACTTCCTCATTGTTAGCAAATCTTTTTCCACGTAGGGCGTCTTTGAGTGGTCCAAACAGGTAAAAATCAGATGGGGCGAGGTCGAGACTGTAGGCAGGATGAGGTAAGACCTCCCAACCCAATTCTTGAAGCTTATCACGGGTCAGCTGGGCTGTATGAGGGCGAGCGTTATCGTGCTGAAGAATGACTCCTTTTGACAAGAGTCCACGGCGTTTGCTCCTGATAGCTGGTCTAACTTTGTGTTCTAGCATCTCAGAGTAGTATTGGCTATTGATAGTTCGCTGATCTTCAAGGAAATCGCAATAGACTGGACCCTGTCAGTCCCAAAAGATGGTCAGCATCACTTTACCGGCGGAAGGTTGAACCTTGAATTTTTTGCGAACTGGAGAGCTAGTGTGTTTCCACTACATACTCTGCCTTTTGGTTCATACAACTTTTACCGTACTGTATTAACATTCTAGAAAAAATTTCACTTGGTTTTACACCTTCTGCGAATAAAAATCTAATGACTGAGCGCTGCTCTTCTAAGGTGCAATCTTCTAGTGGACATGCCATGGTGAACTGAAAATTTTGAGGTTATGTTGACATAAAATAATGAAACAGCTGATCAGAGTATATCCCAAGGTTGCCAAGTAACACCCCTGAAAAGATTGTACACATTCATTGAATAGTTTTAAAATTATAGAATTTGTCTCTATACTTATTGAATGACCCTCGTATATCGCAGGAGGTCCTAATCGCTGTTAAAAAAAATGACTACATAAAGTGTTTTGAAGAGTGGAAAAAAGATGGGACAAGTGTATAACTGTAGGTGGGGATTATTTTGAAGGAGATAATTTGTTGGTTTGAAGTTTTAATAAATACAGCTTTTTTAAAAAAATAAGTTCGGTAACTCTTGGGTAGCACCTCGTACAGGGTACACTCAAAGAAATTGTTAATTTTTACTCAATTTTAATATCTTATAAATTGCTTAATAAAGGGTTTTCCAATAAGAGGTGTTATTTTGATATTCAAAGAAAAATGCCATTTTTTAATATAAATGATCGGATGTTTATTTCATTATAAAGAGGAAGGTATGCCGTTAATAGTGGAAAATAACATCAGGCAAATGACCACCACGACCACGCTGACAGGACAATATCCTTTTCATGAAATTTTCCATAACCAAATCGCAAAGTGGCTGTCCTATGTCCTCGATAGCCTCACGAATTCCATCTTTGAGGTCTTGAGTCGACGCTGGGCAGTTGGCGCAGACCTTCTCTTTCACGTGGCCCCAAAGAAAGAAGTCGCAAGGAGTTAAATCACAAGATCTCGGTGGCCAATTGTGATCACCTCTTCGAGAGATAACACGGTCCGGAAACTTTTCCCGTAAAAGATCAATGGTTTCGTTGCTTGTGTGGCACGTAGCGCCGTCTTGTTGAAAGTAAACGTTGTCCAGATCAATACCATCCAATTCCGGCCATAAAAATTCGTTAATCATCTCTCGATAGCGCAATCCATTCACCGTAACGACGAGGAATGGACAAACCTGGGTTTTCTTCAACACTTTCGGCTACAGCAGCAATATTCTCGGCTGTTCTTGAGCGACGTGCACGGGTTTTATTCTTCACATCACTAACTTGTCCCAACAGCTCGAATTTTTCCACCAATTTCTGTATTACGGTCCGACAAGGTGCTTCACGACGACCCAAAAATTGTCGAGTTTTACGAACCGTCTCTGCCAAATTTTCACCATTTTTATAGTGAATTTTAATAATTTCAATACGTTATTGAAGCGTGTATCGTTCCATTTTTATTAATGGCGTAGTTTCTACTTGTCAAATGTCAAAAAATGACAGCTTCAAAAGCGACATCTACCGAAATAGCGGGCTATTCAAAATAACACCTCTTATTGGAAAACCCTTTAGTTAAAATCTGGATATGCGATTTTTATCATGAATCCAATACCTCTCTTAGCGCGAGAGGTAAAAATTATTGAAACTTGTGCCAAAACTTTTAAAGTCGTAAATATTCGAAAGTGAAATAGTATAAAAACTCCTGTCCACCAACAAAAATATTTATTTCCAATTTCGATGTATCGACAGTTACAATGTCATCCGAAAACGTTAACATTTCTACTCTGGGATCCAATATATTGAACATCTGAACTAATACCAACCTTCAAGCTCGTTAAGTTGCTTGACCCGACTCTAGTGTTTGTTTATTTTCTAAATGTGGCAACACTGTACGCAATCAACTTCATATTGGTTCCGTTCGCAGTGTTGGTACAACTGCGAGGAAGAAAGTGAAGTTATTTTTTACGTAGGAACCTGTTTAGACTTGTGTTTATGTTTAAGAAGTTAGGTTCGTAATGGAAATAAGTTTTAAGTACTTTAGAAATTCATTCAAGTTTCATGAGTGTAAAGAACATTGAACTTTGGAGATATTCATTGATTTATTAAGTGTGCCAATGGTAGTCACTTATATGTAAAAATAGAAAAATTATCGTCTCTAACGAACAAATTATACTATTCTGGCTAGGGTTGCCACCTTTTAAAAATTGAAATGGAGGACATAATGAATCAGGAAATTATAAACACAAAGTGAAAATAAACAATTATTATACAGGGTTACTACAAAATATGCACCGGGATTTAAAACTTTATATTTCAGAAAGTATTACGGATATAATATTAAGGCCCGGTTGTTCCAAGTTCAGATAAAGTAGCACTTTATTATCTATCTATAAATTTATTCTACCGTCTTAACTTAAGATTTTTGGGTTGCTCCATGATGTTTTATTATCCGGAGAGCTAACTGGCAGGTTGCTATCAGATATATTAAAATTGTGTTAGGGTAGAGTTATTTTTGAAAAGTAGCCAACTGTAACAATTTTAATAGAAATTTGGTTATTTTTTCGCTTGTCTGTGTTTTGGTGCAGTTGTAGTTTAAACCACAGTTTGAACGTTTAGAAAAAATGACTTGCATAAATGAGTAGTGAAAATTATAGATAAAGAGAAAATGCAGTTTATTTTACTACCGCGGAAATAATTAATTTAATTTAGATGACAAATATAAAAATCTGATGTGGCCAGCACATAACCTCTCGCCGTATATTTTACCTGGCTGTATGCATAAAGCAAAGAATATTTTTATAAATACAAATAATATATTCATATAAATCTATGACGTATAAACTTCTTTATTATTCAATAATAGCATGTCTCAACATGAAGATATTTTACCATAAATTATGTTACAATAAATTACAAAGTAGAGTTTACCATATATAAATATTAGGCTGGTAACTGCAATTTTCAATTCGAACAACGTTGTTTACTTTCTCTTCATATTCTTCTAGTAAAAACATTAATTTTGGGCGGTCTAAAATGTATATATGGATTGTGCATCTATTCTTACATATCTTTTTTTACATTTTATTTTTTCATACATGTTATATCTAAATAACACTAATTCCCTTTAATAAAGTGACGGATAGATTGCACTCCGATTATTCTTATATCGATGTGTAATTTTGTCAATATTTACAACTTACTTGAGAAGAATTTGATAGCTTTTTCGCAATTCAAAGTTACTCTAGTCTATAGTACTGGTGTACATTGTCCCATAATGTTTGAAACAAATTTAAGTCCTTCAACCTAGACTTGTCATCTCCATAATAGTCACAGATCAAGAACTAAGGGATTCTCCAAGTACATTTTTCTTTCATTACTCATTATTTCTGACACTGACATTTATCTGTCAGTTACAAATAATTTAAATTATCAACTATTTTTCATGGCATTCTTTCGGCTGTCAAATTTATTACAACAGATTATTTTATATATTATACTTCTTTTATCTCTAAATCTATGGAATATATAATAAAATATTTAAATGTATCAAATAGAGAATTTAATTTTCTTTAATATTACCACGAAAAATTTTCAAAAAATAATATTTAGAAGATTTTTTTCAAGAATCTTCTACTTCCGGTTGTCCAATTATTACCAAAACCTTTTCAGATCTTCCCATGAATGTCCGATTGGGAAATACGTTGTTAAACAAATTTTAAGTCTTATAGTTTTTGAGTAACCGTCCTTCCAACATCCCACACACACACACACACACACACACACACACACACACACATCATCGTAAAAATGTTCAAATCGGATTGTAGGGACCTTAAAACGTGCTTATTCAATAAAATCTGGATATGCGATTTTTAGCATGAATGCAATACCTCTCTTAGCGAGAGGTAAAAATATAATTGAGTCCAGGAATACAGACTCCGTCTCTTGGAAAGAAAAAACACTGACACTGACATTTATCTGTCAGTTACAAAATTGTAATTTTTCAATTGGTTTCCATGACATTATTTGGGCTGAGAGATTCATTAAAATAGATTATTATATCGCTTATATTTCTTTATTTCTATATCTATAAAAGATGTAATAGTACATTTATATGTATCAGATAGAGAATTTACTTTTCTTTAATACAATCAAGAATAAAAATTTTCAAGAAATAATATTTGGAAGATTTTTTTTATGAATCTGCTACTTCCGGTTGTCCACTTATTACCAAAACCTTTTTAGCTCTTCCCAGTAATGTCCGATTGAGAAATATGTAGTTAAACAGATAATGAGTATTATAGTTTTTGAGAAATCGTCCTTCCAACCACATACACACACACACACACATATATATATATATATATATATATATATATATATATATATATATATATATATATATATATATATATATATATATATATATATATATATATATATATAGTTTCCATGTATGAATGCGATTATAAGTGTGGTCAAGAGTGTAAAGAGAACACTGTGCGTTGGTCAGCATTGTCAAACGACAACAGAACAGTGATTTGTGGGGTTAGTTTACAGTTTTTTTTTTTTCGTCATGGGAGACAACGACCAGGGCTATTTACAACTCAAAAGGGCTAAAATAATGGCTATTACATAAATAAAAGATAAAACATCAAGCAAATAAACATGAATTGTCTAACAATATGTTGATTTCAGAATTCAAGAGGCTGGACGTATAGGTGCGTCGTTAGCACTGCCGAACAAAAGGTGTCCACAATGCTGCCGACGCACCGTATGCGTTACAAAAAATACTGAAAAATAAGAGTAAAGACTTCTACATACACATAATATTAACAAATTGAGAAAAAAAAATCTGATGTGGCCAGCACATAACCTCTCGCCGTATATTTTACCTGGCTGTATGCATAAAGCAAAGAATATTTTTATAAATACAAATAATATATTCATATAAATCTATTACGTATAAACTTCTTTATTATTCAATAATAGCATGTCTCAACATGAAGATATTTTACCATAAATTCAATTCGAACAACGTTGTTTACTTTCTCTTCATATTCTTCTAGTAAAAACATTAATTTTGGGCGGTCTAAAATGTATATATGGATTGTGCATCTATTCTTACATATCTTCTTTTACATTTTATTTTTTCATACATGTTATATCTAAATAACACTAATTCCCTTTAATAAAGTGACGGATAGATTGCACTCCGATTATTCTTATATCGATGTGTAATTTTGTCCATATTTACAACTTACTTGAGAAGAATTTGATAGCTTTTTCGCAATTCAAAGTTACTCTAGTCTATAGTACTGGTGTACATTGTCCCATAATGTTTGAAACAAATTTAAGTCCTTCAACCTAGACTTGTCATCTCCATAATAGTCACAGATCAAGAACTAAGGGATTCTCCAAGTACATTTTTAATTCATTACTCATTATTTCTGACACTGACATTTATCTGTCAGTTACAAATAATTTAAATTATCAACTATTTTTCATGGCATTCTTTCGGCTGTCAAATTTATTACAACAGATTATTTTATATATTATACTTCTTTTATCTCTAAATCTATGGAATATATAATAAAATATTTAAATGTATCAGATAGAGAATTTAATTTTCTTTAATATTACCACGAAAAATTTTCAAAAAATAATATTTAGAAGATTTTTTTTCAAGAATCTTCTACTTCCGGTTGTCCAATTATTACCAAAACCTTTTCAGATCTTCCCATGAATGTCCGATTGGGAAATACGTTGTTAAACAAATTTTAAGTCTTATAGTTTTTGAGTAACCGTCCTTCCAACATCCCACACACACACATCCACACACACACACACACACACACACACACACACACACACACACACACACACACAGACATCATCGTAAAAATGTTAAAATCGGATTGTAGGGACCTTAAAACGTGCTTATTCAATAAAATCTGGATATGCGATTTTTAGCATGAATGCAATACCTCTCTTAGCGAGAGGTAAAAACTAGAATTGCACCAAAACTCATTACCGCGTTACAGCTGCGACGCGTACATTTATACGCAGCGAACGTGTTAAGAGGGACAAATAGTTGTCAGATGATGTTGGTATTATTGTTTTCGGGTTTTTGCTAACCCACTAAGTGAGACATGCGTAATTATGTTATTATTTCATCCATTCCCTTAATTCTATGTAATTTAACCATCATCTTTTAAACAGAAGTGTTTTCCTCATCTATGCTTCTATTAACACATATTCACACAATCTGCTATGAATTCCGTATAAGCATTAAGCTACCGACCCCCTATGTATGCTTAGTATAAGTTTGTGTTAGAATACGCGCGAGTGTGTGCGTATTTGTGTGTTGTAAATGTGTGCGTGTGTGTGTGTGTGTGTGTGTGTGTGCGTGAGCACCGCAACGACTTTCTCTCAGCACGTTAACTTTGCCTCATTCATGCTTCGTTCACGAGTAGTCCGCGTTTTTATTGTTCGCTTCAAACAGCGAGACCCTGATGGTTTTTTCAGAGTTGTGCTTTCAATATAAAGAGAATGTTTCGGTCGATATAATAATATTGTTGTCAATATATAATACGCGTATACGAACAGCCAAAAAATCTCCCTATAAGGTTATATGGGACATATAAATGTTTGAAAAACTGTTTTTACATCTCGCTAAGAGAGTTATTGGATTCATGCTAAAAATCGCATATCCAGATTTTATTGAATAAGCACGTTTTAAGGTCCCTAAAATCCGGTTTTAACATTTTTACGATGATGTCCGTGTGTGTGTGTGTGTGTGTGTGTGTGTGTGTGTGTGTGTGTGTGTGTGTGTGGATGTGTGTGTGTGGGATGTTGGAAGGACGATTACTCAAAAACTATAAGACTTAAAATTTGTTTAACTACATATTTCCCAATCGGACATTCATGGGAAGATCTGAAAAGGTTTTGGTAACAATTGGACAACCGGAAGTAGAAGATTCTTGAAAAAAAATCTTCTAAATAATATTTTTTGAAATTTTTTCTTAATAATATTAAAGAAAAATAAATTCTCTTTCTGATACATTTAAATATTTTTATGTGTATTCTATATATTTAGAGATAAAAGGAATATAATATATAAAATAATCTGTTGTAATTAATTTTACAACCGAAAGGATGCCATGAAAAATAGTTGAAAATTTAAATTATTTGTAAATGACAGATACATGTCAGTGTCAGAAATAATGAGTAATGAAAGAAAAATGTACTTGGAGAATCCCTTAATTCTTGATCTGTGACTAATATGGAGATGACAAGTCTAGGTTGAAGGACTTAAATTTGTTTCAAACATTATGGGACAATGTACACCAACACTGTAGACTAGAGTAACATTGCATTGCGAAAAAGCTATCAAATTCTTCTCAAGTAAGTTGTAAATATTGACAAAATTACACATCGTTATAAGAATAATCGGAGTGCAATCTATCCATCACTTTATTAAAGGGAATTAATGTGTTATTTAGATACAACATGTATGAAAAAATAAAATGTAAAACTAGATATGTAAGAATAGATGCACAATCCAGATATATACATTTTAGACCGCCCAAAATTAATGTTTTTACTAGAAGAATATGAAGAGAAAGTAAACAAGAACGTTGTTCGAATTAAAAATCCCTGTTACCAGCCTAAATTTTATATATGGTAAACTCTACTTTGTAATTTATTGTACATAATTTATGGTAAAATATCCTATAGATTTTGTAAATATATGTGAATTTTTTTTTAGTTGAGACATGCTCTTATTGAATAATAAAGAAGTTTATACGTCATAGACTTATATGAATATATTATTTGTATATCTAAAAATATTCTTTGCTTTATGCATACAGCCAGGTAAATATAAATACACGCGCGCATACACACACATATAGACATCATCTGAAAAATAGTAAATTCGATCAAAAAAAAATAACAGCAGTTATGTATTTTAAAAAATATTCAAGTACCTATATTCGATAACTGTCATTATAATTAAACTTGTAAACAACTGGATTAAAATTTCAAACAAAATTTGTTTCAAAATATCATAGCTTGCTAGATAGATTCAGTCCGATCAACTCCTATCTATCATAATATTACCCTTACCATATTTCTCGTATGTTTTCAAACTAAATATTTATCTTACCCGGGATTATTTATTTAATTCAACTATCATCAAAGGGAATATAAACTCTTCACTTTGGCCCTTACTCCAGAGATCCAGTCCTGAACAAATTAATTAATAAAGTCCGTATGCCCTTTGGACGCGACAGCCAGAAGCAGGGCCATACAAGTTGGAACATGCTCGACCTTGTCTCATTTACATGTGACAGACTAATGACAGAAGGGTAAAGGTTATAGTAGCGTTGAGTAAAGATAGCAAGCAAGGCGTATACTCATACATAAAATGGAATTTGATAGGATCAGTGTATATTAGCTATCATATATTCTGTGGGAAGAATGGGTCTCATAATCTGAAGAATTACTTTTGACAATAAAGTGGTGCACGATTTTTACCTTCCGTCACTGTAAGGAAGGTATTGTCTGTTGTGGCCAGCACAATACCTTGCGTCAATAAGTTCCATACATAAATTGTCTTGCAAAAGATTCAAAATTTCCAGTAAAATTATTTCATAAACAAACTATGCAAATTGCTCTTGACACTAACATCCTCTTCTTTAGCTTTCCCCATTCGTTAGGGGTCGCTATTTTTTATTATCTTCTTCATTTCTCCTCATGACATTTTCAAACCAATGTAATCATCCCTCTTGTATCTTTCTAGAAACTTGTAACACGAGAGTTATTTCCTTACCTATCTTTCCGTGTCTTTTCCAACATCTACTTTAACACCCTCATCTCTGCCACATTACTTTACTATTTATTGATACAGACATCTGTCAATTTGAATTATATGAATATATTAGTAGTTTCCATATTTAGCATAGCTGGCTGATTTATAAAATTTAATTTCTTTAATATTCTTTAACTCTATATCTATTGAATATGAAGTATAAAATGCAATCAAATCGTACAGATAATAATATATTCTCTAAGTTATAAATAAAATAAATAAATATTTCATAACGGCATATTACCCATTGCTGGGTGTGCCAATCTGCTTTGTATACAGATGTCGGTAATGATGGAATATTTGTACCGTGTGGGCGCTTACCAGGCATCACCTCACGGGCACTCATTGCTGGCGTGGAGAGTGCGCCACAGGGGTCAATTTTGTGCCATTAAAATGCGACGTAATTTTTGGCGTCGGTCGGGATCGAACCCGGGTCCCCAGATTCGCGACCAGACACTCAGGCACATGGTCACGAGACCCCATTTATGTCAATAAATCAAATTTAACTGTTAAATCTTCAAATGAGGCTACTTCCGGTTCACCAATTATAACCAAAATCTAATCCATTGTTCTTCTGGGTGTAAACTTGAGGAATACGAAAAAAATATAATTTTTGGAATCGTGGTATTGAAGTTATGCGATCCGAAACTTTTGTCACACACACAAACACACACACACATACATACATACATCCAAACATCATCGTAAAAATGGTAAAATTGTAACAGGGACTCTAAAACTAAAAATCATTGAATTTTTTGACCAAAGACAATACCTTCCTTACCTAAAGGTGACGGAAGGTAAAAAAACGATAGTGATTTTTAAGATTTAAAACGTCCTATAAAATATAAGTATATATTAAATCTGATAATTCTAAACTATTCGATTTAATATAAACTTAAATTTTAAAGGATACTTTAAATCTTAAAAATCATTCACCTGTGACTCCCATACCTATATAATCCCAGTTATCTCCCTTGTTTTTACCTTCCGTCACCTCTAGGTAAGGAAGGTATTGTCTTTGGTCAAAAATTTCGGTGGTTAGTTTAAATTGAATAAGCACGTTTTAGGGTCTTTACAATACGATTTTACTATTTTTACGATGATGTCTGTATGTGTGTGTGTGTGTTCGTGTGTGCGTGTGTGTGTGTTTGTGTGTGTATGTGTGTGTGTATGTGTGTGTGTGTCCCCGCCTTTTCGGACACGATATCTCCAATACTAGAATTCCAAAAATTACAATTCTTGCGTATTCCTCTTCCTTACAACCATATGCAGACCTGTTTAGATTTTGGTTATAATTGGTCAACCGGAAGTACCCTCATTTGAAGATTTTAATAGTTTTTCTTGGAAAACTCAGTTAAATGTTATTATAACATAAAGAATATATTATTATCTATACGATTTGATTGCATTTTATATTTGTTATTCAACAGATATAGAGTTAAAGAAGAATAAAGATAATAAATTTGATATAAATTTCATAATTCAGCCAGCTATGCTAACTTAACCATGGAAACTGCTAATATATTCAGGTAATTCAAATTGACAGATGTCAGTATCAATAAAATGTAAATCAATGAAAGAAAAAGGGAAGTAACTCTAGTGTTAGAAGTGTCTAGGTATAAGAGAGACGATTACATTGGTTTGAACATGTTATGAGGAGAGATGAATATATTAATAGAAGGTGGAAGAAACATAGGAAGGCCAAATATAAGATGAAAAGACTGTATTGCAGAAGACTTGAAAGAAAAGGAACTGATTGAAGACGACACGGAAAACAAAAATGAGTGGAAGAAGAAAATAAAAAATAGCGACCCCCTAACGAATGGGAAAATTAAAGAAGAAGATGTCAGTGTCTAGTGCAATTTGCATAGTTTGTTTATGAAATAACTTTACTGGAAATATAGGATCTTTTGCAAGAAAAATTATGTATGGGGCCGCGTGCAGTAACATGATTTTTCTGACTTTGGCAAGCAGATATGGGGACCTGTGTCAAAATGACAGCAATTAATTATGTCCATAACTGACAAGTGTTATAATTTTTCATTCAAAATTTCATAATTTTCTTATTTCATGTGGTTTGTTTGTTATCATGAGTATGGAATTCAGTTGCCGAGAAAGAGAATCACATAATACCAAAAATTTAGAATCTTTCGCAAGAAAATTTATGTATGGAATTTGTACATAATACACAGGATTGACGGAAGGTATTGTGCTGGCCACATCAGATTTTTTCAGAGTTGTTAGACCTCTGGCATGGTTTACATGTTGATTAATCATAACTACTCTGCTTAAATTTGTACTACTGATGATGAGAACTTAGTTCTCGAAATACGTATATAGCTTATTTTATTATTTTAAGGTTAAGGGGTAATTGTATTAGTTTTAGTTCAAATAATGTACATTCATTTCTAAATATGAATATGTTTAATTATCTTTCAATTTAAATCTATGTTTACCGGATGTATGCGGGCAGCGTATGGTAATAACGAACGTTAATGTATACATTGTATATACTTTAGTTCATAGCTAGACTTGTGTAGGAAGCCAGTAGGCAGTTTCTTTGAAAACACCCACATATGTACATAAGTAAAGGTGAACAACTATGTACACATTACTTCGTTGGATATTTTAGAAGGAAAGCTAGTTTTTTATGCAGGAGAATTTCATTCATTAGTCTTAAGGCTACGTACAAAGTTGAATTTTTATCTTTCTACTGGACCAAAATAAAAATGTTATATTATTGACCTTGACAAGCAGATGTGCGGGCTCGTTTCAGAAAAAATTCAAGATTTTCTATATTCACGTAGTTAATTTGTCACCTAGATTGTCGAATTTACTTGTCGAGGAAAATAAACCACATGAAATTGGAAAATCACTAAATTTAGAATGAGAAATTATATTTGACTAGCTATCATACTGACATGGGCCCCCATATCTGCTTGGCAAGGCCAACAAAGTCACATGACTGCTCGCGCCCTAATGTATTTAACATTTCTTGTATACCTACACTCTACACCAAAAATTCTACTTATATCTATTCCTTATATATTTAGATTTTTTGAATTCTAATTTTTCGAGATGTTTCCAATTCATTGTCGGGAGTAACAGTATTTCTGAAAGGTATGTGTAATATATCTATAATATTAAATATTTAACTATTAATACATTAAGAAATAATATAATGTATGTACTTCCCAGAAAAAGTCTTCAGTAATGTCTCCGGATTTCTGACAGTGACATTTATCTGTCAGTTACAAACAATTTAAATTTTCAACTATTTTCCATGGCATTCTTTCGGATGTAAAATTTATTACAACAGATTATTTTATATATTTCTTTTATCTCTAAATCTATAGAATATATAATAAAATATTTAAATGTATCAGGTAGAGAATTTAATTTTCTTTAATATTACAAAGAAACATTTTTATATTTATATATTTAGAAGACTTTTTTTGAAGAATCAAAACCTTTTCAGATCTTCCCATGAATGTCCGATTGGGAAATACGTAGTCAAACAAATATAAAATCTTATAATTTTGAGTAATCATCCTTCCAACATCCCACACACACACAAACTCATAGAACCACATACATACACACAGACATCATCCTAAAAATATTAAAATCGGATTGTAGGGACCTTAAAACGTGCTTATTAAATTAAATCTGGATATGAGATTTTTAGCATGAATTCAATACCTCTCTTAGCGAGAGGTAAAAAATTCAATCCAATACTTTATCATCACTGTTGTACTGATTTATTATAATAATTATTAATATTAACAAACAGCTTATATCATCAAAACAACACAAACGTCCCATATGTTACGTTTCTCTTCACTTCGTGTTTCCATTCGTGTGCACTCGGTACGATATTCTTTGAATAAAACTCTTTAACTGATAGTTTGACTGACTGTTATCTTGCCGTTAACGAAAATTTATCTTACTGGTAACGCAAACTGAAATTATCAATAGAATAAATTTTAACCGATTGTTTAACTACAGATGGAACAACCGGCCCTAAGATTGCAATGACCAATCGTTTCTGCTTCTGCCGTCACAAAACCCCAGATATGTGCAAGCCCCATTTTTGATATATTTTCTGGTTCTTTATACAGTAAAATTTTTGAAAGATGTCCGATCAAGGTTGTCTACGATTTGTATGAATTCAGATTTTTGCTCCGCCCATCATGACAAATTCAGTAGTGTCGTTTGCTTAGTTTTTATGAGGGTACGTAAGATACTACTGTTATTTTATTATTATAAAAATATATATTACAGGAAAAACATTCAAAATTCAAAAATAAGTCAACTAGTAAGTTTATAAGCAAATGTGAAACCAAATATGTTAAAAATAAGATACTGACACAATGTCAGTATCAGTGACTCTGACAGAATATAACGTTATACGTACGGCTATGAATCCAGGTAATGTATCTGTATTAATAAATAAACTTACGTTACACCGAAAGTATTATCAACAACGAGCATCGTTTATAAATGGAATGTCCTAACTTAGTCGAAACAATATGAATTTTTGAAAGACAAGCGTGTTATATCCATCCTTATCACACACTCTTACAGCCTTTGCAAAAGAAAGAGATAAATGTATGCCTATTTGTTAATTCGTTCGTGATACAGGTGCACTTGATCGGACATCTTTCAAAATTTTTACCGTAGACGGACACCTGTAGGTGTATACAATAGACAATTCAATTCTTTATACTTTTTTTCTTTGATATGTATTGAATAAAACTTCCTTTAATGAAACTTTCATAATTACATTGATACCTGAATATAAATTAAAAAGTAGGAGTTCAATTTGAGTAAATGCGTTTATAATTACCCTGTAAATTAGGTAAAAATGAATTTCTACTCTGGTAAAATGACCGCGGTTCACGATATTTTTATATTAACTTATTATATTTCTAACACGCTAGCATATCGTTCATGAAATCTGGGCATAAAAAGATCATTTTCTCTATGTTTTATTACAAACACAAAACATGCATAGTTATAAGTTTTATACATTTTTGTTGATAGTTTTATTAAATCATTACCATTCACATATTTTTGCATTAATTTCTATGCTAATGTTGTTAAATTTCATTAGTTTTGCAAAATTTTCTGATCGGTAATTACATTAGAATGTCATGTCAAATCCGAAAATTATTATGAGGATTATAAAAAAATTCAACAGCAAATAATACTATTCATCGTTGAAGTATAATGAAAGTATAGGTCACTAAACTATTCATATATATTTGTATGAGTTATTTTTAGAATGAGGAGAGAAAGTTGTATGTATATGCATTAGAAATAACGTCTGATATACCTATGTAATATTACAGTTATAACTGTGTCACAACATACAACCTTACCTTGACTAAAAGTATTATTGCAGGGCCGTTCCAAGGGACTCTGCTGCCTGCGTGTAAATATATAAATCGCCGTCCTTAGTGATAACTATACAAAAATATATAAATTTTACTATTTGTAATACTTTATTCATATATACGAGGTGCTATCTAAAAAATCCGAGAATTTTTTTCTGTTGGTAGGTAGGGCACTAGTTCCGACTACTCGCAATATGTACCTTCACTAGAAAACCTTTTGGATCTGTTGTCATCCTTGGGGAATCATCTGATCTCACTGATTATTGTATTTTAATTTCGTTCTTACCTCTCGCTAAGAGAGGTATTGGATTCATGCTAAAAATCGCATATCCAGATTTTATTGAATAAGCACGTTTTAAGGTCCCTACAATCCGATTTTAACATTTTTATGATGATGTCTGTGTGTGTGTGTCTGTGCGTGGGGATGTATGCGTGTGTGTGTGTGTATGTGGGATGTTGGAAGAACGATTACTCAAAAACTATAAGATTTTATATTTGTTTAACTATGTACTTCTAAATCTTCTAAATATTATTATTCTTGGTAATATTAAAGAAAATTTAATTCTCTATCTGATACATTTAAATATTTTATTGTATATTCTATAAATTTAGAGATAAAATAAATGTAATATATTAAATAATCTGTTGTAATACATTTTATAGCCGAAAGAATGCCATGGAAAATAGTTAAAAATGTAAAATGTTTTTATGTGACAGATAAATGTCAGACATTACTGAAGACTTTTTTGGGAAGTACATACATTATATTATTTTTTAATGTATTAATAGTTAAATATTTAAAATTATAGGTATATTACATATATCCTTCAAAAATACTGTCAATCCTGACAATGAATTGGAAACATTTCGAAAAATTAGAAGAGGAAAAAATTTCTTCATAAAATGAATTTAAAATTAAACAATCTAAATATAAGTAATAGATATATGTAAGTAGAATTTTTGGTGTAGAATGTAGGTATACAAGAAATGTTAAATACATTAGGGCGCGAGCAGTCATGTGACTTTGTTGGCCCTGACACGCAGAAATGTGGGCCCATATCAAAATAATAGCTAGTAATTATGTATATAGATGTCAAATATCATAATTTCTCATTCTAAATTTAGTGATTTTCCAATTCCATGTGGTTTATTTTCCTCGACAAGTAAATTCCACAATCCAGGTGACAAATTAACTACGTTAATTTAGAAAGTCTTGAAAATTTTAATAAAAATTCTGACATTTAACATCTATGTACATAATTACTAGCTATCATTCTGACATGGGCCCCCACATCTGCTTGCCTAGGCCAACAATGTAACACAACAGATTTTTTAGCCGGTAACCAGACTTACTTAATAATTAATAAAATAAGGTGAAATTTACTAAAGCGATCATATTAACAAACAATTTAATTCTTAGCACGAGTCAAAGAACTAATCCATCTTACATGTTCCACACGAGTTTACTAATCTTCGTATTTGAAGGACCAATCACTGAGCCGCAAAATTCCCACCTCCAATAAATTCTCCCGACGGAGTCTGATGTTCAGATGTTTCCTTGATCTGGAACTAAACTCATAACCTTCAGATGTCCACTCAGTTGCGGATGTTCCGTCTGGATATCCTCCGATATCCTGCGGTCGATAACTGACTTTAAACCAGACGGGGAATTGAAGGATTTCGTCTGATTATGGCGCGTCGGTAAGATAGTAACCTGTTTACAGCGTTTATATAATAGCAAAGCTTTAATAATTGTTTTTTTTTAACTTGTTGGTGGGATGTAAACAGAATAATAAGTACGTTTCACTGCCAATAGAGCTCCGCAGTATTTGTGAACTGAACTCTACTGATTACGCACTTTCTTACACTGAGAGAAAAAAATCTGCTGTGGCCAGCACAATACCTCTCGCCACTTCCTTTTTTTGGTTACATAAGTATAGGGCGTGAACAGTCATGTTACATTGTTGGCCTTGACAAGCAAATGTGGGGGCCCATGTCAGAATGATAATTAGTAATTATGTACATAGATGTCAAATGTCAGAATTTTTCATTAAAAAATTCAAGATTTTCTAAATTCACGTAGTTAATTTGTCACTAGGCGAGTGGAATTTACTTGTCGAGGAAAATAAACCACATGGAATTGGAAAATCACTAAATTTAGTATGAGAAATTATATTTGACATCTATATACATAATTACTAGCTATCATTCTGACATGGGCCCCCATAGCTGCTTGTCATAGCCAACAAAGTGACATGACTACTCGCGCCTTATCGTATTTAACATTTCATGTATATCTACATGCTACACCAAAAATTCTACTTATATCTATTCCTTATATTTAGATTGTTTAATTTTAAATTCATTTTATAAAGAAATTTTCTAATTCATTGTCAGGATTGACAGTATTTTTGAAGGATATATGTAATACCTATAATTTTAAATATTTAACTATTAATACAATAAGAAATAAAATGTATGTACTTCACAGAAAAAATAATCAGTAATGTCTCCGAATTTCTGACACTAACATTTATCTGTCAGTTACAAACATTTTAAATTTTCAACTACTTTCCATGCTTTCGGCTGTAATTATTTTATATATTATATTTCTTTTATATCTAAATCTATAGATTATATAATAAAATATTTAAATGTATCAGATAAAGAATTTAATTTTCTTTCATATTACCAAGAAAAAATGGCAAATAATAATATTTAGAAGATTTTTTTTCAAGAATCTTCTACTTCCAGTTGTCCAATTGTTACCAAAACCTTCTAAGATCTTCCCATGAATGTCCGATTGGGAAATACGTAGTTAAATAAATATAAAGTCTTATAGTTTTTGAGTAATCGTTCTTCCAACATCCCACATACAAACATCATCGTAAAAATGTTAAAATCGGATTATAGGGATCTTAAAACGTATTTATTCATTGAAATATGGATATGTGATTTTTAGCATGAATCCAATACCTCTCTTAGCGAGAGGTAAAAAGCGCGTACCAGGTGTCATCTTACGGTCTCTCAAAGCTGTCATGGTTCTATTTATGTCCCAAATTTTCCCGTATTTTATGTCACACTGTATCGCAAGTCTTACGTCATATGTATTCTCCGTATGTCCTTTCAAGGACGCGGGATTACCGGGTTGACAAGTTGAAGCCTGCTTGATTAATCTTCCTTAAAATTCAGTAAAACATTTTCAGAATTTCATGCGTTCATTTCAGCGAAAGTAAATATCACTTTCTCCACTTTTTGTTCATGAATTGTTCCAGCACATTATTATTTCTATTATTGGTTCTTTTGATTCGAAGCTTTTTTCTCTTTTTGATTATTATTTTCTTTGAATGTAGGACGAATGTTGACAAATTGTTTCTTTTGAAGTCTGAAACTGTTGAATCGGTTTTTTTTTAGAATTGTTTCTTTGTGCTTGACTTCATAACTAGATCTTTTTTGCTGAACAAAATGATTTATTAATACTAAGGACAATAATTCCTAATTACAGTCGTTTTACGAAACGTTTAAAAAAATCTGATGTGGCCAGCACACCTCCCGCCATTTACTTTTTGTTAATTTAAATACATACTTACAGTAAAATTTTTGAAAGATGTCCGATCAAGGTCATCTGTATCACGAACGAATTAACAAATAGGCATACATTTATCTCTTTCTTTTGCAAAGGCTATAAGAGTGTGCGATAAGGAAGGATATAACACGCATGTCTTTCAAAAATTCATATTGTTTCGACTAAGTTAGGACATTCCACTTTAAAACGATGCTCGTTGTTGATAATACTTTCACTGTAACGTAAGTTTATTTATTGATTCAGATACAATACCTTGATTCATAGTCGTACAAATAACGTTATTTTCTGTCAGAGTCACTGACACTGACATTGTGTCATTATCTTATTTTTAACATATTTGGTTTTACATTTGCTTATAAACTTACCAGTTGACTTATTTTTGAATTTGAATGCTTTTACTGCAACATATATTTTTATAATAATAAAATAACAGTAATATCTTACGTACCCTCATAAAAACTAAGCAAACGACACTATTGAATTTGTCAGAATGGGCGGAGCAAAAATCTGAATTCATACAATTCGTAGACGACCTTGATCGGACATCTTTCAAAAATTTTACTGTACATATTTATTTTGCATGATATAACTATTGCTCCAATTTATTATATGTATTACCCGTATTTTCTTCTTCAGAATCTTACCATATTTTGTGAAGTGACGTTAATTTCTTTTCAATTACAAACATATGAAATTAATTTACTGGTTAAATTTATTGTACTTATTTCTGTTACAGCCCTGTATAGTGTAATTGTAATTGTTATATATGTTAATGTATTTATTTAATATTAACTTTGTTTTAATAACATTTTATTTTTTGAAAAAAAAAGTAAATATGCATTCGCTCAATTCTAATGCGTATATCGTGTCCTTCAACTCCTCGAACTTTGGACCGAGTTCGAAGCTTACATTCACGCAAGTCTCAACAAGTGTAGGACGTTATATATAGTGTCCTGCAGCTTTATTAGATCAAGTAGGGCCTGACAAGGATCGTGCAAGGGCAGCAGGAATTCAGCAGGACTTTCCTGTTGAGTGACAAGACGGGACAAGTTAAGATTGTTTTAGGATACTTCACATACATGACAGGACTAGACAGGATTAAAAATAATTGTCACCGTAGGCTATGCGTTTAGCATTCAATATAAAAAAAATCTGTTGTGGCCAGCACAATACCTCTCGCCACTTCCTTTTTTTGGTTACATAAGTATAAGGCGTAAACAGTCATGTTACATTGTTGGCCTTGACAAGCAGATGTGGGGGCCCGTTTCAGAATGATAATTAGTAATTATGTACATAGATGTCAAATGTCAGAATTTTTCATTAAAAATTTCAATATTTTGTAAATTCACGTAGTTAATTTGTCACCAGGAGTGTGGAATTTACTTGTCGAGGAAAATAAACCACATGGAATTGGAAAATCACTAAATTTAGAATGAGAAATTATGATATTTGACATCTATATACATAATTACTAGCTATCATTCTAACATGGGCCCCCATATCTGCTTGTCAAGGCCAACTAAGTCACATGACTGCTCGCGCCCTATTGTATTTAACATTGTTTGTATACCTACACTCTACACCAAAAATTCTACTTATATCTATTCCTTATATTTAGATTTTTTAAATTTAAATTCATTCTTTGAAGAAATTTTCGAGATGTTTCCAATTCAATGTCGGGAGTAACAGTATTTCTGAAGGGTATGCGTAATATATCTATAATATTAAATAATTAAATATTAATATATTAAGAAATAATATAATGTATGTAAGAAAAAGTCGTCAGTAATGTCTCCGGATTTCTGACACTGACATTTATCTGTCAGTTACAAACAATTTAAATTTTCAACTATTTTCCATGGCATTCTTTCGGCTGCAAAATTTATTACAACAGATTATTTTATATATTATATTTCTTTTATCTTTAAATCTATAGAATATATATTAAAATATTTAAATGTATGAGACAGAGAATTTAATTTTCTTTAATATTATCAAGAACAATTTTCAAAAAATAATATTTTGAAGATTTTTTCAAGAATCTTCTATTTACGGTTGTCCAATTGCTACCATAACCTTTTCAGCCCTTCCCATTAATGTCCGATTGGTAAATACGTAGTTAAACAAATATAAAGTCTTATTGTTTTTCAGTAATCGTCCTTCCAACATACACACATACACACACACACGGACATCATCGTAAAAATTTTTTAATCGGATTGTAGGGACCTTAAAACGTGTTTACTTTCTAAAATCTCAATATCCGATTTTTAGCATGAATCCAATACCTTTCTTAGCGAGAAGTAAATATTAATAGTAGCTTTTTTTGTTTCAGAAACCATGGATACCTAATACAACAGATGTTACATTTTAAAAAGGTAAGTTGAGAGCATTATAAAATAAAATTCAATATTTGTTTTGAAAATTGAACAGAATGTACCTACGTGAAAAATGTATAATAATATTTACTTAATAATTCTTTTTCTTTACGAATTTATGTTTGTTTAGCACTCAGTTGAAAAATGAAATTTTTTTTGTAAAAGTTTTTCCTAATGAATATGTTGTACTAGGTTATTATTTAGAAAGGTTTTTGATGAATAAATTTGTGAAATAAAAACAGTGTTTTGAACGAAAGAACAAAAATGTAAATACACATTATAAAGTGGTGTTTAGGTATGAATTCGGCTACTGGAATATATTTTTAAGACCGGAGCGCCCTGGTGGCAATTACAAGGGTAAGAGGAAAAGTTCTCGGCCTGACAATTAAAGACTGCAATTTTCAGTTAAAAAATGATTTTATTTTTCTATATAATCACCCTTGACTTCAACACACTTGGTCCAGCGTTTTTACAAGATCAGTATTCCATCTCGGAAGTGAGAGTCTGGAAGGCTGTGAAAATATTCATTTACGGCCCTCTCAACTTCTTCATTGGACGCGAAGCGCTTCCCAGAAACAAATTTCTTCAAGTTTGGGAACAGATAGAAGTCTGAGGGTGCCAAATCAGGAGATAAAGGGATGATGGCCGAGCAAATCGTATCCCAAATCCCGCAGGCCTCTTCTCGCGATTTTTGGCATCCAGCTGGTCAAGAAGGTTGGAGTAATATTCGCCTGTAATTGTTCTGCCTTTTTTAAGGTAATCAATTAACAGGATCCCTTTAGAATCCCAAAACACGCTGGCCATAACCTTTCCGGCAGATGCGATCGACTTGGCTTTCTTTGGCGCTGAACCACCGGCTTCCACCCATTGCTTGGACTGCTGTTTCGTTTCTGGCGTGTAGTGGTGCATGTCTCATCCATAGTGACAAATCGCCGCACAAATTATTGAATCGGTCCAAACATTGCTGCGAATGTCGTTTGCGCATTTGCTTTTGATCGGCATTCAGCAAATTCGGCACCCATTTTGCGCAGAGCTTTCGCATCCCTAATTATTTGTGCAAGATGTGTTGTACCCTTTCTTCCGATATCCCCACAGCCTCAGCTATGCACCTTTTCGATGGTTTCCGATGTGGTGGTTTGGCCGTCCTTCACGTGGGTCATCTTCGAGGGACGTGCGACCACGTTTAAATTCAGCTGTCCACTTTTTAAAGGTTGACATGGAAGGAGCAGAGTCCCCGTAAACTTTTGTCAACTTCGGATGAATTTCCTTAGGGGTTAATCCAACCAAAACGAAGAATTTTATGACCGCACGATATTCAAGTTTATCCATTTTAACGAAAAACACGCAAGACGTCCACTGCAAAAATTCGTGTAAACAAACTACTTGAGAGAACAAGTTAAAACTTGTCATACGAACTAATGACACGTGTACCCAGGCAGGAAACAAATTTTTGCTGATTGGAACGCTATCTCTGGGTCAGGCCGAGAACTTTTCACCTTACCCTCGTATAGAACAAAATTTAAAAATTACATTAACTTTTAAACAACATCTGAGTAATTGCTTCGTTCTTATTAAAAATAAATCGACTTATTTTTTTCCCTAACATTTATCAACTTCTTATAAATTTCATTATGTTAAAAGGAAAGTTGTACTTCAATTCATAACACCATTATTCAATACAGCACAATTACCCAAATTGCGATCGTTCTACAAACGAAACAAGCAATCTTGCTTCTTATTAAATCCCTCCCCTTAGTTCAAATTCGTTTGCTTCGTGATAACGATTCAACGATTTTGGAAGTTTGGTCTAATTGTAAGTGACAGTTAGTGTTCTGCTAACCGGATTAAATGAATGCCTACGTTACGCACAGAACAATTTCGTTATTGTAGCGGTTATAATAGAATTTTCACGGTAATTCTGTTAAGATTTGATTGTAATGCGCTTTGAAATTACACAGAATGGAACTTAGGATATTGTTAAGCTCTAATTAATAAGTTGTCGTTCAGTATGCGAAAATTGAGCACGAATTTCTAGTTGTGATATAAACACTAAAATTTTCTGTATCCTATCGACTGCGCCAAGAAAGGGTATCTTAAAATTGACGTCTGCGTTTTTGATATTTGATTCATGAGGCTAAGGTAAAAACATTGGTAGTTGACATAGCACTAATAGTTGACATTTTTATTTAAAATTACAATAAAATAATCTGATGTGGCTAGCACAATACCTTCCGTCAATTCTACGTACTTTTTACAAATTCCACACAAACTATTCTATGGGAGTTTTCTTTTTAGGGGAGAAATGAACTGATCTTACCTCGTACTGAACTGAACGGAATCGAATCCGGGTTCCCAGATTCGCGATCAGACACTCAGGCACACGGCCACGTGTTCTCACACAGAACATGTCCTCGAAAAGGAAGAAATTTTATGAAGTGTGACCGTTCGGATTTTAGTAGTATCTTTTTGTGGGAATGGCTATTATCTGGAGATTCTGATAGGTGAAATCCAGCGTTGTGTCGTTAGTTTGTAAGAACTTCTTTTTTGGGAGGAAGTACCTGCTTTTTTGGCGATTTTGGGCACTTTATTTGCATCAATGGAACTTAGCCAAGTAATAAGAAATGATAACGAACCATATGTATAGAGCATTATATTTATAATCTGCTGAAATGGCTTATAGCTATAATCTGATATATTAACATATGTGATTTGTTTTTGCCACCTTAAATTATTTAATATTTTTATATTTCCAGTAAAATCATTTTACAAAGATATTATATAAATTTTATTTGACATTAATATTTGCATATTCTGTTTCCATGGTGCAGCTTTTAGGTGAATTAGGTTGCAAGTTATCTCTAAATTCATTGAATATGAAGAAGAAAAAAAATTAAATCGAATAGAGAATAACATTCTTTTATTTATAATAACATAAAAGGTCAAAAAATGATATTTAACAGCGTTTTTTTCAAGAAATACTGTTAAAATTTTCAAATTAGGATACTTCTGGTACCAAAATCTAATCAACTCTTCATTTGGACGTACAAAACAGGAATTTGAAAGAATTATAACTTTTGGAATTGTAGTATTGGAGTTATTGAGGGAGAAATTTTTTGTCACACCCAAACACACAGACACACATACATACAGACATCATCGTAAAAACAGTAAATTCGTATTTTAGGGACTCTAAAACGTGCTTATTCATCAAAAACTCACCATCGAATGACCAAACATAATACCTTCCTTACCTATATATGACGGAAGGTACAAAATGTGTGTGTGTATGCGTGTGTTGATTCTTTCGGATCAGATAACTTTAATACGTACTCCTTTTCCTGGAATCCATAAGCAGACGTGATTAGATTTTGGGTATAATTAGTCACCCGGAAGTACCCTCATTTGAAGATTTTAACAGTTTTTCTTGACGGAAGGTAATGTGCTGGCCACATCAGATATTTTTTAGTTAAAAACAATGTCATAACTATACCTATTTTTAATTTTTTTCAAAGATATATTTTCGATCAAAATTACCCGTTGAATCCATAGGCCAAGGTCTTTCAGTTAAGGCCCTGTTATTGATTTGCCAACACAATGCTGAATAAGAATAGGCTAAGCACGTCACAAGACGTACGAGGCAACATCAGAGACAGTGTCAAGCAGATGAAAGAATAAGTGGTGATTGATTTTAACATGGATAGGTTACGTTACGAGAAACGGGGAGGCAGTGACACTGGAGTAAGGAGGCGGGTTTGAGCAGAGGGGAAGGACGAAAGCTCGTTTTGGCAATTATTATGTTTATCAAACAAATTCACTCTTTTCATAACTGATTATGTAAATAACTACAACTCTTTCATCCCCTGAAAAATGCTGGCAGCAATTAATAAAATCTTTATACAAAACTATTGCTAGTGTTCATTTAATAAAAATCAATTCAATTAATTCTGTATCCCCATTTTTAAATGCAGCTAAAAACACTTTAAATAAATCCATCCCTTCTCGATTCTATTAAGTTTTCGCCCTTGATTTCGTTTACGTGTTTGAGTACCCATATCTTCCAAACGACTGCCCCCTTAAAAATTTTCATTCCTTTTCGTGCACCTTCGCGATATTACGAAACCCGAACCATCACTTTGAATATTGGGGTTCCCTTTACGATCGGCTGCTGTTTTACTACTGCTGGAATAGGCCCAGCCACCTTTGATTAGCTATTGTGGCGGGAAATATAAAAACACGGTACACTGAAAAATTGATTCGTTGGAAAATTTAAATCGGAAGAAATTCTTTGGGGCATAAGGTCAACGGTTTATGAGAGAATGATGGTTGACACTTAAATGGTAAGTGTTTTGAAGAGAAATAAATTACTAAAAAAAAGTTACCAGGGTGTCTCACTATTGCTATCTCGAGAACCGTAAGAGATACGAAGTCGGTTAAATTAGCAAAGAATTTCTATATTATAAGACTATTAAAATGTGCATGACAAAAATTATTTTCATTTTAAATGAGAACCTTTTTTACTCGCCTATTCGATTCAGCATTTTTTTCTGAATACAACTATATAAAATGTTTATACCCTTACATAACGAAAAAATCTGTTGTTGCCAGCACAATACCTTCCGTCAATCCTATATATAATGTATAAATTCCATACATAATTTTTCTTGCAAAAGATTCTAATTTCCAGTGAAATTATTTCATAAACAAACTATTCAAATTGCACTTGACACTGACATCTTCTTCCTCTTTAGCTTTTCCCATGCGTTAGGGGTCGCTATTTTTGCGTGTCGTTCTCATTCGGTTCTTTTTCTCTCAAGTCTTCCGCAATACAGTCCTTCCATCTTATCTTTGGTCTTCCTCTGCTTCTTCAACCTCCCATTACTAAACTACTCATTCTTGTTCAAATATAATTCTTTATTTCTCCTCATGTCATATTCAAACCAATGTAATCGTCTTTCTTGTATCTTTCTAGAAAATTGTAACACTAGAGTTATTTTATTACCGTATCTTTCCGTGTATTCACCAACATCTACTTCAACATCCTCATCTCTGCCACATTAATTTGCTTTTTACTTATACTGACATCTGTCAATTTGAATTATATGAATATAGTAGTAGTTTCCATGTTTAGCATAGCTGGCTGAATTATAAAATTTAATTTCTTTAAAATTCTTTAACTCTGTATCTATTAAATATGAAGTATAAAATGTAATCAAATCGTATAGAGAATAATATATTCTTTAAGTTATAATAATATTAAATGTCAATAAATCAAATTTAACTGTTAAATCGTCAAATGTGGCAACTTCCGGTTCACCAATTATAACCAAAATCTAATCACTTGGTCTTCTGTATGTAAACTTGAGGAATACGAAAAAATTATAATTTTTGGAATCGTGGTATTGAAGTTATGGGATCCGGAACTTTTGTCACACACACACACACAGACCCACACACATACATACATACAGACATCATCGTAAAAATGGTAAAATCGTATTATAGGGACCCTAAAACATGCTTATTCAGTAAAAACTCGTCACTGATTTTTTTGGCCAAAGACAATACCTTCCTTACCTAAAGGTGACGGAAGGTAAATATCCCGAAAAATTAATTAGTTTTTATTTTTGCACGGACTTTTCAAACCACCTTCGCAATAAAAAAAGATTTATATCAGAAAAAACGGTGCAAATTACTGACAATATTTCTGTGTCAAAATAAATTAAAAATACTTAAACGCTTCTTAATTACGCTAATTAGAATAATGTATCTTTATTATAGGGTATATATTTCCCCTAATTTCATGTTTTAAATTGATTAATGGGAACATTTTTTTACGGAACGCCTCTACATTTTCATATATAACAAATATTATTACAATACTCAGGGATTAGGACTTTTATTCCGTCTGGTAAACCTTTGCTAATACAATTGGCGCAGTGGGTAGGATATCATACACCAACCAAACATCCAAATTTCTCGTTTCTGGCTATTCACAAATTACTTTTAATAATTCTTTCATCTAATGTTAAATATCTTCATCATCAACTCTCCTACGACGGCAATATTTCATATACAGCAAAATTTCTTCACGAAGTAATCTTTTTAATATACCTACCTCTATCCATTCAACGGCTGACAAGCAAAAATAAAAAACTTCGTATGACACGAACGCTTGCATAATATGCTCGTGGAAAAATTCTAATAGAGCTAATTATCGAAGAAAGATGACAGGAAAGGACTTGAAGGAACAAGAAAAATACGCGCGAAAAGCCAAGTCAAGGCTTGGAGAAAATTTAGATTGGATTTATGATTTTGACATAGACGTAAATTCTTAATATTTAAATCAGTGAAATTTACATTAATGTAAGATTGAGGAATTCGTAGTTAAATATGTCTTAAGGCTTGTAGTACTTGAGAAACCGTCCTTCCAACATTACACACTTTTCTTTAACCAAAGGGGGGCTAATATTTTATAAATAAAAATAAAATGAATTATATATATTCTTTTATTTAAATAAAATAAATAAATATTTCATCACGGCATATTACCCATTGCTGGGTGTGCCAATCTGCTTTGTACAGATATCGGTAATGATGGAATATTTGTACCGTGCGGGCGCTTACCAGGCGTCACCTCACGGGCACCCATAGCTGGCGTGGAGAGTGCACCACAGGGGTCAATTTTATGCCATTAAAATTCGATGTAATTATTGGTGTCGGTCGGGATCGAACCCGGGTCCCCAGATTCGCGACCAGACACTCAGGCACACGAAATTTAATCTTATTAATAATAATTACAGTAAAATTAAATAAAATACAGTTTAGTTTAAGTACCTACGAATATTATGTCTTTTTATATTATTTTAAACATGTTACGCCTAAATTATTATTTTCTTTAAAGCTATTTGAAATTGTATTTAAATCGAGCTCATTTTACCTTCCGTCACCTTTAGGTAAAGAAGGTATTGTCTTTGGTCAAAAAATTCAATGATGAGTTTTTAGTGAATAAGCATGTTTTAGGGTCCATATAATACGATTTTACCATTTTTATGATGGTGTCTCTATGTACAGTAAAATTTTTGAAAGATGTCCGAACAAGGTCGTCTACGAATTGTATGAAATCAGATATTTGCTCCGCCCATACTGACAAATTCAGTAGTGTCGTTTGCTTAGTTTTCATGAGGGTACATAAGATACTACTGTTATTTTATTATTATAAAAATATATGTTACAATAAAAGCATTCAAAATTCAAAAATAAATCAACTGGTAAGTTTATTAGCAAATGTAAAACCAAATATATGAGAAATAAGATACTCACACAATGTCAGTGTCAGTGATAATGACAGAAAATAACGTTATTCGTACGACTATGAATCAAGGTAATATATCTGAATTAATATATAAACTTACGGTACAGCGAAAGTATTATCAACAACGAGCATCGTTTTAAAATGGAATGTCCTAACTTAGTGGAAGCTATATCATTTTTTTAAAGACAAGCTTATTATATCCATCCTTCTCGCATACGCTTAAAGCCTTTGTAAAGGAGGGGGATAAATGTATGCCAATTTGTTAATTCGTTCATGATACAGATGGCCTTGATCGGACTTCTTTCAAAAAATTTACTGTATGTACATATATATACTATTAATATTTAAGAAATGAAATGTAAATAAATAACAAAAATATATTATGGCGTACACAGTATAGCTATACAGTTTTAGGATTTCCCTAAATGTCTGGTCGCGAATCTGGGTAACCAAGTACGATCCCGATCGAGGCCAAAAATTTCGAATTTTAAATGGCACAACATTGACCCCTGTGGTGCACTCTCTACGTTAGCAGTAACTGCTCGTGAGGTTACGTCTGGTACAAATATGTAATCGTCATTACCGAAATCTGTGTACAAAGCAGATTGGCACTCCCAGCAATGGATAATATGCCGTGATGATATATTTATACGAGGGTCATTCAATAAGTAAAGAGACAAATTCTATAATTTTAAAACTATCCAATGAATGTGTACAATCTTTTCAGGGGTGTTAGTTGGCAACCTTGGGATATGCTCTGATCAGCTGTTTCATCATTTTATGTCAACATAACCTCAAAATTTTCAGTTCACCATGGCAAGTCCACTAGAAGATTGCACCTTAGAAGAGCAGCGCTCAGTCATTAGATTTTTAGTCGCAGAAGGTGTAAAACCAAGTGAATTTTTTTCTAGAATGTTAATACAGTACGGTAAAAGTTGTATGAACCGTGCGAATTTTTACAAGTGGGTTGATCGGTTTAAAAGTGGCCGAACAAGTGTAGGTGATGAACCCCGATGTGGACGTCCAGTGGAAGTTTCTGGTCCCTCGTTGGAATAGAGGATTGACGGACTTATTCGTGATAACAGAAGAATTACTGTTGAAATGATAGCTGAGGAAGTTCAAGTAAGTGTTGGAACTGTTCACAATGTCATTCAGAACAATTTAAAGTACAGAAAAACGTGTGTCAGATGGGTTCCCAGACAGCTCACTGACGCTCATAAAGAATCAAGGCTTTCCATTAGTCAAGACTTAAAGCAACGAAGTTTGATTGAAGGAAACGCCTTTTTTAAAAGAATAGTAACCTGCGACGAGGTCTGGATCCATCACTACGACCCTGAGACCAAAAGGCAGAGTATGGAGTGGAAACACACTAGCTCTCCAGTTTGCAAAAAATTCAAGGTTCAACCTTCCGCCGGTAAAGTGATGCTGACCATCTTTTGGGACTCACAGGGTCCAGTCTATTGCGATTTCCTTGAAGATCAGCGAACTATCAATAGCCAATACTACTCTGAGATGCTAGAACACAAAGTTAGACCAGCTATCAGGAGCAAACGCCGTGGACTCTTGTCAAAAGGAGTCATTCTTCAGCACGATAACGCCCGCCCTCATACAGCCCAGCTAACCCGTGATAAGCTTCAAGAATTGGGTTGGGAGGTCTTACCTCATCCTGCCTACAGTCCCGACCTCGCCGCATCTGATTTTTACCTGTTTGGGCCACTCAAAGACGCCCTACGTGGAAAAAGATTTGCTAACAATGAGGTTAAGGAGAGTTAAGGAAGCGGTGCAAAAGTGGCTTCGGGGTAAATCGCCAATAGCCTTAATTTTGAAAGATTGAAATAAACCGTTTTTAAGCTATAGCCATTTGTCTCTTTACTTATTCAATGATCCTCGTATTTATTTTATTTATTTATTCCTCTTAAATCCACACAACTATCGACGCGATCTTACAGTCCATTGCAGGAATTCTAGAAGATTTAAACTAGGATGCTGTTCTATAACTTATCACATTCCATATCGTGGTTGTACTACATTACTCTTCAAATAAATCTCCCTTCAGCATTTACAATTGTCACGCTATTGAATATTTCAGTTCACCCCCTAAATTCAAGGGTGAATATAATTGTTTTATCACTTTCCTCCACTGAATCGTATTTAAATGATTGGTATTTGGTCGCATGCTTAATTTAAAGGGACAGTGGTATCGTCTAGGAATTTTAATATCACGCTCCGAGATCTTTAATTGCAAAGCAATTTACGTGACTAGAAATCAAATGGACGCATTTGAATATTCGATAAAACAAAAAAAAAATACTTTTCTTTCATCAGAAATGAATTTTAGTTTGATATTTTTAATGTTAATTGATAATTTTTTAGCATAAAATAGAAACAAATGTCTTATTCTTATTAGGAGACGGACGTATTGAAGAATCATAAGTTTTCATTCAAAACATTATGATTTTCCAAATCCATGTGGATTATTTTTCTCGACAAGTATATAACATACTATGGATGACGAATAAACCAGAATATTTTCAAATTTTAATGAGAAATGATGACATATTACAATTGTGAAATCTTTGTAAATAACCACTAGACGTCATTCTGACACGGATCCCCATATCTGCTTGCTAAAGTCAAAAAAGTCACATGACTGCTCGCACCCTATAAGTAACGAATTTTAACATTTCTTGTACACACAAATAATTGAAATTATTTCTCTTCTTTCGTTCTATGAAGCATTTTGTCCTACTTTTCTAATATATTCAAAATTCTTTAAATTCATTGACGGTATTAGCAGTATTTCTTAAGGATATGTAATATTAATATAGCTATAATTTGAAATACATAATTAATAATACAATAAGATATATTAAATATACACGTACCGCCCAGAAAAATCTTCCAGTAATGTTAGTAAAACTGCTGATTTTTGACAATGACATAATGCATTTATCTGTCAATTACAAACATGTAAATATCTCAACTGTTTTTTGGGCAAAGAGATTTACTACAACAGATTATTCATTATTATTATTATATACTATATCTCTAAATCTATAGGAGATATAATAAACAATTTCAATGTGTCATATTGATAATTTAATTATCTTTGATATTTGTAGTAACAAATTTTCAAAAAATAAAATGTAGATTTTTTTTTAGAAAGTACCACTTCCGGTTGTTCAATTATTACCAGAACCTATACAACTCTTTCCATTATTGTTACATTGAGGAATCCATTGTTACACAGGTCTTTAGTCTTATAGAATTTAGGAAATCGTGTTTACAACATCCTGACACACACCCACACACACACAGACATAATCATAAAAATGTTATAATCGATTTCTAAGGACCTTAAAACGAATTTATTCACTAAAATCTGGATTTGCAATTTTTAGCATGTATCCAATACCTCTCTCTTAGCGAGAGGTAAAAATTGAAATGGCGAGAGGTTATTCACGTCATATTTTCATGACAAATTTTAAATTATATGCTAAATAATAATTCCTATTTCGTCATAACTTCACTGACGGTGAATTCATGTTTATTAAGCATTTTATAAGCAAATAAATGAAAATATATCTAATTTATCTTGAACACATTAAGGAGTCTGATGGTTTATGGCTGTTATTTGTTAGAAATGCGAATTTCTCTAGTTTAATATACGAGATTAAACGAAGGAAATGCAGTTCTTGTTAATTCGTCTTATTTTTCACTATGAAATATAAAATATTGCTGTAATTTATATAAATTTCTATCCTAATGATTGTAATATATTTTCCTTAGCTGAAAACTGGCGCAGATGGTAGGATACTCAGAAAAAATACTTAAAATAAATATATAGCAACACTTTTTACTTAAGTAAATATTATTTTTGTACGATCGGTTTTTTTAATGTTTACCGATAGGCAGTAGGTTTTATTTACAGATTATTGATCGGTAAGTGTTTGTGATTATTTACCGATCAGGAGGCGAAGCGGCAAGGAAATAAAAACAACGATCAAAGCTTACTTTTAAATATATATGAAAATAATTTCCAAATCTTTTTTACCTGCCGCCATCTTTAAGTAAGGAAGGTATTGGTCAAAAAATTCCACAGTGAGTTTTTAATGAAAAATCACTATAGTTTGGTTCATGAAAGATGACAATTCAAGGTCATTTGTTCGAAGAAAGAAAAAACAACATTTTATAAAGCGGTAGTATAGCAACATCATGTATTAGACAGAGATAGATTATTTGACGTATGTCTACGTGATTTATGCTATATGACAGATATACGTTCCATATTCACATTGCTCTCTAACACACTAAAAATAATAGGAACGTATGTCGATGAGTTGCTGATATGCAATTATCTATTGAACTGCCCTCTACATTAAAGCAAATCCACTGGCGGAGTTTGATTTTTGAATTTGACGCACTATTTGACATTTAATCAAAATCAACGAATAAGTTTCTAATTTTGTTTCGCGATTTTATTGAACATAATCATGGGAGAGAAAGAAAAAACTTTGCGAAGGCAAGCTATTCAATTTGTGCATAATGATCACGAATATTTTCAACGGGAAACAGTAAATAATGGACCATTATTAGATCTTCATCAGGTGCAGCAGGTAATATATGTGACTATATCATTCATTAAGTTATAAACCAATAAGAATGTGTGATTTTCCTTAGCTACCACGTATTACAGCGGTTATTATTGAGTATTCATGGTGAACGAATATACGAACCTTGGTATATTCGAATATACCTACCTTCGTATATTCACTTATAAGTGCGTTTGATTATTTTGTTCTATGTACTCAGAACTGACAATGTCATTTTTAATTATATTTACGGACATGATCTTTTTCATTCGATCACAGTATCGAGTATACGAGTATAAATGAATCTATAGTTACACTTTGAGGAGGAAAATCGTGCGTTGTATGCTTTAAGTAGACATTTAAAATCACACTGACTGCTCCAAGTGCACCGAAACAAATAATTGAACGCATCTATTATATGACAGAAAGGAATTATGGAAGTAAAAATTTGACAAGTAAACAAATAATTATTTGGATCACAAATCTGGAACTCTACTGTTGGTAGTTTATTTGAAATACAAACATTTATTTTGAAATACGAGCATTTTAATGTAATATTACATACTACTACAACTATATTTAAAAAGATAGGTTATGTAGTATATAGTTTGACGTTTCTGTCAAAATAAAATAGACCACATGTCTACGTTAAATATACTATTTAGTTTTTAATTTATTTTTTATTCATGATATGGTCTACATGTATACAACTCGACAATAGAAAATTCCTAACTTAGTCGAAACAATATGAATTTTTGAAAGACAAGCGTGTTATATCCATCCTTATCACACACTCTTACAGCCTTTGCAAAAGAAAGAGATAAATGTATGCCTATTTGTTAATTCGTTCGTGATACAGGTGCCCTTGATCGGACATCTTTCAAAATTTTTACTGTATATGGAATTTGTACAAAATACAAAGAACTACCGTAAGGTAATGTGCTGGCCACGTCAGATTTTTTAAATTTTGTAAACATCCTTAATGTTACCTTTAATATTTGCATTCATTGTTAAATTATTGCGAGAAATATAGCTCGAATATACATTGTCAAAAATGATAAATTATTGTTGGTATTATAGTTGTGACAAATTAAATTCCATACGAAAAATCGTTTTCATGTTATTTAAAATACAACCCACAATAATTACAAGATTAATGGTTTTTGTTTGTATGAAAATTTTTGATGCGCGATTCATTATGTCCTACACGAAATATAGGGCAGTGGACAGTATTAATAGTTATTTACAAAATTGTTTCGGCTCCTTTAAATATAGCCTTAAAATTTTGAACAAATGTGGGCCAATGATAAAAGTTCGACCGGCATTTTAAGGCTCATATTCTAGTCCAGATTTAAATACCTCCTGATTTATTAAATCACTCAATTACACGAAATATTGTCGTTTTACTTGGAATTGGACAATCAGGATAAGAGCCACCAAAAAGTGCACGAATTTCTTCATAACTATTTCCTCTGCAATGCAATATGACAATCAAATTTTTTTCTTCGGTACTGAACAAATCCATTTTATTATGCACAAACGAACAGTGATGCAATTTATTGATTACAACAGTGCAGATACAATGATTGCAACAATTAACATCAATATCACTGAACTGAACTGTCAGAATGAGATTTTGTTTTGTTTTTTATTTCCATGGCTATCTGATTTTTGACGAAAATGTCATATCTTCTTTTGTAAATATCTAGTGTTAGAGATATTCTATTGCATTAAATGAGGACTTTTTTTAAGTAAATTAATTCTAAACAACTTTTCATCTTGTACTTTTGCTCTAAAATTTACAGGAGAAACAATTTCCGCACTTTTTTAAAATCCTATGTTAAACTCCTATGTTCCACTATATACAGTAAAATTTTTGAAAGATGTCCGATCAAGGTCATCTGTATCACGAACGAATTAACAAATAGGCATACATTTATCCCCCTCCTTTACAAAGGCTTTAAGAGTGTGCGATAAGGATGGATATAATACGCTTGTCTTTCAAAAATTCATATTGTTTCGACTAAGTTAGGACATTCCATTTTAAAACGATGTTCGTTGTTGTTAGTACTATCGCTGAAACTTAAATTTATATATTAATTCAGATACATTACCTTGATTCATAGCCGTACAAATAACGTTATTTTCTGTCAGTGTCGCTGACACTGACATTGTGTCAGTATCTCATTTTTCACATATTTATTTTTATATTTGCTAATAAACTTACCAGTTGATTTATTTTTGAATTTTGAATGCTGTTATTGTAACATATAATTTTATAATAATAAAATAGCGGTAGTATCCTATGTACCCTTACAAAAACTAAGCAAACGACACTACTGAATTTGTCAGAATGGGCAGAGCAAAATTTTTACTGTATATATCATATTTTATAGTACATCGCTTATATATTTGTATTTAGCTTGTGAAATTCGAAAATAACATTCTGTTCTTTTATTCGTTATTATTGGCTCGTTGGTTGCCAACAAAAAGAAAGAAAAAACCCTGCCTTACAAACTAACTTTAGACACGAAGCAATATTCGCTGGCCAGGGAATTTCAAATTTTAAATATTCACCTTGGGATTTTGGCGTTCATCGGGTGGTACGCGTGGAATCGCGTGCGAACCAGGTGTTACCGTTGATTTAATTTGTGTTTTATATTAAGTGAATTGAATGGCTTGTTAGGTAATTTCGTTTTGTACTGTTGGCACGTCTTTTCGTCGTTTGGTCGTTAGGGACTTTTATGTTTTTATGTTGCTGGATATTAGGGTTATATTTCTTTCTACGGCTTTATGATATTATTTTGGCAATTTTGGTTCTTTCTTATTGCTCTTTAATTACAGAAAGGTTAGTCGTATATTGGAAAGAATAGGTAGTTATTAAAAACTTGAAGTTTTTTATATTACTACTATACAGCCTTACGATCCATACTAATTTGATTATGTTGACTGCGTGTTTATATACCACAATGGTAATCCTAATTAATAAAACTGGCAACAGGGCAACAATAACAGTCTAACCACCGGTAACTATCAGTCACCACATCAAAGCAGACTTGTTTGAACCTGCCGGTTCTGGAGTCCGGCTCTTAGTTCCGGGGCATATAAATTCCATTAAAGTGAAATGCTACCATGACGTCACAGTGACGTCAATACACGTGAGGGGACGTATGGTGAATATACGAGGTATGGCTATTAAATAACGAGACTGATTATGAAAATGAGTTTTATTTTAAAAATTATTTTATAATCGAATGCTCCCCTTCAATGTACTCCCCTCCCCTCGCCACACACCGTTCCATTCGTTTTTTCCATTGGTCAAAGCAATGTTGGAAGTCTTCTTTTGTAAGAGCTCCGCCGATTTTCGCTTCACCTCTTCCATCGACTCGAACCGGGTTCCTATTAAGGCAGACTAGATCTTCGGAAACAGAAAAAAGTCACACGGTGCTAAGTCAGGCGAGTATGACGCGTGTTCGAGCACTGGAGTGCCTCTAGCGGCTAAATAACGCTTCACAGACAGCGCGTTATGGACAGGTGCAAAATCCACGACTTGTTTTTACTCCGGCCGTTACTTACGAACTCGTTCTCGCAGTGATGCCAAAACTTTCAAATAGTAAGTTTGGTTTACAGTTTGACCCTCGGGAACCCATTCAGTCATCACGATGCCGTTGATGTCGAAAAAAACGATTAGCATGGCTTTAAATCTTCGGTGCTCTCTCAGCCTTCAGAAAACTGTTTATACCATTGGAAAACACCCGCACGAGATAGAGAATTCTCACCATAGGCCTCTTTCAACAACTTATAGCACTCAATGAGAAAATTCTCATTGATCCGTTGTTCGTGTTTTTCGTCACACATTGTTATCGACACGAGAAAAAAACACGTTCGTTTCTAACCTCTATAGAAAAAATACTACTACAGCGACAAAAACGTGTTTTTGTACCGGAATAGTAGACACTTCCAGCTATCCAACGCTGCATTCGTTTCTCCCCCTTCCCCTCTAGGACGCCTTCTGCGCGCGAAATCTCGTTATTTAATAGCCAGAGCAGTGTTTTAGATACTGTGACGTCATGTTTCACTACTTTTGTGCGAAGTGAAAATTATGAAAAATAATATCTCGCAAGTGGTAGCCATTTTCTGCTTTGCACATTCATGCTCAACTCAATGAGAATGCTGGTTGAATTATTTACCTGGATCGAGTCTCATATTGCCACTAAGAAATAAATTCAACATTTAGATACACAAGAAGATTGCCGGGCGCGAGCAGACATGTGACATTGTTTAGTAATTATATACATAGATGTCAATTGTCAGAATTTTTCATTCAAAATTTAAAAAATTTCTAAATTCACGTAGTTATTTTATCATCAGGAGGAATTTACTTGTCGAGGAAAATAAACTACATGGAATTGGAAAACCACTAAATTTAGAATGAGAAACTATAATATTCGACATCTATGTACATAATTATTAGCTATCATTCTGACACGGTCCACCATATCGGCTTGTCAAGGTATTTAACATTTCTTGTATACCTACACACACCAAAAATTCTACTTATACATATATTCCGTATTTTGTCCTAATTTTTCGAAATATTTCCAATTCAATGTCGGGATTGACAGTATTTGTGAAGGTTATATGTAATATACTTATAATTTTAAATATTTAACCATTAATACAATAAGAAATAATATAATGTATGCACTTTCAAGAAAAAACATCTTCAGTAATGTCTTTAGATTTTTGACAATTACATTTATCTGTCAGTTACAAACATTGTAATTTTGAATTGGTTTCCATGGCAATATTTGGGCTGTGAGATTTATTACAATAGATTATTATATGCCTTATATTTCTTTATTTCTAAATCTATAAAAGATAGAATGTTTATATGTATCAGATAGAGAATTTACTCTTCTTTAATACTAGCAAGAATAATATTTAGAAGATTTGTTTTAAAAATCTGCTACTTCCGGTTGTCTAATTATTACCAAAATCTTTTCAGCTCTTCCTAGTAAAGTCCGATTGAGAAATACGTAGTTAAACAGATATTAAGTATTATAGTTTTTGAGAAATCGTCCTTCCAAAATCCCACACACACAACACACGCACACACACACACACACACATACATCATTGTAAAAATATTAAAATCGGATTGTAGGGACCTTAAAACATGCTTAATCATTAAAATCTGGATATGCGATTTTTAGCATGAATCCAATACCTCTCTTAGCGAAAGGTAAAAATAGGACTTCGTTCGGGGAACTGGTAATTGTGTTTATTTTTCATAATAAACCACAACTAAGATTTAAAAAATTAGTTAAAATGGTTTGTATTATCTACGTGTTTACAGTAAATTTTTTGAAAGATGTCCGATCAAGGTTGTCTACGAATTGTATGAATTCAGATTTTTGCTCCACCCATCATGAAAAATTCAGTAGTGTCGTTTGCTTAGTTTTTATGAGGGTACGTATGATACTACTGTTATTTTATTATTATAAAAATATATATTACAGCAAAAACATTCAAAATTCAAAAATAAGTCAACTAATAAGTTTATAAGCAAATGTAAAACCCAATATGTTAAAAATAAGATAATGACACAATGTCAGTGACTCTGACAGAATATAACGTTATACGTACGGCTATGAATCCAGGTAATGTATCTGTATTAATAAATAAACTTACGTTACAACGAAAGTATTATCAACAACGAGCATCGTTTATAAATGGAATGTCCTAACATAGTCGAAACAATATGATTTTTTTAAAGACAAGCGTGTTATATCCATCCTTATAACACACTCTTACAGCCTTTGCAAAAGAAAGAGATAAATGTATGCCTATTTGTTAATTTGTTCGTGATACAGGTGCCCTTGATCGGTCATCTCTCAAAAATTTTACTGTACTTGTTATTGTCAATTAAAACTAGTCTCAAATTTTGAGCATCACCCCTTAACTGCAGTCCTTTTTTACAAACAGAACTGTACCGCCACGTCATCATCTAAATATCTCAATATCTCCTCGGATTCTGTGAGTAATTTTACGGGATTACTCATAATCCGCTATATGGTATCTCCCCTATTAATTTGATTGTGCCCGATGACATAGTTGCTAGGGATATTCTCCCTTGCCCTGGGGGAAAGAACTATAAACGACCAGTGACGCGCAAGACGTTTACCAAGGGGGCATGATAAATGGATTGCCAAAATCTTGTTAAGTGTGGTTCATGAATTTTATGCGTAATTTTATTATAATAAAGTATGACGATACGTTAGGGTAGTATGTCATAGTCAAAATTTAATTCTTAGTTAAGAAAGACAAAATATATAGTTCTGGATATAAATTGATCGATATTGTACATAAATTAATTATAATTATCGAAGAAAATACATACATACATACATAAAATCACGCGTGTCCCACTTAGTGGGTTCGCACAAACCCGATAACAATAAGAACAACATCAACATCATACAACAAATCCTTACTCTTAAACATATTAAAGTGACCGATTTTAGGTAGCGAAATACCGCATCCGGATCACAATAATAGTTAGGAAACAATCATCCTTCGCCACACATTCCTATCTAAGCAGACTTCTTTCGCCTCGGCCACACTCATAATCCTTACTCTTAAACATATTAAAGTGACCGATTTTCGGTAGCGAAATACCGCATCCGGATCACAATTATAGTTAGGAAACACTCATTCTTCGCCACACATTCCTATCTAAGCAGACTTCTTTCGCCTCGGCCACACTCATAATCCTTACTCTTAAAAATATTAAAGTGACCGATTTTCGGTAGCGAAATACCGCATCCGGATCACAATAATAGTTAGGATACAATCATCCTTCGCCACACATTCCTATCTAAGCACACTTCTTTCGCATTGGCCACACTCATAATTCTTACTCTTAAACATATTAAAGTGACCGATTTTCGGTAGCGAAATACCGCATCCGGATCACAATAATAGTTAGGAAACAATCATTCTTCGCCACACATTCCTATCTAAGCAGACTTCTTTCGCCTCGGCCACACTCATAATCCTTACTCTTAAACATATTAAAGTGACCGATTTTCGGTAGCGAAATACCGCATCCGGATTACAATAATAGTTAGGAAACAATCATTCTTCGCCACACATTCCTATCTAAGCAGACTTCTTTCGCCTCGGCCACACTCATAATCCTTACTCTTAAACATATTAAAGTGACCGATTTTCGGTAGCGAAATACCGCATCCGGATCACAATAATAGTTAGGAAACAATCATCCTTCGCCACACATTCCTATCTAAGCACACTTCTTTCGCATTGGCCACACTCATAATTCTTACTCTTAAACATATTAAAGTGACCGATTTTCGGTAGCGAAATACCGCATCCGGATCACAATAATAGTTAGGAAACAATCATCCTTCGCCACACATTCCTATCTAAGCAGACTTCTTTCGCCACGGCCACACTCATAATCGCATTCATACATGCTCTTCTTCTCTTCATACTTGGAAACTCTCTCTCTTTAAGCAGCCTATCAACCACATCCATCCACTTACACACTGGTCGGCTACGCAATCGAAAACCCTCAACTTCACCAAGATATATACGCTTAACAAGCCGTTCACTCGCCATTTTCTCCACATGCCCAAACCATCTCAACTGACTCACACCAACTCTCTTAATCACATTGTTCCTAACCATACATATACATCAAATTATTCTTCACGCGATCCCGTCTGATATACCCACATACACCACGTAAATACCTCATTTCCACGGCAGTCACTCTCTTTTTATGCTTCCCCGTCCATATTAAATTTTTAAATTCTACTTCTTTAAAAACAAAAATATTGTTAATAAATCTTTTCCAAATCCTACCGACTGCGCCAAAATTTGAAATATTGTTTAATTAACTTGAAATATGCTCCTGCTCTTACAATTCGTCATTCCAAATATCTTTTCAATTGGTCTCAATAAAATTAAATTAACCTTGTCTGCTTTAAACAAATGGCCATCAAAAATAGGTCACACCCACAGCCACCTGAATTAGCGTGCGGATAACTCATAAATCCAAAACTTTCAATAACGAACAAAAAACGAGAATTCATTCATGAATTGATCTCACTCGGAGGTAAAATATTAAATAAATTTGAAAATTTACGATGTGCAGATGGAACAAAGCTTGAACTACTCGTCTGTGCAGGATTTATTAGCTTTTAATGATCGTAGAGAAAAATTAAAGTTAAATGTCTCGCGGGCAATTTAAAAGAGAAGGATAATTAGAAAAATTATTGAACTTTGATTTGGGAAATAATGGATGGAATATAACGAATCTAACATAAGTTTTCAGGAAAAATCTGATGTGACCACACAATAACTCCCGTTAAATTTAATTTTTATTTATGTAAATACTTCAAATAAAGTTAAATTTAAATACCGGGTACTTAAGATACTACTATTATTTTATTATTATAAAAATATATGTTACAATAAAAGCATTCAAAATTAAAAATACGTGAACAAGGAAATGTAAACGCCCGCACGGGAAAAATATGTCATTATTATTACCGACATCTGTATACAAAGCAGATTGGCTCACCCAGCAATGGGTAATATGCCGTGATGTTATATATTTATATTATCTTACCTATATTCATACATATTTACTTATACTGGAAACTTTATTAAATTCCTTTTACTATTTTATTTTTAAACGTTACTATTATTATTTGAAATGATTAGTTTGTTGACAGTGACATATATCTGTCAGTTACATACATTTGAGATTTGAACAGTGTAACCATGGAGTTGTATTTAAAGCGTAGGTTCCGGGATTAAAATTATAGATAATTTTATAAATTTATCCATAAAATATATAGAAAACGTATTAACGCAAACCTGTAGGAAATTTAAAGAACTACAATAGTAATATATTTGGAGCGTAAGTTTTTTTCTCAAATTTTTGTTACATGCATTAATTAAAATTTGGATTTAGCTTGCACTTGAAGTTTAATTTAAGTAGGCTTCACACTATGCCTCCAGAATTTTACTAAAGCAATATGCTACTATTACGCAAAAGGAACAAATCACTCTTTCATATCCTTCCTTTGACATTTCCCTATAATCTTTAAAGTTAAATCAATCCTCGTAAAAAAAAACTTTGCAACCCTAAGCTTTTGAAAGTATAAACCATCCCTTACAGAATCTGTGATACCCTTTTCGATGTTTAGTTTTTAATATTCTAGACTGAAGATGAATTTATACAACGCAGGATTGATTATTGGAAAAATCCAATTACGAAGTTTGGTTCTGCTGTATTTTATCTTGATATATATACCCGGAGGCAACAATAAGCAGATTTTGATTACGGGCGCGTTGATTAGAAATTTTGGCGTGTGAATCATTTAGCAATTTGGCTTTAATGAAGACTGGAAAACCAATAAATATTAAATAATATTTTTGTGTTCAAATGTTGTCCAAAAATATAGGTACGACTTGTATGAATTCAGATTTTTGCTCCGCCCATTTCTGTTGTGGCCTGCGTATAATGTATAAATTCCATACATAAATTTTCTTGCAAAAGATTCTAAATTTCCAGTAAAATTATTTCATAAAAAAACTGTTTAAATTGCACTTGACACTGACATCTTCTTCTTCTTTAGCTTTTCCCATTCGTTAGGGTGTCCCTATTTTTGCGTGTCGTTCTCATTCAGTTAATTTTCTCTCAAGTCTTCCGCAATACAGTCCTTCCATCTTATCTTTGGTCTTCCTCTGTTTCTTCAACCTCCTATTAATAAACTACTCATTCTTGTTCAAATATAATTCTCCATTTCTCCTCATGACATGTTCAAACCAATGCAATCGTCCTTCTTGTATCTTTCTAGAAACTTGTAACACTAGAGTTATTTTCTTACCGTATCTTTCCGTGTTTCCCCAACATCTACTTCAACATCCTCATCTCTGCCACATCAATTTACTTTTTATTGATAATGTCAATTTGAATTATATGAATATATTAGTAGTTTCCATGTTTAGCATAGCTGGCTGAATTATAAAATTTAATTTCTTTAAAATTCTTTAACTCTGTATCTATTGAATATGAAGTATAAAATGTAATCAAATCGTATAGAGAATAATATATTCTTTAAGTTATAGAAACGTTAAATGGCTACTTTCGGTTCACCAATTATAACAAAAATCTAATCACTTGTTCTTCTGGATGTAAATTTGAGGAATACGAAAAAATATAATTTTTGGAATCGTGGTATTGAAGTTATGGGATCCGGAACTTTTGTCACACACACACAAACACACATATATACAGACATCATCGTAAAAATGGTAAAATTGTATTATAGGGACCCTAAAACATGCTTATACACTAAAAACTCATCATTGAATTTTTTGACCAAAGACAATACCTTCCTTATCTAGAGGTGACGGAAGGTAAAAAGTGACAGGTTGTGATAGAAACATATATTTCTGCATCTGTACTCTGATGTCGACCACGCTGAGAAGGTGGCATCAGCGGTATATTTTCTAATACGTATATGCCCTAATCTTACCATTACAGCTCCTACTCTACCAATCTCCGTTCGAATCCAGTATGATCATCTCTAATCCACGTTTCCAGATAGGTCCCCCAGGATTTATAAAAGCCATCCTGTATGGTTGTTCTAGTAATTAATTCAGAACTGAGCGTTACTACATAGCATAAATGAGATATACAATGCATTAGGGACGGCTGTGCTACAATGTATCTCCAAGGAAGCCAAAATAAGTTTCTAATTAAATTCAAAGATTAATTGACGGTATACAGGGACATTGAATATAGCGATCGATCAAAAATCTTTATTAGGATTACGTTAAGGTCCGTATAGAGACTGTATGTTTATCTACGGCCTACGACGTTAAGTACAAAATTAAAATTAACGTATGTAATTTTTACCTCTCGCTAAGAGAGGTATTGCATTCATGCTAAAAATCGCATATCCAGATTTTATTGAATAAGCACGTTTTAAGGTCCCTACAATCCGATTTTAACATTTTTACGATGATGTCTGTGTGTGTGTGTGTGGGATGTTGGAAGGACGGTTACTCAAAAACTATAAGACTTAAAATTTGTTTAACAACGTATTTCCCAATCGGACATTCATGGGAAAATCTGAAAAGGTTTTGGTAATAATTGGACAACCGGAAGTAGAAGATTCTTGAAAAAAAATCTTCTAAATATTATTTTTTGAAAATTTTTCGTGGTAATATTAAAGAAAATTAAATTCTCTATCTGATACATTTAAATATTTTATTATATATTCCATAGATTTAGAGATAAAAGAAGTATAATATATAAAATAATCTGTTGTAATAAATTTGACAGCCGAAAGAATGCCATGAAAAATAGTTGATAATTTAAATTATTTGTAACTGACAGATAAATGTCAGTGTCAGAAATAATGAGTAATGAATTAAAAATGTACTTGGAGAATCCCTTAGTTCTTGATCTGTGACTATTATGGAGATGACAAGTCTAGGTTGAAGGACTTAAATTTGTTTCAAACATTATGGGACAATGTACACCAGTACTGTAGACTAGAGTAACTTTGAATTGCGAAAAAGCTATCAAATTCTTCTCAAGTAAGTTGTAAATATTGACAAAATCGGAGTGCAATCTATCCGTCACTTTATTAAAGGGAATTAAGGTTATTTATATATAACAAGTATGAAAAAATAAAATGTAAAAGAAGATATATAAGAATAGATGCACAATCCAGATATATACATTTTAGACCGCCCAAAATTAATGTTTTTACTAGAAGAATATGAAGAGAAAGTAAACAAAGTTGTTGGAATTGAAAATTGCTGTTACCAGCCTAATATTTATATATGGTAAACTCTACTTTGTAATTTATTGTAACATAATTTATGGTAAAATATCTTCATGTTGAGACATGCTATTATTGAATAATAAAGAAGTTTATACGTCATAGATTTATATGAATATATATTATTTGTATTTATAAAAATAATCTTTGCTTTATGCATACAGCCAGGTAAAATATACGGCGAGAGGTTATGTGCTGGCCACATCAGATTTTTTTTTGTGAAATTTAAAAATATAGAAATCATGTATTCAAATAATTTATTTAGCAACTTTTTTTAGAATAATGATTAACAGAATGTATAAATTAAATAATATTTAAAGGTCCACTGTTTTCAATAGCACGCAATTTTTGATTAACATGTGGCCATATTCGACGAAAAGGTGTTTTTTTTTAAAAATCATGGAAAAAACACATTTTTGCTGTTCATGTTAAAAATCATTTAATTGGATTGAAGGAGATTTGTTTGCATCACTTTTTGAATATGATATCTCGTAAATGGCCGCCTTGAGCGTCTACGGCGTTTTGAGCCCGTTTTGCATCATTTTCCATGGTTTTAGTCAACATTTCGGCCGAAATGGCGGCTATTTCCTGGCGAATGTTGTTTTTCAGCTCTTCTAGGGACCGTGGCTTGTTCATATAAACCTTTGATTTCAAATAGCCCTACAGAAATAAGTCTGCAGGCGTTAATCTGGTGAACGCGGTGGCCAGTCAAAATCAGCATTTTTCGACATCAAACGGCTTGGGAACAATGTCTTCAATAAATCCATTGTAGCTCGAGCAGTGTGCGGTGGGGCGCCGTCTTGTTGGAACCAAAAGTCATCCATACCATTATCACGCACAATTGGCATCAAAAAATCGGTTATCATTGTCCGATAACGCACCTGATTGACGGTTTCTGTTCGGCCATCATCATCTTCGAAAAAGTACGGCCCGATGACCATATCAGCACAAATACCGCACCAAACAGTAACTTTTTGGTCGTAGAGAGGCTCCTCATGAATAATTTGAAGGTTTTCGGTGCCGCAGAAACGGCAATTTTGTTTGTTTACGACTCCTTTCAACGTGAAATGCGCTTCGTCGCTCATGATAATTTTCTGCCAAAAATGCTCGTCATCTTCAGCCATTTCAATGACTTTTTGAGCCCATACCAATCGACGTGGCTTATCAGCAGGCAACAGTTTTTTTGTCAGTTGAATTTTATACGGGAACAAATGCAAATCGACACGTAAAATGCGACGTAAAGTGGATCGTTTTATGACCAACTGCTCAGAACGATGTTTTTGAGATGTTGTGGGAGACCTGTCAACACTGGCCTGTACGAGTGCGATATTATCATCTGATCGCCTTGGTGCGCTTTTTATTTGGACGCTTGGGGTTAGTAAGTGCCGCACCAGTTGTAAATCTATCATACAAACGATACAATGTGGTTGCAGAAGGCGCACTTTTCACTTTAGAATAAAATATGATGTGGACACGACACGACTTCCTTGTACGATTATTAAACTATACATATTTTTTTAATAAATAAATTACAAAATATTAATTTTAACTTCAAAACGTAAGATATATAGCGACCATAATCTAACCCGGTTCTTTTTAAAGAGAGTTTTGATTACAACAATGAATATGACTAATTTCACAATAAAAATATAATATTTGTTATTGTACGAATCATAAAATTGCACGTATTTAACGTAATTTGACATGAACATTTTTTTTTATGTTTGTGTCCTAATCCATAGCAAACTTTATTACAAAAACAAAAAAGTATATAATTTCTAAATTTACATATCTCGCTTATACATAGGGTTAATTTAATAATACTTGATGTGCTAGACGCAGAAATTAATTCTCTAAAACTTTTATTTGAAGCATTTATTTCTAAAATCAAAATAAAATGATTTTATTCAAGAAAAACTGTTAACAACTTCAAGTAATGTACCACTTCCGGTTAGCCTATTTTAACCAAAATCTATTATGTTATTTCGATTGACATAAAAGTCTTGTATACCAAATTTGAAAAGTTTTGGATTATATTTTAAAACAGTTTTTCATTAAAATCTATTATAGGCTTCATGTAAAGTGCCACTTCTGGAAATTGTATAATAACCAGAAAGGGAGGTGCACAACAAGATGTTATAGGAGTCCTAAATACAAAATTTCAACTTTCTACGGCTTACCGTTTTTGAGTTATGCGAGATACGTACGTACAGACGTCACGACGAAATTAGTCAAAATGGATTCAGTGATGATCAAAATGGATATTTCCGCTGAAATCTGAAAACCGAAATTTTTCGCGATTACAATACTTCCTTTACTTACGTACAAGGAAGTAAAAAACCAGTGGTTGAAAAAAAATTACGCTCATTAAAATATTCTAGTATGTATACTAATTTGACATTGTTTACATTTGACATCATTCTTTACATTTGCATGTATGTGAAATGTCGATGGGGTTGTGAAGACCCCATTGTGCACAATATGTTACAAAACAAAAATCTGTAGGTAGTGTACTTGAAAGGTTAATTCCCGGAACCTGAAGTCTGCAATGTGTTACCTTCCCTTGTTGACATTTTGAGTGATATGTGAGATTAATCCAGAGTCCCACGACGGATTTTCTGAAATTTTAATTTATTGAAAAGGGTTTTAATTAAGTCAGGTTAACTAGGGTCTGAAACATTAGTCAAATATGGGGTATACTAGAATGTGTTTCAATTAACACGGGTTGGAATGATAATTCAAAATTTAGAAGTTGAAGAGATTAAATTCATTGATAATTTAGTTTCAATTAAGTCTGCTTTAATCGAAAATTTGAAAGAGTAAATTTATACTTGTAATTACGAGTCAAATAATATTATATAGATAGTTTTCAAAATTATACAGTGTTATATTTTAGTGGACTCAGCAAATATCTCGCTTATTTATTAAATTAGTAATTTCTTTCACATAACATGATTTATACAGCAACATGTAAGCTACTTGATGACGGATATACATTCATGATACCACTTCCAGTTTATTAGTAATTAATATCAAATTTCAAATGGAACATACTATATTTTTTTACAAATTTGAAAAGTACATCAAATTTGCTTAACAATCATGTAAAATATTCCATATGTTACATTATTAAAAAGTAAAATGGCGGGCACTTTTTTATACACCTAGTCGATAATAGAATAGTGAGTCATGACTGTGGGTTGAAATAAAACAATGAACTAAAACAATTGTAACTATTATTATTATTATTATTATTATTAAACGAAATAATTTTTTTTTGTCATAATAATACAGAAAATAAGAATAAGGAATACTTAATAACAACAAAATGATTTTACAACAAATATTCAAAATGACTCCCAGCCTCTTCAATACATTTTTCACAACGTAAGTCCCTCTTATAGAGTTTTTGTACAATGGATTTTATGAAAATTCTTTAAAGTTATTTTAAAATATTTAATAATGTTAATGCCTCTTTTAAAATCCCATTTCAGTTTTTAAATTCTCCCTTAATGCGTTAAATCTTCTTTAATGTCGCACACATCTTAGCGGAAGTAGATCTCATCCCCGGAGACCAGCTCGTCATTTCCGGTTTCGCAGCCAACTTAGAAAACTGCACAACACTTGGCCAACTTTAGTTTAATTACTTTAAACATTCGATGTTAGGGCTTAATTAAAATGTATATTCGTTTGGAGACTGGTTATTACACCCTAAGTTCTACTTCTAAACTGGACTAGACAATTTTTTACCTCTCGCTAAGAGAGGTATTGGATTCATGCTAAAAATCGCATATCCAGATTTTATTGAATAAGCACGATTTAAGGTCCATAGAATCCGATTTTAACATTTTTACAATGATGTCTGTGTGTGTGTGTGTGTGTGTGTGTGTGTGTGTGTGTGGATGTGTGTGTGTGTGAGGTTGTTGGAGACACGATTTCTCAAATTCTATAAGACTAAAGACTTGTTTGACTACGGATTCCTCAATCTAACAGTAATGGGAAGAGTTGAATAGGTTCTGGTAACAAATGGACAACCGGAAGTGATAGTTTCTAAAAAAATAATTTCTAAATATTATTTTTTGAAAATTTGTTACTACAAATATTAAATTCTCAATCTAACACATTTAATTTTTTTATTATATCCTGTATAGGTTTGGAGATATAGTATATAATAATATAGAATACTCTGTTGTAATAAATCTCGTTACCCGAAAAACAGTTGCGATATTTAAATTTTTGTAATTGACAAATAAATGCAAAATGTCAATGTCAGATTTTTCTGAGAGGTATGAGTACATTTAATATATATTATTGTATTATTAATTAAATATTTATTTAAATTGCAGGTATGTTAATATTACATATATCCTTAAAAAATACCGTTAATACCAGCAATGAATTTGAAGTATTTTAAACATATTAGAATAGTAGGATAAAATTTCTTATAGAACGAAAGAAGAGAAACAATTTCAATTATTTGTGTGTACTTATAGGGCGCGAGCAGACATGTGACTTTGTTGGCATTGGCAAGCAGTTTAGGATCCGTGTCAGAATGACGGCTAGTAGTTTTTACACAGATGTCACAATTGTCATATGTCATAATTTTTCATTCAAAATTTCAAAATGTTCTGATGTTTATTTGTCATCCATTAGTATGGAATATACTTGTCGAGGAAAATAATCCACATGGATTTGGAAAGTCATAATGTTTCGAATGAAAACTTATGATACTTGACACCTATGTATATTTCTAGCTGTCATTCTGACACGGGCCCCCATATCTGCTTGCTAAGGTCAACAAAGTCACATAACTGCTCGCGCCCTATGCAAAATAAAATGAAAATGGCGAGAGGTATTGTGCTGGCCACAACAGATTTTTTTTGTTAAAAATGCCCAAATATTGTAACCTAAAAATTTATTTCGTATTACTGACAATATATTTATTTAAAAGGTACGAATACATTTGGTGTAGAAAGATAAAAAAATATCTTACCACCATCTACAAGCGAGTAGGTATAAATATTATCCTTTCCACCTTTGGGTTAGAGAATTAAATTAATCTCCGAAATCTGAAAAAATCTGCGGAGGTTAAAGTCCACGAGATATGCCCGAGTTTACAACGCAAAGAAAAATAAACCGCGTTTTTTATGTCCTCACTTCTCCAGCCCAGCGTCGAGATAAACTTATCTACCTTACCTTGGTAGGGACAGTTAACTTAATTAATAACTGGGACGCTTCCTAAGGGATGCAGGCCCGGCTTATTAATAATTCCAGGCCAGGACTAATAAATTTTACCCTCAATCGATCTCCTATTCATCATCATTGGAGACATTCTTAGGTAAAAGATTAGTTTCAGTTTAGCTTGTGTCCGAAGCTGAACTTCACGGCTGGTCAAAACTGTCACCAAAACTATAATACGTAATATCTATTTACGTATTTCTCAATCAGACATTACTATGAAGAGCTGAAAAGGTATTGGTAATAATTGGACAATCAGAAGTACCAGATTATTAAAAAAATCTTCTAAATATTATATCTTGCTAGTATTAAAGACGAGTAAATTCTCTATCTGATACATATAAATATTTTATTATATCTTTTATAGATTTAGAGATAAAGAAATATGAGGTATATAATAATCTATTGCAATAAATCACACAGCCCAAATAATTTTGAACTTGTTGGATGCAGTTTTTGTATTTACACTTTTGTTCTAAAACTAATAGGGCAGAATTAACAGCAATAAAAAAAAATCTGTTGTGGCCAGCATAATACCTTCCGTCAATCCTGTGTCAATATGCTACTATTACGGAAAAGGAACAAATCGCTCTTTCATATCCTTCCTTTGACATTTCCCTATAATCTTTAAAGTTAAATCAATCCTCGTAAAAAAAAACTTTGCAACCCTAAGCTTTTGAAAGTATAAACCATCCCTTACAGAATCTGTGATACCCTTTTCGATGTTTAGTTTTTAATATTCTAGACTGAAGATGAATTTATACAACGCAGGATTGATTATTGGAAAAATCCAATTACGAAGTTTGGTTCTGCTGTATTTTATCTTGATATATATACCCGGAGGCAACAATAAGCAGATTTTGATTACGGGCGCGTTGATTAGAAATTTTGGCGTGTGAATCATTTAGCAATTTGGCTTTAATGAAGACTGGAAAACCAATAAATATTAAATAATATTTTTGTGTTCAAATGTTGTCCAAAAATATAGGTACGACTTGTATGAATTCAGATTTTTGCTCCGCCCATTTCTGTTGTGGCCTGCGTATAATGTATAAATTCCATACATAAATTTTCTTGGAAAAGATTCTAAATTTCCAGTAAAATTATTTCATAAACAAACTATTTAAATTGCACTTGACACTGACATCTTCTTCCTCTTTAGCTTTTCCCATTCGTTAGGAGTCGATACTTTTGCGTGTCGTTCTCATTCGGTTCTTTTTCTCTCAAGTCTTCCGCAATACAGTCCTTCCATCTCATCTTTGCTCTTCCTCTGTTTCTATAACGTCCTATTACTAAACTATTCATTCTTGTTCCAATATAATTCTTCATTTCTCCTCATGACATGTTCAAACCAATGTAATCGTCGTTCTTGTATCTTTCTAGAAAATTGTAACACTAGAGTTATTTTATTACCGTATCTTTCCGTGTATTCCCCAATATCTACTTCAACATCCTCATCTCTGCCACATTAATTTACTTTTTATTGATACTGACATCTGTCAATTTGAATTATATGAATATATTACTAGTTCCCAAGTTTGGCATAGCTGGCTGAATTATAAAATTTAATTTCTTTAAAATTCTTTAACTCTGTATCTATTGAATATGAAGTATAAATTGTAATCAAATCGTATAGAGAATAATATATTCTTTAAGTTATAATAACGTTAAATGTCAATAAATCAAATTTAACTGTTAAATCTTCAAATGAGACTACTTCCGGTTGACCAATTACAAACAAAATCTAATCAGTTGTTCTTCTGGATGTAAACTTGAGGAATACGAAAAAAAAAATATAATTTTTGGAATCGTGGTATTGCAGTTATGGAATCCGGAACTTTTGTCACACACAGACACACATACATACAGACATCATCGTAAAAATGGTAAAATCGTATTATATGGACCATAAAACGTGCTTATTCAGTAAAAACTCATCATTGAATTTTTTGACCAAAGACAATACCTTCCTTACCTAAAGGTGACGGAAGGTAAAAATTACCATTGTACTTCCTGTAGTCCACAAAAAAATATAAATAGTATATAAAAGAATATTTGTAAACTTGGTACATTAATCTTTACATAGATGGAATTTTGAGTATTATTAATCTCAGTTTTTGGTTCACAACTTAACACCACCACTATAATTAAGTTTTCTTTTTTCGCAGACCATTTTGCAATGCAAAAAAAATTCTTTATCACGTTTACTTATTTTATTTCTTCCGTGATGAAATAATAATGTAAAGCACCTATTTACATATTTATATTCAGATTCGTATCTACAAGCTTAAATATAGTTTAGCATTAAGTTATTATAATAGAAATATTATCTGGACATTTACAGTCCAAAATATGAAGAATTTATTGTTCGCAAGAAATAAAAAAATATTTATTTGTGAAATGATAGACACGAATGTTGAACATTACTTTTAAATACAGCAAATCTATTAACTATCCTACTGACTGCGCCAATGTAAGTTTACATAAAGAGAATTAAATTATTAAACTTTAATACAGGGTGGGGCAGAAAAACCTATCCGATTTCAAATCCCTTTTTCTCAAAAGAGGGAGCAGGTAGAGTAGTGGGGTAAAAACCGTTAGAAAGCCGGTTTTATGCCATTTGTCAGTAGTCAACATGCCTTGGTCTGGTGAACATCGTGCTTTTGTTATTGAGCGGTTTATCGAATGCGGCGGTTCGATAATTGCTACACAACGTGCTTTTCGAATTCATTTCGGACTCGGGCGTCATGATCCTGTTCCACATCCATCAGGAACCCCTCCATAGCCCAAAAGTGACTGTGTGGTGTGCTCTTTCCCGCCTAGGCGTCTGGGGGCCTTACTTTTTTGAAGAAAATGGGCAAACCGTAACGGTCAACAGCGAGCGCTATTGTTTCATGCTGGAAAATTTTCTTAGACCCAAAATGGAAGAAAATGGCGTGGAAAATGTGTGGTTTCAACAGGATGGGGCAACCGCCCACACATCGCGACGATCAATGGACATTCTCAGGGAACTGTTTCCCGGTCGCCTCATTTCCCTGAGAGGTGATCTTGGCTGGCCGCCGCGCTCACCGGATCTCACTCCATGTGACTTCTTCCTTTGGGGTTACCTCAAATCGAAGGTTTACCAGCATCGACCAAGGACCCTTCTTGCTTTACGAAGGGAAATTGCTCGGGCAATTGAAGAAATTCCTGTGGAAATGACGGTGAAAGTCATGGAAAGCTACCGCGAGCGCCTAAATCAGTGTATCCGCTCCCAAGGACGACATTTGAGTGATGTGCTTTTCAAAACTTAAATTTAAAAATGGCATAAAATTTGCGATATGTTAATAAAAATTTTTTTTGACAAGTTGAGTGGTTTTAATTTTATAACGTTTTGAAATCGGATAGGTTTTTCTGCCCCACCCTGTATAATGTTTTTCTTCATTACAAGCCCTTATATCTTGTAAAATATTGCACAACAATTGCAGATAACCATGGTAACAAAAGCTGTTTTATATTAACATCAGATAAGACCCATATTTTCTGAGGTAGGCGTTACTTTTGAACATCTTATATAACATATTTTGATAACGTTTATTATTTCGTTGTGGTCCTAAGAGTTTTCGATGAAAAATATGCTATAAAATTCAGAGAATTAAAATTGCCTTGAGAAAAAAGTTTTCCATAATAACTAAATATGTAGTTACAACGCATATCGCAATGCTTTTGTTTAACGTTTTTAATGCTTAATAATTAACTACTTCATAGGCAACAAATTGGATTTTGAGCGACATGTTCCTAGATTTCTTAGACTTTGCACTGAGAATCTCCGAAATTAAGAAAACTGTTGTGGTCAGCACAATACCTTATTCACTAAAACGGTGACGGAAGGTAAAAAACATCAGTAAATGTATTGGCAAAGACAAAGTATTAAAAAGCAATTCAGAAATCAATTTCGAAAGTTTCAATAAAATTGTCTATTCTACAGTTTTACAAATACTCTGAAAACCTGAAAGTCTGAACTTAATTGCTGTCCAAGATAATTAAAATTTTAATCTAATCAGACTTCTCAAAGTTTGAAATAATGAATCGAAGAATTGTGAACCAATGAGGCAGTCAGAAACAGTAAGCTGAGCCCAGCACATTCAAATATCTAAGAAAATTTTATAATAGAATCTTTGTATCTCTCGCTACGAGAGGTATTGGATTCATACTAAAAATCGCAAACCCAGATTTTAGGGAATATGTACGTTTTAGGGCCCCTAGTATCCGATTATAACATTTTTACGATGATGTTCGTGTATGTATGTGCGTGTATATATATAAGCGAATCGGACAATTGCACGCGAGACACAAAGAGACGTTTACTCCGAATGACACATTATATGTTTTCTTCAAACGTAGATATTTAAAGAAAAATATCTACTACTGATGTTATATTTTACGTAAATTACGTTTGCGATTTCAATTGCCCTGTAGCTATGGATATTTATTTGTCCTCTTTTTTGTTATAAACACTGAATTTTCACGTTTTGTCGTTTAAAATCTGTGCAATTTTATGTCCTTCTTGTGTGAAATTATGCCGGAATTTGAAGTATTATAATGTACGCCTCCTGAAGTTGTTCAAATGATAGAAATCTAACAGTGCGGCTTAAAGATATGTCCAGGAATCACTGCAAAACAATATAAACTTTTCTTATCACTTTGATTCTAAGTATTCTTATGTTTATTACCGTCCCTGTAATTGTAATCTGTAAGTCTGTTCTTCTCAAAAGTAAACTCTGTTTATATTTCAATTCATAGGTTATTTATTTAAATTTGACAGCTATTGATGGTAATTAGTAAGTTTATTCTTAGGTTACGTAACGTGGGCCCAAACAAATTAGCATTGTGGAACTTGTTTGTTTCTTACTAAGTTATACGTTCTGCAAAGACAAAATTGAAGAATAAAAACGATTTCTTTTTATATATTCTACATTTAGTTGATTTATATTTTGTTTTGATATATTATTTGTTCTTTTTTCAATTTCCTTGTGCATAAAGTAGAAAATAAAACGAAATTCACTTTTTCTTTCTGTTTTGTTTAATATATTTTTGAACGTTCACCCATTCAACAGCTAACCATTTTTCACACTGCTATTATAGTTTTTGAGAAATCGTTCTCCCAACGTCCCACACACATACATCGACACACACACACACACACACACACCCGCACACACACACAGACATCATCGTAAAAATATCAAAAACGGAATGTAGGGACCTTAAAACGTGCTTAATCATTCAAATCTGGATATGCGATTTTTAGCATGAATCCAATACCTCTCTTAGCGACAAGTAAAAATGTGTTAGGGTTGTTTTGCTATAAGCTCTTCAATTATTTAGTTCAATTCATCAAAAAATTAATGTAATGGTTTCAATTTTCATATATTATACAACAAGACGATTGAAAATTCTGGATTATACGAAACGTGTTGCCTGGATTTCCAATAAGCAACTCGTTGAGTATGTCGTGAATTTTCTATTGTTGAGTTGTATACAGGTAGACTATATATCATGAATAAAAAACAAATTAAAAAATAAATAGTAAATTTAACGTAGACCTGTGGTCTATTTTATTTTGATAGAAACGTCAAACTATATGATACATAACCTATCTTTTTAAATATAGTTGCAGTAGTATGTAATATTACATTGAAATACTCGTATTTCAAAATAAATGCTTGTATTTCAAATAAACTAGCAACAGTGCAGTTTCTAGATTTGTGATCCAAATAATTATTTGTTTACTTGTCAAATTTTTACTTCCATAATTCCATTCTGTCAAACAATAGATGCGTTCAATTTTTTTTTCGGTGCACTTGGAGCAGTCAGTGTGATTTTAAATGTCTACTTAAAGCATACAACGCACGATTTTCCTCCTCAAAGTGTAAATACAGATTCATTTATACTTGTATACTCGATACTGTGATCGAATGAAAAAGATCATGTCCGTAAATATAATTAAAAATGGCATAGCCAGTTCTGAGTACATAGAACAAAATAACCAAACGCACTTATATGAATAAACGAAGGTAGGTATATTCGAATATACAAAGGTTCGTATATTCGTTCACCATGGTTACTTAATAATAACCGCTGAAATACGTGGTAACTAAGGAAAATCACGTATTCTTATTGGTTTATAATCTAATGAATGATATAGTCTCGTTTATATCCCACTTTAATAATGAAACGAATTTTTAACTATCCTACCGACTGCGCAAGAATATTTAACTTATTCAGCTTTTGTAATACAAACAAGTATTACAATAGAAAGTTTAACAAACTAAATGTAAACATCTTTTATTCTCATTGAAATATAACTAAAGTACGTAAAAATAATTAAAAATAATTTAATTAAAAATGCAATTAAAAGTTTCAACAGTGCATTTACATAGTTATTAACAAGATATAATCAAAACTAGAGACACAGCTTTGTATACGAAGCTTAAATTAATATCTAGATTATTGAATAGAAGCCTTTCATCTTAGTAATTTAATAAAATATGGTAAATGCTTAATATTCTGCGACGAAAACTTTATTAAGCTAGTGGATAATAGTTTATTACACATCATCTACTAGACCTAGGGGATTTCAGAATGTAACAGCGTTGGAAGGAGATTCTGGGATTTATAAACAAGAAAAGTGAAACTAAAGCGCGTGAAAAGCCAAAGACAAAACTGTTTTGTCTTGAGCAATCAATGGAAGTAAATCTCAAACAATAGTCTTTCCGAAAACAGATAGAATCTTTTTATCTAACGGAATCTTGAAAGAAAAAAAAAAAACGAAAACGAAATGAAGTGTTGCCTAAAGAAATGATTTCTTATCTGAAGGAAATTAAAAGAATTAATAGCGTTTCAAGAACGATTCCCCAGAAAATAATTAATAACTAGAAAAATAGAGATAGAAACGTTTGCTTCAAGTTTGAAATAAGTGTATAGGAGCATCACGTATTTCTTTATTATTTTACCTTGATGATGGAGTTTAATAATTTCACTTACTGAGAAAAATAGTAACAGTAAGCTAAGGTATTAAATCCAACGCAGCAATCTTTGCTAGGGTTTCATCAAATCAAGTAGCAAAAATTCATTATTTGACATGACTTGATTTTATATCGTTACTACTTGACTTGATCAAGCAATTTCAAGCAAATTCAAGCTACTTGATTACGATCCGATTATGTACGAAAACGCGCGAATCAGTAGAATCGTAATGCATAGGGTCATTCAATAAGTAAAGAGACAAATGGCTATAGCTCAAAAACGGTTTATTTCAATCTTTCAAAATTAAGGCTATTTTTCAACATAATCACCCCCCCACAGTTATGCACTTGTCCCATCTTTCTTGCAGCTTCCTAATTCCCTTGGCGAAGAATTCTTTCGATTTACCCCGAAGCCACTTTTGCACCGCTTCCTTAACTTCCTCATTGTTAGCAAATCTTTTTCCACGTAGGGCGTCTTTGAGTGGTCCAAACAGGTAAAAATCAGATGGGGCGTGGTCGAGACTGTAGGCAGGATGAGGTAAGACCTCCCAACCCAATTCTTAAAGCTTATCACGGGTCAGCTGGGCTGTATGAGGGCGGGCGTTATCGTGCTGAAGAATGACTCCTTTTGACAAGAGTCCACGGCGTTTACTCCTGATAGCTGGTCTAACTTTGTGTTCTAGCATCTCAGAGTAGTATTGGCTATTGATAGTTCGCTGATCTTCAAGAAAATCGCAATAGACTGGACCCTGTGAGTCCCAAAAGATGGACGTCCACATCGGGGTTCATCACCTACACTTGTTCGGCCACTTTTAACCCGATCAACCCGCTTGCAAAAATTCGCACGGTTCATACAACTTTTACCGTACTGTATTAACATTCTAGAAAAAAAATTCACTTGGTTTTACATTTTCTGCGACTAAAAATCTAATGACTGAGCGCTGCTCTTCTAAGGTGCAATCTTCTAGTAGACTTGCCATGGTGAACTGAAAATTTTGAGGTTATGTTTACATAAAATGATGAAACAGCTGATCAGAGCATATCCCAAGGTTGCCAACTAACACCCTTGAAAAGATTGTACACATTCATTGAATAGTTTTAAAATTATAGAATTTGTCTCTTTACTTATTGAATGACCCTCGTACTTGATTTTTTTCAAATAATTACAAAATAACTACTTGATTTTTCAAGCATTTGAAATTGTAACTATTTGACTTGACTTGAGTTCCAGCTACTATTATTTGACTTGAACTTGGCTTGATTTCAAGTCAAGTCAAGTAATTTGAATATCAAGTCAAGCCGTGAAACTCTAATCTTTGCTTTATCAATATCTATTTTTTTTTCAATGCACAAATCAGGCACAAAATTCAAAATAAATAAAATGGGTCACGGACGATTGAATACACTTTTCACATTCAATCTGATTCTTGTGTTTCAAACGTCAAGTAGTCATAACCTTAAATTTATTCACAAGTTATAATAACTCTTGTTATTATATTCGGCGTATATCATAAATAAGTAAGTAAAATGATTGAAAAGTTAAATAACTACAACCTTTGAATATATAATACAATACAAGAACGGCAACGTAATGTATTTAGATTAAATATTTCGAGAGAAGGTGCCATCTATTCCTCCGTATACGAATTATTTCTGAGTTAGTTCAAAAAATACATAATAGGTGGATGTGGCACAGTGTTGCCACGTAGCTAGAACAACAAGATAAGATTTTAAAAAGGTTTTTAAGTTTGCTACTGTAAAACAAGTATACATGTACATTGAAGATTCAAAATATATTATCTGGTTATTGTGAAACAATATTTTTGAATTATTGATTATTGAATACCTCTAACAAATAGTATCTGGCAATGCTGTCAGCACGATTGACCGTAGTTCATAGTTTTGTGGTAGGAGTCACTATCTATAATAATTTTGTGAATAAAAAGAGACATATATAGTATCTTGCTAGGCCATATGCGTTGCCGTTCTTATATGTATTATATATTCAAAGCTGCAACTTATTTTTAAAATTTTGTATAACATACTAGTTTTTCGAATAAATGTCGGTTTGGATATAAAAGTTATAATTTAAAATGTTATGTTTATTTTGCCATTTCCTTTCTTCACCTGTTAAAAAGGCCAAATTTAATTGCAAATATTTCAGCTACCATGAGGCTAATTGTTTTAAAAATTGGAGACGTAGTTTAAATTTCAATTAATTCTGGGTACTACTTTAAGCAAGAACGAGATATGTGAAACATAACAACATCCAAGTAAAACAGGAAATCACCATATTCTCTTTCTGGAAAATCTATTTGCGTACCTTCTTTTCTTGAGTGTTTCCATCGTTTTCGTCATTCTTATTCATAAACTATGTCCTTTTTCATGTTCAATGGTGCTGAAATAATTCATTCAATGTGAATTCCAAGTAAAAATAAAAGTATTTCAGATATTTTCCGACCAAATTTCTTCTTGATGTCGTGAAATTTTCAGTGAAAATGACTTTTCTTTCTTTTTCCCAGACATTCAAGAAGGAAAAATTATCTGCAGATTCCATGCACACAATGGAAAGAAGACATTGTTTGTATAGTAATTTTCCTTGCGTAACATTTAAAGAAAAGGGTAATTTGTAAACCTAAGGATTTGAGCCATTTTAATTAAAAAAATCTGTTGTGGCCATCACAATACCTCTCGCGTCCTTTTCATTGTGGTATACATATATAAGTATTGTATTTAACTTTTTTTGTACACACAAAAAATTCTAATTACACCTAATCTTTCTATTTACGTATTTTCAATAATTTAAATTCATTCAATGAGCAAGTTTTCTCCATTTTTACCTTATTGTCTTTGGTCAAAAAATTCGGTGGTGAGTTTTCATTGAATAAGCACGTTTTAGGGTCTTTACAATACGATTTTACTATTTTTACGATGATGTCTGTATGTGTGTATGTGTGTGTTAGTGTGTGCGTGTGTGTGTATGTGTGTATGTGACCGCCGGGTCGTCAACGATATCTCCAATACTAGAATTCCAAAAATTACAATTCTTGTGTATTTCCCTTCCTTACAACCATATGCAGATTTGATTAGATTTTGGTTATAATTGGTCAACCGGAAGTACCCTCATTTGAAAATTTTAACAGTTTTTCTTGAAAAACTCAGTTAAATGTTATTATAACTTAAAGAATATATTATTGTCTATACGATTTGATTGCATTTTATATTTCATATTCAACAGATATAGAGTTAAAGAATAATAAATATAAAAAAATTCATATAAATTTCATAATTCAGCCAGCTATGCTAACTTAACCATGGAAACTGCTAATATATTCAGGTAATTCAAATTGACAGATGTCAGTATCAATAAAAAGCAAGAAATTAATGAAAGAATAAGGGACGTAACGCTAGTGTTAGAAGTTTCTAGATATAAGAGAGACGATTACATTGGTTTGAACATGGCATGAGGAGAGATGAATATATTAATAGAAGGTGGAAGAAACATAGGAAGACCAAATATAAGATGAAAAGACTGTATTGCAGAAGACTTGAGAGAAAAGGTCCTGAATGAGGACGACACGCAAAACAAAAATGAATGGAAGAAGAAAATAAAAAATAGCGTCAAGTGCAATTTGCATAGTTTGTTTATGAAATAACTTTACTGGAAATATAGGATCTTTTGCAAAAAAATTATGTATAGGGCGCGTACAGTGACATGACTTTGCTGACTTTGGCAAACAGATATGGGGACCCGTGTCAAAGTGACAGCAATTAATTATGTCCATAACTGACAAGTGTTATAATTTTTCATTCAAAATTTCATAATTTTCTTATTTCATGTGGTTTGTTTGTTATCAGGAGTATGAAATTCAGTTGCCGAGAAAGGGAATCACATAATACCAAAAAATTTAGAATCTTTTGCAAGAAAATTTATGTATGGAATACACAGGATTGACGGAAGGTATTGTGCTGGCCACATCAGATTTTTTCTAAATGTTCGAGGTTTTCCCAATTCATTATTATACCTATAATTTTAAATATAAAATTAATAATACAATAAGAAATATTAAATATCGTTCCCAGAAAAAGCCTTCAGTACTATCTCCGAATTTTTGACACTGACATTAGTGACATTTGTTTGTTAATTACACATTTTAATTTCTCTAGTAGTTACCATGGAGATGTTTGGGCTGTGAGCAGGCTGTGATATTTACTATAACAGATTATTTTATAGATTATATATCTATATCTTTAAATCTATAGAAGGTGTAATAAAAATTTTCAATGTGTCGGATAAAGAATTTTGTTTTTAATATTTGTAATAACATTAATTTTCAAAAAATAATATTTAGAATTTTTTTGTTAAAATACTACTACTTCCGGTTGTCCAATTGTTACTAGCATCTATTCAACTCTTCCTATTACTCATACATTTTGTTTTATATAATTTGAGAAATCGTGTCACCAACAACCTCACACACACACATCCACACACACACAGACATCATCGTAAAAATGTTATTATCGGATTCTAGGAACCTTAAAACTTGATTATTCACTAAAATCTGGATATGCGATGTTTAGCATGATTCCAATATACCTCTCTTAGCGAGAGGTAAAAAATGTTGGTTTGGTTTGAAGTGAGTAACATAAGCGATACAACCTACGTGAAATTGATGGTAGATAATGCGTTGGCCACATTAGATGCTTTAAAAAGTAATGTGCAATTGAAGGATTTTTAAAATCTAGACAATCGTTGAATTAATTTAAATTATTTATGCTGTTGTACGTTAATTCTAAGGATGTAATTTAGGCAATTTCCGAAACCGCACGGCAATTTGCCTAAATTTCAATCGAATGCTATCGCTTCCCTATCTAATAATGAACTTATATTGTATTAACTTGGCGGTAACCGAACCTATTCCAACGCCTAACATAAATAGATTAGTTAGACGAATACGATTAGGCACTATAGCCACGATGAGAAAATGAGATATATACACAGAAAAACGCAATACATTTACAGTAATTATTATACCGGCAGAAAAGTGCAAAAAGGACCAAGAAGTAGTGTAAAGAAGGGGTCAATTTTGTGCCATTAAAATTCGAAGTAATTTTTGGCGTCGGTCGGGATCGAACCCGGGTCCCTAGATTCGCGACCAGACACGAAGGCACACGGCCACGAGACCCCATAAATACTACAGCCTTAAATATATAATTCTAACTAGTATTATAGTGCTGGGGTCTAAATGACTCTCATTTTTAATACGAAATATTGAACTTAAATAATATTCAAATCCATAAAGCGAAGAAGGAACGCAACGTAGAACAAACATAATGAAAGTAACCAGATTTAGCTTATGTTTACTACGGTTGACCTGAGTTGCTCTGTTCTTAGCGCAGTTATGTGCCAGAAGATATCAGGGGCAATGATCTCAAACTTAGATAGTTTAACACTAACACTGGGGTTTAAGGTAGTTGTCACTCGAGTGTACCTATTCAAAAACTTGTTCTATGTTCAAAATAAAATTAAGCTAATGCAGTTTATATTTCCAATAACTTATATTTTTTAACATTATATACACTGATTACATAAAAAATAGTTAAAAGCTAATATCAAACACTGTAACAGATGAATTTTCTATATTTTTCCGTAGATTTTTTTTTTAACTGTACCACTCGCACTAACACATACACAAGTGTCGTATTTCAATATACTCACACTACAGTATGAATATTGAAGAATAACTGTGGCAACGTCGCACCTAGACATTTATTGGTACATTCGGGTATAAAAGTAATAAGATATTTTGAGATATAATACTAATTCTAAACTACAAATGGAAACTGCAAAACAAATTAATATATTTCTTTCTTAAAATTACAAAAGTAGTATTATACTGTTTAAAGTTTTCATGCTTTTCACGTAAAATACCAATTTAAAAATCCTTCGAATGTACGTCTGAAATTCCTTTAACCAAAGATCACATCTTATTCGCTAATAAAAGCGGACGTTGTTAACTCCATCTGGAACGCTTGTACATGGTTGTCAAGTGTAATTCTACCTATTTATCGTATCTTCAGATTATAATTTTCTAGAGGCAATAAAATTAAATCTGGATGGTAAATAATTTTCAAATTTTTACATAAAATTAATTAGTTTTCTATAACGTACTAGTTTTTCGATTAAATGTCGGTATGGATATAAAAGTTATAATTTAAAATGTTGTGTTTATTTTGCCATTTACTATTCTTCACGTGTTAAAAAGGCCAAATTTAATTGCAAATATCTCTGGTACCGCGTGGTCAATTGTTTTAAAACTTGGAGAGCAGGTAGATTATACTTCAGTTGAGGTGCACTTAAAATTTCAATTAATTCTGGGTAAAATGGTTTAACGATACAACTACCTTAAATCCAAATATATTTATACACAAAGAAATACATTTCAATAATAAATTTTAGTAACAAATATGTTCAAAATGATACATCAGTCATATCATTAAGTTATTTAACTCTTTCACAAAGAATATGTTATTTTCACAACCAAACCGAATCGGAGATAAAAAAAGAAGATTGAAATAAACCGATTTTCGCTGTAATCCACACTTTGAATCTTATTAGTTCTAATCCCGTATTAGGGATAATCCTGTCAAAAAGAGAAACGCTATTACTTTCAATTTGCTATATCCGAATAAAATTTAGACGAAAATACGATATATTTCATTCATTCGGAAAAACTGGTACACTAATTTTTACCTTTCGCTAGGAAAGGTATTCATGCTAAAAATCGCATATCCAGATTTTAATGATTAAGCATGTTTTAAGGTCCCTGCAATCCAATTTACACATTATTACTCAAAAACTATAAGAATTAATATTTGTTTAACTACGTATTTCCCAATCGGTCATTAATGGAAAGAGCTGAAAAGGTTTTGGTAACAATTGGACAACCGGAAGACACAATTATTTTTTTTATTACATCTCGTATAGGTTTGGGGATATAGTATAAAATTATATAGAATAATCTGTTGTAATAAATCTCGTTGCCTAAAAATCAGTTGAGATATTCAATTGTTTGTAATTGACAGATAAATGCAAAATGTCTGTCAAAAATCAGATTTTTCTGGGAGGTACGAATACATTATATTATTGTATTATTAATTAAAATACCGCTAATACTGTCAATGAATTTAAAGAATTTTGAACATATGAGATATAATTTCAATTATTTGTATGTACAAGAAATGTTAAATTCGTTACTTATAGAGCGCGAGCAGTCATGTGACTTTTTTGGCCCTGGCAAGCAGATATGAGGATCCGTGTCAGAATGACGGCTAGTAGTTATTTACATAGATGTCACAATTGTCATGTCACAATTTTTCATTCAAAATTTCAAATATTCTGATGTTCATTTGTCATCAATAGTATGGAATATACTTGCCGAGGAACATACTCCAATGGATTTGGAAAATCATGATGTTTGGAATGAAAAATTATGATACTTGACACCTATGTACATTATTAATAGCTTTCATTCTAACACGGGCTCCTATATTTGCTTGTCAAGGCCAACAAAGTCACATGACTGCTCGCGTCCAATGCAACATAAAATGAAAATGGCGAAAATGAACGAATTAACAAATTGGCATACATTTATCTTTTTCCTTTGCAAGAGTGTGCGATAAGGATGGATATAACACGCTTGTCTTTCAAAAGTTCATATTGTTTCTACTAAGTTAAGACATTCCATTTAAAAACGATGATCGTTGTTGAAAATACTTTTGCTGTAACGTAAGTTTATTTATTATTTGGCGTCGATTTAATATTAAGTATTTACATGAATAAAAATTAAACTAAACGGGAGGTATTGTGTTGGTCATATCAGATTTTTTGTTAAAATATATACGGGATGCAGTGAATTATTAAACACCTCAATCAAACAAGGAAGAGTTTTAATAAAATTAGTCATAATAATACCATTAGAAATAAGGTTAGCACTGTTACAAATCAAGAAATAAAAGTGGAACTATTGGCACTTCAGTTGCAATCCATCTCTTTCTGACATTCGAAAGCTCATATATATCTCTCTCTATCATCGCGGGTGATTTGATCTTGCTGTACGACGACTAGTAATTTGACGTATGAATGCCCAGCTCAGAAATGATTCAATTCGACGCTGAATGTTGATTTTCAAAGTAATAGAAAATGTAAGACTTAGGTTTTTTTATTTTCGAATGCATATCAGGATTCCAATATGTGCTGCGATCGATTCAGAACTTAATAAAGTGGAATAAATCAAACGTGGAGATGAAAGATGTAATTAGTGTCTGGATTAATATGCAAGAGAATTGAATATTTCAATTCAAAAAGATATAAATGTTTCAAAGTTGTTTAAACAAATGTTATCTGTAATTTGCAAAATATAATAACAATATGTATTTTATACCTCTCGCTAAGAGATATATTGGATTCATGCTAAAAATCGCATACCCAGATTTTAATGATTAAGCATGTTTTAAGGTCCCTACAATCCGATTTTATATTTTTACTAAGATATCTGTGTGTGTGGATGTATGTGTGTGTGTGTATGTGTATGGGACGTTAGAAGGACGATTTCTCAAAAACTATAGCATTTAAAATCTATTTAACTACATATTTCTCAATCGGACATTACTGGGAAGAGCTGAAAGATTTTTGGTAATAACTGGACAACCGGAAGTAGCAGATTCTTAAAAGAAAACTTCTAAATATTATTTTTGAAAATATTTATTCTTGCTAGTATTAAAGAAGAGTAAATTCTCTATATGATACATATAAATATTCCATTATATCTTTTATAGATTTTGAAATAAATAAATATAAGGTATATAATAATCTATTGTAATAAAACTCAGAGTCCAAATAATGTGATGGAAACCAATTCAAAATTAAAATATTTGTAACTGACAGATAAATGTCAATATCAAAAATCCGGAAACATTACTGAAGATTTTTTCTGGGAAGTACATACATTATGTTATTTCTTATTGCATTAATATTTTAATATTTAAAATTATGGGTATATTGCATATACCCTTCAAAAATACTGTCAATCCCGACAATAAATTGGAAACATTTCTAAAAATAAGAAGAGTAGGACAAAATTTCTTCATAGAATGAATTTAAAATTAAACAATCTAAATATAAAGAATAGATATAAGTAGAATTTTTGGTGTGGAGTATAGGTACACAAGAAATGTTAAATACAATACGCGCTAGCAGTCGTGTGACTTTTTGGCTTTGACAAGCAGATATGGTGGCCCATGTCAGAATGTTAGCTAGTAATTATGTACATGGATATCAAATATCATAATTTCTCATTCTAAATTTAGTGATTTTCCAATTCTAAACGGTTTCCTCGATAAGTAAATTCCACACTTCTGGTCAATGTCAACAAGGTCACATGACTGCTCGCGCCCTATACTATCAAAACCGGAAATGGCGGAAGATATTGTACTGGCCACTACAGATTTTTCTTTTTACCTATTATTGAATAAGCACGGTTAGGATCCCTATAATACGATATTATTTTTACTTGGACCCACCACTATATTTTTGGGACGAAGGTACAATTAAAACATTGGATTTCGGGTGGTTAACTTGCTCTGAAGATGTTTATTTTGCAGAACAAAACACCAACTAATTTTTGGGTATGTTAAAGATGTTGGAGTATGGATGGATAATGTGTTTTGACTTAAAAGGAGTATATGTTGAAAAATAAAATTTAACCGAAAAAATACTTGTTTCTATGTTAGTCTATATAGGGACTACATATGTGACAGGTTACTCCAGTAGTTATTTATAAAATTAAATATTGTATGTCAGTGTGTTGGCAAGGTAGTGGGCTGCAGAGAGATGGCGCAAACGACGGGCCGCGATGGTTCATGGGATGGTGAACAGAGAGAGGCTGACGGTTGGTGAGGAAATATCTGAGATGGAAGGCTCAAGAACGTCCCAGACGTTTCGAAAGAAGCAGACCTAGAAGTAGGCCGGACTCCAAAAAGTCCACTATAGTGGTGGTGGAAGACGCCAAATTCCGGCGAAGGAATCCAGCCTTCAAAACGAACGAGGAAGAAAACATGTGGAGGAGGTGATAAACCGGTGGCGATTTTTAGTTTGCTACCTTGCCACACACACTGCATTATAATTGTAACTTTAAATGTAACAATATTTTGTAACATAAGCGTTGTTGTTAGTTATTAAATTATATCATATTTGAAGTAATTGTGGTGTCTTCTTTTATCAACTGCCATGACCCAGACCATTGCTCAGTGAGCGGCAGGTTACACATAGCAAATTTAGTATACGAACCCAGCCTGTCGTCCTTTCCATGTGTAGGCCGATATATTTATACTGGTTAATACACCATGTTCCACTATGCATGAATGGTGCAACCTACACATTGGTTGGTGTTGGAGATTTCAACTGAATAGACGAGCCTGACTTGACTTGTTACTTGACCTTTGATGACCTCCGCTCGATCGAGAAATGTTAAAGTGAAAGATATTCAGATATGAGAGGCGATGCATTTTAAACACGATAACAAAGCAGAAAGTGTTTATGTAATAAAATAAATATAAAAGATACTTTTCCTATATATTTGAATACTTGTACTGTAACATATATTTTTATAACATTGGATGAAATAGATCAATCCGTAATAGCTATTTATGATATTAGTGTTATTTTATTAATATAAAATAAAATCACTTTTAACACGAATATCATACAAAAATTTTCTACAAACACTATTAAAGTAGAGTTTACCATATATAAATATTAGGCTGGTAACTGCAATTTTCAATTCGAACAACGTTGTTTACTTTCTCTTCATATTCTTCTAGTAAAAACATTAATTTTGGGCGGTCTAAAATGTATATATGGATTGTGCATCTATTCTTACATATCTTCTTTTACATTTTATTTTTTCATACATGTTATATCTAAATAACACTAATTCCCTGCAATAAAGTGACGGATAGATTGCACTCCGATTATTCTTATATCGATGTGTAATTTTGTCAATATTTACAACTTACTTGAGAAGAATTTGATAGCTTTTTCGCAATTCAAAGTTACTCTAGTCTATAGTACTGGTGTACATTGTCCCATAATGTTTGAAACAAATTTAAGTCCTTCAACCTAGACTTGTCATCTCCATAATAGTCACAGATCAAGAACTAAGGGATTCTCCAAGTACATTTTTAATTCATTACTCATTATTTCTGACACTGACATTTATCTGTCAGTTACAAATAATTTAAATTATCAACTATTTTTCATGGCATTCTTTCGGCTATCAAATTTATTACAACAGATTATTTTATACATTATACTTCTTTTATCTCTAAATCTATGGAATATATAATAAAATATTTAAATGTATCAGATAGAGAATTTAATTTTCTTTAATATTACCACGTAAAATTTTCAAAAAATAATATTTAGAAGATTTTTTTTCAAGAATCTTCTACTTCCGGTTGTCCAATTATTACCAAAACCTTTTCAGATCTTCCCATGAATGTCCAATTGGGAAATACGTTGTTAAACAAATTTTAAGTCTTATAGTTTTTGAGTAACCGTCCTTCCAACATCCCACACACACACGCACACACACACACACATCCACACACACACACACACACACACACACACACACACACACAGACATCATCGTAAAAATGTTAAAATCGGATTGTAGGGACCTTAAAACGTGCTTATTCAATAAAATCTGGATATGCGATTTTTAGCATGAATGCAATACCTCTCTTAGCGAGAGGTAAAAATCTGTTGTGGCCAGCACAATACCTCTCGCCATTTTCATTTTATGTTGCATAGGGCACGAGCAGTTATGTGACTTTGTTGGCCTTGGCAAGCAGATGTGGGGGCCCGTGTCAGAATGAGAGCTAGTAATATATCATAAGTTTTCATTCGAAACATTATGATTTTCCAAATCCATGTGGACTATTTTCCTCGACAAGTATATTCCATACTAATGGATGACACATAAACATCAGAATATTTTAAAATTTTGAATGACATGACAAATGTGACATCTATGTAAATAACTACTAGCCGTCATTCTGACACGGATCCTCATATCTGCTTGCCAAGGCCAACAAAGTCACATGACTGCTCGCGCCCTATAAGTACACACAAATAATTGAAATTGTTTCTCTTCTTTCAGTCTATGAGAAATTTTATCCTACTATTCTAATATGTTCAAAATTCTTCAAATTCATTGATGGTATTAGCGGTATTTCTTAAGGATATATGTGATATTAACATACCTGTAACTTAAATACATAATTAATAATACAATAATATATATTAAATGTACTCATACCTCCCAGAAAAATCTGACATTTTGCATTTATTTGTCAATTACAAAAATTTAAACATGTTTTTCGGGCAACGAGATTTATTACAACAGATTATTTTATATTATTACATCCTATATCTCCAAACCTATACGAGATATAATAAAAAAATTAAATGTATCAGATTGAGAATTTAATTATCTTTAATATTTGTAGTAACAAATTTTCATAAAATAATATTTAGATTTTTTTTTTTAGAAACTACCACTTCCGGTTGTCCAATTGTTACCAGAACTCTTCCCATTACTGTTACATTGAGGAATCCATAGTCAAACAGGTCTTTAGTCTTATAGAATTTGAGAAATCGTGTCTCCAACAACCTCACACACACACACACACACACACACACACACACACAGACATCATTGTAAAAATGTTAAAATCGGATTCTATGGACCTTAAATCGTGCTTATTCAATAAAATCTGGATATGCGATTTTTAGCATGAATCCAATACCTCTCTTAGCGAGAGGTAAAAATATTAAAAATCTGTTGTGACCAGCACAATACCTCTCCCCCTTTTATTTTATGTTACATAGGGCGCGAACAGTTATGTGACTTTGTTAACCTGAGCAAGCTAATATGAGGACCCGTGTCAAAATGACAGCTAGGTATCAAGTATCATAAGTTTTCATTCAAAACAAGCCGTTCATTCGCCATTCTCTCCACATGCCCAAACCATCTCAACTGACTCACACCAACTCTCTTAATCACATTGTTCCTAACCTACATTCTTCATACACCAAATTATTCCTCACGCGATCCCGTCTGACATACCCACATACACCACGTAAATACCTCCATTTCCACGGCAGTCACTCTCTTTTATGCTTCCCCGTCCATGCCCAGCATTCGCGTCCATACATCAAAACAGGCACTAGCTCTCCATTATATACACTTAACCGAGCATCCCTTGATACGTTAACGTTTCGTGCAAACGTATCCAGAGCACCCATTACCTTACATCCCGCACTCACTCTCCTTTCTATCTCTCGATCAATTCGACCATCCCTCGACATCATGCTACCCAAATATATAAACTCATATACCTGCTCCAATTTCACTCCATCCACCAACACATTGCACTCAGTTACCAATTTACTCCTTTCAAATACTAACACTTTGGATTTATCAACATTCAACAATAGATTCATACTTCTTCCAACTACATGTATTCTCTCTATAATTCTCCCGAGTTGCTCTTTATTTTCTCCTAAAACAACTACATCATCAGCACACGATAACGCAGGCACTACACTTTCACCAATATATACACCATCCATTTCACTCAAAGCTCTTCGCAATAACACATCCATATAAATATTAATACAAAATAAAATGTAAAAACATTCGTTAAAATAAAATATATTGATTTTCTTATAGATTTTTCTAACTAAATTTCCTTTTAACACTGGTAACATAAAATGATATTTTTCGCCTACTTTTAATAGTGTTTGTAGAAAAACACTTTGCGTACTGTAAAACTAGTAAAAGGCGTCAGTACCTTTTTAAAAATAATTCAATTAAATTCTACCCCTCTTACATAAAGTATCTTGACATCTGTCAAATGTTGAAACACTAAAATTTTTATATTGTCTGATATAGAATAAATAGCGCAATAAAATCGGATATAACTCATAACAAATAAATTTTAAGCAATAAAAACATATTTGTAGTTATTCATCGATCCGCCATTTTGCATAAAACTGTAAAGTTCTTGCCACGGATTGCACAGAAGATTATAAAATAGCAATATTTGCTTTTAATTTTAATTTATATCAACATAAATGTTCTTTTAGTCTTTTGTGTTATTTCATTCGTATATTAGAATATTATGGACTATAAAATGGAAGTTACTGAAGTATTCTTTGCTCAATAAACTTTTATTATTTTCAGAGGGGATGTGACACATTTAAACTGTAATATGATATAAAACGATATTATTTTAAAGCTATTTTCTCCAAATTACCAACGGCTTCAATTTCATATTGAAGGCGCACTTAATATACAAAACAAATTAAATTATATCGAGGACGATATTTGTATATGTCTCTACAATTTGATTTTATCATTTTTGCGACGATGTCTTTGTATAAGGGAGCGCGTGTTTGTGTGTGTGTGTGTGTGTTTGAGTAGATGTTGGAAGGACAAGTTTTCAAAAACTATACGACTTAATATTTGTCTAACTACGTATTTCTCAATCGGACATAAACAGGAAGAGCTGAAAAGGTTTTGGTAACAATTGGACAACCGGAAGTAGAAGATTCTTAAAAATTCTTCTATTACTTTTTTGAAAATTATCGTTCTTAAAGAAGAATTCTCTATCTGCTACATTTAAGAATTTTATTATAATTTGTAAAGATTTAGAGATAAAAAATATAATGAAAAACATTTTTTTTGTAATTGAGAGATAAATATCAGTGTCAAAAATCCAGAGAAATTACAAAGACTTTTTTCTGGGATGTACATATATATTATTTCTTATTGTATTAATAGTTAAATATTTAAAATTGTAGGTATACACCCTTCAGAAATACTGTCAAACCCGATAATGAATTGGAAAACTCTCGAAAAATTAGAAGAGTAGGACAAAATTTATATGTAAAAAATCTAAATGTAAAGAAAAGATATAAGCGAGAATACAGCTCGAAGGAAGACAATATTTAACTGTTATAAACACAAGATGAAAGTAAAGATGGTCTCTACTCTGCAACGTAAAATACAGAAAAATTGTATCTCATCGAAATAATGAGTAACGAAAGAAAAATGTACTTGGAGAATCTCTAAATTCTTGATCTGTGACTATTATGGAGTGACAAGTATAGGTTAAAGAACTTAAATTTGTTTCAAACATTATGGGATAATGTACACCAACACTGTAGACTAGAGTAACATTGCACTGCGAAAAAGCTATCAAATTCTTCTCAAGTAAGTTGTAAATATTGACAAAATTACACATCGTTATAAGAATAATCGGAGTGCAATCTATCCATCACTTTATTAAAGGGAAATAATGTGTTATTTAGATACAACATGTATGAAAAAATAAAATGTGAAAGAAGATATGTAAGAATAGATGCACATTCCAGATATATACATTTTAGACCGCCCAAAATTAATGTTTTTACTAGAAGAATGTGAAGAGAAAGTAAACAAGAACGTTGTTCGAATTACCAGCCTAAAATTTATATATGGTAAACTCTATTTTGTAATTTATCGTACATAATTTATGATAATATCCTATAGATTTTGTAAATATATGTGAAAATTGTTTTATATTGAGACATGCTCTTATTGAATAATAAAGAAGTTTATACGTTATAGACATATAAATATATTATTTGTATTTCTAAAAATATTCTTTGCTTTATGCATACAGCCAGGAAAAATATACCGCGAGAGGTTATGTGCTGGCCACATCAGATTTTTATCATGAAAACAATGACACAGCAAAGTCAAAAGTCAATGTCTCCGTTTTGATGGAAATCCGTAGGACAGGCACTACATGAATGACATCTATTAAAAGTACATTTATCTATGTCAGAAATATCCGATAATAACACAATGCCTTAGCTTATACCTATTTAATACCACGTTGTCCATTGAATCTTACGAGAATGCTACGTAATTTAAAACGCATTAACGTTCATACAAAACCGTACGGTTAAGTATATACAGCATGCATAAGGGGCGATGCTTAAAATTTGAGTACTCAATGGCCATAACAGTAAATACAATTAAATATAAACCATTTTAGCTAAATTTTTAAATTTGTCTCCAAATCGCTTGAAAAGGATGTTTCCAACCGAAATACGTGATTTCGAGTGTTTTACAGTAACTTCCACTGCGAGGGTACCACGGAGGTCCCCCGAAACCTTGTATTCACTGAAAAACAGTGTATTTTGTCATATTATGCCCTAATCAACCGGTTTCCATCGATACCTTAAATAGAATAGGTGTAAAAGTTGCACTTATAACGGCACTTTAGCTGCGCCGGCGAGGGCAATACGGAGGGCCCCTAAAACCTTGTATTCACTGAAAAACAGTGTATTTTGTCATATTACGCCCTAATCAATAAACACAATAACTAAATAATTCCAATTCGCCGAACGAGGTTTAACTTTCTTGGTACGCATTTAACCATCATTTATACAAGACTAAGATCAACTTTTATGATAAAGTCAGTTTTATAATATTTCGTTAAAGTACACTTAACTAAAAGTTAAATTTTATTTTAAAGTAGCTTTAAAAATACCTTAAAGTGATTGTGTTCATATTAAATTTTGTTAAACTTTACGTAAAGTATTAAAAAATCTTTCAGAACTCATATTTCAATTAAAATGAATTTACTTTCCGTCACCTTTAGGTAAGGAAGGTATTGTCTTTGGTCAAAAAATTCAATGTTGAGTTTTTACTGAATAAGCATGTTTTAGGGTCCATATAATACGATTTTACCATTTTTACGATGATGTCTGTATGTATGTGTGTCTGTGTGTGACAAAAGTTCCGGATTCCATAACTTCAATACCACGATTCCAAAAATTATATTTTTTTCGTATTCCTCAAGTTTACATCCAGAAGAACAACTGAATAGATTTTGGTTATAATTGGTCAACCGGAAGTAGTCTCATTTGAAGATTTAACAGTTAAATTTGATTTATTGACGTTTAACATATTATTATAACTTAAAGAATATATTATTCTCTATACGAGTTGATTACATTTTATACTTCATATTCAATAGATACAGAGTTAAAGAATTTTAAAGAAGTTAAATTTTATAATTCAGATAAGCTATGATAAACATGGAAACTATTAATATATTCATATAATTCAAATTGACAGATGTCAGTATCAATAAAAAGTAAATTAATGTGGCAGAGATGAGGATGTTGAAGAAACAGAGGAAGACCAAAGATAAGATGGAAGGACTGTATTGCGGAAGACTTTAGAGAAAAGGAACTGAATGATAACGACACGCAAAAATAGCGACCCGTAATGAATGGGAAAAGTTAAAGAAGAAGATGTCAGTGTCAAGTGCAATTTGAATAGTTTTTTTATGAAATAATTTTACTGAAAATTTAGAATCCTTTGCAAGAAAAATGATGTATGGAATTTATACATTATACATAGGATTGACGGAAGGTATTGTGCTGGCCACAACAGATTTTTTAGTTTTATTTCTGTTTATTTATTTAAATACCGACGTTTCGGCAGTATTAACTACTGCCTTCTTCAGGAATGAACAATAAAAAATAAATACAAAAACATGTAACCAAGGTGACAATTACAACATATTTAATATAGGTAGCCATGACTAAGATCTAGACCGTCACAATGATTGAGATTATTAATCTTGGTTTTGAAAATCTCAATGGCTTCTCTAATTAACCTATTGTTTAGGTGTGTTGGTCTCGCCAGTATTTTTGTATCTTCGAATTTCATACGGTGGAATTCTTCCAGGGCATACTCTGCAACTAAAGATTTTTCTGGCTGGTTCAATCTGATCGAACGTTGGTGTTCATTCAATCATGTTGAAATAGTTATACCAGTCTGGCCAATATAAACTTTCGCGCAAACACATGGAATCTGGTAAATCCCTGATGACTGAAGAGGGATGGATATATGGAGAAAACGAAATTTTCATGTTCTTCTTACGAAGAATTCTATCAATTTTGTCCGTGACATTTTTGACATAAGGAAGTGAAGCAAACAATACGTCTCTTTCATTAGCATTGTTAATAGGTCTTTTCGGTTTCAGGCATTTTTCGATAGATGATTTAGAAAACCATTCTTCATAAAAATATTCTTAATTTCTTTCATTTCATCTTCCAATTTCTCTCTTTTTCTATAATTTTCACCACTCATTTTTGCAAGTCGTATTTATCATTTTTTCTAAACGTTTAAACTGTGGTTTAAAGTACAACTGCACCAAAACACAGACAAGCGAAAAAGTAACCAAATTTCTATTAAAATTGTTACAGCCAATTTGCCAACTTTTCAAAAATAACTCTACCCTAAAATAATTTTAATCTCTCTGATAGCAATCTGCTAGTTAGCTATCCGGCGAATAAAACATCAGGCAGTAACCCAAAAATCTTATTCACTAGTTAGGACGGTAGAATAAATTTATCTAATAGATAACCGGGCCTTAATAGGCATCAACTCTTAATCGTCCAGTCGTGGAATTTATTTTATTTATGTGGTAAAAAATCTATAAACTTATAATCGCGTTATTATATTTTTCGTGAGCATTATGTACTAATTTTATACACCATCTACATAAAACCTATGAAGGTCATTTCAGTAAATCTATAGTCGGTGTCATAGTAACTCACTGTCACTCTCACCGATGAAAACAAAAGAATATTTTTAGCTGTTACAGTTCGCTGACACCGTGACTTTGAATGTTAGGTTATACTTTGCATAACAAGTACGACAACCGAAGTTGTTTGCCAAAATACGTTCGGTGTAAGTCTTGGCAAACGGTTGGAGTTCCCTAGCCAAATGAATGTGAACTAAAGTTCTAGGTTAGCAGACCTTGCAAACATGCAGACATTGTAAATATATTTTCATGTAGTGTCTCACCAAGTGGGTTGGCAGAAACCCATAATTATGTACAATACCTTACAAAAGTTATATAAAATAATACGAGCCCAACCCCAAATGTATTCGTACTCTCTGAAAAAATATATTAACAGCAAGAAGAAATATTTTTTTAGATTACAATAGTTAAGACTATATTTGGGCATTTTTTTATTTTATGTAGTAATAAAGTGTACTGGATTTAAATATAATGTTATTACCTAAGTTTATCATTTTAACAATAATCTACGGGCAAATGACAACAGACACGTGCTGAAGGAAAAGGAAACTGACAATATATACAATTAATTACTATATTAAATTTTATTTTTTTAGTAAAATGATTTGCAAAGAGATATTTATTTATTAAAGTACCATCTACAATTATATTAAAGACAAGAATAAATAAACTTCTGGATGATTATTACTCCAATTCAACAAATTTTGATATGGTGTATAAATAGAGTGTATAGAACTTGAATACATTGCTTATAATAAAATTTCTTAGGTTTAACAACAATTTATTTGCAAATAAACCATTTTCTGCGTGTAACAAATTCTATCGTTTTTAAAAATTCGCAAATTAAAGTAATAAAATTTAAAATGACAATAAAATAAATAAATATTTCATCACGGCATATTACCCATTACTGGGTGTGCCAATCTGCTTTGTATACAGATTTCGGTAATGATGGAATATTTGTACCGTGTGGGCGCTTACCAGGCGTCATCTCACGGGCACTAATAGATGGCGTGGAGAGTGCACGACAGGGGTCAATTTTGTGCCATTAAAATTCGAAGTAATTTTTGGCGTCGGTCGGGATCGAACCCGGGTCCCCAGATTCGCGACCAGACACTCAGGCACACGGCCACGAGACCCCATTATTATTATTTGAGTATATTGTCAGTTACCTTTGCCCTCAATTTTATAGGTAATACTAACGATAATTTTTGTATTTATGCTGGGCATGGACAGGGAAGCATAAAAAGAGAGTGATTGCCGTGGAAATGAGGTATTTACGTGGTGTATGTGGATATGTCAGACGGGATCGCGTGAGGAATAATTTGGTGTATATGTATGGTTAGGAACAATGTGATTAAGAGAGATGGTGTGAGTCAGTTGAGATGGTTTGGGCATGTGGAGAGAATGGCGAGTGAACGGCTTGTTAAGCGTATATATGAGGGTTTTCGATTGCGTGGTCGACCAGTGTGTAAGTGGATGGATGTGATTGGTAGGGTGCTTAAAGAGAGAGAGTTTCCAAGTGTGAAGAGAAGAAGTCTGCTTAGATAGGAATGTGTGGCGAAGAATGATTGTTTCCTAACTATTATTGTGATCCGGATGCGGTATTTCGCTACCGAAAATCGGTCACTTTAATATGTTTAAGAGTAAGGATTTGTTGTATGATGTTGATGTTGTTCTTATTGTTATCGGGTTTGTGCGAACCCACTAAGTGGGACACGCGTAATTTTATGTATGTATGTATGTATTTACTGTTGGAACGAAAAAAATTGGGACTTGTCTTTTGTCATATATTTGCCCGTAGATTATTGTTTAAATAAGAAATTTAGTTAATGATATTGTATTTAAATACGGTACACTTTATTAATACATAAAATTAAAAATAGTATATTGTGTTATTAGGAGTAGAAGTGATATTTTGTGTGACGAGCGTGGTAGTTTAAACGACGAGCGAAGCGAGTCGGATAAATGCACGCGAGGCACACAAAGACACTTTTACTCCGAATGACACATTATATTTTTTCTTCAAATGTAAATATTTAAAGAAAAATATCTACTACTGACGTTACATTTTACGTAAATTACGTTTGCGACACGTTTGCGATTTCAATTGCCCTGTAGCTATGGATACTTATTTGTTCCCTTTTGGTTATAAACATTGAAATGAATTTTTTCACGTTTTGACGTTTATATAAAATCTGTGCAATTTTATATCCTCCTTGTGTGCAATTATGTCGGAATTTGAAGGATTATAATGTAATGTAAGTCGCCTGAAGTTCAATTGGATGGAAATCTAATAGTGTGGCTGAAAGATATGTCCACGAATCACTGCAAATCAATATAATCTTTTCTTATCACTTTAATTCTAAGTATTCTTATGCTGATTACCGTCCCTGTAATTGTAATCTGTAAGTCTGCTATTCTTTAATAATGTTATTTCCTCAAAAGTAAACTCTGTTTATATTTCAATTCACAGGTTATATATTTAAATTTGACAGCTATGAATCGTATTTAGTAACTTTATTCTTAGGTTACCTAGCGTGTTATAGTGACATTTAGGGCGATATTACAGGTTTCTTTTATTGAGACTACTTCTTATTCGTTGATTCTGTATAGTTTCTATGGATATTTATTTATTTTATTTCTACGCCGGCGGCGTAGAAATTAGCTATTTCTACTCCGGCGGCGTAGAAATTAAACTTCTACCTTGTGAATCAAGTCACAAAAGATGCTACTTTTATGACGTTTGAAGAAAAAATATGTTTCATTCCAAAAGCAGACATGCTAACCATTCAGCCACAATGATAATTGTAAATATTTTTTAATACATAATAAAATATTGAAACAAATATTTATTGACAGTTATTTATAATTTTCTTTAATATATGCACTGATAATGCAGTAATTAGTATTAAATAACGTACAGGAGGTAATATACTATTATCATATTCAATTACATATGGCTTAATTTTCTGCCGGACACTTTTTATTTGCAAAAAACTGTTCTCCCATGTTAAACGCCTATGTCTAGGTTTGCTCGGGACACACGGTATATTTTAAAACCAACTGACACCTAGCAATGACTAAAAACCCTAATAATCTGCCTCTAAATTTAGCGATCATAAAATATTAAAACCCTAACGCCGCCCTACGAGTATATTACCCTAGGTCGCTTCCCTATATAAATATATCTAACCTTGAACAATTTACAAGTGATACCAACTTGACGGTGTGGTGACAACTTCACAGCGTTGCTGATTTCAGAACGATAAGGCTGTTTGCGACGAGTTCCCCTTTGTTTAACTTTGATTAAATGTCTGTTTTGTTTTTGCGATAACGACTTCACACATAAATTGTATTTGATGATGTAGTCATATTTTTGTAATTACTATGGGGGACTTCAGATTTGATATAGATTCAGACTAAAAGGGACGTTTCATTGAGTATGAGAAATTTGAAAATATATTGATGGTTTCTTTGTTTGAGAAAATATTTCTGGTCGAAGTTGAAAGAAAAAGAAAATATAATTTCATTATTAATGTAATTAAGCTTTATTTCCGAATTTTACTAACTTTTGTCTCATTTGGCACACTTTTCAATTTTATTTTTTACCTTCCGTCACCTCTAGGTAAGGAAGGTATTGTCTTTGGTCAAAAAAATCGGTGGTGAGTTTTCATTGAATAAGCACGTTTTAGGATCTTTACAATACGATTTTACTATTTTTACGATGATGTCTGTATGTGTGTGTGTGTGTTCGTATGTGCGTGTGTGTGTGTGTGTGTGTGTGTGTGTATGTGTGTGTATGTGACCGCTTTTTCGTGAACGATATCTCCAATACTAGAATTCCAAAAATTACAATTCTTGCGTATTCCTCTTCCTTACAACCATATGCAGACCTGTTTAGATTTTGGTTATAATTGGTCAACCGGAAGTACCCTCATTTGAAGATTTTAACAGTTTGTCTTGAAAAAATCAGTTAAATGTTATTATAACTTAAAGAATATATTATTGTCTATACGATTTGATTGCATTTTATATTTGATATTCAACAGATATAGAGTTAAAGAAGAATAACGATAATAAATTTTATATGAATTCAGCCAGCTATGCTAACTTAACCATGGAAACTGCTAATATATTGAGGTAATTCAAATTGACAGATGTCAGTATCAATAAAATGAAATCAATGAAAGAATAAGGGAAGTATCTCTAGTGTTAGAAGTTTCTAGATATAAGAGAGATGATTACATATTGGTTTGAACATGTCATGAGGAGAGATGAATATATTAATAGAAGGTGGAAGAAACATAGGAAGACCAAATATAAGATGAAAAGACTGTATTGTAAAAGACTTGAGAGAAAAGGAACTGAATGAGGACGATACGCAAAACAAAAATGAGTGGAAGAAGAAAATAAAAAATAGCGACCCCCTAACGAATGGGAAAAACTAAAGAAGATGTCAGTTGTCAAGTGCAATTTGCATAGTTTGTTAATGAAATAACTTTACTGGAAATATAGGATCTTTTGCAAGAAAATTTATGTATGGGGCGCGTGCAGTTACATGACTTTGACCCGTGTCAAAATGACAGCAATTAATTATGTCCATAACTGAAAAGTGTTATAATTTTTCAATCAAAATTTCATAATTTTCTTATTTCATGTGGTTTGTTTGTTATCAGAAGTATGGAATTCAGTTGCCGAGAAAGGGAATCACATAATCCCAAAAATTTATAATCTTTTGCAAGAAAATTTATGTATGGAATTTGTACATAATACACAGGATTGACGGAAGGTATTGTGCTGGCCACATCAGATTTTTTTGTGTAAAAAAGGGATTTACTTAAAGTTTTGTAATACTGTTTTAAAAGTAACAAAATTATGAACCTAAATTAAATAAAGAGGGCCGTGTTGTTCCACAAAACGCAACTTTTTGCGGACACCTAGCATTTTTTTTTATTACCTCTCACTAAAAGAGGTATTATATTCAATCTAACAATCGCATATCCGCATTTTATTGAATAAGCACGCTTTAAGGTCCCTAAAATACGATTTTAACATTTTTACGATGATGTCTCTCTGTGTGTGTGGATGAGTATATATATGTGTGTGTGTGTGTGTGTGTGTGTGTGTGTGTGTGCGTGTGCGTGTGTGTATGTCTGTGTGTGTGTGTGTTAGGATGTTGGAGGCACGATTTCTCAAATTCTATACAACGAAAGACTACGGATTCCTCAATTCAACATTAATGGAAGAGTTGAATAGGTTTTGGTAACAATTGGACAACCGGAAGTGGTAGTTTCTTAAAAAAATCATCTAAATATTATGTTTTGAAAATTTATATTAATACAATAATAAAGATATTTTAAATTCTTAATCTGATACATTTAAAAAAAATTGATTTAGACATTTATATTATATAATAATATAGAATAATCTGTTGTAATAAATATTGCTGCACAAACAACTCCATGGAAACCAGTTGAGATATTTAAATGTTTATAATTGACAGGTAAATGCAAAATGTCAGTATCAAGAAGCAACAGTTTTAGTAATTTTACAGACAACTTTTTCTGGGAAGTAAGTACATTTAAAATTTCTTATTGTATTATTAATTAAATATTTAAAATTATAGGTATATTAATATGACATACATTTTTAACAAATACCGCTAATACCGTCAGTGAATATAAAGAATTTTGTATATATTAGAAAAGTAGGCGAAAATTCCTCATAAAACGAAAGAATAGATACAATATTAATTATTTATATGTAGAAGCAATGTTAAATTCGGTAATTATGATCCGGGTTCGATCCCGGCCGACGCCAAAAATTACATCGCATTTTAATGGCACATAATGATGGTTGATTTGATTTTGAACTCTTCGTTCGAGAGAAACTCTTATCTGCACTGTACCACGGTTCAGGGTCGACTATAATTTTATTTGCTGCCTGCAGCGACAGATGTTTAACTGACCCAGCTGAGTTCCTGGGTCCCAATCTCCCAATACTTGTAAAGGGATGGTGTAACAGCGTAACACTTGAAAATAGTGTAAGTCGACGTGTAGACAAAAATGGTAAAATCAATATTTGGTATTTTTGGAAGAAAAACTATTTTGAGCTTCAAATAAAGTGCGATTTCCGGTTATCCGATTTATACCAAAATCTAATGGCTTCTGTCGATATTAGAATAAGGTTTCAAAATTTTGCAATTGATAGTATTTGAATTAGTATGTCCAGAAATTACACACTCACACATATACACACCCAGACATCATTGTGAAAATGTTAAAATCGGATTCTATGAACCTTGGAAAAAGTTACACTGAGTGGACCGTTTTTCAGTGTTACTATTTTGCAATTTTTAATAATTAAAATATTAGATGCTATTTGGGTTAATAATTATTTAACCCATATTTAGATTATTTTATAATTGAAAATAAATAATAATTATTGCTCACAATAAATTTATTTAAGTATTAATATGTACAAATATTCAGATGATATATTATTTATTTATAGAAAAATAAAACAATAATTATTTCATTCATGTTTTATCATTGTTTTTTTATTATTAAAAAGTTATCTATATGCAAACAAATTATTTGTTTTAAAATAATAAATATGTCACTTCCAATGTCCATTTATTTTATCTCACATATAAAATGTTCTTTATAAAAGTTACAATATAACACTTTGTACTGAAATTCAAATACATTTTGCATAAAACCCTTGATTTTAGTTTATTGATGGTAAAAATAATCATATATTATACAATAAGACGATTGAAAATTCTCGATTATACGAAACGTGTTGCCTGGAAACACCACGAGACCGAAGGTCGAGTGGTATTTCCAATAGGCAACTCGTTGACCTATACAGGTAGACTATATCATGAATAAAAAATAAATTAAATAGTAAATTTAACGTTGACTTGTGGTCTATTTCATTTTGACAGAAATGTCAAACTGAATGTTACATAACCTATCTTTTTAAATATAGTTGTAGTAATATGTAATATTACATTGAAATGCTCGTATTGCAAAATAAATGCCCGTATTTCAAATAAACTAGCAACATGAAGTTTCTAGATACATACATAAAATCACGCGTGTCCCACTTAGTGGGTTCGCACAAACCCGATAACAATAAGAACAACATCAACATCATACAACAAATCCTTACTCTTAACATATTAAAGTGACCGATTTTCGGTAGCGAAATACCGCATCCGGATCACAATAATAGTTAGGAAACAATCATCCTTCGCCACACATTCCTATCTAAGCAGACTTCTTTCGCCTCGGCCACACTCATAATCGAATTCATACATGCTCTTCTTCTCTTCATACTTGGAAACTCTCTCTCTTTAAGCACCCTACCAATCACATCCATCCACTTACACACTGGTCGGCCACGCAATCGAAAACCCTCAACTTCACCAAGATATATACGCTTAACAAGCCGTTCACTCGCCATTCTCTCCACATGCCCAAACCATCTCAACTGACTCACACCAACTCTCTTAATCACATTGTTCCTAACCATACATTCTTCATACACCAAATTATTCCTCACGCGATCCCGTCTGACATACCCACATACACCACGTAAATACCTCATTTCCACGGCAGTCACTCTCTTTTTATGCTTCCCTGTCCATGCCCAGCATTCACTTCCATACATCAAAGCAGGCACTAGCACTCCATTATATACACTCAACCGAGCATCCCTTGATACGTTAACATTTCGTGCAAACGTACCCAGAGCACCCATTACCTTACATCCCGCACTCACTCTCCTTTCTATCTCTCGATCAATACGACCATCTCTCGACATCATACTACCCAAATATACAAACTCATTTACCTGCTCCAGTTTCACTCCATCCACCAACACATTGCACTCAGTCATCAGTTTACTCCTTTCAAATACTAACACTTTGGATTTATCAACATTCAACATCAGATTCATACTTCTTCCAACTTCATGTATTCTCTCTATCATTCTCCTGAGTTGCTCTTCATTTTCTCCTAAACCAACTACATCATCAGCAGATTTATGATCCAAATAATTATTTGTTTACTTGTCAAATTTTTACTTCAATAATGCCTTGCTGTCAAATAATAGGTGCGTTCAATTATTTGTTTCGGTGCACTAGGAGCAGTCAGTGTGATTTTAAATGTCTATTTAAAGCATACAATGCACGATTTTTATCCTCAAAGTCTAACTACAGATTCATTTACATATATACTCGATACTGTGTTCGAAGGAAAAAATCATGTCCGTAAATTAACTAAAACTGGCATTGCCAGTTCTGAGTACATAAAACAAAATAACCAAACGCACCTATAAGTGAATATACGAAGGTAGGTATATTCGAATATACAAAGGTTCGTATATTCGTTCACCATGGTTACTTAATAATTATCGCTGAAATACGTAGCAACTAAGGAAAATCACGCATTCTTGTTGGTTTATAACTTAATGAATGATATAGTCCAAAATTATTTATTACAGAATAATTCATAATAGATGTAATAAAAATAAATCATACATTTTGGAAATCATTTTCAGTTAAAAATATTAGATTTAGTTATTGTATTTAATATTGGGTTACATCGCCTTTAGTAATACCAGCTTTAATTCCATTACTCATTTTACGCACTGGATTTTTTTAACAAATAGGATACAAAAGGATTATTAGTATTTTGTATGTTTCACTGGGCCAAAGAAATGCCTTTGCTAACAAAATTGAAACGGCGTAATTAGTTTAACTAAGATGGGAAACATTTATTTCCAGATGGTGCACCAGCTCACAATTCGCGTCACCTAAACGAACGGTTTCCAAATCGGTGGATTGGTACTTATGGTCCTATTCCGTGGCCCGCAAGAAGACCAGACCTTAATCCCCTTAAGTATTTTTATGGGGTTCTGTTAAAGATGAAGTCTACAAAACTATCTATCCAAATATTCAGCATTTAAAAAATGTAGTCGAAAATATTATTTCCCACATAGACGGCCGAAATTTAAGAAAAGTAAGAAGTAATATGTACAATGATAAAAACAAAATATTCAATTGTTTTTGTCATGGCACTCTGATTACATGTAGAAATAAATATGAAAATAATAAATTTTCTTTGGCATTTTTCTCGTTTTTTACTTCCTTGTACGTAAGTAAAGAAAGTATTGTAATCGCGAAAAATTTCGGTTTTCAGATTTCAGCGGAAATATCCATTTTGATCATCCCTGAATCCATTTTGACTAATTTCGACGTGACGTCTGTACGTACATCCGTACGTACCTACGTTCGTATCTCGCATAACTCAAAAACGGCAAGCCGTAGAAAGTTGAAATTTTGTATTTAGGACTCCTATAACATCTAGTTGTGCACCTCCCTTTCTGGTTATTACACAATTTCCAAAAGTGGCACTTTACATGAAGCCTATAATAGATTTTAATAAAAAAAAACTGTTTTAAAATATAATCCAAACCTTTTCAAATTTGGTATACAAGACTTTTATGTCAATCGAAATAACATAATAAATTTTGGTTAAAATAGGCTTACCGGAAGTGGTACATTACTTGAAGTTGTTAACAGTTTTTCTTGAATAAAATGATTTTAGAAATAAATGCTTCAATAGAGAATTAATTTCTGCGTCTAGCACATAAAGTATTATTAAATTAGCCCTTTGTATAAGCGAGATATGTAAATTTAAAAATTATATACTTTTTTGTTTTTGTAATAAAGCTTGCTATGGATTAGGATAAAAAAAAATGTTCATGTCAAATTACGTTAAATACGTGCAATTTTATGATTCGTACAATAACAAATATTATATTTTTATTGTGAAATTAGTCATATTCATTGTTGTAATCAAAACTCTCTTTAACAAGAACCGGGTTAGATTATGGTCGCTATATATCTTACTGTTTTGAAGTTAAAATTAATATTTTGTAATTTATTTATTAAAAAAATATGTATAGTTTAATAATCGTACAAGGAAGTCGTGTGGTGTCCACATCAGATTGTTTTCGTTATGTAAGGGTATAAACATTTTATATTGTTGTTTTCAGAAAAAAATGCTGAATCGAATAAGCGAATAAAAAAGTAGTTTCTCATTTAAAATTAAAAAGTTGAATTCTGTATTTTGAGAAACCACTGGTTGAAAATATTTTTTGTAATGCACATTTTAATAGTCTTATAATATAGAAATTGTTTGCTAATTTAACCGACTTCGTATCTCTTACGGTTCTCGAGATAGCAATAATGAAACACTTAAATAGAACAACTTGTATTTTATAATAATATAATTTTGGTTGGGATAAAATATTATGTCGGTCGAACTTATGATATTGGGTTCGTATAATTACTATAATTATAAAAATTAAAAATGTTGATTACAACAATATAAAAGTTGATTACAACAATAACAAGTTTTCAAAATAAAGAAAACTATTTATAAATACTATAACCGTTCCATTTAGCAAACTACACATAATCTAAATCTAAATATTTCAACTTATTTTAAGCCAGAGATATATTTCCAACTTGCTGAATGTTACTGAGTACATTTAGTTCCCCACCATTTTGTTTGAGACCGGTTTGAGTCAGTAATGCTCGCGCTGTTGTTGAGGGAACTTTAGGAAGTGACTTAAACCCATATAAACCTATTTTAGTGTACCTTTTCGTGGAAAAAATAGTGTGTTAGTGCCTAAAAGTGTTCAGTGTGTTTGTGTTAGTGAATTAGTGAAATTTAATAGTGAAATAATAGTGTAAAGTGCAGTTAGTTTTGCGTCGAAGTGTGCTACTTTTGTTATGGGATCGTTTTTGTATCTTAAAGTAAGTATTTAGAAAATGTTTTTAAGCTTGGTGTATTTTAGTGTTGTTTTAATATATTTAGAACTTAAAAAAAGTTTTATGATGAAAAATTTATCGTTTAAACAATAATTTGAAAAAAAAATATCCCTGAAACTACTAAAATGTTTGTTGAATGTCTGTTTATGGCACAAAATGTGTCATATTTATTTTTTAGAATAAGCATAAAATAATTTGGAACATTTTTTTGTTTTATGAAATTTCCTGCTGTTCCTCTCCTGCCGATTTTAAGGCAACTGTACAGTGCAAAATTGTACCAAATTAAAATTTGTATACAAAACTGTTTTCACATTGTTTAATTTTAAAAAGATATGAATAAAGTTCCGTTAAAAAGGAATAATAGCTATCATATATAAAAATATAGAAAACAATACTATTTTGTCATATTCTGTCAATTTTTTTGTAAAATAAATTAATGGTTGTTTAGAAATTGTTATAAAATATATTTTTCCGTCGACCGTTTATTAATAGGCTATCTTAATGTATAGAAAATCATTCATTAATGACCCCTATTAATGCATGATTTTTTTATTAATAAACGATTTATTGGGTGCGTTCACCACATGGAACACAGCATGTATTGCTAACGCAAGTTGTAGCAAAAAGGTAGGCAGAATTAAAAGTCATGCTTTTGACACTTACTAGCTAGGTATATTCACGTAGCATACCTTTAAAATGAATTTGAAAGAATAAAATTCCTCAAATAACATAAAAAACCGCATGTGTTGTCTAGCATGAAGTAAACTGAACGCACCCACTGAAAACAATTGATGACAAAACTTATTGATTTTCTGACGTAAAATTTGACGTTCGGTCAATCATTACTAACCTAAAAAAAAATTGTCATGGAATAAAATTAGATTTTCCATTTAAGTAAGATACGGTCAACGAAAAAATATTGTAACTAACACGTGTGTTAATTGGCGATTAATGATCTCAACAGTTAAAATGTCTCGATCATTAATCGCCCTCATTAACACACTTGATAGTTAAATAACTATTAAATACATAACATATTTACTTATACTGGGAACTGTATTATGTTTTCATCGTTAATATTATTTGAAATGATTAGATTGTTGACAGTGGCCTATATCTGTCAGTTACAAACATTTGACATCTGAATTGTGTAACCATGTGTATGAGTTGTGTTTAAAGCGTAGGGTACTGGATTAAAAATATAGATAGTTTTATAAATTTATCCATAAAATATATAGAGAAAGTATTAATGCAAACCTGTAGAAAATTTAATAATCTTTAATTTTTATATAACAGAAATTTCGAAAAAATAACATTTAAAGGTATTTTTCGAAGAAAAACTATTTTGAGCGTCCAGCAAAGTGCCATTTTTGGTTATCTGATTTACTCCAAAATCTAATGGCATCTTTCCATATAAGAGTAAGGTAGAAATACAAGGTTTTAAAATTTTCTCAACGATAGTATTTGAGTTCGAGCGTAAACACACATACACACACACACACACACACACACACACACAGACATCATCGTAAAAATGTTAAAATTGGATTGTAGGTACCTTAAACGTGATCATTTACCAAAATCTCGATATACGATTTTTAGAACGATACCTATACCTCCCATAACTGCAGAAATAAAATTTGAAAATTCACGGAATTACAATTTAATAGTATTAGCCATGGAATTACAAACAAGAGACGAACAAAAGCGCAACGTTTTATACGTCATATTATTAGTATTTATTTTGTTAATTATTCTGACACTGACGTAATAAAACGTTATGCTTTTGTTCGTCTTTTGTTTCCAAATCCATGGCTAATACTATTAACTTGTAATTCCGTGAATTTTCATATGAAGTAACCAAAATGATTTTTTATTACCTATATTTTCTGAGGTATTATTTTAAATCTGACGGTGTTTATATTTGAATCTGGAATGACACACCGTGTTATTTTTACTGAACACATGTTTTCGACTAGTTTTATTTTTGGATTTTGAAGTCAACAGTTCATAAAATTTGAAGGGTAACAGGTTTTCCCTTTAAGCTGTGTTTTGTGTTTGTATAAACATACATTAAGGGGTGAATGTTATTTTAAACATAAACGAAAAAGCAGATTTGTTTTAAATACCTAACATATACATTATTCTGTTTATTCTATGTCAGCGATTCTTAAAATGGTTCTGCGAACAAAGAATTAATTTAGAAATATAAAATTATGAAAAAATCATCCCACATAAAAAATCTGTTGTGGCCAGCACAATATCTTTCGCCATTTTCATTTTATGTTGCATAGATCGCAAGCAGTCATGCGACTTTGTTGGCCTTAGCAAGCAGATATAATTTTTCATTCAAAACATCATCATTTTCGAAACCCATATCTGCTTGCCAGGGCCAACAAAGTCACATGACTGCTCGCGCCCTATAAGTAACGAATTTAACATTTCTTGTACACACAAATAATTGAAATTGTATCTCTTCTTTCGTTCTATGGGGAATTTTGTCCTATTCTTCTAATATGTTCAAAATTCTTCAAATTCATTTGCTTTATTATTATAGTTACAAGAAAAATACTATCAAACAAAGTTGTAGGAGACCAAAACGGACATCCCATTAGAGAAGAAAATATTTTTTAAACCAGTGGTTCTCAAGTTACAACATAAAGTTATATTTTTTCAAATGAGATTATACATATTTTTTATGCCTATTCGATAGAGTATTTTTTTTTCTGAATTCAACCATAAGATTATTTTATATCCTCATATAACAAAAATATTGAGAAAAATTCAATTGAAATTTAAATAAATTTAATTTTTATAATTATTTTTCAGTAGGCTTGAATAAAAAACAATTGAGCTTAAATTTAAATGAAGCAAATATTTGTTAAAAACGTTATAAACAGTGATCTATTTGCTTTATATCCTAAATAATTCAAATTGACAAATAAAGGGTTTTCCAATAAGAGGTGTTATTTTGAATAGCCCGCTATTTCGGTAGATGTCGCTTTTGAAGCTGTCATTTTTTGACATTTGACAAGTAGAAACTACGCCATTAATAAAAATGGAACGATACACGCTTCAACAACGCATTGAAATTATTAAAATTCACTATAAAAATGGTGAAAATTTGGCAGAGACGGTTCGTAAAACTCGACAATTTTTGGGTCGTTGTGAAGCACCTTGTCGGACCGCAATACAGAAATTGGTGGAAAAATTCGAGCTGTTGGGACAAGTTAGTGATGTGAAGAATAAAACCCGTGCACGTCGCTCAAGAACAGCCGAGAATATTGCTGCTGTAGCCGAAAGTGTTGAAGAAAACCCAGGTTTGTCCATTCCTCGTCGTTCTTTGGAATTAGGCATTCCACAAACGTCATTACACCGTATTTTGCATAAAGATTTGGGTCTTAAGGCTTATAAAGTCCAGTTAACACAAGAACTCAAGCCGGCCGATCATCAACAACGTCGTGTCTTTGCTGATTGGGTCGTTGAAATGCATGAAAATGATCCGGAATTCCATCGAAAAATCATCTTGAGTGATGAGGCCCATTTCCACCTCGGTGGCTTCGTCAACAAACAAAATTGTCGCATCTGGGGCTCAGAAAACCCAAGAATTATTGTTGAAAAGCCTCTCTATCCTCAACGTGTGACTGTTTGGTGCGGTTTATGGTCCGGCGGAGTCATTGGACCTTACTTTTTCGAAAATGAGGCTGGAGCAACAGTTACGGTGAATGGATCGAGAGATGATTAACGATTTTTTATGGCCGGAATTGGATGGTATTGATCTGGACAACGTTTACTTTCAACAAGACGGCGCTACGTGCCACACAAGCAACGAAACCATTGATCTTTTACGGGAAAAGTTTCCGGACCGTGTTATCTCTCGAAGAGGTGATCACAATTGGCCACCGAGATCTTGTGATTTAACACCTTGCGACTTGTTTCTTTGGGGCCACGTGAAAGAGAAGGTCTACGCCAACTGCCCAGCGTCGACTCAAGACCTCAAAGATGGAATTCGTGAGGCTATCGAGGACATAGGACAGCCACTTTGCGATTTGGTTATGGAAAATTTCATGAAAAGGATATTGTCCTGTCAGCGTGGTCGTGGTGGTCATTTGCCTGATGTTATTTTCCACTATTAACGGCATACCTTCCTCTTTATAATGAAATAAACATCCGATCATTTATATTAAAAAATGGCATTTTTCTTTGAATATCAAAATAACACCTCTTATTGGAAAACCCTTGTTTGTTTTTCATACATAGCCTACTGAAAAATGAGTAGAAAAATCAAATTTACTTAAATTTTCATTGCATTTTTTTCAATATTTTTATTATGTAAGGATATAAAACTGATACATGGTTGAATTCAGAATTAAATACGCTATCGCATAGGCATAAAAAATATGTATATTCCCATTTGAAAAAATATTGTGTTGTAAATTGAGAACCACTGGTTTAAAAAAACATTTTCTTCCTTGGTCTTCTACAATTTTGTTCAATAGTATTTTTTGTAAATATAATAATAAAGAAAATGCGGTGGTCGGTTTTAGTCTATAATTTTATATATTTGATTAAAATATAGTATTTATATAATTTATATATTAAATGTACTCGTACCTCCCAGAAAAATCTTCCAGTAGTGTTAGTAAAACTTTGATTTTTGATAATGACATTATGCATTTATCTGTCAATTACAAACATTTAAATATCTCAAATGGTTTCCATGGAGTTGTTTGGACAGCGAGATTTATTACAACAGATTATTCTGTAATATTGTATACTATATCTCTAAACCTATACGAGATATAATATGTTTTTAAATGTATCAGATAAAGAATTTAATTTTCTTTGTTATTTGTAGTAACAAATTTTCAAAAATAATATTTAGAAACAATTGGTTCTAAGTTTGGTATCCGCTGGTCTGTACTATATTTATGAAAGTATAGTGACAGTAAATATTCTGGCTACCAAATATGAAGTAGAAAAAAATAATAGGTAATTTAAAAAATTCGTTCTCACAATTATAAATTAAAGTTAATGAATGACGTTGAACGTGTGGTATTTAAGTTTATGAATACGGTCACTTGACTTGCGAAGTTACGTCACCTATTTAAATTAGACTAGACATGTGTTCATATGTTCAGTGTTCACCTTGTTTTGAACGTATGTATGTAGTTCAAATACGTGTCAAATATGAGAATAACCTTCTCAATAGAATGTTATTTTATAAAGGTTTTCGCATTAAGTTTCTATCGTTTCATTGAGATTCTTCACCATAGTAGGACAGAGGGGGGCAGCTGTTGACACAAATTATATTATATTTTTTTACCTTTGGTCGAAACATTCAATGATGAGTTTTTAGTGAATAAACACGTTTTAGGGTCCATATAATACGATTTTACCATTTTTACGATGATGTCTGTATGTATGTCTGTGTGATGAATCGTATAATTTCAATACCACGATCACAAAAATTATAATTGTTTCGTATTCCTCAAGTTTACATCCAGAAGAACAAGTGATTAGATTTTGGTTATAATTGGTCAACCGGAAGTACCCGAATTTGAAGATTTTAACAGTTAAATATGATTTATTGACATTTAACGTTATTATAACTTAAAGAATATTATTCTCTATACGATTTGATTGCATTTTATACTTCATATTCAACAAATACAGAGTTAAAGAATTATGTAGATATTCAATTTCATAAATCAGCCAGCTGTACTAACCATGGAAACTGCTAATATATTTAGATAATTTAAATTGACAGATGTTAGTATCAACGAAAAGTAAATGAATGTAGCAGAGATGAGAATATTGCGACAGATGTTGGGGAAGACACGGAAAGATACTGTAAGGAATGGAAGAATAAGGGAAATAACTCTAGTGTAAAAAGTGTCTAGAAAGATACATGAGAGACGATTACATTGGTTTGAACATGCCATGAGAAGAGATGAAGAATATATTGGAAGAAGAATGAATAGCTTAACAGAGGAAGACCAAATATAAGATGAAAAGACTGTATTGCAGAAGACTTGAGAGAAAAGGAACTGAATGAGAACGACACGCACAACAGAAATGAGTGGAAGAAAAAAAAATAGCGACCCCTAACGAATGGGAAAAGCTAAAAAAGACGATGTCAGTGTCAAGTGCAATTTGCATAGCTTGTTTTTGAAATAATTTTTCTGGAAATTCAGAATTTTTGCAAGAAAATTTATGTATGGAATTTATACATAATACACGGGATTTTTCAATAATGAAACCTCTGCAGAAACTGAATAATTCTTAATTTAAACCCAAGTTTAAATGTTGTAATGTAAGCAAATAAAGGTCAAAATAAAGTCACAGCAAAAAATGCACACTCTTGATTTTATTTTTGTAACGATAGCTATAAAATCTCATGAATCAGCTGTAGTCTGACGCCATCTTATCTATGATTCATTTCAGCAAGTTTAAACAAGTACGTTTGCATATCTTAATTCTTATGAAAATAACGGTAAAATAAATTTAAAATGTTATTATTAATAATGTAAACAACAGGAAATATAATACGCTCTGTTTAGTTTATATGAAAATATAGAGTTTATACATGATAACCTTTTGTTTTAAAAAATAATGCTTAGTATCAATGAAAAACATATGTATGAGTGAATTTTCAATAATTTGAAATATTTACGAATTCAATAACACATTTCTCTAATCTCTGTTCGTCTCTTGTTTCCAATCCATGGCTAATACTATTAAATTGTAATTCCGTGAATTTTCAAATTTTATTTCTGCAGTTATGAAGTAACCACAATGTTTTTTCTTTACCTCTCACTAAGAGAGGTATTGGATTCATGCTAAATATCGCATATCCAGATTTTATTGAATAAGCACGTTTTAAGGTCCCTACAATCCGATTTTAACATTTTTACGATGTCTGTGTGTGTGTGTATGTGTGTGGGATGTTGGAAGGACGATTACTCAAAAACTAAAGACTTTATATTTGTTTAACTACGTATTTCCCAATCGGACATTCATGGGAAGATCTGAAAAGGTTTTGGTAACAATTGGACAACCGGAAGTAGAAGATTCTAAATATGTTTTTGAAAATTTTTGTTGGTAATATTAAAGAAAATTAAATTCTCTATCTGATACATTTAAATATTTTATTATATATTCAATAGATTTAGAGATAAAAGAAATATAATATACAAAATAATCTGTTGTAATAAATTTTACAGCCGAAAGAATGACATGGAAAATGTTTATAACGGACAGATAAATGTCAGTGTCAGAAATCCGGAGACATTACTGAAGACTTTTTTTGGGAAGTACATACATTATATTATTTCTTAATGTATTAGTAGTTAAATATTTAATATTATAGGTATATTACACATACCCTTCAGAAATATTGTTACTTCCGACAATGAATTGGAAACATATCGAAAAATTAGAAGTGTAGGACAAAATTTCTTCATAGAATTAATTTAAATTTTAAAAATCTAAATATAAAGAATAGATATAAATATAATTTTTAGTGTAGAGTGTAGGTATACAATAAATGTTAAATACATTAGGGCGCGAGCAGTCATGTGACTTTGTTGACCTGGACAAGCAAATATAGGAGTCCGTATCAAACTGATAGCAAGTACTTTTGTACATAGATGTCAAATATCATAATTTCTCATTCCAAATTTAGTGATTTTCCAATTCCATGTGGTTTATTTTCTTCGACAAGTAAATTCCACACTCTTGGTGACAAATTAGTTACGTGAATTTAGAAATTTTTGAAAATGTAATGAAAAATTCTGACATTTGACATCCATGTACATAATTACTAATTATCATTCTGAAACGGCCCTAACATCTGTTTGTCAAGGCCAACAATGTAACATGACTGTTCGCGCCCTATACTTATGTAACCAAAAAAAAAAGGAAGTGGCGAGAGGTATTATGCTTGCCACAAGAGATTTTTTTTATTGATTCGGATGTACAAATTTTTGTTTTACAACATCCATTTGAAACTTTTTGTCTAAAATAATTAGGGGAGCAATGCGCACGGAAAACTGATTTCCCATGTTAAACGCATGTTTCACTTTTCGTGATACACTTTGTAGGTGTTCATTAATATATAACAACGTGCAAGGGAAACTAGTTTTGAGTGGCACCCGGTATATACAGCCCCTAGACCCCAGTAAATACCTGATAATATATTTTATTGTACTTGTAATATAATAAATCTTTGTCGGTTTTCTTTATGACTTTAGTCAAACCAAAGTTTACCTACTTGTATTTATATCTTCGGACCCTTGGTCGAAGATTTAGGGACTTGCAGAGACCTGCATTCCTATTGTGCAAAAGGAAAAGGCCCACTACCTGCCAAATACAGTTCTTCAAAAATTTTCTTTGCATTCTATTTTAATCCGAAGCATTGGTACTGTATTTGTGAGTGTACCTTTGTACTTTTTACTTGGCTAATCTGTAGTTGATTACAATCAAAAAATCTGGTTTGACCAGCATAATACTGTCATGTGACGTTGGCATTGACAAGCAGATGTGTGTGTGTGTGTGTGTGTGCGTGTGGATGTATGTGTGTGGGTACGTTGGAAGGCCGATTTCTCAAAAATACTGTCAATCCCGACAATGAATTGGAAACATTTCAAAAAATTAGAAGAGGACAAATTTTCTTCATAGAATGAATTTAAAATAAAAAAATCTACATATAAAAAATAGATGTAAGTACAATTTTTGGTGTAGAGAGTACGTATACAAGAAATGTTATATCCAATAGAGCGCGAGCAGTCATGTGACATTGTTGGCCTTGACCAGCAGATATGGGAGACCGTGTCAGAATGAAAATTAGTAATTATGTACATAGATGTCAAATATCAGAATTTTTCATTAAAAATTTCAAGATTTTCTAAATTCACGTAGTTAATTTGTCACCAGGAGTTTGGAATTTACTTGTCGAGGAAAATAAACCACATGAAACTGGAAAGTCATTAAATATAGAATGAAAAATTATGATATTTGACATCTATGTACATAATTACTAGCTATTATTCTGACACCGCCCCCATATCTGCTTGTGAAGGCCAACAAAGTCACATGACTGCTCGCGCCCTATTATATTTAACATTTCTTGTATACCTACACTCTGCACCAAAAATTCTAGTTATATTTATTGTATGAAAAATTTTTGTCCTACTCTTCTAATTTTTCGAAATGTTTCCAATTCTTTGTCGTGATTATACTATGTAATATACCTGTAATATACAATTGGTTTCCATGCTAGTATCTGGGCTGTCAGATTTATTACAACAGATTATTATATACCTTATATTTTTTATCTCTAAATTTATATAAGATATAATAAAATAATTATATGTAATTGATAGAGAATTTACTCTTCTTTGATACAAGCAAGAACAAAAATTTTCAAAATATAATATTTAGAAGATTTCAAATTAATAACAGTAACGTATTAAAAAGAAAATTGTACATAAAACAATAGTTACATGGAAAGAAACCTAATATACATAATTTCAAATTTATAACAACGTTTTAAAGCGAAAATTGTAAATAGAACAATAGTTATATGGAAAGGAACTTAAGATACATAATTTATAGTACTAATTAGTAAATATGCAGGCATATTATCCATTGCTGGGTGTGCTAATCTGCTTTGTATACAGATTTCGGTAATGATGATGACATAATTGTATCACCTCACGGGTACTCATTTTTGGCGTGGAGAGTGCATCACAGGGGTCAGTTTTGTGCCATTTAAAATTAGAAATATTTGATAGTAGGAATTGAATCCGGTTCCCCAGATTCGCGACCAGACACTCAGGCACGCGGCTATGAGATCCCATAGGTATATGTATTTAAATTAATAAAAATTAAATGGCGGGAGGTTTTGTGTTGGTCACATGAGATTTTTTATTTATAATAACATAAAAAGATGATATTTAATTGCGTTTTTTCAAGAAAAACTGTTAAGAAATTCAAATAAGGGTAATTTCTGTTGATCAATTATAACCAAAATCTAATCAGCTCTTCATATGGATGGAAAGAAGACGAATACGAAAGAATTGTAATTTTTGGAATTATAGTATTGGAGTTATCGTCGGAGAATTTTTTGTCACACACACATATCATTGTAAATATAGTAAAATCGTATTTTAGGGTCCGTAAAACGTTCTTATTCATTAAAACTACACCGATTTTTTTGACCAAAGACAATATCATCCTTACCTGGTAACGGAATGTAAAAATATATTGTTCTAGTAAAAATATAGAATAATTTTGTAGAGGAACAACTTTATCAACTTTAAACTTATGTTAACATAAATTGCTTTTCGTGTTGGTGTACTACATTCTTATTCTTATTCCATATTTGATCTCTTGAGAAATTTGTTCAATATAAAAATCTTCCTCAAATGCCATCAAACTTTCCTTCCATTATCATTTTCAAAGTTTTTATGAGGACAAAAGAAATAACAGAAAGTGCCACCTAGAGAATATCAAAAAAGCGCAAGTTCTAACAAGTTTCCAGAAAAGAAACAAGTAATTAGTGAGTCGCCATGGAAATAACAAAGAAGAGAATCGTTTTGTTCTTGGAGATGCACTTATGTCTGTGCGTTTTCTCGGTATGCCCAATTAAAAAGAATATATTATTCATGGATGGATTCCATGTATTATTTTAGATAAAATATCAGTTTTAACAAATGCCTAAAAGATTGGACACAAATTTCAACAATTTTTACCTTCCGTCACCTTTATGTAAGGAAGGTATTGTCTTTAGTCAAAAAAATCAATGAGTTTTTAGTAAATAAGTACGTTTTAGGTCCATAAATACATTTTTACGATGATGTCTGTATGCATGTACGTATGTGTGTCTGTGTGTGACCCGACGTGGTGGTCTTGTGGCTATGCTGCTCGACAGGCATCACTAAGGTCGTCGAATGGATTCCCAACGTTCCAAATTTTATATGCTATGAATACCACTCGGTAGGAGGGTTTTTCTGCGGGTACTCCGGTTTCCCTCTGTCGGTAGGTACACATACTTCCAACACGATTAGTTGCTGTAGAGTGCTACTTCACCACTCGGGCATAGGGCCATCTCTGTTCACTAAGTGAAAGTTCGAAGGCGTCAATAACCGAGAATACAAGATCCTGTCTTAATTCTCAAGCATCATTACACTGAACAAACAATTACACTGACACACACACACATCACCCAGAAGAGGAGATTACTATCTCCTATACCAGGGCACTACATAATATTTACATTTTTTTTCTGTGTGTGTGTGACGAAAGTTTCGGATCGCATAACTTCAATACCACGATTCCAAAATTTATAATTTTTTCGTATTCCTCAAGTATACATCCAGAAGAAGATGTGACTAGATTTTGCTTATAATTGGTCAACCGGAAGAACCCTCATTTGAAGTTTTTTTCTTGAAAAAAAACCCAGTTAAATATAATTTATTGTCATTTAACGTTATTAAGATTTAAAGAATATATTATTCTCTATACGATTTGATTGAATTTTATACTTCATGTTCAATAGATATAGAATAGAAGTTTGAAAAACAGAGGAAGATCGAAGATAAGATGGAAGGACTGTATTGCGGAAGACTTAAGAGAAAAGGAACTGAATGAGAACAACACGCAAAACAAAAATGAGTAGAAGAAAATAAAAAATAGCGACTCCCTAACGAATGGGAAAAGCTAAAGAAGATGTCAGTGTCGTACAATTTGCAAAGTTATTTATTACATCGAATTTTAATGGCATAAAATTGACCCCTGTGGTGCACTCTGCACGCCCGTGAGGTGACGCCTGGTAAGCGCCCGCACGGTACAAATATTTCATCATTACAGATACCTGTGTACAAATCAGATTGGCACACCCAGTAATGGGTAGTATGCTGTCATTATATATTTATTTATTTCATAAAACAATTAATTTTGAAGTATTATAAAAGACATTTTATATTTTAGGATATACATTAAATTAGGTTGGGGCACTTTAAACATCTCATATATGGTAAATAATATTTTTCCATTGAAAATCATGAATCATTCATGTTAAAAATAAACAGAATATATTTACATAAAATCATTGAATTATTACAATGAATTTTTTGCGACCTTGAACAGTACATATTTTCTATTTATATTACATGTAATATTTCTCCACGTGAATGATTTTTGACATGTACATAATTTCGTAATATTGATAACAATATTTATTGCCAATTCAACAAAGACAATTGATAAGATTATTATTCTTGAACTATTTGAACAAAAGACGGCTTATCAATAGAGAAATTATACTAATTATCAAAGTCATTCCAACAAAAAAATTGTAATTAACAGTGTTGCCAACGTAAAAACTTAATAGTCTGAAAGCAACAAAAAACGAAGCAAAAACAATGTAATCAGTTTCAAAGTGTCACTGAAAACAATATAAAGAACAGATTTTCACTTTTTTCGAAACAAAAAAGAAATTTATTTACAAGAAAATACATTGATGACTTTAGAATATTGTTTTTGTTAGGTTTTTATCTTCGCAATATTCGGCATTAATAAAATTAGTTCTATTTACAAATTTAATTTTTTAAAATAAATAACATATGACCTACTAGTTTTAGCACAATTTTTTACAATATTTTTTACCTTCCGTCACCTTTAAGTAAGGAAGGTATTGTCTTTGGTCAAAAATTCAACGAACAGTTTTTAGTGAATAAGCAAGTTTTAGGGTCCATATAATATATGTATGTGTGTAACTTCAATACCACGATTCCAAAAATTATATTTTTTTCGTATTCCTTAAGTATATGTACAGAGGAAGAAGTGATTAGATTTTGGTTATAATTGGTCAACCGGAAGTACCCTTATTTAAAGGTTTTAATAGTTTTTTTTTGAAAAAAAAAAACATTACTATAACTTAAAGAATATATTATTCTCATACGTAATATAACAAGTGATATGATTATCATCGATGATATTCTCGAGTGAAACCGAACTGCAGATTTCACGAGTCCGAAGGACGAGTTGAAATGTGCTGCTTCGGTTTCACGAGCAATATCTTCGATTATTAATCATATCACGAGATTATATTTAATGAGAGAATATAATGAATTTTTGCAATCTAACCTAACTTTTGATATCCATATTCATATTGTATTAAAACATGGTACTTACGAGTTTTATTTAATATTTCGGAGTTTGAATTATTGTTATTATTTATTTTTATACTCAAAATTAACTGTCATTGTCATAAATAAAGAAAACAAATGCCTTAGTAACGACTATAAATACGGTGATAATTTCCTTGTTTTTTATCACCGCTGTGATAGACGCGTAGCTAGGAAGATTCTGATGTTGATTGGCGGAAAACATGTCACGTGACTAAAGAATTATATTCTCCATACGATTTGATTGAATTTTATACTTAATATTCAATAGATATAGAATTAAAGAATTATAAAGATATTAAATTTTATAAATCAGCCAGTTATGCTAACCATAGAAACTGCTAATATATTTAGATAATTCATATTGTTAGATATCAGTATCAAAGAAAAGTAAATGAACGTGGCTGAGATAAGGATGTTGAGATAGATGTTAGGGAATACACGGAAAGCTACGGTAAGGAATGAAAGAATAAGGGAAATATCCATTTTGATCATCCCTGAATTCATTTTGACTAATTGTAATCGTGACTTCTGTACGTACGTACGTATCTCACATAACTCAAAAACGGTAAACCGTAGAAAGTTGAAATTTTGTATTTAGGACTCCTATAACATCTAGTTGTGCACCTCCCTTTATTTTGATTTTAGAAATAAATGCGTCAAATAAAAGTTATAGAGAATTAATTTCTGCGTCTTGCACATCAAGTACTTATTATTAAATTAGCCCTCTGTATAAACGAGATATGTAAATTTAAAAATTATATACTTTTTTGTTTTTGTAATAAAGCTTGCTATGGATTAAGACAAAACATAAAAAAATGTTCATGTCAAATCACGTTAAATACGTGCAATTTTATGATTCGTACAATAACAAATATTATATTTTTATTGTGAAATTAGTCATATTCATTGTTGTAATCAAATATTTATTTGTTGTAATCAAAACTCTCTTTAAAAAGAACCGGGTTAGATTATGGTCGCTATATATCTTACTGTTTTGAAGTTAAAATTAATATTTTGTAATTTATTTATTAAAAAAATATGTATAGTTTAATAATCGTACAAGGAAATCGTGTGGTGTCCACATCAGTTTTTTTTTTTTGAGAACACTTAAAAAATGTGTACAATGCAGCTTCACAAAATATAACTCCCTAGCAAATAACGAATACTATTAATTCTTTTTATAATCGTTTAGGATACTGTTTGGAAGTTAGTGTTGCCAATTTTGAGTATTTGATAAGTTAAAATAAAAATTCCTCACTAGTTTAATGTAGTTCTTAAGGGCATAAACATAAATAATTTCTCGTTTCTTTGAATCATAATTTAATATATATTTTAATTATCCCTATGTTTACTTATAAAATAAACGCTTTAATACATTGCTGTCAATCATTTTATACTGTAACTATGATAAAATAAACTCCCGGTGTGTAATACATCTTTTTTTTGTTGATATAAGATAACGATATGGTTTAACAAATATTATAATGTTATCAAAAAATAATTCTAAGGAATGCTCTTTACATTAGCATGGCGCCAAAATATATAAACATAATACAAAAACAAAAAGTTGTTTCTGTTCTAAGAATCTATTAACATCTAAGAACATAAAGTGATAAAGTGAATAGTTTCTCAGAACAGATTTTCACTTTAATGCCTGTAAAATTTTAAATTATAAGAGTACTTTAAAACTTTAAACAATGCACGTTAATGGCATTAAAGCATACTACAAAATAATAACAGAAGAAAAAAACAAAAAATGAGTATACATATACCATATGTCGGACGATAAAAAACGAAAGAAAAAGTGTGGGACAAAAAACGACAGCTGTTGTTTTTACAACAATTAAAAGTTGCGTGTTTTGTTCAAAAAGAAAAAGTCCTTACTTTGATTCAAATTTTGCTGGAATATATTTTTACCTTTCGTCACCTTTAGGTAAGGAAGGTATTGTCATTGGTCAAACAATTCAATGATGAGTTTTACTGAATAAGCACGTTTTAGGGTCCATATAATACGATTTTACCATTTTTATGATGATGTCTGTATGTATGTGTGTCTGTGTGTGTGTGACAAAAGTTCCGGATTCCATAACTTCAATAACACGATTCCAAAAATTATAATTTTTTCGTATTCCTCAAGTTTACATCCAGAAGAAAAACTGATTAGATTTTGGTTATAATTGGTCAACCGGAAGTAGTCTCATTTGAATATTTAACAGTTAAATTTGATTTATTGACATTTAACGTTATTATAACTTAAAGAATATATTATTCTCTATACGATTTGATTACAATTTATACTTCATTTTCAATAGATACAGAGTTAAAGAATTTTAAAGAAATTAAATTTTATAATTCAGCCAGCTATGCCAAACTTGGGAACTAGTAATATATTCATATAATTCAAATTGACAGATGTCAGTATCAATAAAAAGTAAATTAATGTGGCAGATATAAGGATGTTGAAGTAGATATTGGGGAATACAGGGAAAGATACGGTAAGAAAATAACTCTAGTGTTACAAGTTTTTAGAAAGATACAAGAAAGACGATTACATTGGTTTGAACATGTCATGAGGAGAAATGAAGAATTATATTGGAACAAGAATGAATAGTTTAGTAATAGGACGTTAAAGAAACAGAGGAAGACCAAAGATAAGATGGAAGGACTGTATTGCGGAAGATTTGAGAGAAATGGTACTGAATGAGAACGACATGCAAAAATAGCGACCCCTAACGAATGGGAAAAGCTAAAGAAGAAGAAGATGCCAGTTTCAAGTGCAATTTGAATAGTTTGTTTATGAAATAATTTTACTGGAAATTTAGAATCTTTTGTAAGAAAAATTATGGAATTTATACATTATACACGAGAATGACGGAAGGTATTGTGCTGGCCACAACAGATTTTTTTTTAGCTCTCATAAAGAGAGGTATTGGATTCATGTTAAAAATCGCATATCCAGATTTAAATGAGTAAGCACGTTTTAAGGTCCCTACAATCCGATTTTAATATTTTAATAATTTAAGACGAATAAACCCTTTATTCGCTATCGAACTAGCGAATAACTTATGCCACGAATAACAGATGTTATTCTTTCGAATAAATTTATTTGCTAGTGAAAAGACAACAAAAATAATTATGCGAAGGTTAAAATTATCTATTGATTTACTCGCAAGTGAAAATACCGGCTCTAAATGTTTCATTTCTTTATTACTTTCACAATGTATGATATAGAGTAAAAAATTATTTGGCGCAATATTTTTGTACGTAACTGTATATCTCAAGCAAGCATCTTATGATATGTGATTCGACTTAGTATAATATAGAGGTATACAAGTGTAGAGTTACACTTGAGTATGTAGGTATATAATATGGAAAAGGGTGAACAGTATTCATATTGTAAGATTTACGGAATAGTAAGGATTCCTGTAATTTAATAACTAAGAAGAATAATGTGCCAAAATTTTAGGGCTTCTGGAAAATCCGATAAAGATTAGTTTCTTTTACCTATGATAGCCCCACAATAATAGGTACTACATTGCAGGGTAGGCAGTGGCGGCTTGTGCATCAAAACTTCGGTGAAGCAACACCTCATAATATAATTGAGTACTAAAGGGTTTTCCAATAAGAGGTGTTATTTTGATATTCAAAGAAAAATGCCATTTTTTAATATAAATGATCGGATGTTTATTTCATTATAAAGAGGAAGGTATGCAGTTAATAGTGGAAAATAACATCAGGCAAATGACCACCACGACCACGCTGACAGGACAATATCCTTTTCATGAAATTTTCCATAACCAAATCGCAAAGTGGCTGTCCTATGTCCTCGATAGCCTCACGAATTCCATCTTTGAGGTCTTGAGTCGACGCTGGGCAGTTGGCGTAGACCTTCTCTTTCACGTGGCCCCAAAGAAAGAAGTCGCAAGGTGTTAAATCACAAGATCTCGGTGGCCAATTGTGATCACCTCTTCGAGAGATAACACGGTCCGGAAACTTTTCCCGTAAAAGATCAATGGTTTCGTTGCTTGTGTGGCACGTAGCGCCGTCTTGTTGAAAGTAAACGTTGTCCAGATCAATACCATCCAATTCCGGCCATAAAAAATCGTTAATCATCTCTCGATAGCGCAATCCATTCACCGTAACTGTTGCTCCAGCCTCATTTTCGAAAAAGTAAGGTCCAATGACTCCGCCGGACCATAAACCGCACCAAACAGTCACACGTTGAGGATAGAGAGGCTTTTCAACAATAACTCTTGGGTTTTCTGAGCCCCAGATGCGACAATTTTGTTTGTTGACGAAGCCACCGAGGTGGAAATGGGCCTCATCACTCAAGATGATTTTTCGATGGAATTCCGGATCATTTTCATGCATTTCAACGACCCAATCAGCAAAGACACGACGTTGTTGATGATCGGCAGGCTTGAGTTCTTGTGTTAACTGGACTTTATAAGCCTTAAGACCCAAATCTTTATGCAAAATACGGTGTAATGACGTTTGTGGAATGCCTAATTCCAAAGAACGACGAGGAATGGACAAACCTGGGTTTTCTTCAACACTTTCGGCTACAGCAGCAATATTCTCGGCTGTTCTTGAGCGACGTGCACGGGTTTTATTCTTCACATCACTAACTTGTCCCAACAGCTCGAATTTTTCCACCAATTTCTGTATTGCGGTCCGACAAGGTGCTTCACGACGACCCAAAAATTGTCGAGTTTTACGAACCGTCTCTGCCAAATTTTCACCATTTTTATAGTGAATTTTAATAATTTCAATGCGTTGTTGAAGCGTGTATCGTTCCATTTTTATTAATGGCGTAGTTTCTACTTGTCAAATGTCAAAAAATGACAGCTTCAAAAGCGACATCTACCGAAATAGCGGGCTATTCAAAATAACACCTCTTATTGGAAAACCCTTATAATACAGCTCTATTTAGCCAGTTGATTCATTTAAAACAAAATCTATATTTGCTTTAATTAGTTTAGGAAATTGATTTTTGTCAAATTAGAATTCCCAGCCGAAGCCATTATATTTTTTTTGTTTTCAATTAAAATTCAAAATACAAAAACATTATATAAACATATAAACACAAGGAAAAATATAAGGATTAAATACTGTTATATATATTTTCGAATGCAATATGCAGTTAATAGTACTTAATTTGACTCGCAATAATGTACAGTACATATACTTTCTCCTGCACTTACAAAATTTGCTACTACGCAGACAGAGAATCAGAATTCTATTCACCTACGGTCAAGGTCCTTATAAGGCTGTGTGGAAAGTATCTTTTATTCTTTACGCACTCATTGCATATTGAATTTGAGGCTAGCCTCAAACAGCCCCTTGTCTAACGCACGTATCGATAACCGGGATGAAAGCAGTATCAAAAACATTAGACATTATACTATTCATTTCGAGTATATATCAAGGGCAAACCTCACAAGGTGTAAATTAGGTGAACTGCATTACATATTAGTTATGGTGGTGACTTAAATTATTCTTTTGATATTTAGAAAGACAAGCATTACTACTACATACGAGGGTCATTCAATAAGTAAAGAGACAAATTCTATAATTTTAAAACTATTCAATGAATGTGTACAATCTTTTCAAGGGTGTTAGTTGGCAACCTCGGGATATGCTCTGATCAGCTGTTTCATCATTTTATGTCAACATAACCTCAAAATTTTCAGTTCACCATGGCAAGTCCACTAGAAGATTGCACCTTAGAAGAGCAGCGCTCAGTCATTAGATTTTTAGTCGCAGAAGGTGTAACACCAAGTGAATAGTTACCTGCGACGAGGTCTGGATCCATCACTACGACCCTGAGACCAAAAGGCAGAGTATGTAGCTCTCCAGTTCGCAAAAAATCAAGGTTCAACCTTCCGCCGGTAAAGTGATGATGACCATCTTTTGGGACTCACAGGGTCCATTCTATTGCGATTTCCTTGAAGATCAGCGAACTAACAATAGCCAATACTACTCTGAGATGCTAGAACACAAAGTTAGACCAGCTATCAGGAGCAAACGCCGTGGAGGCTGTGTGGAAAGTACCTTTTATTCTTTACGCACTCATTGCATATTGCATTTGAGGCTAGCCTCAAACAACTCCTTGTCTAGCGCACGTATCGATAACCGGGATGAAAGCAGTATCAAAAACATTAGACATTATACTATTCATTTCGAGTATATATCAAGGGCAAACCTCACAAGGTGTAAATTAGGTGAACTGCATTACATATTAGTTATGGTGGTGAGATATTGTTCTTTTGATATTTATAAAGACAAGCATACTACTTTACATTATTTACACCTTATTAGTTCAAATTAGTAATTTGTTAAAATGATATTCTGAGTTATTTGTTTCTGGTGAGGCACTGCCGCACCTGCCTACCCTAACAAGCCGCCACTGTATCTCTGGAAACATTACTGGTTTGGTAACTCACGCCATACTTATTAATAAACTTCACAATTTTCTGACTGACACTTCCGACAGTTATTCGTTTCGAATTTCTCCAAAATTTCTGGAGTTTAATCTTGTATAGTCCAATATAATTTTGTAATTATACATCCATAGATTAATGTATGTTCAAAGCAGTGTTGAAACTTGGCAATTAACGCCGCTGGTAATCCATTGCTTTCTAGATTTGGAGCACGAAATTCCAAGCAAAACATGTATAAACTTGTTGGACATTCGGCCGCGCAAAAAGCTTCTCTTGTTTCTTAGGATTCCCTATTTTGGGTTGGCAGACGATACCCTGAATGTCGCATGTTTTTGCAAAGAATAGTAATGGATAGTTTGAATAGTTTTATACTGTTGTTTTATCTATTTAAAGCATAAATCGCATAAGGAAAATATGTACAGTATTTTTTTACCTTTCGTCACCTCTAGGTAAAGAAGGTATTGTCTTTGGTCAAAAAATTCGGTGGTGAGATTTTATTAAATAAGCACGTTTTAGTTCTTTACAATACGATTTTACTATTTTTACGATGATGTCTGTATGTATGTGTGTCTGTGTGTGTGACTAAGTTTCGGATTAAATTTTGCTTACAATTGGTGAACCGGAAGTAGCCCCATTTGAAGACTTAACAGTTAAATTTGATTTATTGACATTTAGCGTTATTATAACTTAAAGAATATATTATTCTCTATACGATTTGATTGCATTTTATAATTCATATTCACTAGATATAGAGTTAAAGAATTTTAAAGTAATTAAATTTTATAAATCAGCCAGCTATGCTAAACATGGAAACTACTAATATATTCATATAATTCAAATTGACAGATGTCAGTATAAATAAAAAGTAAATTAATGTGGCAGAGATGAGGATGTTGAAGTAGATGTTGGGGAAAACACGGAAAGATAGATAAGGAAATAACTCTAGTGTTACAAGTTTCTAGAAAGATACAAGCGAGATGATTACATTGGTTTGAAAATGTCATGAGGAGAAATGAAGAATATATATTGGATGAAAAATGAATATCTAGAATCCGATAATAACATTTTTACGATTATGTCTGTGTATATGTGTGTGTGTATGTGTATGTGTGCGGGTGTGTGTGTGTGTGTGTGTGTGTGAGAGAGAGAGAGAGAGAGAGGTTTTTGTATGTACGATTTCTCAAATTCTATAATACTAAAGACCTGTGTAACTATGAATTCTTCAATCTAATAGTAATGAGAAGAGTTGAATAGATTCTGGTAACAACTGAACAACTGGAAGAAGTAGTATTTCTCTATCCGACACATTTATTTTTTTTATTATACCGTCTACAGATCTAAAAATATAGATACGAGTATATAATCCATAAAATATTTTGTTGTAATAAATTTCACAGCCTGCTCACAGCCCAAACATCTCCATGGTAACTACTTGAGAAATTAAAATGTATGTAATTGACAGATAAATGTCACTAATGTCAGTGTCAAAAATTCAGACATAGTACTGAAGGCTTTTTCTGGGGTATTTAATATTTCTTATTGTATTATTAATTATATATCTAAAACTATAAGTATATTACATGAACCCTTCAGAAATACCGCCAATCCCGTTACTGAATTGGAAAAACCTAGAACATTTAGAAGAAATGGAGAAAAATTGCTCATAGAATGAATTTAAAATTACAGATAAACGTAAATATAAAGGTGTAATTAGAATTTTTTGTATGTACAAGAAATATTAAATGCAATACTTTTATATACCACAATGGAAAGGGTGCGAGAGGTATTGTGATGGCCACAACAGATTTTTTGTTACTGTATTTACAAAATATATAATAGAAACTGGCGCAGTCGGTAGGATAGTATCGTCTAGTGTTCTAATTTAATTCTAATTACTTTTTTGCTGATTTTCCGTAATTTTTTTCCACATACACCGGGTATTTGTTTTCAATATATAGTTACTTTGAAGTTAAAAACATACTAAACATACTAAACTATATGCACTCACATATGTGTTCCATATATACTTATTTCTCTCCGCTTGTCAGAGTTCAGAATTCTGTTCTCGCAAAGTCGAAACTATATCTCGGTCTCGGTGCAACAGCGCAATACAACAGAGTTGTATGGTTCTACTCAGCCGCGGGAACTTCGAAACTTCCTTATGACAACTGCGGAACTGCGTAAGTTTCATTCGGCATTAACCCGCCCAAAACTAAACTCGGAGTTGTAGCGCGGACTAGGGATATACCCTTTGGGGTATACAAGTAATTGCGGTAATACTAAAGACCGAAAAACGGACGCAAAATGATTAATATTCAGATAAATACGGGCGAATTATCAGCGTTCTTGAGGTACGGTGAATTAAGGGCTTTAAATCAGAAAAAAATGAAACAAGTTTTATAGCTATTGATAGGATTTAATAGATTTTTTTTACCTTTCACTAAGAGAATGATAAAAACGATAGAAAAGCAGTTGCAGGTCTTTATAAACAACTGCCTACATAGAATAATATGTAGTTTTTGGTCTAATCAAATCTCCAATGAAGAAGAACACACCAGGACAAAGTATCAACCCAAATAACAAAGCGGAAGTGGATTTGGCTGGGGCATACATTAAGAAGGCAACCAGATGATATTGCTCGAGCTGCCCTAGACTGGAACCCACAGGATAGCCGTGGAAGAGGAAGACCAAAAATAACCTGGAAAAGAACCATAATAGGAGAAGCAAAGAAAATGGGAAAATCCTGGGGCGACCGAAAAGCACTCGCTACAAATACCTAGAGTTAGATGGCGACAATTCATGGAGGCCCTATGTTCCACTATGGAATGATGGGAAGCTATATATGAGAGGTATTGGATTCATGCTAATAATCGCATATCCATATTTTAATGATTAAGCACGTTTTAAGGTCCCTACAATCCGATTTTAATATTTTACGATGATGTCTATGTGTGTGTGTATGTGTGTGTGTGTATGTGTGTGTGTGTATGTGTGTGTATGTGTGCGGGTGTGTGTGTGTGTGGACGTATGTGTGTGGAGACGTTGGAAGGTAAATTTCTCAAAAACTATAATACTTAATATCTATTTAACTACATATTTCTCAATATCTCAATCGGACATTACTGGGAAGAGCTGAAAAGGTTTTGGTAATAATTGAACAACCGGAAGTAGCAGATTCTTAAAAAAAAAATCTTCTAAATAATACTTCTTGATAAATTTTGTTCTTGCTAGTAAAAGAAGAGTAAATTCTCTATCTGGCACATATAAATATTTAACTACATATCTTTTATAGATTTAGAGGTAAGGAAATACAAAGTATATAATAATCTGTTGTAATAAAATATCACGGCACAAATAATGTGATGGAAACCAGTTGAAAAATGAAAATGTCAGTGTCAAAAATCCAGAGAAATTATTGAATTTTTTTTATGGGAAGTACATACATTATATTATTACTTATTGTATTAATAGTTAAATATTTAAAATTATAGGTATAGTACATATACCCTTCAAAAATACTGTCAATCCCGACAATGAATTGGAAACATTTCGAAAAATTAGAAGAGGACAAATTTTCTTCATAGAATAAATTTAAAATAAAAAAAATCTAAATATAAAAAATCTGATGTGGCCATAACCTCTCGCGGTATATTTTACCTGGCTGTATGCATAAAACAAAAATTATTTATATAAATACAAATAATATATTCATATAAATCTATGACGTATAAACTTCTTTATTATTCAATAATAGCATGTCTCAACATAAAGATATTTACCATAAATTATGTTACAATAAATTACAAAGTAGAGTTTACCATATATAAATATTAAGCTGGTAACAGCAATTTTCAATTCGAACAACTTTGTTTACTTTCTCTTCATATTCTTCTAGTAAAAACATTAATTTTGGGCGGTCTAAAATGTATATATCTGGATTGTGCATCTATTCTTATATATCTTCTTTTACATTTTATTTTTTCATACATGTTATAATAATAAATAACACTAATTCCCTTTAATAAAGTGACGGATAGATTGCACTCCGATTATTCTTATATCGATGTGTAATTTTGTCAATATTTACAACTTACTTGAGAAGAATTTGATAGCTTTTTCGCAATTCAAAGTTACTCTAGTCTACAGTACTGGTGTACATTGTCCCATAATGTTTGAAACAAATTTAAGTCCTTCAACCTAGACTTGTCATCTCCATAATAGTCACAGATCAAGAATTAAGGGATTCTCCAAATATATTTTTCTTTCATTACTCATTATTTCTGACACTGACATTTATCTGTCAGTTACAAATAATTTAAATTATCAACTATTTTTCATGGCATCCTTTCGGTTGTAAAATTAATTACATTATTTTATATATTATATTCCTTTTATCTCTAAATCTATAAAATATGTATAAAATTATTTAAATGTATCAGAAAGAGAATTTATTATTCTTTAATATTATCAAGAAAAATTTTCAAAAAATAATATTTAGAAGATTTTTTTTCAAGAATCTTCTACTTCCGGTTGTCCAATTGTTACCAAAACCTTTTCAGATCTTCCCATGAATGTCCGATTGGGAAATACGTTGTTAAACAAATTTTAAGTCTTATAGTTTTTGAGTAACCGTCCTTCCAACATCCCACACACACATACACATCCACACACACACACACACACAGACATCATCGTAAAAATGTTAAAATCGGATTGTAGGGACCTTAAAACGTGCTTATTCAATAAAATCTGGATATGCGATTTTTAGCATGAATCCAATACCTCTCTTAGCGAGAGGTAAAAGTAAATGTAAGAACAATTTTTGGTGTAGAGTGTAGGTATACAAGAAATGTTATATGCAATAGGGCGCGAGCAGTCATGTGACATTGTTGGCCTTGACCAGCAGATATGGGGGACCGTGACAGAATGATAGCTAGTAATTATGTATATAGATATCAAATATTATACTCGACAAATAAATTCCACAGTCTTAATGACAAATTAGCTATATGAATTTAGAAAATCTTGCAATTTTTAATGAAAAATTCTCACATTTGACATCTACAGTAAAAAATTTGAAAGATGTCCGATCAAGGTTGTCTACGAATTGTATGAATTCAGATTTTTGCTCCGACCATCATGACAAATTCAGTAGTGTCGTTTGCTTAGTTTTTATGAGGGTACGTAAGATACTACTGTTATTTTATTATTATAAAAATATATATTACAGGAAAAGCATTCAAAATTCAAAAATAAGTCAACTAGTAAGTTTATAAGCAAATGTAAAACCAAATATGTTAAAAATAAGATACTGACACAATGTCAGTGTCAGTGACTCTGACAGAATATAACGTTATACGTACGGCTATGAATCCAGGTAATGTATCTGATTTAATAAATAAACTTACGTTACAGCGAAAGTATTATCAACAACGAGCATCGTTTATAAATGGAATGTCCTAACTTAGTCGTAACAATATGAATTTTTGAAAGACAAGCGTGTTATATCCATCCTTATCACACACTCTTACAGCCTTTGCAAAAGAAAGAGATAAATGTATGCCTATTTGTTAATTCGTTCGTGATACAGGTGCCCTTGAACGGACATCTTGTACATATCTACATGTACATAATTACTAATTGTCATTCAGACACGGGCCCCCATATCAGCTTGTCAAGGCCAACAATTTCACATGACTGCTCGCGCCCTACAGTTATGTAACCAAAAATGCAAGTAGCGAGAGGTATTGTGCTGGCCACAACAGATTTTTAAAATTCTGAAGCCACTACTATACTAATAATATTTAAAACATTATGATGTTAATACTCCCAAAGGTCTATTTTCTATTAGTTTTCTAGTTATTCCCAGTATATTCTGAAGTATTCCCAAATCTATCGATTCCTTCGGGATTAGGCAATTGTTTTCTGTGTCCACTTCACCTGCTGCGTTTGTTTTTCTCGGCTGATCGCAGATTGATCTGTAGGATACGTCCATCAATAGAAAGTACCCAATGGGGGAGACTATTACATTAGATTCCCTAAGCAATTTAAAAGATGGTTAGGTGATGCGTTTATTATACTGAGATGATACAAGAATACTTATATGAATAATATAAAATTGTGCAATATATGAATCGATCATATATAGACGACATATGTAATTTTTTCACAAGTTATTAAAGCAGGTCAAATCAACAACAATATGGTCTTCTACCGTAGTAACAAATTAGGGAATGGGTTATTTATTTTAAACCTGATCTTAATACTGTATGCTAAATACTATTAAATTTAAAAAAATCTGTTGTGGCCAGCACAATACCTCTCGCCACTTCCTTTTTTTGGTTAAGAATAGGGCGCGAACAGTCATGTTACATTGTTGGTCTTGACAAGCAGATGTGGAGGCCCGTTTCAGAATGATAATTAGTAATTATGTACATAAATGTCAGAATTTTTCATTAACAATTTCAAGATTTTCTAAATTCACGTAGTTAATTTGTCACCAGGAGTGTGGAATTTACTTGTCGAGGAAAATAAACCATATGGAATTTGAAAATGTGACATGGGCCCCATATCTGCTTGTCAAGTCACATGACTGCTTGCGCCCTAATGTATTTAACAATTCTTGTATACCTACACTCCAAAAATTCTACTTACATCTATTCCATATATTTAGATTATTTTAAATTTAAATTGATTCTATGAAGAAATTTTGTCCTACTCTTCCAGTATTCCGAGATGTTTCCAATTCATTGTCGGAAGCAACAGTATTTCTGAAGGGTATGTGTAATATACCTATAATATTATATATTTAACTATTAATACATTAAGAAATAATATAATGTATGTACTTCCCAGAAAAAGTCTTCAGTAATGTCTCCGGATTTCTGACACTGACATTTATCTGTCACAAAATTTTTAAATTTTCAACTATTTTCCATGGCATTCTTTCGGTTGTAAAATTTTTTACAACAGATTATTTTACATATTATATTTCTTTTATCTCTAAAGCTATAGAATATATAATAAAATATTTAAATGCATCAGACAGAGAATTTAATTTTCTTTAGAATTACCAAGAAAAAATTTCAAAAAATAATATTTAGAAGTTTTTTTTTTAAGAATCTTCTACTTCCGGTTGTCCAATTGTTACCAAAACCTTTTCAGATCTTCCCATGAATGTCCGATTGGGAAATACGTAGTTAAACAAATATAAAGTCTTATGGTTTTTGAGTAATCGTCCTTCCAACATCCCACACACACACACACACACACATACACACATCCAGACACACACACACACACACACACACACACACACACACACACACACACACACACAGACATCATCGTAAAAATGTTAAAATCGGATTGTAGGGACCTTAAAACGTGCTTATTCGATAAAATCTGGATATGCGATTTTTAGCATGAATCCATTACCTCTCTTAGCGAGAGGTAAAAATATTGTTAAACTCGACGAGTTCTATAACTGGTTATATTTAATGTACTTATTTCTTTTACATTCTGTATATGTATGTAGTCATTCTAATTTTATCTGTTTGCTAACCATAAACATACGTGTTTGATTATAGTGTCATATTTATATTTACACACGAATATCTTATCGCAAGATTATTCTGTTTTTTAATCTTTGTGAATTTGGAATATCTTTAGACCTAATTTACAAAACAGAGAATTAAAAAATATTGACAAATAAATGTATGAATACGGTTCACCCTGTTCGATATTGTATACCTACATACTCAAGTGTAACTATACACCAACAACTCTATATTATACTAAGTCGAATCACATATCACAAGGGGCCTGCTTGAGACATATGTGGTGTATATGGCTAATATATTGTTCAGGTTACATTGTAACATACTGACGTGACATAAATCGCAGATGCTACTTTATATTAAGATAGAATACAGTAAAATTATTTAAAGATATCGGATCAAGGTTATTCGTACCATGAACGAATTAACAAATTGGCATACATTTATCTCTCTCCATTGCAGTCTATAAGCGTGTGCGATAAGGATGGATACAACACGTTTGTCTTTCAAAAATTCATATTGTTTCGACTAAGTTAGGACATTCCACTTTAAAACGATGCTTGTTGTTGATAATACTTTCGCTATAACGTAAGCTTATATATTAATTCAGATACATTACCTTGATTCATAGTCGTACGAATAACGTTATTTTCTGTCAGTATCACTGACACTGACATTGTGTCAGTATCTTATTTGCACATATTTGGTTTTACATTTGCTGATAAACTTACCAGTTGATTTATTTTTAAAATTTGAATGCTTTTATCGTAACATATTTTTATAATAATAAAATAACAGTAGTATCTTATGTACCCTCATAAAAACTAAGCAAACGACACTACTGAATGTCAGAATGGGTGGAGCAAAAATCTGAATTCATACAATTCGTAGACGACCTTGATCGGACAACTTTCAAAATTTTTACTGTACATTGTCTCTTTAGTTATGAATACTCAATCTGCCCGATTTTATAAAAATTTCAAGTACATTTTCAAAAAATCTGTAGTGGCCATCACAATACCTCTCTGACTACCCTATACTCAAAGGAGTGAGTTAAGGTGATATAATATTTTTTTTTACTTTGGCGGCCTATTATTAAAGAACAGTAAAAGATACATTGGCGTGAATTACGCCGTATGATTCTATGGACATTTCTACATATGTATACCAATTATCAATTGTCGTGCACAGCTGATACAATATTAATATGCAAATAATCAAAAAATGGTACCCTAAAAATCTCAGTAGGTCATTAAAATCTCAATCACCTGTATTTTGTTAAAAAGTATTATATCCCTAACTCAGACCAGCTGATTACAGAAAAAATAATTTTAAAAAATCCCTGGGCCTTAGTTTATAAGATATAAATTTTTTCATTCATGGAAATCCCACATTGTTTTGACTTTGTAAAATGGTTAAAATCTTTAAACATTTTCAATATATCTCAAAAACTATTTAAGATATTTTAATTCTGTTTTGACCGGTGGTCACCAAACGTCACCAAACGATATTTAAAAAATGGCTAACATTTTTAAACATTTCTCAAAAATTGTAAGATATTTTGGCTTTACTGGCCTATATCTCAAAAACTAATACAGTTAATTTAATTCTATTTCAAATATGAAATCCTTGAAGATTTCTGTATGTGATACATAAAAATTAATTAATTTTAACCAGTGGTTAAATTTTTACCGAGCTTTATTTACACAATGGTCAAAAAAAATCTGTTGTCAATATAAAAAATGTCAATTTTTTTTAAAAAGTTTCAAATAAACCCTACTTCAAATTAAAAGATAAACAACTTTTCCTAATAATTTTTTTGTCTAAACCCTTTCAGTTTGCTCAAAATTAAGTGAACTACTATTTTCATAACCTACCTTTTTGTCGAAATTTTGGCCAAAATCCAAGGTGCCGTTGATATTTTGTCCTTGCTCTTTTCAACACACTTCAAACACACAAACATAGTCGAAATTTTGTTCAAATAAACTTGTAACACTAATAAACATCAAAACTTCTCACTAATAATATTTGGTATTATCGTTTATATGAATTAAACAGTTAATATTATATTTACAAGTAAACTAAAACACTAAAAACATGTTTGGGGATCTTATTTCACCACTACACTTATTATCCTTTGTTCAAAATGTCCTTAAAAAGTCCTTAAAGTCTATTTATACAACTGACATTACTTGCAAATGTTTATACACAAATCACAGCCATTTTGATTTAAACGTCAAATAATTAACAAATATATCTATTTCATTTATTTGATGATTATAAATGCTGATAATTTATATTTAGCAATAATATTAATAAATATAAACTTTTTTGAAGTTAAATTTTGAAATTTCTTTTTAAAAATTGGGGGGATGTTCCAAAAAGACCCAATTTTGTATTGGTAGTGACATCTGTAGTCAATAAATGTGTACTACATATGTGAAAATTTTATAAAATATTTATAAATGTTTTTATGTACCCTGAGGCATTAAAAATCATATAATTTATAATAGTTTTTCTTAAAATATATTTTGTATGACAAACATAGTCGAAATATAGCTAAAATAGCTAGGAAATGGGTTTTTTCAAAATTGTTAATAATAATTCAATCCTACTAGTGTACTCTATGGTGAAAATTATGAACTATTGTTTAATTGTTTGTTGTAAATAAGTACGTTGTTGTATCGTGTAAATAGGCGAAAATCAATAATAATGATTTTTTCAAATTGACCAATCATATTTCTAGAATTTTTGTGGTATTATTTGTTTTAAAAATTCCAGTGCAGACGCCTTCTTTAAGGGGCCTGTTTATACGATGCCCCCAAATGCTCATATAAACAATACATGGCAAAAAAATTGTATCGACAGGCATGGAATAGATTATGTGTGACGTCACGCGATCAAAAAATCAATAAAAATGGTCATGCGCAGTACACTAAATTTAAATTATATGGATTTTTTGTGTGGTTTTAAATATAGCAATAATAAATACGAAAAATAAACTATTTGACATACAATTTAATGGTTTACAACCCGTTATTATAACAGGGGGCGAATTCGTGTTATACATTTTAAAATTTGGGTTCCTCTGTAAAAATGAAACTGACAATAATTTACTTATAATTTTTATATATTATATTTTATTTTATATTATTAACTATAACCGTTTAGGAAGTGGAGGCATTTCTCAAAATCTATTAAAACAGTTTCTGAAAAGTGGCCCCGCTTCTGAAACGGTATATTTAAATAGTATGGTTCACATGAAAAAATATGTTCAAAATTAAGTCTTAATGCAATTTTGGCTGCAATTTTTTTCGATTTTCCAACTTTTTAAATGTCGGTTTTCACAGGTAAAATGAGCTATTTCACATTTTCTAGAATGAATTTTTAAAAATTCACTCTATGGTGAAAATTATGAACTATTGTTTAATGTTTTGTTGTAAATAAGTACGTCGATGTATCGTGTAAATCGACGATAATCAATAATAATGATTTTTCAAATTGACCAATCAGATTCAAGAAATATTGTGGTATATTTGAAACATGTGTTAATTTTTGAATAGAGTATTTTACATATGTAAAACAAATTTTTTAATAATTGTTTATGATTTGACATGTAAATATCAACAATTATTAAATTAAATTCAATATACCCATTTAAGGGTTGAATATACAGCTTTAATTTTGCCAAAAATGAATTCCTTGAGTAAAACTACATACATGTTCAAATTTTTGCAAAAATATTTTGACAGATGTATTTTTAAATTAAGTATTTGATAATCATAAGTTCATTGACCTTTTCAATTACTGGTAAATATTGTTTTACGAATTTATTTATAGAATTCTATGGTGCTATCGACAAACTTGTACCTCCACCCATTTTTGGGTAACAAATAATTACTCACTAATTGGCGGGGGGGTAACATATTTAAAAATATATAATATATTATAATCTATTATTTATATTATTACTTTTTTAACTGTTTGGAGAATAATATATTCTTTAAAATTTATAATAAATGTCAATAAATGATATTTAACTGCGTTTTTTTAAGAAAAACTGTTAAAAGTTGCAAATGAGGGTACTGTCGGTATACACACACACACACACACACACACACACACACACACACGCACACACCCCCACACACACACATATATATATATATATATATATATATATATATAATTAATGATAAATTAATAACTTAGAAATTATGGAAAATTTACTTTAATTAAAAAACTGAATTTATTCAAAAATTTCTAATTCCTTAAAAATATGTCAAATAGTCTATTTTTTCGTATTTATTATTGCTATGTTCAAATACCACACAAAAATTCCATATAATTTAAATTTAGTGTACTGCGCATGACCATTTTTATTGATTTTTTGATCGCGTGACGTCACACATAATCTATTCCATGCCTGTCGATACATTTTTTTTGCCATGTATTGTTTATATGAGCATTTGGGGGCATCGTATAAACAGGCCCCTTAAAGAAGGCGTCTGCACTGGAATTTTTTAAACAAATAATACCACAAAATTCCTAGAAATATGATTGGTCAATTTGAAAAATTGTTAGTATTGATTTTCGCCGATTTACACGATACAACAACGTACTTTTTTACAACAAACAATTAAACAATAGTTCCTAATTTTCACCATAGAGTACACTAGTAGGATTGAATTGGCATTAACAATTTTGAGAAAATCTATTTACTAGCTAGTTTAGCTATATTTCGACTATGTTTGTTATACAAAACATATTTTATGAAAAACTATTGTAAATTGTATGATTTTGAATATCTCAGGATACATAAAAATAATTATAAATATTTTATAAAATTTTCACGTATGTAATACACATTTGTTGACTACAGATGTCACTACCAATACAAAATAGGGTCTTTTTGGAACTACCCCCCAATTTTCAAAAAGAAATTTCAAAATTTAAATTCAAAAATGTTTATATTTATCAATATTATTGCTAAATACAAATTATCAGCATTTATAATCATCAAATAAATGAAATAAATATATTTGTTAATTATTTTGACGTTTAAATCAAAATGGCTGTGATTTGTGTTTTGTATAACCATTTGCAAGGAACGTCAGTTGTATAAATAGACTTTAAGGACTTTTTAAGGACATTTTAAATAAAGGATAATAAGTGTAATGATGAAATAAGATCCTCAAACATGTATTTAGTGTTTTAGTTTATTTGTAAATATAATATTAACTGTTTAATTCATATAAACGATAATACCAAATATTATTAGTGAGAAGTTTTGATGTTTATTAGTGTTACAAGTTTATTTGGACAAAATTTCGACTATGTTTGTGTGTTTTGAAATGTGTTGAAAAATGTTTAAAGATTTTGACCATTTTACAAAGTCAAAAATCTGTTGTGGCCAGCACAATACCTCTTTTCCGTTTTTCGTTACATAAGTATAGGGCGCGAGCAGTCATGTGACATTGTTGGCCTTGACAAGCAGATATGGGGGTTCGTGTCAAATTGACAATTATTAATTTTGTACATAGATGTCAAATGTCAGAATTTTACATTTCAAGATTTTCTAAATTCACGTAGGATGCCCTTGTCAAAATATGGAATTTATTTGTCCAGGAATATTAACCACCTGGAATTGGAATATCATGAAATTTTGGATGGAAAATTGACATAATTATTAGCTGTCATTCTAACTCGGGCCCAGATATTTGCTTGTCAGGTCCAAAAGAGTCACATGACTGCTCGCGCCCTATAAATTTCTCATGTCTTTTCTTTATAATTTTAAATTTATTTTTTGAGGAAGTTTTCTCTTATACTTCTAAATGTTCGAATTTTGTATATTTTTTAAAAAATAAATAACAACTAATAATTACTACAAGTTATTTTTTTTATAAGGTTTTTTTCAGGTTGTTGACGTGAGTCTTCTGCCTAATAATTATAAGTATCATTAATATATACATTACTTAATACTAGCAATTTCTACTTCCTTGTACGTAAGTAAAGGAAGTATTGTAATCGCGAAAAATTTCGGTTTTCAGATTTCAGCGGAAATATCCATTTTGATCATCCCTGAATCCATTTTGACTAATTTCGTCGTGACGTCTGTACGTACGTACGTATCTAGCATAACTCAAAAACGGTAAGCCGTAGAAAGTTGAAATTTTGTATTTAGGACTCCTATAACATCTAGTTGTGCACCTTCCTTTCTGGTTATTACACAATTTCCAGAAGTGGCACTTTACATGAAGCCTATAATAGATTTTAATAAAAAAACTGTTTTAAAATATAATCCAAAACTTTTCAAATTTCGTATTCAAGACTTTTATGTCAATCGAAATAACATAATAGATTTTGGTTAAAATAGGCTAAGCGGAAGTAGTACATTACTTGAAGTTGTTAACAGTTTTTCTTGAATAAAATGATTTTATTTTGATATTAGAAATAAATGCTTCAAATAAAAGTTTTAGAGAATTAATTTCTGCGTCTAGCACATCAAGTATTATTAAATTAGCCCTTTGTCTAGCACATCAACTATTATATACTTTTTTGTTTTTGTAATAAAGCTTGCTATGGATTAGGACAAAAACATAAAAAAAAATGTTCATATCAAATTACGTTAAATACGTGCAATTTTATGATTTGTACAATAACAAATATTATATTTTTATTGTGAAATTAGTCATATTCATTGTTGTAATCAAATATTTCTTTACTGTAATCAAAACTCTCTTTAAAAAGAACCGGGTTAGATTATGGTCGCTTAATATCTTACTGATTTGAAGTTAAAATTAATATTTTGTAATGTAATTATTAAAAAAATATGTATAGTTTAATTATCGTACAAGGAAGTCGTGTGCTGTCCACATCAGATTTTTTTCTTCTTCTTTTAAAAATAAATAACAGCCAATAATTTCTACAAGTTATATTTTATTTTATAAGGTTTTTTCAGGTTGATGACGTGATCATTTTCACTATAAATGCATTTTATATTACAAAAAAAAAATGTTCAAATTTGTGTTTAAACTTTAGGATACACGTTACTTAAATAAACGTTGATGAACCTGCATTTAAACTCCATTTTTAATGTTTGCCAACCTTTAATTTCTAATAACCCTACCGTTTACCGAAATCAGCATACTGTATTTCAAATTCGCCAACTGTTTTTACCACAGAGATAATTTTTCCATTTGCAGCAGGTTCACTTCCCAGGGACGTAATCCCAAAGCCCTAGGGATATTTTGTTTGATTGGAGTTTGATTGGGAATGTGGTTACTTTATGTTGGTAATACTGACGCATTTGTAGCTAATATGTTTTTATATGTAATGGGATACCACAAGGAAATTGAAAACTAAATATGTAATATTAATATCGATAGAGTTTCAGCGTTAATAGATAATAAAATGGTTAGATTTTGCGGTTTACTGATTTGCAATTTGATTCTATTTTATATTATAATTTTTTTGGTCGAAAAAATCTTTAAATTCGTGAAACCAAACTTTGTCAATTTTTACCTCCCGCTACCCTTGGTAAGGGAGGTATAGGGATCGTGCTAAAATTCGCATATCGAGATTTTGGTAAATGACCACGTTTTAAGGTCCCTAGAATCCAATTTTAACATTTTCACGATGATGTCTGTGTGTATGTATGTACAGTAAAATTTTTGAAAGATGTCCGATCAAGGTCACCTGTATCACGAACGAATTAACAAATAGGCATATATTTATCTCTTTCTTTTGCAAAGGCTTTAAGCGTGTGCGATAAGGATGGATATAACACGCTTGTCTTTCAAGAATTCATATTGTTTCGACTAAGTTAGGACATTTCATATATAAACGATGGTCGTTGTTGATAATACTTTCGCTGTAACGTAAGTTTATGTATTAATTCAGATACATTACCTGAATTCATAGCCGTACGTATAACGTTATTTTTTGTCAGAGTCACTGACACTGACATTGTGTCATTATCTCATTTTTAATATATTTGGTTTTACATTTTCTTATAAACTTACCAGTTGACTTATTTTTGTATTTCGGGTGCATTTACTGTAATATATATTTTTATAATAATAAAATAACAGTAGTATCTTACGTACCCTCATAAAAACTAAGCAAACGACACTACTGAATTTGTCATAATGGGCGGAGCAAAAATCTGAATTCATACAATTCGTAGACAACCTTGATCGGACATCTTTCAAAATTTTTACTGTATGTGTGTGTGTGTGTGTGGATCCTGTATACGCTTTAACTCAAATACTATCATTCAGAAAGTTTTGAAACCATGTATTTCTACCTTATTCTAATATGGAATGGAACCATTAGATTTTGGTGTCAATCGGATAACCGGAAATGGCAGTTTACTTGAAGCTCAAGATAGTTTTTCTTCAAAAAATACCTTTAAATGTATTTTTTTCTCAATTTGTTATTATAAAAATTAAAGATTATTCCATTTTCTACAAGTTTGCTTTAATACTTTTTCTATATATTGTATGGATAAATTTATAAAGTAATATAAAAATTATATACATAGGTAAATGGCGAGAGGTACTGTGTTGGTCACATCAGATTTTTTTTATATGAAAAAATGTACAGTACAGGAATATTAAAAATCTGGTGTGGCCAACACAGTACCTCTCGCCATTTTCATTTTAACTAAAGGTTAGAACAATTATTACTGAGTATTTACAGGTTGACATTTACCGTGTTACAATTTTTTTAGTAAATTGTTTTATTTCTAGCCACAGTCATGGCTCACTATTCTCTTTTCGATTAGGTACGAGGGTCATTCAATAAGTAAAGAGACAAATGGCTATAGCTCAAAAACGGTTTATTTCAATCTTTCAAAATTAAGGCTATTTTTCAACATAATCACCCCCCACAGTTATGCACTTGTCCCATCTTTCTTGCAGCTTCCTAATTCCCTTGGCGAAGAATTCTTTCGATTTACCCCGAAGCCACTTTTGCACCGCTTCCTTAACTTCCTCATTGTTAGCAAATCTTTTTCCACGTAGGGCGTCTTTGAGTGGTCCAAACAGGTAAAAAACAGATGGGGCGAGGTCGGGACTGTAGGCAGGATGAGGTAAGACCTCCCAACACAATTCTTGAAGCTTATCACGGGTCAGCTGGGCTGTATGAGGGCGGGCGTTATCGTGCTGAAGAATGACTCCTTTTGACAAGAGTCCACGGCGTTTGCTCCTGATAGCTGGTTTAACTATGTGTTCTAGCATCTCAGAGTAGTATTGGCTATTGATAGTTCGCTGATCTTCAAGGAAATCGCAATAGACTGGACCCTGTGAGTCCCAAAAGACTGGACGTCCACATCGGGGTTCATCACCTACACTTGTTCGGCCACTTTTAAACCGATCAACCCACTTGTAAAAATTCGCACGGTTCATACAACTTTTACCGTACTGTATTAACATTCTAGAAAAAAATTCACTTGGTTTTACACCTTCTGCGAGTAAAAATCTAATGACTGAGCGCTGCTCTTCTAAGGTGCAATCTTCTAGTGGACTTGCCATGGTGAACTGAAAATTTTGAGGTTATGTTGACATAAAATGATGAAACAGCTGATCAGAGCATATCCCAAGGTTGCCAACTAACACCCCTGAAAAGATTGTACACATTCATTGAATAGTTTTAAAATTATAGAATTTGTCTCTTTACTTATTGAATGACCCTCGTATATAAAAAAAAGTGACCGCCATTTTACTTTTTAATAACGTAACATATGGATTATTTATACATGATTGTGAAGCAAATTTGATGTACTTTTCAAATTTGTAAAAAACATATAGTATCTTCCATTTGAAATTTCAAAGTTGATCTTAATTACTAATAAACCGGAAGTGGCATCATGAATGTACATCCGTCATCAAGTAGCTTACATGTTGCTGTATAAATCATGTTATATGACAGAAATTACTAACTTAATAAATAAGCGAGATATTTGCTGGGTCCATTAAAATATAACACCCTGTAGAAATTATTTGGAGTAGGACGTTTAGCTGTTACACCTAGTGGTGGGATCCGGATCCGTATAGTTTCGGATCCAAAATTATCCGGATATTCTGATAATTGAATATTGAACTATCCAGATCTCGGATCAAAATCTCAGTATCGGATTTTGGATCCGGATCTGAGTATCGGATTTTGGATCCGAATCTGAGTATCGGATCTTGAATCCGGATCCGAATATAGAATCTTGGAAACGGATTTGAGTATCGGATCTTAGATTCGAATATGAGGATGAGATATGGAATTCCAGTATCCAGATCGGCTCTCGGATTCGAATATTCTCAGTATTGAACCTTACATTTCAATATTAACATCAGGTCTCATCAAAAGCAAAACCAAATAAATCTGATGATAGTCCACAATACATGTTTGTTTGATGTAGCTAATTAATAGTTGGCAGATATAAATTTCTGTTGGACAACTTTTAGCATCCGCTAAGAAGTAACTTCTTCGATTCCACAGAACTATAAGTAACAAAAACAACCCCTTCTATGTGAAACACGTGCACGATAGGTATTTCGCTAGCTCTAACGAACTTATGGCCATTGTTTCTCAAATTCATTTTTTCTTTACATTTGCACATACTACCTGGTTATTTTAGAGAGGTATTATAAAATGTATTACTGTTTGTGTACTGGTGTTTACAGACCGCTGTAAAGATAAAAAGGCCCACTTTAACGGTTTGAATTTGAACACAAATCCAGATGTTAGACTTCACATTCAAATTGAAGAATCGGATCCATAATTAAAATTTGGATCCGGATCCGCAAACAAAACATCGAATTCTGATCCGTAAACAAAATTTCGAATCCGGATCCAAATCAGAATTAAATTTTCGGATATCCGCTTCGATATCCGAACGTCGGTTATCCGAGGATCCGGATATTTTGAAATCCGGGTTCTCGGATCCAAGTTTTGTCGGATCCTCACAGCACTAATTACAGTCCATACGATGTAACTTGGCGAACCAAAAGAATGTAATTCAGTTCACTATTCCTAAGTTGCGTTTTGTCAAATATTTACTTTTACTTCGATGCCGCACAGCTTCAGAAGTGAAATAGTGATTTTACAATGTTTTATTGCCTTACACAAAGCAAATTTCACTCTAATACACTCAAACTCGGGGTGTCAGGTACTTTTCAACCCAAGAAGTTATTTTCATACATAAGCGTTGGTGCATTTTTTTCTCAATAGCAATAGAAATTTTATTTTCTTAACTTTATTAATTTAAAAAATAATTAATTATAATATGATTTATATAATAAATAATTCATTCCAATATTTGTAATATTTTTTTTTTGTGTAATATTTAGTGCTGTGAGGATCTGACAAAACTTGGATCCGAGAACCCGGATTTCAAAATATCCGGATCCTCGGATATCCGACGTTCGGATATTGAAGCGGATATCCGAAAATTTAAATCGAATTTGGATCCGGATCCTAATTCGAATCCGGATCCTGATATGGATCCGGATCCTGATTTGGATCCGGATTCGAAATTTTGTTTACGGCTCCGAATTCGATGTTTTGTTTGCGGATCCGGATCCAAATTTTATTTCTGAATTCGATTCTTCATTTTGAATGTGAAGTCTAACATCTAGAATTCTGTTCAAATTCAAACCGTTAAAGTGGGCCTGTTTATCTTTACAGAGGTCTGTAAACACCAGTACAGAAACAGTAATACATTTTATAATACGCCTCTAAAATAACCAGGTGGTATGTGCTAATGTAAAGAAAAAATAAATTTGAGAAACAATGGCCATAAGTTCGTTGCAGGTAGCGAAATACCCATCGTGCACGTGTTTCACATAAAAGGGGTTGTTTTTGTTACTTATAGTTCTGTGGAATCGAATAATTTCCTTCTTAGCGGATGCTAAAAGTTGTCCAACAGAAATTTATATCTGCCAACTATTAATTAACTACATCAAACAAAAATGTATTGTGGACTGTCATCAGATTTATTTGGTTTTGATGAGACCCGATGTTAATATTGAAATGTAAGGTTCAATACTGAGAATATTCGAATCCGAGAGCCGATCCGGATACTGGAATTCCATATCTCATACTCATATTCGAATCTAAGATCCGATACTCAAATCCGTTTCCAAGATTCGATATTCGGATTCGGATACAAGATCCTATGCTCAGATTCGGATCTAAACTCCAATACTCAGATTCGGATCCAAAATCCGATACTCAGATCCGGATCCAAAATCCGATACTCAGATCCGGATCGAAAATCCGATACTCAGATCCGGATCCTAAATCCGATACTCAGATCCGGATCCAAAATCCGATACTCAGATCCGGATCCAAAATCCGATACTGAGATTTGGATCCGAGATCCGGATAGTTCAATATTAAATTATCCGGATAATTTTGGATCCGAAACCGAAACTATCCGGATCCGGATCCCACCACTAGTAATATTCGTAATTTTATTGAACTTCATTCTTCTTCGGTATGTCTATGGATTTTATAACTTTCCAATTACCGCAGTGATAATGTGAATTGCCCCAACTCGTTATATCGTATGCACTGTACAACCTAACTACCTATCCTAGTAAATATGAAATATGATTGCAACTAACAATGTATTTTAATTTTTGTTCTAGATATACTTCGACAGACTATCAAAAAATTCTACAATGGATATTTGCCGAAATTGAGGTTAGTTATTTATAATAATAACAGTACGTTTCCAGATGAGATTATAAGTAAAAGTTAGTATATTTTGTATCCCTTACACACCCTATAAATATGCAATATTTATTCATTAAAACCAAGTATAAAGGAATTTTTCATGTTGGAAGAAGACATCTGTTGAAAAGTTACTTCCGGGTCACCAATTGTAACCAAAATATAATCAACTCTTCATGTAGATACAAAAATATGTAATACGAATGAAATTTTCTCCGTAATATATGTACGTATTACTTTATAATAAAAATATTCAAATAAAAATATGAAAAAACAAAACATCAATGAATTTCCATATTTATATTCCTGACAAGTTCCAACAGGCAAGGAAAATAAATACTAGTTAATCTAGCATCAACACATTTGGCAAACATCAAAAAAATTAATACCCTAAAACAACTAGCCATAAATCATAACCAAACAGTGAAACATTGCTCACTAGGTGGTCTGGATATATACTACGCTAACGTTAAATTCCCCCAGATTTTTTAACCCAGTTTTCTATAACAGTTGGCAACGATGAAAAAAATTTAATTGTCACAGAACAAAGGAAAGCGCGCATGTAATTGTGAATCAGTTTTACTGCGGATTTCATTTGTTTTAGCTTCTTTGTTTATTTATACCGGCACGGTTTTGTATTTGTTTTAGAGGTGCATATATAAACTTTGTTTTTCAAAATCGATGAATTAAATATTGTTTTTATTAATTATATTACTTATTTGTTATTGGCGATTTATGTTTAAATTTCAAAATTTTAATAACAACGGAATAGTACGGGTATAATTTTCATTGCGGCCCAATTGCACTTGGCACTGACATATTTTTCTTTAGCTTTCCCCATTCGTTAGGGGTCGCTATTTTTTATTTTCTTCTTCCACTCATTTCTGTTTTACGTGTCGTTCTCATTCAGTTCCTTTTCTCTCAAGTCTTCCGCAATACAGTCCTCCCATCTTATCTTTGGTCTTCCTCTGTTTCTTCAACCTTCTATTATTCATATTTCATATTCATTCTTCATCCAATATATTCTCCATTTCTCCTCATGACATTTTCAAACCAATGTAATCATCTCGCTTGTATCTTTCTAGATATTTGTAACACTAGAGTTATTTCCTTACCTATCTTTCCGTAACTTCCCCAACATCTACTTCAACGTCCTCTTCTCTGCCACATCAATTTACTTTTTATTTATACTAACATCTGTCAATTTGAATTATATGAATATATTAGTAGTTTCCATGTTTAGCATAGCTGGCTGAATTATAAAATTTAATTTCTTTGAAATTCTTTAACTCTATATCTATTGAATATGAAGTATAAAATGTATTCAAATCGTATAGAAAATAATATATTCTTTAACTTGTAATAACGTTAAATGTCAATAAATCAACTTTAACTGTTAAATCTTCCGGTTCACCAATTATAACCAAAATCTAATCAACTGTTCTTCTGGATGTAAACTTGAGGAATACGAAAAAATTATACATCATTGTAAAAATGGTAAAATTAGATTGTAGGGACCCTAAAACGTACTTATTCAATAAAAACTCATCATTGAATTATTTGACTAAAGACAATACCTTCTTTACCGGTGACGGAAGGTAAAATAAAAATATATTGTTAATTTTGTGAAATTATGTAAAAATTTACTTTAATTAAAAAACTGAATTTATTCAAAAATTTCTAATTCCTTAAAAATATGTCAAATAGTCTATTTTTTCGTATTTATTATTGCTATGTTCAAATACCACACAAAAATTCCATATAATTTAAATTTAGTGTACTGCGCATGACCATTTTTTGATTGCGTGACGTCACACATGATCTATTCCATGCCTGTCGATACAATTTTTTTGCCATGTATTGTTTATATGAGCATTTAGGGGCATCGTATAAACAGGCCCCTTAAAGAAGGCGTCTGCACTGGAATTTTTTTAAACAAATAATACCACAAAATTTCTAAAAATATGATTGGTCAATTTGAAAAATCGTTTTTATTGATTTTTGCCTATTTACACGATACAACAACGTACTTATTTACAACAAACAATTAAACAATAGTTCATAATTTTCTCCATAGAGTACACTAGTAAGATTGAATTGTTATTAACAATTTTGAGAAAATCCATTTTTTAGTTAGTTTAGCTTTATTTTCGACTACGTTTGTCATACAAAAAATAATTTATTAAAAACTATTGTAAATTATATGATTTTAAATATCTCAGGATACATAAAAATAATTATAAATATTTTATAAAATTTTCACGTATGTAATACACATTTGTTGATTACAGATGTCACTACCAATACAAAAAAGAGTCTTTTTGGAAATTCCCCCCAATTTTTGAAAAGAAAATTCGAAATTTAACTTCAAAAAAGTTTATATTTATTAATATAATATATATCGAGAATATCATCGATGATAATCATATCACTTGTTATATTACGTATGAGAATAAATACTGTTTGACTCAACGTTGTTAACACCTAATTGTTAATTTTTTTATATTAATTTCATATTTTCCTGCTTGATGCCGATCATAACCGAATGTTGTCGACATATGCCGAGCATGTGGCTCATGGCCCACCACGATCAATCAACCGAAATCCGCAACGCGCTCGTAAGCCGTGTTATTCAGATGTTTCGGTTCTGTTCGCCTCGGCCATGGATTACTTGATTGTCAGGGTGATAAGTAGAGATGGCAACTGTTTCATTCGATTTTTACCGGGAATTGATTTATCCAACAGAAATTGATGTTCAGATGTTCGAACAACTGAACGGCAAAGCTGGATTTATAGCAAAAAAGAAGAAGAAAAGTTGCAAGAGGAAAATGTTACACTTACAAGCACAATGTAAAATTAGCTTGTTCAAGACGTTATTTGATAAGATATATAACAAAATTCACAATGTGGCTATAAAGATTTGATACTGATTTAATAGATCCATCTATAAATTGGAACCCGAACTATTTTTTACTAACCTTCTTCTATATCCATCCTCAAATTTTATTAATATTTTCTTCCGCAATACAGTTTTTCCATCTTATCTTTGGTCTTCCTCTGTTTCTTTAACTTTCTATTACTAAGCAAGCTATTCATTCTTCTTCCAATATATTCTTCATCTCTCCTCATGACATATTGAAACCAATGTAATCGTCTCGTATCTTTCTTCTAACACTAGAGTTATTTCCTTTATTCTTTCATTTCTTACTGTATCTTTCCGTATCTTCCCCAACATCTATCTCAACATCCTCATCTTCCATGGTTAGCATAGCAGGCTTATTTATGAAATTTAATATCTTTATAATTCTTTAACACTGTATCTATTGAATATGAGGTATAAAATGCAATCAAATCGTATAGAGAATGATATATTCTTTAAGTTATAATAACGTTAAATGTCAACAAATGATATTTAAAAATCTTCAAATGAGGGTACTTTCGGTTGACCAATTATAACCAAAATCTAATCAGTTGTTCTTCTGGTTGTAAACTTGAGGAATACGAAAAAATTATAATTTTTGGAATCGTGGTATTAAAGTTATGCGTTCCGAAACTATCGTCACACACACACACAACATACATACATCATTGTAAAAATGGTAAAATCGTATTAAAGGGACCCTAAGACATGCTTATTCACTAAAAATTCAACATTATTTTTTTTGACCACAGACAATAAGTTCCTTATCTAAAGGTGACGGAAGGTAAAAAATAAAAACAAAATAATTAGACAATAATTCTGTTTTTTGATTCTATTTCATAATTTCAGCGTTATTTGTATCTGGTCGCGAATCTGGGAACCCGGGTTCGATCCCGATCGACGCCAAAAATTACTTCGAATTTTAATAGTACAAAATTGACCTTGTGGTGCACTCTCCACGCCAGCTATGAGCGCCCGTGAGGTGATGCCTGGTAAGCGCCCACACGGTACAAATATTTCATTACCGATATCTGTGTACAACGCAGATTGGCACACCCAGCAATGGGTAATATGCCGTGATGATATATTCACTTATTTTATTTTTATTTGTTTTCTTAAGTACTGTAATAAATATTTCAAAACATTCTAAATTAAAGTTATTTACACTGAACCAAACAAATTCAGTAATCCGAACAAATCGTTAGTCCGAACTCTCTTACATATAGCATTTCTGATTGTAATGCCTACTTGATCGTCGCCCAGTGTGATTTGCTCATTTGTTTGTCGCCCAATTATCGCGTACCGTTCGTTAGATACCAACCGACAAACCCCAACTCACAACCTAACTTATCCTTCTTCTCAACTACCCTAATTTCAGAGTGTCCAAGTTGCACTCGGTGTATTTTATGTGTGTTGTTACTCCGTGTGTATTACTGCGGAACAAGCTATAAAGATGTTTCCATTCTTGGCGACCAAGCCAGCTGGAACATATTGAAATTGATGAATTCTGGAGTCGGAGAATTTATAACGATGCTTATAGATAGACCAGAAGAGTAAGGAGTTCTATTTTGATAGCTTTGTTCGACTAGTTATTCGGATTGGAAATATATCTCTGGATCTCCGGGATACGGATAGTATGCTCGAATAGAAACCGTATTGATATGTGAGGTACAATAAGCTCAGTGAAATTTGGGGTACAAGATTTGTGGCATTACATTTTGAACAATACTTCTTACACAGGTTGAGTCAGAAGAATACTACACATAAATATATAAGTAAATATTTCAAAAGACCGATAAATTGTCACTTAACGTAAGTAACAAATGTTTTCGGAAAAATTTCGTTGTCTATAAATTAATTAAAAAAATCTGTTGTGGCCAGCACAATACCTTCCGTCAATCCTGTGTATAATGTATAAATTCCATACATATTTTTTCTTGGAAAAGATTCTAAATTTCCAGTAAAATTATTTCATAAACAAACTATTGAAATTGTACTTGACACTGACATCTTCTTCCTCTTTAGCTTTTCCCATTCGTTAGGAGTCGATATTTTTGCGTGTCGTTCTCATTCGGTTCTTTTTCTCTCAAGTCTTCCGCAATACAGTCCTTCCATCTTATCTTTGGTCTTTCTCTGCTTCTTCAACCTCCCCATTACTAAACTACTCATTCTTGTTCAAATATATTTCTTCATTTCTCCTCATGACATGTTCAAACCAATGTAATCGTCTTTCTTGTATCTTTCTAGAAATTTGTAACACTAGAGTTATTTTCTTACCGTATCTTTCCGTGTTTCCCCAACATCTACTTCAACATCCTCATCTCTGCCACATTAATTTACTTTTTATTGATACTGACATCTGTCAATTTGAATTATATGAATATATAAGCAGTTTCCATGTTTAGCATAGCTGGCTGAATTATAAAATTTAATTTCTTTAAAATTCTTTAACTCTGTATCTATTAAATTTGAAGTATAAAATGCAATCAAATCGTATAGAGAATGATATATTCTTTAAGTTATAATAACGTTAAATGTCAACAAATGATATTTAAATCTTCAAATGAGGCTACTTCCAGTTTATCAATTATAACCAAAATCTAATCATATGTTCTTCTGGTTGTAAACTTGACGAATACGAAAAAATTATAATATTTGGAATAGTGGTATTGAAGTTATGGGATACGGAACTTTTGTCACACACACGCAGACACACATACATACAGACATCATCGTAAAAATGGTAAAAGCGTATTATAGGGACCCTAAAACATGTTTATTCAGTAAAAACTCATCACTGAATTTTTTGACCAAAGACAATACCTTCCTTACCTAGAGGTGACGGAAGGTAAAAATAAAACTATCTTTTATAAATAAATATTTCTGCTTCTTGTAAAACTGTTGCGCAAAAATATACAAACACATCTTGCCATATTTATTTATCTATTCTAAGCTAACGTATACTCCTACCGTCCTAGTATCTGCAGAATATCATTACATGGCACATCTTCCAACTAGTTTTATTTTTATCACCATGGAAACACACATGTGTAGCTAAATATATCCACAAAGATGATACTGAAAACAGCAAGAATGAGCCTTGTTACATGTACAAGAATGCCAGGCGAAGGATTAAGTGTAAATTAGGATCGCAGGTAGCTGGGTTATGTGAGCTTAATAACAATGAAAACTTTGAAGCGTGAATTAATATCGCAGGAATAATTATTAATACACCTGAGGAAATTTAATAAAGATATGTGTTCGTTATATTTCACAAAGCCTGAATAATTCTACAGGTGTATTTGAACAAGAAATTGACATCTCCATCGGTTTTAGTTTATACATACATACATATATAAAATCACGCGTGTCCCACTTAGTGGGTTCGCACAAACCCGATAACAATAAGAACAACATCAACATCATACAACAAATCCTTAGTCTTAAACATATTAAAGTGACCGATTTTCGGTAGCGAAATACCGCATCCGGATCACAATAATAGTTAGGAAACAATCAGCCTTCGCCACACATTCCTATCTAAGCAGACTTCTTTCGCCTCGGCCACACTCATAATCCTTAGTCTTAAACATATTCAAGTGACCGATTTTCGGTAGCGAAATACCGCATCCGGATCACAATAATAGTTAGGAAACAATCATCCTTCGGCCCACATTCCTATCTAAGCAGACTTCATGCTCTTCTTCTATTCATACTTGGAAACTCTCTCTCTTTAAGCACCCTACCAACCACATCCATCCACTTACACACTGGTCGGCCACGCAATCGAAAACCCTCAACTTCACCAAAATATATATGCTTAACAAGCCGTTCGCTCGCTATTCTGTCCACATGCCCAAACCATCTCAACGGACTCACACCAACCCTCTTAATCACATTGTTCCTAACCATACATTCTTCATACACCAAATTATTCCTCACGCGATCCCGTCTGACATACCCACATACACCACGTAAATACTTCATTTCCACGGCAGTCACTCTCTTTTTATGCTTCCCCGTCCATGCCCAGCATTCGCTTCTATACATCAAAGCAGGCACTAGCACTCCATTATATACACTCAACCGAGCATCCCTTGATACGTTAACATTTCGTGCAAACGTACCCAGAGCACCCATTACCTTACATCCCGCACTCACTCTCCTTATACGCCATAGACTTATATGAATATATTACTTGTATTTCTAAAAATATTCTTTGCTTTATGCATACAGCCAGGTAAAATATACGGCGAGAGGTTATGTGCTAGCCAGATCAGATTTTTGATTTATGTGAAACTGTGATAAAAGTATGTTTATTCCTATCATTTTGTGGTGTTTCAATTTCACCGACCATTAGTGTATTTCTTGTTTAGCAAGTAACGTCTTATCGACACATTATTTGATATTTGACACTATATCGTCTTCCCAAGTACATACTTGTAATTCGATACCTACATATACTGCTGGCGTCGTATACAATCAACAGCATAACTGTACATATACTCGCAGAGTCACGTACATTAAGGGGTCAAGGGTCAATAATACTGAACGAACTCAACAGGAGAACACTTGCCGACCACCAGAGACACATTACCAAGACCGAAAATTTCAAATTTGTCTCGTATGTGCTGTATAACAATAATACAAACATACCTCGACCTGGGAAGAAAATTTTCTCTCTTGTTATTATGTCAGTGTCAGAATAATGATTGTCAAAATAAATTTGACGTATAAAACGTTACGCATTTGTTTGTCTCTTGTTTCTAATTCCATGGCTAATACTATTAAATTGTAATTCCGTGAATTTTCAAATTTTATGTATGCAGTTATGAAATGGCCAAAATAATTTGTGATTATTGATTCGGATGTAGATTTTTGCTTTACAACATCCATTAGAAACTTTTTGTCTAAAATAATTAGGGGAGCAATGCGAACGGAAAAACTGATTTCCCATGTTAAACGCCTATGTTCCACTTTTCGTGATACACTCTGTATGTAATTTAATAAAAATTAAATAGCGGGAGGTATTGCGTTGGACACATCTGACTTTTTATATTTATATAATTCAAAAGATTTAATAATGAAAATATTGCAACTAATTATTGTAATGAATAATTTACTTAACTTTTTTCTTAAAATACATCAATTTAGTTGAATTACTCTGATTGTTGTACAATAAATTTTTTGAAAGATGTCCGATCAAGGTCATCTACGAATTGTATGAATTCAGATTTTTGCTCCGCCCATTTTGACAAATTCAGTAGTGTTGCTTGCTTAGTTTTTGTCTCGTGGCTGTGTGCCTGAGTGTCTGGTCGCGAATCTGGGGACCCGGGTTCGATCCCGACCGACGCCAAAAATACATCGAATTTTAAAGGTACAAAATTGACCCTGTGGCGCACTCTCCACGCCAGAAATGAGTGCCCGCGAGGTGACGCCTGGTAAACGCCCGCACGGTACAAATATTCCATTATTACCGATATCTGTGTACACAGCAAATTGGCACACCCAGCAATGGGTAATATGCCGTGATGAAATATTTATTTTACATAAGATACTACTGTTATTTTATTATTTGAAAAATATATGTCATAATAACAGCATTCAAAATTCAAAAATAAATCAACTGGTTTATTAGCAAATGTAAAATCAAATACAGTAAAAATTTTGAAAGATGTCCGATCAAGGTTATCTACGAATTGTATAAATTCAGATTTTTGCTCCGCCCATTCTGACAAATTCAGTAATGTCGTTTGTTTAGTTTTTGTGAGGGTACATAAGATACTACTGTTATTTTATTATTATAAAAATATATGTTACAGTAAAAGCGTTCAAAATTCAAAAATAAATCAACTGGTAAGTTTAGTAGCAAATGTAAAACCAAATATGTGAAAATTAAGATACTGGCACAATGTGTCAGTGACACTGACAGAAAATAACGTTATTCATACGGCTATGAATTAAGGTAATGTATCTGAATTAATATATAAACTTACGTTACAGCGAAAGTAATATCAACAACAAGAATAGTTTTAAAATGGAATGTTCTAACTTAATCGAAACAATATGAAATTTTGAAAGACAAGCGTGTTATATCCATCCTTATCGCACACGCTTAAAGCCTTTGTAAATGAGGGGGATAAATGTATGCCAATTTGTTAATTCCTTCATGATACATATGACTTTGATCGGATATCTTCCAAAAATTTTACTGTTTGATAAATGTCTCTCTTTGGTTGTTGGTATTTGTACATTTCTACTACTGATGATTTATTAAATTACTTAAATACATTTCATTGAAAAATCAAATTATATTTTTTTACAAATGTTTCGAATATAGCGCTACGCCAATGACACGGACATAGTTCTATGCAGAATACAACTCTGCAAAAATCCTTCACCATTATTTCGACACTCAACTCTCGTATTTTCTTCAATAAACAACAATTAGCCCCGAATTTTAATCAACTAATTTATTTACTAATCCTCCTATCATTAAATCTCGCCTGGTGTAAAAATTAAAGTCCCTATCGACCGCTATAAACATTCCGTTCTTCCATTGTTCGGCCATGGCCGTCTGGACTGAATCCAATCACAATGTAGAGCACAAAAACCATCGGAAACTATAAATTTGTCCCTGGATATTGGATAAGGGAGACATAGAGTACTGCGTCCACATACCTGGAAACAGGGCCGTAGCCAGATTGGAAAGCTGCCGGCTGGAGACTGAAAATAGATACTGGAAAGAGGATTCGAATATATCGCGGAATGTATGAAGTATGAAACTATGAAAGGTTTTGAGATTATGTGTGCCTTGGGGATGCACAAAAGTGAGACAAGAATTGTACGTGTTCCCTTATACAGTGTACACTTAAAAAATAAATTTAAATACATACTTAAAATATTTTTTTACCTTCCGTCACCTTTAGGTAAGGAAGGTATTGTCTTTGGTCAAAAAATTCACTGATGAGTTTCTAGTTAATAAGCATGTTTTAGGGTCCCTATAATACGATTTTATCATTTTTACGATGATGTCTGTATGTATGTCTGCGTGTCTCTCTCTCTCTCTCTCTCTCTCTCTCTCTCTCTCTCTCTGTGTGTGTGTGTGTGTGTGTGTGTGTGTGTGTGTGTGTGTGTGTGTGTGACGTGACAAAAATTATATTTTTCTCGTATACCTCAAGTTTACATCCAGAAGAACAACTGATTAGGTTTTGGTTATAATTGGTGAACCCGAAGTAGTCTCATTTGAAGATTTAATATTTCAATTTGATTTATTAACATTTAACGTTATTATAACTTAAAGAATATATTATTCTCTATACGATTTGATTGCATTTTATACTTCATATCCAATAATAGATATAGAGTTAAAGAATTTGAAAGAAATTTTATAAATCAGCCAGCTATGCTAAACATGGAAACTACTAATATATTCATATAATTCAAATTGACAGATGTCAGTATAAATAAAAAGTAAATTAATGAGATTTTTTTCGTATTCCTCAAGTTTACATCCAGAAGAACAACTGATTAGGTTTCGGTTATAATTGGTTTACCGGAAGTAGCCTCATTTGAAGATTTAACAGTTAAATTTGATTTATTGACATTTAACGTTATAACTTAAAGAATATATTATTCTCTATACGATTTGATTGTATTTTATACATCATATTCAATAGATATAGTATTAAAGAATTTTAAAGAAATTAAATTTTATAAATCAGCCAGCTATGCTAAACATGGAAACTATTAATATATTCATATAATTCAAATTGACAGATGTCAGTATAAAGAAAAAATAAATTAATGTGGCAGAGATGAGGATGTTGAAGTAGATGTTGAGGAAGACACGGAGAGATACGGTAAGGAAATAACTCTAGTGTTACAAGTTTCTAGAAAGATACAAGCGAGATGATTACATTGGTTTGAAAATGTCATGAGGAGAGATGAAGAATATATTGAATAGCTTAATAATAGAAGGTTGAAGTAACAGAGGAAGACCAAAGATAAGATGGAAGGACTGTATTGCGGAAGACTTGAGAGAAAATGAACTGAATGAGAACGTACGCAAAACAGAAATGAGTGAAACGAGAAAATAAAAAATTGCGACCGCCAAACGAATCGAAAAAGCTAGAGAAGATGTCAGTGTCAAATACAATTTGCATAGTTTGTTTATGAAATAATTTTACTGAAAATTTATGTATGGAATTTATACATAATACACAGGATTGACGGAAGGTATTGTGCTGGCCACATCAGATGTTTTAAGTTAATTTTAAGTTATAGGTATACTTCTTTGACGACAATCGATATCCTTTCTAAAATGGAGCTCTGCAGGGGCCATTTTTATATATCCAATTTGAAAATTATATTTTTTAATTCTAATATTCAATTACATCTTTAAGCCCGTGGCGCAATCTTGCAAAGCCTGAACTTCGTAGGAAATCGATGTATGAGCGAACGAACATTCCTACACATTTTTCATATGTTTACGAATGACAAATCCTGCAACGTTGCGACAGATGAAGCAGGGGCAGGATTTATAAGAGAAATAGTAGGATTTATTAGTCTGTAAGTAGTTTCCAGGTACGATTTTTTAACCTGCGTTTTGATTTCTTTTATTTGGAGAGAAACGGAAGACGGGATCTGCCTTCAACTGAAAGAAAAAAGGACAAGGATAAATTGCTCTAGAATGTAAAGAAAAAAATTGTCTTTACTCAGCGAAGAATATATTACAAGACAAATTATCAATAAGCCAGTGTTTGGAACTGGGATACGGACGAAGTACGGTAGAATATTCTGTAATATTGGTTTTAATTAGTTTTGTAAGTTGTTGAAGATAATCTTAAAATGATACACCTTTTTTTTAGTTTTATTTCTGTATATTTATTTAAATACCAACGTTTCGGCAGTGTTAACTACTGCCTTCTTCAGGAATGAAAAACAAATCAACAAATATATAAATAAATAAATAATAACAAAAACATTAGCAACAGATAACCAAGGTGACAATTACAACATATTTAATATAGGAAGCCATGCACGACTAAGATCTAGACCGTCACAATTATTGAGATTATTACTCTTGGTTTTGAAACTCTCAATGGCTTCTCTAATTAACCTGTTGTTTAGGTGTGTTGGTCTCGCCAGTATTTTTGTATCTTCGAATTTTATACGGTGGAATTCTTTCAGGGCATGCTCTGCAACTGAAGATTTTTCTGATCGAACGCTGGTGTTCATTCAATCTTGTAAAAATGGTTCTACCAGTCTGGCCAATGTAAACTTTCCCGCAGACACATGGAATTGGCAAATCTCTAATGACTGAAGAGGGATGACGTCTTTAACTTGTCTCAACATATGTCGAATTTTATGAAAAAGGTTGTATCATTTTAATTGAAATATGAGTTCTGAAAGATTTCTTGTTATTATTTACTTAAATATTTGTTGTTTATTTCCTGAAGCAGGCAGCAGTTCATGCAGCCGAAACGTCGGTTTTTATAACAATAAACAAAATTAAAATAAAAAAATCTGATGTGGCCAGCACAATACCTTCCGTCAATCCTGTGTATTATGTACAAATTCCATACATAAATTTTCTTGCAAAAGATTCTAAATTTTTGATATTATGTGATTCCCTTTCTCGGAAACTGAATTCCATACTCCTGATAACAAACCACATGAAATAAGAAAATTATGAAATTTTGAATGAAAAATTATAACACTTGTCAGTTATGGACATAATTAATTGCTGTTACTTTGACACGGGTCCCCATTACTGTTTGCCAAAGTCAGCAAAGTCACGTCACTGCACGCACCCTATACATATTTTTTTGCAAAAGATCCTGTATTTCCAGGAAAGTTATTTCATAAACAAACTATGCAAATTGCACTTGACACTGACATCTTCTTCTTTAGTTTTTGCGTGTCGTCCTCATTCAGTTCCTTTTCTCTCAAGTCTTCTGCAATACAGTCTTTTCATCTTATATTTGGTCTTCCTATGTTTCTTCCACCTTCTATTAATATATTCATCTCTCCTCATGACATGTTCAAACCAATGTAATCGTCTCTCTTATATCTAGAAACTTCTAACACTAGCGTTACTTCCCTTATTCTTTCATTCAATTACTTGCTTTTTATTGATACTGACATCTGTCAATTTGAATTACCTGAATATATTAGCAGTTTCCATGGTAAGTTAGCATAGCTGGCTGAATTATGAAATTTATATGAATTTTTTTATCTTTATTATTCTTTAACTCTATATCTGTTGAATATGAAATATAAAATACAATCAAATCGTATAGACAATAATATATTCTTTAAGTTATAATAACATTTAACTGAGTTTTTCAAGAAAAACTGTTAAAATCTTCAAATGAGGGTACTTCCGGTTGACCAATTATAACCAAAATCTAATCAAATCTGCATATGGTTGTAAGGAAGGGGAATACGCAAGAACTGTAATTTTTGGAATTGTAGTATTGGAGATATCGTTGACGACCCGGCGGTCACATACACACATATACACACACACGCACACACGAACACACACACAGACGTCATCGTAAAAATAGTAAAATCGTATTGTAAAGACCCTAAAACGTGCTTATTCAATGAAAACTCACCACCGAATTTTTTGACCAAAGACAATACCTTCCTTACCTAAAGGTGACGGAGGGTAAAAAGTTGTATAATTTTAATTAAATAATGAGTTCTGAAAGATGTTTTTATTAATTTAAATATTTATATATTTTATAAGGATTATATTTATTCCAAATATTTGAAACGGTAAGAATAGCTAGGTACCAAAATAAATCATTCTGTAATAACATAAATCAAATTTATTCTTTCCAAAATCTGATCTTTACAACCTCAACAATTTCTGGAAATCCAGATCGCCTTCCACTTTTTCCCTTGGAGATATTCTTCTGATTAAAGAGTGAAAAATGGCGGGAAAAGTGAAACGGAAAATGAAACGCCTTGGGGAAATGTTGTAAGATTTGTTCCTGAGGTAATTCTATGCAGTTTTATAGACCGCCATTACGACTTTCCAGACATTCGCAGACAAATGTAATGAGATGCAGTAGTTTATGCAAACTAGAAAAATATTTCTTCTGGAAAATGAAGTTTGTTATATTGACATTAATTAGAGAGGATGTATGAATGCATTTCGAGCACAACGGAAAATATTATTTGAAATGTATCTCTAGTTATTTCATTGACAGATGACTATATATTCAAATCAGACAAGAAGTCAATGCTTGTAATTAAAGAAAGGAAATCAGATTTGTATGTTTACTTGCGAATCATAATGAAACAATATAAATAAATTTAAAAATAAGAATATCGACTGTCCTCAAAGAAATAAAATTGAAATTCTGTTGTATTTTCTATAATTTTAAATTCATTCTATGAGCAAGTTTTCTCCATTTCTAAATGTTCGAGGTTTTTCCAATTCATTAATGGGATTGGCGATATTTCTGAAGGATTCATGTAATATACCTATATTTTGAAATATATAATTCATAATACAATAGAAATATCTCTGAATTTTCGACACTGACATTCGTGACATTTATCTGTCAATTACAGACATTTTAATTTATCAAGTAGTTACCATGGAGATGTTTGGACTGTGAGCAGGCTGTGACATTTGTTACAACAGATTATTTATAGATTATATTTCTATATCTTTGAATCTTACATTGGCCAGACTGGTAGAACCATTTCTATAAGATTGAATGAACACCAGCGTTCGATCAGACTTAACCAACCAGAAAAATCTTCAGTTACAGAGCATGCCTTGGAAGAATTCCACCGTATAAAATTCGAAGATACAAAAATACTGGCGAGACCAACACACCGAAACAACAGGTTAATTAGAGAAGCCATTGAGATTTTCAAAATCTCAATCATTGTGACGGTCTAGATCTTAGTCGTGCATGGCTTCCTATATTAAATATGTTGTAATTGTCACCTTGGTTGCCTGTTGCTAATGTTTTTGTTATTATTTAATTATTTATATATTTGTTGATTTGTTTTTCATTCCTGAAGAAGGCAGTAGTTAATACTGCCGAAACGTCTATTTAAATAAATAAACAGAAATAAAACTAAAAAATCTGATGTGGCCAGCACATAACCTCTCGCCGTATATTTTACCTGGCTGTATGCATAAAGCAAAGATTATTTTTATAAATACAAATAATATATTCATATAAATCTATGACGTATAAACTTCTTTATTATTCAATAATAGCATGTCTCAACATGAAGATATTTTACCATAAATTATGTTACAATAAATTACAAAGTAGAGTTTACCATATATAAATATTAGGCTGGTAACTGCAATTTTCAATTCGAACAACTTTGTTTACTTTCTCTTCATATTCTTCTAGTAAAAACATTATTTTGGGCGGTCTAAAATGTATATATCTGGATTGTGCATCTATTCTTATATATCTTCTTTTACATTTTATTTTTTCATACTTGTTACATCTAAATAACCTTAATTCCCTTTAATAAAGTGACGGATAGATTGCACTCCGATTTTGTCAATATTTACAACTTACTTGAGAAGAATTTGATAGCTTTTTCGCAATTCAAAGTTACTCTAGTCTACAGTACTGGTGTACATTGTCCCATAATGTTTGAAACAAATTTAAGTCCTTCAACCTAGACTTGTCATCTCCATAATAGTCACAGATCAAGAACTAAGGGATTCTCCAAGTACATTTTTAATTCATTACTCATTATTTCTGACACTGACATTTATCTGTCAGTTACAAATAATTTAAATTAGCAACTATTTTTCATGGCATTCTTTCGGCTGTCAAATTTATTACAACAGATTATTTTATATATTATACTTCTTTTATCTCTAAATCTATGGAATATATAATAAAATATTTAAATGTATCAGATAGAGAATTTAATTTTCTTTAATATTACCACGAAAAATTTAGAAGATTTTTTTTCAAGAATCTTCTACTTCCGGTTGTCCAATTATTACCAAAACCTTTTCAGATCTTCCCATGAATGTCCGATTGGGAAATACGTTGTTAAACAAATTTTAAGTCTTATAGTTTTTGAGTAACCGTCCTTCCAACATCCCACACACACACATCCACACACACACACACACACACACACACACACACACACACACACACACACACACACACACACACACACACACACACACACACACACACACACACACACACACACACACACACACACACACACACACACACACACACACACACACACACACACAGACATCATCGTAAAAATGTTAAAATCGGATTGTAGGGACCTTAAAACGTGCTTATTCAATAAAATCTGGATATGCGATTTTTAGCATGAATGCAATACCTCTCTTAGCGAGAGGTAAAAAGGTTGTATCAGTTTAATAACAAGAATATTTGCAACAGGTAACCATGGTAACAAATTACAACATTTTTAATATAGGAAGCCATGCACGACTAAGATCGAAACAGTCACAATGATTGAGATTATTATTATGGGTTTTGAAAATTACAATGACTTCTCTAATGAACCAGTTGTTGAGGAGTGTAGGTCTCGCTAGTATTTTTGTTTCTTCGAATTTTACACGGTGGAATTCGTCCAGGGCATGCTCTGCAAATGAAGATTTTGCTGGCTGGTTCAATCTGATCGAACGCTGGTGTTAATTCAATCTTGTTGGAATAATTCTACCAGTCTGGCTAATGACCATGCAACTTATGGTACATTTTCTCTTTTAAAAAATGTACTGCTATAAATTTATTTCCTTTTGAAATATGTAATTCACATAATTCGTACATACGATCATTTAATAGTTCGCGATTCAAGATGATACAATTTTTATACAAAAAACACCCAACAATGGCTAATATGCCGTGATGATATTACTATTTATTTTATTTTCTTGTACACCATAGGACACCTTGATCAAAATATATAGACTTTTATTGGGACATAAATACGAGCCCAACCCCAAATGTATTCGTACCCTCTGAAATAAATATATTAACAGCAATAAAAAATAAATTTTTATGTTACAATAGTTAAGACTATATTTGGGCTTTTTGTTTTATGTATTAATAAAGTGTACTGGATTTAAATACAATGTTATTAACTAAATTTCTCATTTAAACAATAATCTACGGGCAAATATATGACAATAGGCAAGTCCTAATTTTTTTCATTCCAACAGTAAATAATACAATATTTATGTTAGTATTATCTATAAAACTGAGGGTAAAGGTATCTGACAATATACTCAATTAATTGCCATCTTAAATTTTATCACTTTAATAAAAATTATGTACGAATTATTAAAGACGAAAACATTTGTCACATGCAGACAATGGTTTATTTGCAAATAAATTATTATTAAACCTAAAAAGATTATTATAAGCAATACACTCTATTAATACACCATATCAAAATGTGTTGAATTGGAATAATAATCATAGCATCCAGAAGTTTATTTTTTTTTGTTTTTAATATAATTGTAGGTGGTACTTTAATAAATATCACTTTGCAAATATTTTTACTAAAAAAAAAATTAATATAGCAATAAATTGAGTATATTGTTAGTTTCCTTTACCTTCAGTTTTATAAATAATACTAACATAAATATTGTATTATTTACTGTTGGAATTAAAAAAAAATAGCACGTGTCTGTTGATATATTTGCACGTAGATTATTGTTAAAATGATAAATTTAGGTAATAACATTATATTTAAATCCAGTACACTTTATTAATACATAAAATAAAAAAAAAATGCCTAAATACAGTCTTAACTATTGTAATCTAAAAAAAATTCTTCTTGCTGTTAATATATTTTTTTCAGATAGTACGAATACATTTGGGGTTGGGCTCGTAGTCAGTTTTTATTTAAAATAAAATCTGTTCGGTACAAATCCATAATTGGTCGAAAAGAAACATCCGTTTTATACTTGTGACAGGTCCCTCCAGTAGTTATTTATAAAATTAAATATTGTATGTCAGTGTGTCGGCAAGGTAGTGGGCTGCAGAGAGATGGCGCAAACGACGGGCCGCGATGGTTCATGGGAAGGGCGTGATCCGGTGATCAGAGAGAGACTAACGGTTGGTGAGAAAACATGTAAGATCGAAGGCTCAAGAACGTCCCAGACGTTTCGAAAGAAGCCGACCCAACAGTCAACTCCAAAAAGTCCACAATATTGGCGTTGGAAGACGCCAAATTCCGGCGAAGGAATCCAGTCTTCAAAACGAACGAGGAAGAAAACATATGAAGGAGGTGATTAACCGGTGCCCATTTTTAGTTTTGTACCTTGCTACACACACTGAATTATATTTGTAACTTTAAATGTAACAATATTTTGTTGACGTGTTGTTATTAGTTATTAAATGATATCATATTTGAAGTAATTGTGGTGCTTTCTTTTACCAACTGCCACGAAACCCAGACCATTGCTCAGTGAGCGGCAGGTTACATACTTGGCGCAGTCAGCAGGATGGCGTCAGCAAATTGAGTTATTCACACATATTTATTAGATTGCAAAAAGTGTTTTCATTAAATTTTCATAATTAGTTTTCCAGGAACAATCAGATTTCTAATTAATAAAATCAATTTTTCCGATTTAATTACAAAAGTAACTGTTTGATTTTGATTACGTTTTTTGCTAATCAAAAAGGATTAAATTTTAACAGTGGCATACGTGCATAAATTTGCATAGAGACAATCAATGTTAAAATATGTAAAACAACAAAACAGTTTTATTAGCTTCGCTTTATGGGAATAATGCAGTTTGCCTCATTTATTTATCGCATATTTAATTTAATTACAAAAGCTTTTGGAATTTTAATCATAGTACTTTATGAGCGGGCTTATTTTAAAACGTAAACCATTCATGTGAAAAGTAAATTTTCAAAAGCTTGCATAATGTGTCCTAATAGTTTACAAATTATTTTGGTATTACATCCGCTTTACAATAATTAGGTGAATTGCACATACAGCGTGTTAAATCGATAGTTTAGTTTCATAGTTCAAATTTACTAGTTACAGTCTAAGACCGACTAATATATTTTTCAGGATTTCATTTGGTTTGTTTTGATTTCGGCAATCTCCATAGTTACATAGTTACAATGTATGTAACTGACAGATAAATGTCACTGTCAAAAAAATAATCATTTCAAATTAATAATAGTGTAACGTTTTAAAAGGAAAATTGTAAATAGAACAATAGTTTTATGGATAGGAACTTAATATACATAATTTCTACCATTAATAAATATGCAGGTATGTATTTAAATAAAGAAATAAATAAATATATTATCCATTGCTGGGTGTACTAATCTGATTTATATATGATGATGACATATTTGTATTGTGCGGGCGTTTATCACAAGGGTTAATTTTATGCCATTTAAAATTCGAATTATTTGGCGTTGATCGGGATCGAATCGGATACCCCAGATTCGCGACCAGACATCAGGCACGCGGTATCGAGACCCCATAGGTAAATGGCGGAAGGTATTGTGTTGGTCACATCAGATTTTTTTTATAATTTTACCATAAATTGAGCCAAATTCCAGAAATGAATTTAAGATAAACTCAATGTTGCCAATTAATTCCCCAACGGGAAAACAAAAAGATCCAACTAGTTTTTCACTTTCTTCTGTGCATTTTAACATAGTTCAATAAATTTTACATTTTTAATTATACATTACGAAGTATCAAAACCATTGCTAAACACAATTTTCTATCTTCAAGAACGCTGTTTAAATCTTATTTGAAGCTATTAAAATAACAAATTATAGTAAACAAAATTAATAGATCATAATTTAAGCAAAGAATTCTTAATGAAGTTAATATCTCTAGTGTTTAGGCAGATACAAATTTTCCTAATTTTGTGCCCTTCTGAAATCCTGTAATTATGATGACAAGCCCTATATATTTCAGCAACTGAAGCTGAAATGTGATGAGCAGGAATTTCAGTAACTTAAACGAGTCATTATTATCTAAGAATAAGCGATCTTGTAATTTTCTTAAAGACGGTAATTCCTTTGCGGAACGAAATATAGTATTTTGTCAGTTTTATTGAAAACGCTTGTACTTAGTATATCTTCTGTATTTTAGTGCATACTACGCGCAAATTATATAGTTCTTAATTTTTATGTCTCGCTAAAAGATGTATTGGATTCATACTACAAATCACATATCCAGATTGTAATCAATAAGCATGTTTTAACCAATTATCCAATTTTAACATTTTTACGCTGGTGTCTGTGTGTGTGCACGCGCGCGCTTTTGTGTGTGTGTGTGTGTTAAGCCAATTCTTCTAAATATTATTTTTTGAAAATTTTTGTTGTTGGAAATATTAAAGTATATTAAATTCTTTATCTGATACATTAAAGTATTTTTAAGTTTTTAAGTATCTTTTATTGATTTAGAGATAAAAGAATATAGTATATAAAAAAATCTGTTGTAATAAATCTCACAGCCCAAAAGCACGTTTTAAGGTCCCTACAACACGATTTTAAAAAATTTACGATGGTGTCTGTGTGTGAGTGTGTGGATATATGTGTGTGTATGGGTGTATGTGTGAGTCTGTGTGGAAATGTTGGAAGAACGATTTATCAAAAACTATAATACTTAATATCTGTTTAACTACATCAGCCAGTAGTAGCAGATTCTTAAAAAAAATCTTCTAAATATTATTTTTTGAAATATTTTGTTCTTGCTAGTATTAAAAAAGAGTAAATTCTCTATCTGATACATATAAATATTTTATTGTAGATTTAGAGATAAAGTAATATAAGGTATATAATAATCTGTTGTAATAAATCTCAGAGCCCAAATAATGTTATGGAAACCAATTGAAAAATCTAGAGACATTACTGAAGATTTTTTCAGGGAAGTACATACATTATATTATTTCTTATTATATTAATAGTTGAATATTTAAAATTATAGGTATATTACATATACCCTTCAAAAATACTGTCAATCCCGACAATGAATTAGAAACATTTCGAAAAATTGGAAGAGTAGAACAAAATTTCTTCATAAAATTAAAAAATCTAAATATAAAGAATAGACATAAGTAGAATTTTTGGTGTAGTTTGTAGGTATACAAGAAATGTTAAATACAATAGGGCGCGAGCAGTTATGTGACTTCGTTGGTCTTGAAAAGCAGATATGAGTGCCCGTGTCAGAATGATAGCTAGTAATTATGTACATAGATATCAATTATCATAATTTTTCATTCTAAATTTAGTGATTTTCCAATTCCATGTAGTTTATTTTCCTCGACAAGTAAATTCCACACTTCTGGTGACAAATTAACTACCTGAATTGAATTTTTTATTGAAAAATTCTGACAGTTGACATATATGTACATAATTACTAAACAATGTCAAATGACTGCTCGCGCCCTACACTTATGTAACCAAAAACGGAAGTGGCGAGGGGTATTGTGCTGGCCACAACATATTTTTATTTTATTTTACATACTTGTGTAAAAACTCATGAAACATATTTATATTTTATGTCCATCTGTCGTATAAGTTTCCATGATAGAACTACTTTAAGAGAGTTCCCCAACTATTCAAAGGAACAAACTTTCGGACCAGCTGTACATTTTGCATTTCAGGTGATTAGCAAGTGCTGCTTGTTTATTAATAATAAAGCCGCCCTTCGGAACGTACAGAGAGAGAATTAATTATTTTGGTTGTAGCAACTGACATAAACCTTAATAATTCCAACCACTCAGTACGCCGCGCTGTTAGAAGTCCATCGCTCATACGCGATAGATGTGTTATTTGTCAGAGAACTGGGCACTGGAAAAATGGAAAAATACTCCAGTTTTCCGGATTGTGGCCGCCGAAAAGCAATGATATTCTACTCTATCGGTTGTTAACACTGATTTGCCAACATTTTTTTCCCTCCCGCCACCTTTGGTAAGGGAGGTATAGGGATCGTGCTAAAAAACGCATATCGAGATTTTGGTAAATGACCACGTTTTAAGGTCCCTACAATCCAATTTTAACATATTCACGATGATGTCTGTCTGTGTGTGTGTGTGTGTGTGGATATGTGTGTGGGACGTTGGAAGGACGATTACTCAAAAACTATAAGACTATATTTATTTAACTACGTTTTTCATAATCGGATATTCATGGGAAGAGCTGAAAAGGTTTTGGTAACAATTAGACAACCGGAAGTAGCATATTCTTGAAAAAAAAATCTAAATATTATTTCTTGATCATTTTTCTTGGTAATATTAATGAAAATTTAATTCTCTATCCGACACATTTAATTTTTTTTATTACATTTCGTATAGGTTTGAAGATATAGTATATAATAATATAGAATAATCTGTTGTAATAAATCTCGTTGCCCGAAAAACAGTTGAGATATTTACATGTTTATAATTGACAGATAAATGCAAACTGTCAGTCAAACATCAGTTTTTTTTTCTGGGAGGTACGAGTACATTTAATATATATACAATGAATTTGAAGAATTTTGAACATATTAGAAGAGTAGGACAAAATTACTCATGAAAGAAGAAACAGGGCGCGAGCAGACATGTGACTTTGTTGGCTTTGGCAAGCAGACTCCGTGTCAGAATGACAGCTAGTAGTTATTTAGATAGATGTCACAAATTCAATAATTATTCATTAAAAATGTCAAAATATTCTGATATCATGTTGTTTATGTCATCAATAGTGTGGAATAATATAATTGGCGAGGAAAATAATCCACATGGATTTGGTCATAATGTTTAGAATGAAAGATTATGATACTTGACACCTATGTACATTATTACTAGCTGTTATTTTGCCACGGGTTCCCATATCTGCTTGCCAAGGCCAACAAGACACATAACTGCTCGCGCCCTATGCAACACAGAATGAAAATAGCGAGAGGTATTGTGCTGGCCACAACAGATTTTTTTTTAAATCTTATCCTTGCAGGAAAATACTGCATACGTTTGCCACGCCGGGCCTCTCAGGGCCATGTGGTATTTTAAGTGTTATTTATATAATAAACACAAACCCGAAACAATAACAATAACATCAACATCATAAAACAAATCCTACCTCTTAACACAATAAAGTGACCGATCGGTCGATAACGTTATAATGAGTAATATATTATAAGGAAAATAATTAGTTCATTGTTTTATTTCAAACCACAGTCATGGCTCACTAATCTCTTTTCGACTAGGTGTATAAAAAAGTGCCCGCCATTTTACTTTTTAATAATGTAACATATGGATTATTTTACATGATTGTAAAGAAAATTTGATGTACTTTTCAAATTTGTAAAAAAATATAGTATGTTCCATTTGAAATTTCAAACTTGATATTAATTACTAATAAACCGGAAGTGGTATCATGAATGTACATCCGTCATCAAGTAGCTTACATGTTGCTGTATAAATTGTTATATGAAAGAAATTACTAACTTAATAAATAAGCGAGATATTTGCTGGGTCCACTAAAATATAACACCTTGTTGTACAGGATTCGATCCATCTTAACAATGTACCATGTATTCCAATAATTGTCATTAATAAGCTAGGACCACCGATTCGTATACCATCCAACCATAAATAGATTTTCAACAACAGTACAGTATCCATAAACCAGTTTTCAGTTCCTGAATCTAGTACGAAGAATACTAATTATCCCTCAATGTCTGAAATTATATATCGACCGCTGAAACGCCTGCAATCCACGAAATTTCTCCATAAACCTCGCCTCGACGTCTTGGTAGCTTATTACAAAAAGACAGCTTGACTGCAGTTTTCCTATTTTGCATTTCAGCCGGCAATTACAATAATGAAACCTGAAATGCCCTGAAATAGCCGGAAAATCCATCCATAATGAATTACTTCATACAATATTAATGCGGCAAGAGTCGGAGTAATTTATTCCTTATTATTCACATACACTGTAAAGAGTAGAAGTTCTATTAAATATTTCGCTGCGTAAATTCTAACATTCATCACATACCAGTAGGCCTTGTATTTAGTCATTTAGGTTTTAGAATATTGCGTTGATGCATGCTATCGTGTGACCCTAAAAGAAAGTGTGTCATTCATGCCATACAGAGTGTTCCAGATAAAGGGTACATATATTAAGATATAGGAAAATAAAACTTTACTAATACCTCCCGTTTAATTTAATTTTTTTCATGTAAATACAGGATGCGGCAGAACCAATTGAGCAGTTTTGAAGAGTTATAAAAAATAAACCAGGGTATATATGAAAAAAATGTTTTTATTTTTGAAATCAGTAGGACTTACCATTTTATACTCATTAATTTTTAAAAATAATGTCTTTAAGATGGCGGCCGTTACTTGCAATACATTACTGGAGCCGATTTCTGAAGTTTTGAACAGCCCGTTGACACATTTCGCGGGGTGTCCTGCTCCCTTAGCTCTAGCAGACTTTGGGGGCGACGTTTAAACACTTTTTCCTTAAGATATCCCCAAAGAAAGAAGTCGCATATCGCGCAGGCCACATCACCTCTCAAAGACACTATACGTCCAGGAAACATTTCTCTTAAAGCGTTTAGAGAATTTCGGGCTATGTGGGCTGTAGCCCCATCCTGTTGGAACCAAAAGTCCCCTAATCCCTCTTCTTCAACAACCACTTTCAATCGGGCCTGCAGAAAATTTTGCAACATTGAAACGCCCGAAATTCACGGTCACAGTCACGCCTCCCTCTTCAAAAAGTACGGGCCTATAACGCCAAATTGTGATACGGCACACCACACCGTTAGTTTAGGAGAATGTAGTGGTCTTTCGTGAACAATTTGGGGTTTTTTTCAGCCCAGTAGCGAAAATTTTATTTATTCACAATCCCGCTTAGGTGAAAATGTGCCTCGTCGCTGCTGAAGAATGCTGCCTCAGGAGGGATTGCTGCAAGAATTTCCTCACACAGATTTTGGCGGTTGGTGTAGTCTGCTGGGTTCAATTCTTGAACCATCATTATTTTGAAGGGATGAAAATAAAAATCTAAATGCAGAATCCTCCTTAAACTGCGGTCTGAAACCCCCCCATTCAATAGCGTGCCTTCGAGCAGAACATCTTGGCGATTGTTCGACTGCTGCTCTCACTAGCTCCACATTTTCTGGTGTTCTGATGGATCTTCGTCGGCCATGTGTACCTTTTCTTAGTGTGCTACCAGTTTCCTCCAAGTGCCGAATTCAGGACCGAATTGTGTTCGCAGTAGGAACAGCATTATTGCGCGGAATGTTGAACCGTCGCCGAAAAGCTGTTTGCGTCGTAATCACAGATCGGTTGTTTTCATAAAACTCACGCACGGCAAAGCCACTAGACAGAACAAAAGGAACACCTGCCCCCCCCCCAAAACTGCTCTATTGGTTCTGCCGCACCCTGTACTTAAAATTAAGGTGTCAATTTTGTGCCATTTAAAATTCTAAAATATTTGGCGTCGGTCGGAAACGGACCCGTTCCCAAGATTCGCGTGAAGTGACGCCATTTCTGGTTATCTGATTTACTCCAAAATCTAATGGCATCTTTCTATATAAGAGTAAGGTAGAAATACAAGGTTTGAAAATTTTCTGAACGATAGTATTTGAGTTAGAGCGTAAAGAGGATCCACACACACATACACACAGACATCATCGAGAAAATGTTAAAATTGGATTGTAGGGACCTTAAAACGTGGTCATTTACCAAAATCTCGATATGCGATTTTTAGAACGATCCCTATACCTCTCTTACCAATGGTAGCAGGAGGTAAAAATGATCTGGCATATTTTGAAATTTATAATTCACAGAACTCGTACGTACGTTCAATTAATATTTCGCCAGTTATAATGATATAATTCTGATACAAACTTAGAAAACTGAAATCATGAATGATGAAAATTATGATAACTGTGTTTCTACATGTCAAATAAAAACAAATGTTTCTAACGCTTAATAGATTTGGTCCAGTTTCTACATGTAATAGTCTGATCTTATTGCTGTATTTGTTAGAAATAATTTCAATTTGCGTTGTCTAGGTTCCGTTGTAACGTAATAAACAAACCTCTAATCTTACGTTGTCAAGAGCAACCATCATCTAATAATATAACAATACCTGTCACTCTGTTTGCTGAGCGTTTTATTGTTAATATTAATTATCTTCTAGTCGAGTTACGGTCTAGCACGCTGAATGCCCTTCCCTGACAAGCTGCAACGCTGCATTTCACGATAAGGCAACCGGCAACACCGCATTTCGAATCCAGACATGTTTCTACTTGTGTTTATGTTCCGGGATTTTGGATGTGTGGTGTTGGAAAACCTGATTAGACGTGTTATTTGCTAAGTTGGTCGCACTGCTCTCAGACTGAGACATAATTAAGTTACGAACGATAGTTTGAATTGAAGACATAACATGGAATAGTATTCTTGGAATTTGGTTGTTTATAAAATAGAATATCTTCCTAGTAGGTGTCAATATGTCAAACAACGCCCCTACAAGACTCGACCGCATCCATCTCTCCTGCTACATGGAAAATACATGAATTTATTTAAATTATAAAGCGTATTAGTACAGTATTTTTACCTTCCGTCACCTTTAGGTAAGAAAGGTATCTTTGGTCAAAAAATTCAATGATGAGTTTTTAGTGAATAAGCATATTTTAAGGTCCCTATAATACGATTACACAATTTTTACGATGATGTCTGTATGTACGTGTGTGTGTGTGTGTGCAAGTCTACATCCAGAAGAACAAATGATTAGATCTTGGTTATAATTGGTGAACCGGAATTAGTCTCATTTGTAGATTTAACAGTTAAATTTGATTTATTTTAAAGAAATTAAAGTTTATGAATCAGCCAGCTATGCTAAACATGGAAACTACTAATATATTCATATAATTCAAATTGACAGTGTCAGTATCAATGAAAAGTAAATTAATGTGGCAGAGATGAGGATGTTGAAGTAGATGTTGGGGAAGACACTCTAGTGTTACAAGTTTCTAGAAATATACGAGAGATGATTACATTGGTTTAAAAATGCCATGAGGAGAAAGGAGGAATATATTGGACGAAAAGCTATTGTCGTTAGCCATTTTTAAATTTGCTCTGAAATGAATCCGTGTGATCACACAAAAAGCATGATTCAGAAGGGAAAGGGGAAGGTTATTACGGATCACAAAATGAGAAAGTGCGGATAACGAATAGGAAAAAACGTATTTTATCTTTTCATGATCACTTTGATGATTTAGATTGTGAATTACAACCCGAAAGAACACGACTATTATGTATTGGAATAGAAATCAATGTACCAACTTCACTTCAGTGCATTTAGGCATATTGATTTTTTCGTTCGTTTTTTCACCCTAATAAATTCATAATTTATCTTATATTCATGTTTAAAACAAAAAATCTGATGTGGCCAGCACAATACCTTCCGTCAATCCTGTGTATTATGTACAAATTCCATACATAAATTTTCTTGGAAAAGATTCTAAATTTTTGGTATTGTGATTCTCTTTCTTGGCAACTGAATTCCATACTCCTGATAACAAACAAACCACATGAAAATTATGAAATTTTGAATGAAAAATTATAACACTTGTCAGTTATGGACATAATTAATTGCTGTCACTTTGACACGCGCCCTATACATAATTTTTTTTGCAAAAGATCCTATATTTCCAGTAAAGTTATTTCATAAACAAACTATGCAAATTGCACTTGACACTGACATCTTCTTCTTCTTCAGTTTTTCCCATTCGCTAGGGGGTCGCTATTTTTTATTTTCTTCTTCTTTTGTTTTGCGTGTCGTCCTCATTCAGTTCGTTTTCTCTCAAGTCTTCTGCAATACAGTCTTTTCATCTTATATTTGGTCTTCCTATGTTTCTTCCACCTTCTATTAATATATTCATCTCTCCTCATGACATGTTCAAACCAATGTAATCGTCTCTCTTATATCTAGAAACTTCTAACACTAACGTTACTTCCCTTATTCTTTCATTCAATTACTTGCTTTTTATTGATACTGGCATCTGTCAATTTGAATTACATGAATATATTAGCAGTTTCCATGGTTAAGTTAGCATAGATGGCTGAATTATGATATTTATATGAAATTATTTTTCTTTATTATTCTTTAACTCTATATCTGTTGAATATGAAATATAAAATGCAATCAAATCGTATAGAGAATAATATATTCTTTAAGTTATAATAACATTTAACTGAGTTTTTCAAGAAAAACTGTTAAAATCTTCAAATGAGGGTACTTCCGGTTGACCAATTATAACCAAAATCTAATCAAATCTGCATATGGTTGTAAGGAAGGGGAATACGCAAGAATTGTAATTTTTGGAATTCTAGTATTGGAGATATCGTTGACGACCCGGCGGTCACATACACACATACACACACACGCACACACTACCACACACACACATACAGACATCATCGTAAAAATAGTAAAATCGTATTGTAAAGACCCTAAAACGTGCTTATTCAATGAAAACTCACCACCGAATTTTTTGACCAAAGACAAGGTGACGGAAGGTAAAAAATACAGACTTATTGTACATCCTTAAAAAGCTTATAAAATAATTCAATATTTGTATCCGTTTAAAAAATATGTTTTGTCTTCTTCACCTATTTCATAATACCTCTTTATAGAGTAGTTCCAAGCGTCAATTAATTCGCTCTGTAAAATTCCTCTTAACCATCATTTTATATTTTACAAAGCGTCTCTCCTTTTACCGTTTCCTTTACGTCGTAATTTATAATGTTCAACCCGTCTTACAGTACCCCAGTCTTTCATATGCGTTCCTAATAGACAAAGAGGAAGAGATACACAACTTAGAAAACGGAAAGAGAAAGACTGTGGTAAACAACTAATTCAGAAATTGAGTTACTGGCCAAAAACGTGGCCATTTGATAGGGAGTTATATTGGAAAGTTCGTGGGTGTTAAAAGCCTTTTTTGTATTGAATCAATACATTTAGATACTTTGAAAGGAAACCAATTTCGGAATAATACTAAATAAATAAATATATCATCACGGCATATTATTCAGTGTTAAGTGTACGAATTTGTATGCGGGTTGTACAAAAAGACTGATTTAACAATGTTTTTCAGATACAAATTTTATTCATAACGTGTCCTAAAAGTATTGGCAGAAATTTCAACATTTTTACTTGTCGCTAAGAAAGGTATTGGATTCATGCTAAAAATCGCATATACAGATTTTAATGATTAAGCATGTTTTAAGGTCCCTACAATCTGATTTTAATATTTTTACGATGATGTCCGTGTGAGTGTGTGTTAGGATGTTGTAAATACGATTTCTCATTCTATACGACTAAAGACCTGTGTAACAATGAAGTCCTCAATCTAACAGTAATGGGAAAAGTGAATAGGTTCTGGTAACAATTGGACAACCGAAAATGGTAGTTTCTAAAAATTATTTTTGAAAATTTGTTACTACAAATATATACATATATACGTAAAATCACGCGTGTCCCACTTAGTGGGTTCACACAAACCCGATAACAACAAGAACAACATCAACATCATACAACAAATCCTTACTCTTAAACATATTAAAGTGACCGATTTTCGGTAGCGAAATACCGCATCCGGATCGCAATAATATTTAGGAAACAATCATCCTTCGCCACACTCATAATCGCATTCATACATGCTCTTCTTCTCTTCTTACTTGGAAACTCTTTAAGCACCCTACCAACCACATCCATCCACTTACGCACTGGTCGGCCACGCAATCGAAAATCTTCAACTTCACCAAGATATATACGCTAAACAAGCCGTTCACTCGCCATTCTCTCCACATGTCCAAAATAATAAATATAATTAAATTCTCAATCTGATACATTTAATTTTTTTATTATATCTCCTATAGGTTTAGAGATATAATATAATATAGATAAGCTGTTGTAATAAATCTCGTTGCCCAAAAAGAGTTGAGATATTTAAATGTTTGTTATTGACAGATAAATGCATTATGTCAGTGTCAAAAATCAGCAGTTTTCCTGGAAGATTTTTCTGGGAGGTACGGATACATTTAATATATCTTATTGTATTATTAATTACATATGTATTTAAAATTATAGGTATATTAATATTACATAATATATCCTTAAGAAATACTGCTAATACCGTAAATGAATTTGAAGAATTTTGAACATATTAGAGGAGTAGGACAAGATTCCTCATAAAAGGAAAGAAGACATACAATTTCAATTATTTGTGTGTACAAGAAATGTTAAATTCGTTACTTACAGGGCGCGAGCAGGCATGTGCCTTTGTTGGCCTTGACAAGCAGATATTGGGATAGTTATTTACATAGATGCCATATGTCATAATTTTTCATTCAAAATTTCAAAATATTCTGATGGATAGAAAATCATGTTTTGAATGAAAAATTATGATACTTGACACGTGTGTATATTACTAGATGTCATTCTGACACGGGCTCCTATATCTGCTTGCCAAGGCACATGACATGCAACATAAAATGAAAATGGCGAGAAGTATTGTGTTGGGCACTACAGATTTTTTTTGTAATACCAATGCTAGGTGTTCTTTAATTAAATTCATTTTGTATTATAAAAAAAAATGTTGAAATATGCGCCAAAATTTTAGGGCATACGTTACTATCAAAATCACGCGAAAACAAGTTAACAATTAAAACAATTACTGAAATTAGCAGCAGCTCTACCAACATGAAAACATAATAAAATTAAACGCCCTGTAATCACTGCTACCAACAACAGAGAGAAAAAACCAACAAAAGAATAAACGATAGGATCTACAACAATTCAAAGCTTAAAATTAACTATGAAGGCAACATAATTATCTGCGATAACAAAAATACATTTTCCACGAAAAATACATAGCATAACACACACGGAAATTCCAAGAGTGAATGCGGGTAAATATCGTGCGCGCTGTCGGTAACACAGATTTCTCTGTTATCGGCTGAAACTCAACTGAAAAAGTTTTAATTTTCCTATCGAGAGCTGACGTACTGAGCGATAAGATTCTGATAAGAAAGAAGCTTTTTATGGAAATATTGTGTCAGCATCGTTTTTATTATTAAAGATATATTTATCATTAATTTGTAACCTGCTAAACTTGATGTATGTAACTAAATAATAAACAAATATTCCTAAATGCACTAATGTAAAGTTCGTACAGAACCTAATTTCAATATTGCCAATATAATACTTGTACAGTAAATTTTAAATGAAACTGAACGATAAAGTAAAATTTCATATTGCCAATATAATATAGTAAATTTTAAATATAACTAGATGAAAAATAATTGTCAAACTTGCCGTATGAAACTAAATAAAAAATATAATACCTTCTGCCAATTCTATATATTTTATATAAATCCCACACAGAAAATTTTATCTCTAAATGCACTGTATATGAAGAAAATAATGCAATCAAATCGTATAGAGAATAAAATATTCTTTAATATTTATAAATGATATTTATTGGATTCATGCACATTTAAATTTTAATGATTAAGCACGTTTTAAGGTCCCTACAATCCGATTTTAATATTTTTACGATAATGTTTGTGTGTGTGTGTGTATGTGAGTGCGTATATGTGTGTGGATGTTGGAAGGACGATTTCTCAAAAACTATAAGACTTAATATCTGTTTAACTACGTATTTCTCAATCGGACATTCCTGGGAAGAGCTGAAAAGGTTTTGGTAATACTTGGACAACCGGAAGTAGCAGATTCTTAAAAAAAATACTGTCAATCCCGACAATAAATTGGAAACATTTCTAAAAATTAGAAGAGTAGGAAATTTCTTCATAGAATAAATTTAAAATCTAAATATAAAGAATAGATATAAATAGAATTTTTGGTGTAGAGTGTAGGTATGTATACAAGAAATGTTAAATACAATAGGGCGCGAGCAGTCATGTGACTTTGTAGGCCTTTACAAGCAGCTATGGGGGCCCGTGTCTGAATGATACCTAGTAATTATGTACATAGATGTCAAATATCATAATTTTTCATTCAAAATTTAGTGATTTTCCAATTCCATTTGGTTTATTTTCCTCGAAAAGTAAATTCCATACTCCTGGTTACAAATTAACTACGTGAATTTAGAAAAAAAATGACATTTGATATCTATGTATATTATTACTAAACAATGTCACATGAATGTTTGCGCCCTATACTTATGTAACCAAAAACGGAAGTGGCGGGAGATATTTTGCTGGCCACAACAGATTTTTTGGAATTTGTAGCATTGCATTTATCGCGACCGAAACCTTCGTCATACACATACACTCACACACACAAAGTACTTATTCATAAAAATCTAACCCCTTACCTAAAGGTGACGGAAGATAAAAATATATTTTGTATAAAATTAGTTTTTTATTGCTTCAGACGACATTAAATTTATAATATCAGAAAAAAAAATTATTGCACCAATAAATACAAGAATTGTTCTCTTGTGACATATATGTCACACATTGAACGTCAGGCGGAGCGACACACCACTTCAAATATTTTCCAGTCGCATCTTACATCTGCATGATGTGTCGACCCTACCAAAAATTCAAGCCTAGTAATGTCTCGAGCGAAGCTATTCGAAAGAATCAATGTGATAGTATTTATCGTAAATTCCTTGAATTTCTTGACCCCATACACACGCACCAAATCTTCGGATGATGGCAAATTTGTGAGATTGACGGGAAATGAAAAAGCATTTTTTTTCGATACTTGGAAATGGATTTCCAGGATTCCGGGTTCAGATTTTATGGAAAATTGGGAAATACGATCTGGATTAAAGGAAATTACACATAGATTAAAGCGCTTTATTTTCTTTCATTTTTTTATCCTGGAAATTTGAAATAAATTGACGTTGGTTGAAAGAGAAAATGGAAAGATAACAATATGGGCTCAATGAAGTTTGTGTTCCTCAAATATAAATATAAAGTGATACCTCAAATCCGAGTATAAAATGAAATGTACAGGTGAGTCAAAAGTTCAAAAAGCTTTAAAAACAAAAGATCATCTAAATGCCATTGTGTTAATAAAGTCTTCATAACGATGATAGGGAGATAGAAAATCCAAATGGAACAAACACTTTCATTTCGAATACTTTTTCTCCACCAAACCATTTTTACTTCCTTATACGTAAGTAAAGGAAGTATTGTAATCGCGAAAAAATTTCGGTTTTCAGATTTCAGCGGAAATATCCATTTTGATCATGCCTGAATCCATTTTGACTAATTTCGTCGTGACGTCTGTACGTACGTACGTATCTCGCATAACTCAAAAACTGTAAGCCGTAGAAAGTTGAATTTTTGTATTTAGGACACCTATAACATCTAGTTGTGCACCTCCCATTCTGGTTATTACACAATTTCCAGAAGTGGTACTTTACATGAAGCTTATAATAGATTTTAATGAAAAACTGTTTTAAAATATAATCCAAAACTTTTCAAATTTGGTATACAAGACTTTTATGTCAATCGAAATAACATAATAAATTTTGGTTAAAATAGGCTAACCGGTACATTACTTGAAGTTGTTAACAGTTTTTCTTGAATAATATTTTATTTTGTTTTTAGAAATAAATGCTTCAAATAAAAGTTTAAGAGACTTAATTTCTGCGTCTAGCACATCAAGTATTATTAAATTAGCCTTATGTATAAGCTAGATATGTAAATTTAAAAATTATGTACTTTTTTGTTTTTGTAATAAAGCTTGCTATGGATTAGGACCAAAAAAAGTTCATGTCAAATTACGTTAAATACGTGCAATTTTATGATTCGTACAATCACAAATATTATATTTTTATTGTGAAATTAGTCATATTCATTGTTGTAATCAAATATTTCTTTGTTGTAATCAACTCTCTTTAGAAAGAACCGGGTTAGATTAATGTTAATTTAAAAATGATAATAGTAAATGAATTATTTTTTGTTCTATATCAAAATATTTTTCGGGCTTGGCTTAAGCCTGTCAATATTTTGTAATTTAATTATTAAAAAAATATGTATAGTTTGATAATCGTACCAGGAAGTCGTGTGGTGTACACATCAGATTTTTTATTTTTCAATTGGTTTCCATGACATTATTTAGGCTGTGAGATTTATTACAACAGATTATTTTACACATGACATTATCGTAAAAATATTAAAATCGGATTGTAGGGACCTTAAAACGTGCTTAATCGTTAAAATCTGGATATGCGATTTTTATCATGAATCCAATACCTATCTTAGCGAGAGGTAAAAAATCTGATGTGGACACCACACGACTTCCTTGTACGATTATTAAACTATACATATTTTTTTAATAAATAAATTACAAAATATTAATTTTAACTTCAAAACAGTAAGATATATAGCGACCATAATCTAACCCGGTTCTTTTTAAAGAGAGTTTTGATTACAACTAATAATTATTTGATTACAACAATGAATATGACTAATTTCACAATAAAAATATATTTGTTATTGTACGAATCATAAAATTGCACGTATTTAACGTAATTTGACATGAACATTTTTTTTATGTTTTTGTCCTAATCCATAGCAAGCTTTATTACAAAAACAAAGAAGTATACAATTTTTAAATTTACATATCTCGCTTATACAAAGGGCTAATTTAATAATACTTGATGTGCTAGATGCAGAAATTAATTCTCTAAATCTTTTATTTGACGCATTTCTAAAATCAAAATAAAATCATTTTATTCAAGAAAAACTGTTAACAACTTCAAGTAATGTACCACTTCCGGTTAGCCTATTTTAACCAAAATCTATTATGTTATTTGTATACCAAATTTGAAAAGTTTTGGATTATATTTTAAAACAGTTTTTCATTAAAATCTATTATAGGCTTCATGTAAAGTGCCACTTCTGGAAATTGTGTAATAACCAGAAAGGGAGGTGCACACTAGATGTTATAGGTGTCCTAAATACAAAATTTCAACTTTCTACGGCTTACCGTTTTTGAGTTATGCGAGATACGTACGTACGTATAGACGTCACGACGAAATTAGAAAAATGGATTCAGGGATGATCAAAATGGATATTTCCGCTGAAATCTGAAAACCGAAATTTTTCGCGATTACAATAATTCCTTTACTTACGTACAAGGAAGTAAAAACGGTAAGAACTTATATACCAACTCAATATAAGCCTTTTATTTCGGAGAAACATTAAATTAATACACAAACAATTTTGTTTAACTAATTTTCATCGCATGAAAAGTTAATTTGCCAATGTTTTGCGCTCATTTTAAACTTTGTAAACTAAGTGTAGACAATGAAACTATCCAGATTTTCATGGAAATTAAGGATAATATAGTTATGAATGTTTTATTATTTTTGTTTGCTGGAATTTCAACAATTACATTCATTTCTGTTATTCTGTTTCTAGGTATATATATATATACTGCAAGAAAATAGGTTAAACATTGTGAATTATTTCTTCAAGCAGAGTTTACTGCTGAACGGCTTAGAAACAATGGCCCGTACTACGATCACGGTTTTAACTAAAACGCTGTTTTAAAAAATGTCAAATTCAAATTTCAACATTTAATTTTGCACGTATGTTTGAAGATCGATTTTTTTAAAAAATATTTGTTTGAATACAAACTATGTTCTGCTTTTAAATCATATTTTGATAAATTCGATATTATTTATTATTGTTATTAAATAATGATATCTGACAGTTCTTAAAACAGCGTTTTAGTTAAATCCGTGATCGTAGTACGGGCCACTATGTTTAGTAAGCGAACAAATACCGAGTGTAACATGTAATGTTTTACGCGGGAAATAGCTATTTGTCTATTAAGAGCGCAAAATAGGACATTGTCGCGCGGCATTCACTCGAAATCGACAATGTCCATTTGTGCTCTAAACACATACACGATTTTTTCTATAGTCGCCACAGTGGGGTCCCGAGCCTTTGCAGAGGGTGCCATGGGTCATTGCCATTGGGCGATCGCCGTCACGTCACAAATATTATATTCATGTGATCACGTGAAATTGCATAGTAAAGGGTTTTCCAATAAGAGGTGTTATTTTGAATAGCCCGCTATTTCGGTAGATGTCGCTTTTGAAGCTGTCATTTTTTGACATTTGACAAGTAGAAACTACGCCATTAATAAAAATGGAACGATACAAGCTTCAACAACGCATTGAAATTATTAAAATTCACTATAAAAATGGTGAAAATTTGGCAGAGACGGTTCGTAAAACTCGACAATTTTTGGGTCGTCGTGAAGCACCTTGTCGGACCTCGGTGGCTTCGTCAACTAACAAAATTGTCGCATCTGGGGCTCAGAAAACCCAAGAGTTATTGTTGAAAAGCCTCTCTATCCTCAACGTGTGACTGTTTGGTGCGGTTTATGGTCCGGCGGAGTCATTGAACCTTACTTTTTCGAAAATGAGGCTGGAGCAACAGTTTCGGTGAATGGATTGCGCTATCGAGAGATGATTAACGATTTTTTATGGCCGGAATTGGATGGTATTGATCTGGACAACGTTTACTTTCAACAAGACGGCGCTACGTGCCACACAAGCAACGAAACCATTGATCTTTTACGGGAAAAGTTTCCGGACCGTGTTATCTCTCGAAGAGGTGATCACAATTGGCCACCGAGATCTTGTGATTTAACACCTTGCGACTTGTTTCTTTGGGGCCACGTGAAAGAGAAGGTCTACGCCAACTGCCCAGCGTCGACTCAAGACCTCAAAGATGGAATTCGTGAGGCTATCGAGGACATAGGACAGCCACTTTGCGATTTGGTTATAGAAAATTTCATGAAAAGGATATTGTCCTGTCAGCGTGGTCGTGGTGGTCATTTGCCTGATGTTATTTTCCACTATTAACGGCATACCTTCCTCTTTATAATGAAATAAATATCCGATCATTTATATTAAAAAATGGCATTTTTCTTTGAATATCAAAATAACACCTCTTATTGGAAAACCCTTTAGTTAGTGATAGTACATGTCGATTATTTAGTTAAAACGCAAGTACTCGATACCGAAGAAAAAATGAGTACTTTACTCGAAGTAAAGTACTCGGTATTGGGTATCGAAACCCGAAGTATCTATACCTACTCGATATCGAGACTATCGTTCGAACGCTACTCATAGGTGACGGAAGGTAAAAAATGGACTAACGTGGTTTTAGCTAATTAATCCTCTATTGCTTATTTCGAATCTAGGAAAACTATAATTGTGCTGCTCATAATATTTTCTCATTTTCATTCTATCATCACATCAACATTGTGATAAAATAATTTGTATTCACCATCTTCAATGCACATTCACACACACACTAATTCAGTTTTGAGTGAACATATGAATGCCTAGCTCTAAGCACAAGTTCAAACAGGATGCAAGTTTGCTCTATATGTTTGTGTTAGGAGTGGCGCTGTTGTGTTGTTTAATTTTCTATGTCAAATGCAGGAAATTATATCATTTATTGAGGGGAAAATGTGTATTTGTTATGTAAATTCCTCGCAAAAGTAAAGTCTATTTGCCTGAATTAATTTTGCACACAGGAATTCTATGAAATGTACATAGTACTTTGAATGAAACATCTAAGATAAATGTAAATGCACCCGCGGAACCTGGAGACTAAATTTGCCAACAGAATTATTTACCATTTGCAAAAATTTAACAAAATAATTAACGTTAGGAGGTTTGTGAAATATAAACCGGACTTTTGTAAAACTCTTTATTCAATTAATTTTTAAGCTTAAACAGTTTTAAGCTCTGATGTGGCCAGCACAATACCTTCCGTCAATCCTGTGTTTATGTACAAATTCCACACATAAATTTTCTTGCAAAAGATTCTAAATTTTTGGTATTTTATGATTCCCTTTCTCGGCAACTGAATTTCATACTCCTGATAACAAACAATAAGAAAATCATGAAATTTTTAATGAAAAATTATGACATTTGTCAGTTAACGACATAATTAATTGCTGTCATTTTGACACGGGTCCCCATATCTGCTTGCCAAAGTCAACAAAGTCACGTCACTGCACGCGCCCTATACATAAATTTTCTTGCAAAAGATCTTATATTTCCAGTAAAATTATTTTATAAAGAAACTATGCAAATTGCAATTGACACTGACATCTTCTTCTTTAGTTTTTCCCATTTGTTAGGGGTCGCTATTTTTTATTTTCTTCTTCCACTCATTTTTGTTTTGTGTGTCGTCCTCATTCAGTTCCTTTTCTCTCAAGTCTTCCGAAATACAGTCCTTCTATCTTATATTTGGTCTTCCTATGTTTCTTCTACCTTCTATTACTAAACTATTCATTTTTCTTCAAATATATTCATCCTCATGACATGTTCAAACTAATGTAATCGTATTTCTTATATGTTTCTAGAAACATTAGTTATTTCCCTTATTCTTCCATTCAATTATTTGCTTTTTATTGATACTGACGTCTGTCAATTTGAATTACCTAAATATATTAGCAGTTTCCATGGTTAAGTTAGCATATCTGGCTGATTTAGGAAATTTATTATCTTTATAATCCTTTAACTATATATCTGTTGAATATGAAATATAAAATGCAATCAAATCATTTAGAGAATAATATATTCTTTAAGTTACAATAATATTTAACTGAGTTTTTCAAGGAAAACTGTTAAAATAATCAAATGAGTATACTTCCGGTTGACCAATTATAACCAAAATCTAATCAAGTCTGCATATGGTTGTAAGGTAGAGGAATTCGCAAGAATTGTAATTTTTGGAATTCTAATATTGGAGATATCGCGGTCGAAACACACACACACACACACATACACACACACGCACACATGTTCACATACACACACATACAGACATCATCGTAAAAATAGTACAATCGTATTGTAAAGACCCTAAAACGTGCTTATTCAATGAAAACTCAGCATCGATTTTTTTGACCAAAGACAATACCTTCCTTACCTATAGGTGACGGAAGGTAAAAACGCTTAAAATTTAAGTTCCTAAAGAAAGTCATGAAAGCATTTTCGAAAAACCTAGATCATGTCAGCTATTATCGGCAATATGTAAATAATGTATTCATATACCCAGTGTAGTATGCTAGGATTTTGCACAGATGAGGAGCAGATACAACCATTAGCCGATCTGTTATTTCCGCTTGCACGTGCGCGAGCATATTACCAGCCAAGAGCCTAGCCACCTGCACTGATATCACTACATGAACCGAGCGAGAAAAACAGAAACACCAAATAGGTCAACAAAAGACTTCTTATTTTAACTTAGGTATACCTTGCGATACCTTATGACCTTGTGAATGAAACCTTAAGCCTGTCTGACTGACATAATTTCTTATGGGAATTTAAACTGTTGCCCTAAAATATATTTCAAACAATAATAGCATTTATGTTAAAGGAACAGTAAGATTATTTTTTGTACGATCGGTTTTTTTTTTTAAACTATATCGATAGGGTTTCCAAGGCAGTAAGTTTGTTTACAAATTACTGATCAGTAAGTGATGTGACTGATCGGTAAGTGATGTGACTATCTACCGATCTGGAGGCGATGAAAATTACATAAATAAAAAATAAATGTACAATTTTTAAAGCTTTAACGATAACAAAACAACGATCATAGCTTACTTAAAAATGACAACTATTTTTTTTTAAATGTCAAAATAATTTTTAAATAATTCTAAACTTTAATTTGTTATTATTGGGATGATCGTTCAAAAAATATAATAAGCATTGCGGGCATTAAGTGATTCTTACCGGTATCGGATGTATTGGTAGTAATCCTCAACCGGTAAGGTGCACTTACTGTCCTTAATACTTAAATAAATATTACTATTTTTCAACAGAGCGCCTTGTCATAATAATTACGATATTTATAGTTATAGTTGTATTACTGGGCCCGACAGTAAATTTTTCTAACTATAGTAGCCAGCAATACAGCTGGGCTGAGTTCTTCGGGGGTTACCATAAGCCATCGGTCCTTTGTACGCTGTGAATAGGCAACTCACACATTACTGAATACAGAGTTTTTTAATAAGAATTTTTTACCTCTCGCTAAGAGAGGTATTTGAATCATGCTAAAAATCGCATATCCAGATTATAGTGAATTAACACGTTTTAAGGTCCTTAGAATTCGATAACATTTTTACGATGATGTCTGTGTGTGTGTTTGTGTGTGTGTGTGTGTATGTGTGGTTGTTGTATATACGATTTCTCAAATTCTATAAGACTAAAGACCTGTGTAACTGCAGATTCCTCAATTTAACAGTAATGGGAAGAGTTGAATTGATTATGATAACAATGGGGTATGATACCAAATTTATATTTTTACATAATATATCAGACAAAAAAATAAAATACCCGTATCTTTTTAAATCGATTAATTATTTCTAGTGTCTAGATTTTAAATTTCCAGTAAAATTATTTCATAAATAAACTATGCAAATTGCACTTGACACTGACATCTTATTATTTAGCTTTTCTCATTTGTTAGGGGTCGCTATTTTTTATTTTATTCTTCCACTCATTTCTGTTTTGCGTGTCGTTTTCATTCAGGTCCTTTTCTATCAAGACTTCCGCAATACAGTCCTTCCATCTTATCTTTAGTCTTCCTCTGTTTCTTCAACCTTTTACTAGTAAGTTGATCATTCTTCTTCCAATATATTCTTCATCTCTCCTCATGACATATTCAAACTAATTTAATCGTCTCTCTTGTATCTTTCTAGCAACTTTTTACACTAGAGTTATTACCGTATCTTTCCGTGTATTCCCCAACATCTATCTCAGCATTCTCAACTCTGCCACATTCATTTACTTTTCATTAATACTGACATCTGTCAATTTGAATTATCTGAATATATTAGTACTTTCCATGGTTAGCATAGCTGGCTGATATACGAAATTTAATATCTTTACAATTATTTAACTCTGTATCTATTGAATATGAAGTATAAAATGCAATCAAATCATATAGAGAATAATATATAATAACGTTAAATGTCAATAAATTATATTTAACTGTTAAAATCTTCCGGTTGACCAATTATATTGTATTATTGAAGTTATGTAACTTTCGTCACACACACACACACATACATACATACAGACATCATCGTAAAAATGGTAAAATCGTATAATATGGATCTTAAACTTTTTTATTCACTAAAAACTCATGAATTTTTGACCAAAGACAATATCTTCCTTACCTAAAGGTGACGGAAGGTAAAAAAAATCTTATTGAAAACCCATTACAAGTCAAAAATTTGATCCAAAAACCCATAGAATTCCGGCCCTATGTTTCCAAAATAAATGATGGAACAGTATTATTATTCATTATTTACCGAAAAGTCCAACATATGTTGTTTGGCAATCGCTGATATTTTAGTGCACAAACCTTCATATTTCGTGCGAAATTTTTCGCCTGTAATCCGACCCTGGAAACAATTTCCGTTCGATCTACATTCTCTACAGCAAGGCAGGAACGTATTAAGGCGTATATTGACGTTGTTGCTAAGGTTACCCAGAGATTACGTGGAAAATTTAGATAGTGTTCGCAGATTTTCTCAACGAATATATTTAAACACACGCTTACAAAACTTTCTCACATTAGCTTATGTGAGAACTCAATTGATAGAGGTATTTTGTGCTGTACTTTGATTTGTACTTGATTGATTTTTATGAATCGTCAGGTGGAATTAAAACTTTTATTTTATAATAAAATAGTATATTCTACAAGTAATGGAATGGCCCATATTCCACACGAGCAAAAAGTTTGTGGCCCGAGCCGAAGGCGAGGACTACGGTTTGCAAATGTGGATTATGCCATTCCAAACGTGTTGTAGACTATACTTTCTCTAACAAGATTTTAAAAATTATACATAAAATGTTGATTGATAATAACAATATATTATCATATACCATTAAATATGTTTTGGACGCCAGTCCATAAATTTCTTATAATAACTCCATTCATATTTTTCTTTTGATTTATTTGGTAATAACTGACATCTTATTTCTGGTGAAGTACATTCCATATCTATATCTTCATTTCCACTTTATATGTTTTTCTACAAAATATCTTCAGTTCATTTTCTAAGTAATATATTATTATTTAGATAAACTTATTACTCTGGACAACTCCAAAAACCTGTAAAAGTTAACAAAAAACTCTAAAAACGTTCAAAACTTTAAAACGTCAAACGCGAATACAGAAATAAATAAATATAAAACAAAGAGTCATAACCATAGCAACCGAACCAAGATATTTGATATACCGCGCTAATATGCGGCTAAATAGATTGTGATTCGTCGAAAGCCGTGCGGAATTATTCCAAACGGCGTACGGAATTATTCCACACGGTTTATTAGAATAATATTAATTCTAACATAATTTTTAGTTGTGAAATGTGTAGTTTCCAGTTTTAATTCATTGCTTCTACTTGTCCTTACAAGTTACTACTTACAAAGCTACGTATGTCCGCTATTGAACCATTGAACGTGGCACAATCCTAGTGTATTTTTTGTTCTTCAGTTGGTAGCGCCTGTGATTGAATGTAACTGCTATTGTGACACTTTGTCCAATGTTAACTTGATCGTTTCCAACTTAAGATATTGTGGAGTTTTGTTTGTCTTGTTGCTAGGTGAATTAAATTTTGTGTCGCCTTTTGTTCGCTAGATTGGGAAAAATCTTTTTGTGTTTGCTGCAATCTTGAAAGAAAAGAACGTTCGCCTGGAATTTTAAAATTGAAAATGTTTCTATATGGTCGTAATTCATACAGGGGGGGTTACCGGCACAGCCGAACATAGGACTTTAACATGTAAAATTAGACTTTCGTAATTTCCTGCTTCCCTAATTATTTTAGGTAAAAATGCTTCAAATAAAAGTTGCAGAGCATACAATTCACTATCTGAATAAATAAACTAAATTAATTTTGTATCCTTGTAACGGCAGAAATTAGGCATGAACATGCCGAAAATCATCCCAAAAATAGTTATAGCCATGGAAATGATTCGATAAAGTCTATTGTCGTGTATAATATATTATTTTCTTCACACTTCATAAAAGTAGCATCTTTCATGACTTGATTCACAAGGTAGAAATAAAATAAATAAATATCCATAGAAACTATACAGAATCAACTAATAAGAAGTCCTAAATGTCACATAATACACTAGGTAACATAAGAATAAAGTTACTAAATACCATCACTAGCTGTCAAATTTAAATAACCTATGAATTAAAATATAAACAGAGTTTACTTTTGAGGAAATAACATATTAAAGAATGGCAGACTTACAGATTACAATTACAGGACGGTAATGAATATAAGAATACTTAGAATTAAACTGATAAGAAAAGTTTATATTATTTTGCAGTGATTCCTGGACATATCTTTCAGCCACACTGTCTGATTTCCATCCAATTAAACAACTTCAGGGGGCCTTTTTATTTAAACGTCAAAACGTGAAAATTTTCACTTCAATGTTTATAACGAAAAGTGAACAAATAAGTATCCATAGCTACAGGGCAATTGAAAACGCAAACGTAATTTACGTAAAATGTAACTTCAGTAGTAGATATTTTTCTTTAAATATATACGTTGCAGAATGTGTCATTCGGAGTAAAAGTGTCTTTGTGTGCCTCGCGCGCAATTGTCCGACTCGCTTCGCTCGTCGTGCAAACTTCCACGCTCGCCAAAGTATCACTTTACTCTTAATAACATAATATACTATTTTATTTTGTACATGATGTTACAATTACAACTTCTTTTTACATTATGCATTATTACTTTTTTATAAAATGTAGATAAAAAATTACTTTTAACTTCAGATACAAACTAAAAAATATTTTTATTATTATTTGTAATTTCTGTTCAGGTGAACAAATATCAATTTAAATTAACTGATAATTGTTAACTGGAACAGAAATTTGAAATAATACCTAATAAAAATAAATAACCCTAATATGCCCGTTAGACATTTGTTATTTTTTTTGTTTCAATTCCATGGCTTTTGCTAGTTTTAAGGTGATTTTCCACATTTTCAAACCCAATTTCTGCCGTTACAAAGCATACAAAATTATTCTAGTTCTATTTTTTATATTTTGAAATATACCTTTGAAAATTTGAACCATTTTGGACGCTTAGTTATTATTTCAGAGTCATTTATGTCATTGGAATTCAATGTTTTTATAAAAATTAAAAAAATCAAAAATTGTGCCGTGGCAAAAATCTTGCATTTAAAAGCTGGGCAGCTGTTTTTTTAAATAAATAATGAGCGTCCAGAGTAGCCAATAACTGCAACTATCATCGATAACATCGAAAAAGTTCACCAAATGATACTGGATGAGAAACACATTTATTATTTTATAATAGTATCCTACTGACTGCGCCAATGTGAACTAAGTGTTCGCTAGTCCTATATACTAATCCATTCTGAATTACACCGACAAAATTAGTCAACAATTTTTTCTCTGGGAAATAAATCATGTGTACTTGTCACAAATTGCAGACTATTTCATTTGCATGTTCTATGCTTCCACAATCGTATTTATAAGTATTTTATTTCCGTTTACTGCCACAACGATTTTATAAGAAGAAAAGAAATTCGCTAACCTTACTGGAAGTTGCATGTTGATACAAGTTATTACAAGTCTACAGGAAATTAAAACCAGATTGAACTCGCTATTGTTGCTGGAAAATTTAAACGAAGAAGTTTTTATTTCTTTTGTAATGAAAATTATGATTTGAAACTAGTGAAATTGTAAAAGTTAAAGAAGTTTTACTAGCGTTTTGCTGTTAATTTTAACGTTATTATATTAACTACCGTCTATTCTACATTGTGAAGTATAGTACGCTTTTTATTGAACAGAAATAAAAAAATGTCAATCCGGTAGGTCCTTCAAAAATTCATATTGTTTCGACTAACTAATTGACTGATATCCAATAATTTCTTCTTCCCAATCACGTTTGCAGTTAAGAAATTTTGCAGCCATGAAATTTAAATTCAAATCTAGTGACCATGGTCACAAACATTTGCTATTAAATGTATGAGTTGGCTAACATTTGAATTTTGAATACTTTTACTTTAACATATATTTTATATAAATCGTAGAAATGGTTAAGCACATATACGTACATTATAATTATTGTGGACCCTACTAAATGTTTATATCGTACAAATGGGCTAACTAAGTCGAGGAAAAGTTAAATAAACGAAGAAAGAAATTGTGAAAAATTCATGGACTTCGCTGAGATTTAAACCCAGGGCCTTACTATATCTAGTAAAACGCTCTAACCAACTGAGCTATAAGTTCCGATCGAAGTCAATGAATAGTTCACAAGTCTTTTTACAAATCGTAACGAGTACACTCTTCTAAATGGAGAGATGGATACTCAGCGCGAACAATGCGCATATATACAAATTATTGTGAACTTTAAGCCGTCACATATACGTACATTATAATTATAGTGGATCCTACTAAATGTTTAAATCATAGAAATGGGCTAACTAAGTCAAGGAGAAATTAAATAAACGAAGAAAGAAATTGTGAAAAATTCATGGACTTCGCTGAGATTTGAACCCAGGGCCTTACTATATCTAGAAAAACGCTCTAACCAACTGTGCTATAAGTTCCGATCGAAGTCAATGAATAGTTCACAAGTCTTTTTACAAATCGTAACGAGTACACTCTCCTAAATGGAGAGATGAATACTCAGCGCGAACAATGCGCATATATACAAATTATTGTGAACTTTTAGCCGTCACATATACGTACATTATAATTATAGTGGATCCTACTAAATGTTTAAATCATAGAAATGGGCTAACTAAGTCAAGGAGAAATTAAATAAACGAAGAAAGAAATTGTGAAAAATTCATGGACTTCGCTGAGATTTGAACCCAGGGCCTTACTATATCTAGAAAAACGCTCTAACCAACTGTGCTATAAGTTCCGATCGAAGTCAATGAATAGTTCACAAGTCTTTTTACAAATCGTAACGAGTACACTCTCCTAAATGGAGAGATGAATACTCAGCGCGAACAATGCGCATATATACAAATTATTGTGAACTTTTAGCCGTCACATATACGTACATTATAATTATAGTGGATCCTACTAAATGTTTAAATCATAGAAATGGGCTAACTAAGTCAAGGAGAAATTAAATAAACGAAGAAAGAAATTGTGAGAAATTCATGGACTTCGCTGAGATTTGAACCCAGGGCCTTACTATATCTAGTAAAACGCTCTAACCAACTGAGCTATAAGTTCCGATCGAAGTCAATGAATAGTTCACAAGTCTTTTTACAAATCGTAACGAGTACACTCTTCTAAATGGAGAGTTGAATACTCAGCGCGAACAATGCGCATATATACAAATTATTGTGAACTTTAAGCCGTAACATATACGTACATTATAATTATAGTGGATCCTACTAAATGTTTAAATCGTACAAATGGACTAAGTAGGGTCCACAATAATGATAATCCATATATTTTATAATAAAAACATAACAGTAGTATTTTATGTACCCCCATAACAACTAAGTACAATTCAAAGATGACCTTGATCATGTATTTTAAAAATTAAACTGAAAACTAGACCATAGCTGATTGTCCCTACTATTGTACTAATTATTGTTATCTTTGTTTCAGATGGACTATGCCGTCTAACAAGTCTCAACATGCAGCACTTCGTTGCATCATCTTCATTCCTCATCATCCTCCACCTAACAATCGCCAGCGATAGCCAAAACATCGATTTTCGTTTCACTCGTAACCATTACAATGTAACCATACCAGAAAACAGCGTTGGTAAAACTTACACGACCCCAGACCCTGGTTACGAAAAAATAGGTATCTTGTTACCAGATGGGCACCAGCTAACAGACTTGCGTTTTAAAATAATAAGTGGTGATAGAGATAAATTCTTCAAAGCAGAAGAAAACATCATTGGGGACTTTTGTTTTTTGTTTATACGCACTAGGACTGGCAACACTGCGGTGTTGAATCGCGAACGAAAAGATAGATATGATTTGGAGGTTAGAGCTACAGCTAACAAAAAAGATGGCAAACATAAATATGTTTTAGAAGCTGACGCAAATGTGCGTGTAACTATTTTAGATACAAATGATTTAAACCCTTTATTTTATCCTATAGAATACCAAGCTTTAGTACCAGAAGATACGGCAGTACATCAAAGTATTGTGCAAGTATTTGCAGAAGATGCAGATCTTGGCAGAAACGGCGAAATATATTATAGTTTTTTGGACGAAACAGATCAATTTGCTATTAACCCGATTTCGGGTATAATAACCCTAACCAGACCCTTAAAATTTACAGATGGTTCATACCACGAATTAGTAGTTTTAGGGCAAGATCGAGGGTTCAACTCTCGATCCACAACTCCAAGCCGAGCGCGCGTCAAAATCCGCGTTAAACAAGTTAACCTATATCCGCCAGAAATACGAATACATCGTTTACCCCATATAGTCGAAAACTCAAACGCTGACATCTACGCGATTGTAAACGTATCGGACAAAGATGTGGGAATTCACGGCGAAATAAAAAGTTTAGAAATTGTAGACGGAGACCCCGATGGTCATTTTCGAATACGACCAACAGTTCAAAAAGGAGAATTTACCATCGAAGTTTTGAAATTACTAGACAGGGAATCAACGCCTCAAGGTTACCAATTAAAATTAAGAGCGATTGATCAAGGCGTACCACCCAGAGAAAGCTACAAGTCAGTGCCTGTCCAACTGCAAGATTTAAACGATAATGCGCCAGTATTCAACAAAGAAATTTATGATGTAAAAGTGTCAGAGACTGTACCGGTTAATACACCATTAATTCGGCTGAAAGTTACCGATAAAGACGAAGGAAAAAATGCTCAAGTTTATCTAGAAATTGTTGGGGGTAATGAGGGTAGTGAATTTCATATTAACCCTGATACTGGCGTTTTATATACAGCAGTAAAATTAGATTACGAACTAAAAAACTTTTACAGTTTGACGGTTTCGGCTATAGACCAAGGAAATACTGGAACACGTAAACAATCATCTGCTAAAGTCAAAATAAACGTTGTTGATTCAAATGATAATGATCCAATGTTTGAAAAATCTGATATAACCGTTTGGATTAATGAAAATGAACCACCTGGTACTTCCGTAACAAAAGTAACCGCTAAAGATAAAGACGCAGGCGAAAACGCATATATTTCTTACAGTATAGTCAATTTAAAACCGGTACCATTTGAAATCGATCCATTTTCTGGTGTAGTCAAAACGACTCAACTAATTGACTATGAAAGCATGCGACGGGAATATATTCTAAGACTTCGGGCATCCGATTGGGGATTGCCTTACAGAAGACAAACAGAAATGCAGTTGACTATAAAAATAAAAGACGTAAATGATAACAGACCTCAATTTGAAAAAGTTGACTGTACAGGACATGTTCCTCGCTATGTTCCAATTGGTTCCGAAATAATAACTCTATCCGCTATAGATTTTGATGCGGGAAACATCATCAGCTATAGAATTGTATCGGGAAACGAAGACAACTGTTTTAATTTAGATGCTACGTCTGGTACTTTAAGCGTAACTTGCGATCTAAACGATTTAAAAGTTAGCGAAAGAGTCGTCAACATAACAGCTACAGATGGTACACATTTTGCTGACACAGTCAGCGTATATTTCCAGCTTGTTAACTCAAAAAGAAATTCAGTTATGACCGGGCGTATACTCACCGACGAACTAGGTGCATTTGATTGCAAAGATACTAGTGTAGCCAGAAGATTAACTGAAGTTTTGGCTAGCGCCGAACGGAACAACGATGAAAAACATAGCCGGGAAGATTTCCTAATGATGCCTACAAGATATGGACAAAACATTCATTCACCAGAATTTTTAGACTTTCCCATTGAAATAAAAGTCAATGAATCAGTTGACCTAGGAACAACTTTAGTCAAAATAAAAGCCAGGGACCGTGATTTAGGCTACAATGGCAAATTAATTTATGGAATATCTGGTGGAGATGACGATTCAGTTTTCTGCCTTGATACAGATTCCGGCGAGCTAAAAATAATTGGATATTTGGACCGAGAACGCGAAAGCGAATATTTGTTAAATATAACTGTGTATGATTTGGGAAAACCACAAAAAAGTGCGTCCAAAATCTTGCCAATAACAGTGTTGGATGTGAATGATAACGCGCCAAAATTTGAAAAAAGTCTGGCCAGTTTTCGCGTTACGGAAAACGCTTTAAATGGTACAGCAATTTTTCGGGCTAATGCTACAGATTTAGACACTGGAGACAATGCAAAAATTACATATAGCCTACAAACAGACACCCATGATTTCATGGTTGATCCGTTTACTGGAGTTTTGTTCGTTTGTAACACCTTAGATCGCGAAAGACAAGACCTGTACGAACTTAGAATCCGAGCAACAGATAATGGCGGAAGATCATCTGATACTATATCTTTACATTCAGAAGCTTTGGTGAGAATTACAATCGATGATATAAATGACAACGCCCCGAATTTTGCCCTACAACACTATAATGTCAAAGTCAGGGAAGACATTCCGGTAGGAACTGTTGTAGCTACAATAACAGCAACAGATCCTGATATAGGTCCTGAAGGAGAGGTGGTGTATACAATGGAGGATGAGGACGGCACAGGGGCTTTCAAGGTTGATAGACTGTCAGGTATGTAACGTTTTCTACACACTCTTGTTAAATATGAGCCCAATCCCAAATATATTCGTACCCTCTGAAGTCTACGTAAAAAGTAGCCATTTGCACTCTCTTTTGTCAACACAAAATGTCACACGCTCTAGCGCGCCAAAGTAGAAAAATCTGATGTAGCCAGCACAATACCTTCCGTCAATCCTGTGTATTATGTACAAATTCCATACATAAATTTTCTTGCAAAAGATTCTAAATTTTTGGTTTTATGTGATTCCCTTTCTCGGCAACTGAATTCCATACTCCTGATAACAAACAAACCACATGAAATAAGAAAATTATGAAATTTTGAATGAAAAATTATAACACTTGTTAGTTATGGACATAATTAATTGCTGTCATTTTAACACGGGTCCCCATATCTGCTTGCCAAAGTCAGCAAAGTCATGTCACTGCACGCGCCCTATACATAATTTTTCTTGCAAAAGATCCTATATTTCTAGTAAAGTTATTTCATAAACAAACTATGCAAATTGCACTTGACACTGACATCTTTAATTTTTCCCAATTCGTTAGGGGGTCGATATTTTTATTTTCTTCTTCCATTCATTTTTGTTTTGCGTGTCGTCCTCATTCAGTTCCTTTTCTCTCAAGCCTTCTGCAATACAGTCTTTTCATCTTATATTTAGTCTTCCTATGTTTCTTCCACTTTCTATTAATATATTCATCTCTTCTCATGACATGTTCAAACCAATGTAATCGTCTCTCTTATATCTAGAAACGTCTAACACTAGAGTTACTTCCCTTATTCTTTCATTCATTTGCATTTTATTGATACTGACATCTGTCAATTTGAATTACCTGAATATATTACCAGTTTCCATGGTTAAGTTAGCATATCTGGCTGAATTATGAAATTTATTATTTATATTCTTCTTTAACTCTATATCTGTTGAATATCAAACATAAAATGCAATCAAATCGTATAGACAATAATATATTCGTTAAGTTATAATAAAATTTAACTGAGTTTTCAAGAAAAACTGTTAAAATCTTCAAATGAGGATACTTCCGGTTGATCAATTATAACCAAAATCTAATCAAGTCTGCATATGGTTGTAAGGAATACGCAAGAATTTTAATTTTTGGAATTCTACACACACATACAGACATCATCGAAAAAATAGTAAAATCATATTGTAAAGACCCTAAAACGTGTTTATTCAATGATAACTCACCACCGAATTTTTTGACCAAAGACAATACCTTCCTTACCTAGAGGTGACAGAAGGTAAAAAACTACACTAAACTTCCCCATTACTAAATAATTAGACGGTTGTTGGCTTTCATCTTTAAAAAAAAAAATCTTTCCAGGTACAATAAGGGTTGCCAAGCCCTTAGACTTCGAATCCCTCCAACTCCACACCCTTGTCCTAACTGCTAGGGACCAAGGCACCCCCGCCCTTGCATCCATGTGCAGAGTTACCGTTTCCGTTGTCGACGTCGATGAAAATCAAGCTACTCCACAATTTCCCGCCGGCGCCGTGAAAGGAGCTGTTAGTGAAGCAGCTCCACCGGGCACCCAGGCGCTGAAACTATCAGCGCCTGATGGTGACCAACCTGGGGAAGATTCTAGGGTCCGGTATGCTGTCGTAGATGGCGATGGTGTTGGGGTATTCGAGATCGATACACAAGGTAAGAAAATATTTACATACTAAGTGCGGGAAGACACTCATCCCACATGAGCGCTTATTTTGTAACGAACAAAATCATTATTAATAGAGTATAAATATCAAGTTAATTGTACAAAACAAGTTAATAGCACAGCAGCAATTTCATAGCAACGGTTGTTAAGTAAATTGTTGATTTCGGAAACAATTGTTTGCATATTTTTTCAGAATTAAAAGTTGTCAAAATGTTTGATTCTGATATTTCTTGTACACCTCCCGAAATTTAAGGGCGGAGACTACGAATAAACCTTGTAATACTAGTCCAATGCGGCTGCCCTGAGTTACCTAAAAAAATGGGATGACACGTGGCCTCCAACCTCCCCTTACAGCCACCCCTTTCCTCACAACTAGTCTTACCTAAAATAAAAATGGTATTACTATAAGAATATATCAAGAATTAAATACACTTACTTTTATTTTACTTTTTTCACTATTTCACTTCACTAAAAACTAATCTTTTGTAAAACAAATTAAAATTACCTCTTAACTTCAAAAGTAATTTTAATTAGTTTTAGTTATAATTTAACCTTAGAATCCTTATTAATCATTTCAGGTGTCTTTAAAAAATATTCTTATAAATCTGACATCGCCGAAAACCTCCCCTTACCACACAGCTGACCTTACCTAAAAAGAAAAATGGTATTGTTATATGAATAAATCAAGAATTAAATATACTTACTTTTAATTTTTTCACTATCTCACTTCACTAGTCACTAACATTTTGTAAATTTCAGTGTACAAGCAGGGTCAAAATATATAATTAAATGAAATTATAATCACCGATTCTAAGTTTATTTGTATATTTTACTTTAAAAGTAATTTCAATTTGTTTTACTTATAATTTAATCATAGACTCCTTATTAATCATTTCAAGTGTCTTTAAATATTATTAAAATTCTCTTTTACTTATAAACTACTCTCAGCAGCTCAGGAACTCAGCAGCGCAGCATACTCGATCTCAGCAGCTCAGCAACGCAAGAACACAGCAGCACTGGATCTCAACATCAATTAGAGTTCACATATCCCCAATATTTTGAAAAATATAAGACACACAACCAACAGAAGAAACATTGATACATATGTTTGTGTATGAAGCATGAAAAGAAGACGAAAAATCTTCACACACTCAGAATAGTGACATATTACACTATAATCGCTCTGATGAACAAATCAACTCGAATGACAACAATACTTCCAACAAGAACAACAATTAAATATATACTTTAAACAACTCAAACTACAATTGTAGCAAGAAGAACAACAATTAAATGTATACCCTAAGAAAATGAAATTTCCAACAAAAGCACCAACAATTACGTTTTGGGGATAGTGAAACACCAATATCTCCATTATTTTGTGTGTGTATGTGTGTTATTATGTAAGTAATCTACTCGCGAAACTGACCCTGCTTGTATTTTACGTAAAAGCGCAAAACAAGTGTAAATACATGTGTAAGTGTTTGAACCTGAAAAAAGTGTAAAAGTGGAATGTCAGTGTACATCTGCATAAGCAGGAGCACCCCTGGCCAGACCAACAATTTGTTGCGGCATCTCAAAACAGGGCGAACATATACAAATATGAAGCATACAAATGGGATAGGTAAGGAAACGACGAAACCGCGGCGACGAACGATAAAAGCTAACTTAAACTAAGACAAAATAAGTGTAACATTTAGCAAATATCTTCTATGATGTTTTCTTTGGTCTCTTCACCTGAAAAAGAAGTGTGTGTATGTGTGAAATTAAAGCAAATATATGTGTAGTTTCATTCTTAAATGGAATGCCAATATTTTTCTTCATAAGGGTTTACTCTACTACAAACCAGGGTAAAGTAGATTTATTTATCTACTGTATAAGTGTCACTTATTCAGAAAATTGCAAACTAATCAATGAAACATACTGCAATATAATCCCTCTCATGACTTTATATTTACTGAGACAGTTTGGACTCTAAGGCCTAAATCTGAGAATCAGACGCAAAGATTACTCAATCACCCTGGTGACTAGAGGTCCATACGCCCTATCCCAGAAGAAGAAGCAGCAGAGGATATCTGAGTTTGCCACAATGGGGCCCAACATGTCTGTGATCCAATGAAGACAATATAAAATTTTGACCAGACGTAAAAGGTAATCATTGGTGATCGCCTTCGGTGAACAGTAGGAGGGCCACACTTCCCAAGGGACTTTTTGTCCTGGTTTACGGATGGTTCAAAACTAGAGGCAGAAGAAATTGTAGTAGGTGTATTTGGTCCAAGTTACCAAATAAAGGAATCCACGCAATACATATCTGTGCTCAAATAAACCTAAATAAAGGTCTCAAAGGAGCAACAATCAACATATTTTAAGACACTCAGACTGCTTTAAAGGCACTTAGTGCCGTGACTTGTGAGTCAAAGCAAGACTGGAATTGCATGAACACCCTACAAAAACTGATCAAAGATAACGTCACTTTGTGGTGGGTATTGGGCATGAAAGAGTTCTAGGCAATGAAAAAGCAGATGAGGAAATCAAAAACGAAGAAACATCGGAACACATTGTATGTGAATGTTTGGTAAAAGTTACCTCGTGGCAAATGAGATCGGGAAACTGACTCCTGGAGCAGTAATTGGATCCATAAGAACTCTGGAATTACTTCCAGAAAACTAAGATAGGGCCATGTTACAACTGATCTTACAGGTCGCAGTGACAAAAGCGGTTAACGCTTAAAGCCCTCAACTTAATGAATGAATGCAATATGTATGGGGGATTTCTTTTACGTTACACGTAAAATGAAAATATATACCAACTTTCGACTGAGGTCCGCCTGCATTTATTAATGATAGTGAGTAGTCTTAAGTAGACAATTTTTATGGGAAAAGCATTCCAAGTAAGAACTACACTACCCTAAACGCTAAACCGACCCGAACCCGAAAAAATATCGCGAAATTTAATCCATAAAACCAAAGCAAAAGTTTGAATTTAACTATAAGTGTGTGTTTGAATTTAATATAAAGCAACCTATATCGTTAAAACTATTATAACTACAAAAATATTGTAACCCTAACAGTCTTCATTCTTCTCGCCGGTCTTCTCCAGCATCAAAAGTATGCGCATACACATGTGAACCAGGCCACAAGCTCGTACTTTCTAGCTTAAATTGTAGTCCCAGGATAGGTTCATTTGTAGAGCCTTAATTGATTTCTAAAAGGTCCTTAGTGAGCTCCAAGTTAAGCAACAAAGGTAAGAGCATACACATATTACTATGTCAGAGGCCCATACCTACTAGCGTAACTTAAAGCTCTGAAAATCTAAGCTAATCAACCGACTACATATCAACCATACTTGTTTAAATAATATTTAAACAAATATGATCTGTAGTGTATTTCGTACTCTAATATTTTATTTATTAATTACTAACTATTAATATTAACCAACTGTTTTCTATACAATTACTTTAAAACAAAATGCGAGACTCTAATAATGATATATTTTAATGCGATTTCGACGCGCGCTCACAAAAACTAAAAATACTACAAGTACATGTGCCCCGGAAAGAAGTATGAGTAATTGTGACTTCCCTGTATTTCAATTTACCAATGTAATATATACAGAGTGACCCACAAAAGATTGAAACTATCTTTACCTTTAAATACTATAAAATGCCATGCTAACTAAACAAATCTACTCAAAAGTTTTAAAATAAAATGAGGCACATGACAATTAAAGTAAATTAAACCTCGCCCACTGTTAGTCACTAGACTAACAGAGGCATCGCAGATCTCAGCAATCAGGAACTGGAGCTGAAGACTTCGGAACTGCAACCAATGGGGAGACGAATTCACAGGCACAGGAGTTCAGCACTGCAAACGGAAATAGTTTATAACAAAAAATAGTGTTAAACATTTTTTATTAATCCTATTTTATAAGCAAATAAAATATATGTTCCTATTTAAAAGAAAAAAAATTAGGTCCCACATTTTAAGAACCCCTGATACATTTTGAATAAAAATAATTATTAATTTGTTCAGATTATTATTTAATCTTGCTATATATTTCAATATGTAATAATAATTAAAAATATTTTATTTAAAAAATATATATTTAATGTCTTACCGGTACGCCACACATGCAAATATTCGTTTACTGTTTTTCACTATTAAAATCATATTCCTGGCTTAAATTTATATCACATTGTAAGAATATCATTTAAACAAACATTTACGATATAAATTTTATTAATTGTGCACTGATTTTAATTAAAAAAATGATTAAAAACTAAGATACAATGAGCAGTTTCTAAGCAGTTGTTTTTGGAACAAAGGAATAACTGGTTTATTGTGACGTCACAAGTCACGAGACCTTAATGGAAATTTCCAGAACTTCGAAATATTAAAATATTAACTTTTTCATATAAATAAGTAATAATTTAACCACTCTAAGTTATTTTCTATGTTAATAAAGCGATACAATGTTATTAATATGTAAGATATACTTACAAAATGTAATCAGGTTATGTCAATCATATTTTCAAATAGGAAATACTTCCAATCTCAAATTATATGTTCATATAATCATTAACTAATACTGAATCGATTGGTATATGATTTTGTATTGATATCAGTGATTTAAAGCTTGAATTTTGCACAAATAATCAGCACAATTGCAAATTAAAATGGTGGACAACAGGTGTGAGCTTGCAATGGTAGGATACCACAACCATCATGGCAAAGTGGTTTGGTGTAGTTCGTTCCGATTCCGCGGTACCCTAACAGAGCGCTGCTGTTCATATCTTACTTTTAAAATTTAAGTTTTTAAATAATTTTAAAATAATACATAATATTTACGTACACAGAAATATTTATTTACATAAAAATAATATGCATAGAAACGTTTGAACATTAGTAATTACAAATAAATACATAAATTAGTTTGTTCCGATTCTGCGTTTGGCGCTGTACGTATCATGGCGGGTACATACGTGATTTCTCCTGATATTTCTAGAATAAAAGAAACGCCAAAACAAAAGAACCATGTACTAGCAGATGTTTAATATCAACATAAAATTATAGCGGCAGAATATTTCCTCAAATATGAATTAAGTTATTCAATTAATGTATTATAATTAAATAATAAAGGCAGTAGAATATAATTTAAGTTGGAATACCACTTGTATGTATATCCACAAATTGAACATTGAAATACCTCTTTGGGACTTCAAAATTAATAAATGTATTAATTAAAAACATTAACCAGACTTTATAATTAATTAAACAAATACTTACAGTAACTAACAAACTCAACACTTATTACAAATTCATATGGTCTTGGTTCCTGGCAATGTTAAAGTGCCATCTAGCGTCAAAATTTTCAAATATACTTCATTCCATATTCTTGACCCTGGAAAGAGTAAATTCATAATAATTCTATAAAAGTATAAACCAACGACCACACATATACTAGACAAGACATGTCCTATACTTCGTTATTAATTATAAATTGTTAATATTTGCGTATCTTTTATTATTCTAATAATTTGTCCTGTAATTGGTTTGTAAAACTGTTGGGCAATAAATTAATTATTATTATTATTTAGTATTGTTTATTGTGTTCTCGGCTGGACAGAAAGAAACAACTAGAGATAGAGATATATGGTGTCTACTCTAAAGTTTGTCACAAGATGTCACTGCTTGTTATAAACATGAAATGTACTATATTTGAAATATTTGAATTATTACATGCTTCTTACCCTATTCGTACTTTTTTCTAAATTTATTTTTATTTCATGCTGAATCCGGGTTTTGAAGTAAATATCTAAAATTAATTTAAGTAATTTAATTCCATGATTATTTAACGTTTCAATTTTGACTAATTATCAATAATATCTTCGATATTTTCAATTCTAAAAATTTACTGAGCAAATCAGTTTTTAAAAAACCATTGTCGTCATGGAATTCTGATGAAATATTTAGTTATCTAAATAGTTCTAAAAAACATTAAATGGTAATATTTTTAAAAATAATATTAACAAACAATTAGTTAATACTACCATGAGAAATTAGAAAATTACCTACGGTTATTTTGGACTTTATTCATAATCATATTCTGGATCAGAATCCACTAAGTAATCATGGAATTCAAATATTTAAATTAATTTTAAGTATTTACTTCAAAATCCGAATTCACCATGGAACAAAAATAAATTTAGAGAAAATACGAATAGGATAAAAAGCATGTACACAAATCTATATTGTTTAAAATCAATAGAATAAAATAAATAATTATATACAATTTTTTTTTATTCTTTCCTAATATTAATATTAGTTTGTTTCGTGCATTTTATAATTGGTTTTCATTAATAATAATTCAAATATTTCAAATATAGTACATTTCATATTTATAGAACAAGCACTGACATCTCTTGGCAAACTTTAGAGTAGACACCAAGGTTGTTACCACCTACCGTTCTTGTAAATCGCCAATATCTTCAACAAATATATATTATACTCTTCAGACTATTCTAAAGTGAATTACACTTCATCTCAGACTAAATTTCGTTTCAGAGAAGCAGACACCTATTCCTTGCAAAACAAGTAAGTGTGAAATAAATATCTTACAATATACACCCAGTGTAAATATATAATTATTTGCATATCTATTGTTTTATTGACATTAAAAATGATTTAAAATAATCAAATTGTTAATTTATACAATTCTGTATTATTTTGTGACATCACAACGCATTATCGATCCCTATCGACTAAAAGATTTTTCAAATGTGGATGTTGGCAACACTAGTCCAAAGGTCGTCGAATTACCGCCATTTATTGCAGAACTGTGTTGATTATTTATACAAAATATAAGCTTTAAATCACTGATATCAATATAAAATCATATATCAATCGATTCAGTATTAGTTAACGATTATATGAACATATAATTTGAGTTTGGACGTGTTTCCTATTTGGAAATATGATTGACATAACCTGACTACATTTTGTAAGTATATCTTACATATTAATAACCGTGTATCGCTTTATTAACATAGAAAATAACTTAGAATGGATAAATTATTACTTATTTTTATGACAAAGTTAATATTTTAATATTTCGAAGTTCTGCAAATTTCCATTAAGGCCCGTGACCAGTGACGTCACAATAAAAACAATTTTTCTTTGTTCCCAAAACAAGTGCTTAGAAACGGCTCATTGTATCCTAGTTTTTAATCATTTTTAATTAAAATCAGTGCATAATTAATAAAATTTATATCGTAAATCTTTATTTAAATGATATTCTAGCTATTGTAATATAAATTGAAGCTGGGAGTACGTTTTTAATAGTGAAAAACAGAAAGCGAATATTTGCATATGTGGCATACCGGTAAGACATTAAATATATATTTTTTAAATAAAATATTTTTAATTATAATTACATATTGAAACAGTAGCAGGATTAAATAATAATCTGAACAAATTAATAATTATTTTTATTCAAAATGTATCAGCGGTTCTCAAAATGTGGGACCTAATTTTTTTTCTTTTAAATAGGAACATATATTTTATTTGCATATAAACTAGAATTAATAAAAAATGTTTAACAGGATTTTTTGTTGTAAACTATTTCCGTTTGTAGTGCTGAACTCCTGTGCTTGCGAACTCGTCTCCCCATTGGTTGCAATTCCGAAGTCTTCAGCTCCAGTTCCTGATTGCTGAGATCTGCGATGCCTCTGTTAGTCTAGTGACTAATAGTGGGCGAGGTTTAATTTACTTTAATTGTCATGTGCCTCATTTTATTTTAAAACTTTTGAGTAGATTTATTTAGTTAGCATGGCATTTTATAGTATTTAAAGGTAAAGATAGTTTCAATCTTTGTGGGTCACTCTGTATATATTACATTGATAAATTGAAATACAGGGAAGTCACAATTACTCATACTTCTTTCCGGGGCACATGTACTTGTAGTATTTTTAGTTTTTCAGGGCGCGCGTCGAAATCCGCATTAAAACATATCATTATTAGAGTCTCGCATTTTGTTTTAAAGTAATAGTATAAAAAACAGTTGGTTAATATTAATAGTTAGTAATTAATAAATAAAATATTAGAGTACGAAATACACTACAGATCATATTTGTTTAAATATTATTTAAACAAGTATGGTTGATATGTAGTCGGTTGTTTAGCTTAGATTTTCAAAGCTTTAAGTTACGCTAGTAGGTATGGGCCTCTGCCATAGTAATATGTGTATGCTCTTACCTTTGTTGCTTAACTTGGAGCTTACTAAGGACCTTTTAGAACACCAATTAAGGCTCTACAAAAGAACCTATCCTGGGACTACAGTTTAAGCTAGAAAGTATGAGCTTCTGGCCTGGTTCACATGTGTATGCGCATACTTTTGATGCTTGAGAAGACCGACGAGAAGAATGAAGACTGTTAGGGCCACAATATTTTTGTAATAATAGTTTTAAAGATATAGGTTGCTTTATATTAAATTCAAACACACACTTATAGTTAATTCAAACATTTACTTTGGTTTTATGGATTAAATTTCGCGATATTTTTTTCGGGTTCCGGTCGGCTACGCGATTAGGGTAGTGTAGTTCTTACATGGAATGCTTTTCCCCATAAATTTTTTCTAAAAGTGCAGACGGACCTCACTCGACAGTTGGCACATATTTTCAATTTACATATAACGTAAAAGAAGTCTCCCATATATATACTGCAATGCAGCACTCCATTTAATTTGTTTTTATATGCCCCTTTGTTTCCAATCTGTCCTCTCGAGGTGCTGGTGCCCAATGTGGCAAACACAGATATCCTCTGCTGCTTCTCCTTGTGGGATAGAGCGTACGGACCTCTGATCACCAAAGTGACTGAGTAATCTTTGCGTTTGATTCCTAGATTTTAGCCTTAGAGTCCAAACTGTCACAGTAGATATAAAGTCATGAGAGGGATTATATTGCAGTATGTTTTTTTGATTAGTTTGCGATTTGCTGAATATGTGACACTTATACAGTAGATAAAATAAATCTACTTTAACCTGGTTTGTAATAGAGTAAACCCTTATGAAGAAAAATATTGGCATTCCATTTAAGAATGAAACTACACATATATTTTCTTTAACTTCACACATACACACACTTTTTTTTCAGGTGAAGAGAGCAAAGAAAACATCATAGAAGATATTTTCGACTAAATGTTACACTTATTTTGTCTTAGTTTAAGTTAGTTTTTATCGTTCGTCGCCGCGGTTTCGTCGGTTCCTTACCTATCCCATTTGTATGTTTCATATTTGTATATGTTCGCCCTGTTTTGAGATGCCGCAACAAATTGTTGGTCTGGCCAGGGGTGCTCCTGCTTATGCAGATGTACACTAACATTCCACTTTTACACTTTTTTCAGGTTCTAACACTTACACATGTATTTACTCTTGTTATGCGCTTTTACGTAAGATACAAGCAGGGTCAGTTTCGCGAGTAGATTATTTACATAATAACACACATACACACACAAAATAATGGAGATATTGGTGTTTCACTATCCCCAAAAGGTTATTGTTGGTGATTTTGTTGGAAATATTGTTGTCGTTTCAGTTTCTTTGGGTATACATTTAATTGTTGTTCTTTTTGTTACAAATGTAGTTTGAGTTGTTTAGGGTATATATTTAATAGTTCTTGTTGGAAGTATTGTTGTTATTCGAGTATATTTGTTCATCAGAGGGATTATAGTGTAATATGTCACTATTCTGAGTGTGTGAAGATTTTTCGTCTTCTTTTCATGCTTCATACACAAACATATGTATCAATGTTTCTTCTGTTGGTTGTCTGTCTTATATTTTTCAAAATATTGGGGATATGTGAATTCTAATTGATGTTGAGATCCAGGGCTGCTGAGTTCTTGCGTTGCTGTGCTGCTGAGATCCAGAATGCTGCGCTGCTGAGTTCCTGAGCTGCTGAGAGTAGTTTATAAGTAAAAGAGAATTTTAATAATTTTTAAAGACACTTGAAATGATTAATGAATCTACGGTTAAATTATAAGTAAAACAAATTGAAATTACTTTTAAAGTAAAATATGCAAATAAGCTTAGAATCGGTGATTATAATTTCATTTAATTATATATTTTGACCCTGCTGGTACACTGAAATTTACAAAAGATTAGTGACTAGTGAAGTGAGATAGTGAAAAAATTAAAAGTAAGTATATTTAATTCTTCAGTTATTCATATATCAATACCACTTTTATTTTTAGGTAAGATTAGCTGTGTGGTAAGGGGTGGTTGTAAGGGGAGGTTGGAGACCACTTAGGGGTGTTTACCCCAATTTTCGGTGATGTCAGATTTCAGTAAAATAATATATACCAATATAAGATGGCTACTGAAATGGCAATAGTACAGAAATCTTCATATTTGACGGTAACTAAATAATGATTTTTTTATGAAAATGTCACGATTTTATATACGATTCTTTGTATATCCATCATAATACATTCACTATTTAATAATGTATTCGCTTATCCTTCAAAGTCGTCCACCCATATCTTTTGCTTTGTCTGACCGTAATAAAATTTCACAATTCATGTCTGTAAACACACTTCCGCTATTTTTCACAACATTATCTCATATTTATATTCCCGACGAACCATTCCGCCATACGGAGTCATACGTAGCTCTAGCTAGCGCATTTGTATGGCTACGTGACTTGTTTTAAGGTTAGGATGTTAGATTCAACTGCAATAGACATAGGACGTATGTAAGTATTGCAGTTAGAAATATGTGCGAGTTGTGAAAAGTGTATGGCAGATGAATTTGTGATTATTAGTATATTTTACAGTAAATAAATTCAAATTTTATTATATACATTCTTTACATTGTCTATGCTTCTGAATATGTCTACGTCATTGTCGACACGTCAACTATTAAATTGTTAATGTGAAGTAGTCTACACGCCCATCCTGCAAATTTCCTGGGCCGGTTAAATTTTTCAGTAATAAGGGCGGGTCGATGTTGAAATGGAATAAAAAAATCTGTTGTGGTCAGCACAATACCTTCCGTCAATCCTGTGTATTATGTACAAATTCTATACATAAATTTTCTTGCAAAAGATTCTAAATTTTTGGTATTTTATGATTCCCTTTCTCGACAACAAACAAACCACATGAAATAAGAAAATCATGAAATTTTGAATGAAAAATTATGACACTTGTCAGTTTTGGACATAATTAATTGCTGTCATTTTGACACGGGTTTCCATATTAGCTTGCCAAAGTCAGCAAAGTCACGTCACTGCACGCGCCCTATAAAGATGTTATATTTCCAGTAAAATTATTTCATAAACAAACTATGCAAATTTCACTTGACACTGATATCTTCTTCTTCTTTAGTTTCTACCATTTGTTAGGGGTCGCTATTTTTATTTTCTTCTTCCACTCATTTTTGTTTTGCATGTCGTCCTCATTCAGTTCCTTTTCTCTCAAGTCTTCCGAAATACAGTCCTTCCATCTTATATTTGGTCGTCCTATGTTTCTTCCACCTTCTATTATTAAACTATTAATTTTTCTTCCAATATATACATCCTCATGACATGTTCAAACCAATGTAATCGTCTCTCTTATATCTTTCTAGAAACTTTAGTTATTTCCCTTATTCGTTCATTCATTTACTTTTTATTGATACTGACATCTGTCAATTTGAATTACCTGAATATATTAGCAGTTTCCATGGTTAAGTTAGCATAGCTGGCTGATTTAGGGAATTTATTATTTTTATAATTCTTTAACTATAAATATCTGTTGAATATGAAATATAAAATGTAATTAAATCGTATAGACAATAATATTCGTTAAGTTATAATAATATTTAACTGAGTTTTTCAAGAAAAACTGTTAAAATCTTCAAATGAGGATACTTCCGGTTGACCAATTATAACCAAAATCTAATCAAGTCTGCATATGGTTGTAAGGAAGAGGAATATGCAATTTTTGGAATTCTAGTATTGGAAATATCGCGGCCGAAACCACGGTCACACACACATACACATAAACGTCCACACACACACACATACAGACATCATCGTAAAAATAGTAAAAACGTATTGTAAAGACCCTAAAACAGGGATGGCGAACCTTTACGTATTAACGTGCCATTTCTCTAAAGAAGTGTTTAATGAGGTCATAAACGTGTCATCAAATATTTTTGACTGTGATTATTGGGAAAATAATAATAATAAATACTATCAACTCAAAACTCTTTATTTACTACAAAAAAATAGGAACATTTTGCAATGTTTCAATTATACGCGTAATTTAAATTAAAGTAAAATTAGTGTGACTTCTTTTGTTGTAGATTAGATGACAAATAACATGTGTTAGGGTTGTAAGATGTTACTTTTAGCAGAATGCATGCTGCACTGGAGTCATCTGTCAAACGGTTTCTAACCGAGTCTTTAATGTTATTCATCTGAAAATAATGACTCGCAGGAATAGGTTGATGAAAATATTGTTAAAATAGCATGAGCCAGCTTCTTCAAACAATTAAATGTGTCTGGTAACGCATTCCATGTATCCAAAATTTTGTTGTTAGCAATTTTGTGATCAGTGACGTGCCCAAAATATTGTGTCGCGTGCTATTGGTTCGCCATCCCTGCCCTAAAACGTGCTTATTCAATGAAAACTCACCATCGAATTTTTTGACCAAAGACAATACCTTCCTTACCTAGAGGTGACGGAAGGTAAAAACCCTTTATTTAATTTTAAAATTTCTGTTTTTACACCCGTTAATTAACATATTAATAAACATGCCCATGACTCGTACACCTGCGTAATGTATTCTATACATACTACGTTATTTATGTCATAGAACGTATATTATAAATGCTATATTTACTAACCTTACTTTAACGGTAAAACGTATGATGGCACAAAATGAAAGAGAATGTACGTGCACTTATAATAATTACTTGCGTGTCTAGCAGTAATATTAAAGATATATTACGAAGAATAAGGTACTGCAATTACAATTAAAATTATAAGTAGCTGTTATTGTAATAAAAGATATACGTCTGTGAAATATGCGACTCTATTTTTACCTCTCGCTAAGAGGTAATGGATTCATGCTAAAAATCGCATATCCAGATTTTATTGAATAAGCACGTTTTAAGGTCCCTACAATCCGATTTTAACATTTTTACGATGATGTCTCTGTGTGTGTGTGTGTGTGGGATGTTGGAAGGGCGATTACTCAAAAACCATAAGACTTTATATTTGTTTAACTACGTATTTCCTAATCGGACATTCATGGGAAGATCTGAAAAGGTTTTGGTAACAATTGGACAACCGGAAGTAGAAGATTCTTGAAAAAAAATCTTCTAAATATTATTTTTTGAATTTTTTTCTTGGTAATACTAAAGAAAATTAAATTCTCTGTCTGATACATTTAAATATTTTATTATATATTCTATAGATTTAGAAATAAAAGAAATATAATATATAAAATAATCTGTTGTAGTAAATTTTACAGCCGAAAGAATGCCATGGAAAATAGTTGATAATTTAAATTATTTGTAACTGGCAAATAAATGTCAGTGTCAGAAATCCGGAGACATTACTGAAGACTTTTTCTGGGAAGTACATACATTATATTATTTCTTAATGTATTAATAGTTAAATATATAATATTATAGGTATATTACACATACCCTTCAGAAATACTGTTACTTCCGACAATGAATTGGAAACATCTCGAAATATTGGAAGAGTAGGACAAAATTTCTTCATAGAATGAATTTAAATTTAAAATAATCTAAATATATGGAATAGATGTAAATAGAATTTTTGGTGTAGAGTGTAAGTATAAAATACATTAGCGCGCGAGCAGTCATGTGACTTGAAAAGCGAGCCCATGTCAGAATGATAGCTAGTAATTATGTATATAGATGTCAAATATCATATTTTCTCATTCTAAATTTAGTGATTTTCCAATTCCATGTGGTTTATTTTCCTCGACAAGTAAATTCCACACTCCTGATGACAAATTAACTACGTGAATTTAGAAAATATTGAAATTTTTAATGAAAAATTCTGACATTTGACATCTATGTACATAATTACTAATTATCATTCTAAAACGGCCCCCCCACATCTGCTTGTTAAGGCCAACAATGTAATATGACTATTCGTGCCCTATACTTATGTAACAAAAAAAAGGAAGTGGCGAGAGGTATTGTGCTGACCACAACAGATTTTTATATATGAAACTTTATACAAATTGAAAGCGATCAAGGCGGTTAGATGTCAAATTTATTTAGATTTTGACTGAGTGGTTTCCTGCTTTCTTACAAAAAATATTAGCAGTTCAATAAAGTTAATTAAAACCATTGTCCCAATTTTGTAATTTTTTGAATTAATAATTAATTTGTATGTAAAACAAAATCGAAACTTCTAGTACCATCTTGTGTTCATTTCTGAATTAATTCCATTTATATTTCATGTTTAAATATTGTTAGAAATAGTTCAAAAATTTTGCGTAGTAATTTCTCTACATTTTAAATCAATATGTTTTTTACGCTAAAACAAGTAGTTCTGTGTATTTCCATTTCAAACAATAAGTTAACAAGTAACAATGTAAGAATAGAACTTTCGTTTGTACAAGTCTGCTACACCCTAATGTTAACGCGCGCTGAGAAGCATAAATTCACGATTTTATTAATATATTATTTTATTGTATTTATTTATAAAAATTGCGTATTGAAACAGGTTGGTGCTGCCACCAACTAACAAAAAATCATACTACTAGGCTTACAGAATGTTTAAATATAATAATATAACATACAATTTTGTATAAATGGTGTTATATATGTTTTTCAAATAATTCTTGCGGTGTTTTCTCCACTATAGCTGTACGGTGACGCCGGATAAACCTTCTCATACAATAATATACATAATATATTTATATTTGACTAGGTATAAATACATATAAATAACTCGTAGCACAATACCGTCCGTCAATTCTACGTATTTTGTACAAATTCCACACAGATTTTTTTTGCTATTTTATGGGCGTTTTCTTTTGAGGGGAGAAATGAACTGATCTTACCTCGTACGGAACTGAACTGAACTACTCCTAAAAAGAACAGTATGTTTCTTAAAATAAGAAGTAGAAAATAAAAACATGTATAGCATTAAATTTATAACATAATAATCTACTGAATTGGCTTATGGCTATAATCTGTTGTATTACCTTATGTGATTTGTTTTTGCCACCTTAAATTATTTTACATTTTTATATTTCCATTAAAATCTTCTCACAAAGATATGTATTATTTGACACTAACATCTGTTAATTAGTAATGTTTGAATATTGTAACAAGGTTGTAAGTTATTTCTTTATAATTCTTTATATCTAAATTCATTGAATATGAAGAAATAAATATGATTAAATCGAATAGAGAATAACGTATTCTTTTATTTATAATAACATAAAAGGTCATAAAATGATATTTAACAGCGTTTTTTGAAGAAATACTGTTAAATTTTCAAATTAGGGTACTTCCGGTTAACCAATCATAACTAAATTCTAATCAACTCTTCATATGGACGTACGAAAGAGGAATATGAAAGAATTATAACTTTTGGAATTGTAGTATTGGATTTATCGAAGGATAAATTTTTGTCACACACACACATACAGACATCATCATAAAAAAATCTGTTGTGGCCAGCACAATACCTTCCGTAAACCCTGTGTATAATGTATAAATTCCATACATAATTTTTCTTGGAAACGATTCTAAATTTCCAGTAAAATTATTTCATAAACAAACTATTTAAATTGCACTTGACACGGACATCTTCTTCCTCTTTAGCTTTTCCCATTCGTTAGGAGTCGATATTTTTGCGTGTCGTTCTCATTCGGTTTTTTTCTCTCAAGTCTTCCGCAATACAGTCCTTGCATCTTATCTTTGGTCTTTCTCTGCTTCTTCAACCTCCCATTACTAAACTACTCATTCTTGTTCAAATGTAATTCTTCATTTCTCCTTATGACATGTTCAAACTAATGTAATCGTCTTTCTTGTATCTTTCTATAAACTTGTAACACTAGAGTTATTTTCTTACAGTATCTTTCCGTGTCTTCCCCATTATCTACTTCATCATCCTCATCTCTGCCACATTAATTTACTTTTTATTGATACTGACATCTGTCAATTTGAATTATATGAATATATTAGTAGTTTCCATGTTTAGTATAGCTGGCTGAATTATAAAATTTAATTTCTTTAAAATTCTATTACTCTGTATCTATTGAATATGAAGTATAAAATGTAATCAAATCGTATAGAGAATAATATATTCTTTAAGTTATAATAATCAAATTTAACTGTTAAATCTTCAAATGTGGCTACTTCCGGTTCACCAATTAAACCAAAATCTAATCACTTGTTCTTCTGGATGTAAACTTGAGGAATACGAAAAAATTATAATTTTTGGAATCGTGGTATTGAAGTTATGGGATCCGGAACTTTTGTCACACAGACACACATACATACATACAGACATCATCGTAAAAATGGTAAAATCGTATTATATGGACCTAAAACATGCTTATTCAGTAAAAACTCATCACTGAATTTTTTGACCAAAGACAATACCTTCCTTAATTAAAGGTCACGGAAGGTAAAAAATCTGTAATATGTATGGAATTTATACATATTACACAGGATTGACGGAAGGTATTGTGCTGGCCACAACAGTTTTTTTTTTCTAAACATATGTCATATTATGATCTTGTGTACTGTATCTAAATATAACGCTTGAGCTTCTCTTTAATTGAGAAATTTTCCTGTTGAGAAGCCAAACACTTGTAAATAAATAAATAAATATTGTTGCTGTAATTTTTTTGCAAGACTTCATTTGGTGATATATTTCAAGACTGATAACTGTCAACTACCACGCCCTCTGTAATTTCTGTCATTATTATTTAAAGGAAATATGGGCCACCCATGAATACAAATACAAAAAATATATTCTTGCTTTCACTAAACCTCGCGCAGAGCGATTTTAAAATACATTTCAACCCTGTTAAAAAATCACCACTGCTGTCTGGTGGTGACACCTCAAACCAAGGGTTAATAATTCCGTAGCTTTTTAACTGTCATGCGCTGATGTCACGTATAGAATAGAGTAAAAATCAAGAGAGCCGAGAATAATAGGCGAATATCGTCAGAATTTAACATTTCTTTGCTATTGTTCAAGACCAAAGAAACAAAGATAATATTTTAGACTAAAACGGGAATCACGCTAGACTTGTTAAGAATAAGAAAATCTTATAGACGTGGAAAACAAAATTTGTATATTTTAAACAGTAATTTATCTCATTTGAAATTAAGATGCAAAATAAAAAAATCTGATGTGGCCAGTACAATACCTTCCGTCAATCCTGTGTATTATCTTTGAATATATAATACATATAAGAACGGCAACGTAATGTATTTAGATTAAATATTTCGAGAGAAGGTGCCATCTATCCCTCCGTATACGAATTATTTCTGAGTTAGTTCAAAAAATATATAATAGGTGGATGTTGCACAGTGTACAAATTTCATACATACATTTTCTTGCAAAAGATTTTAAATTTCAAGTAAAATTATTTCATAAACAAACTATGCAAATGACACTTGACACTGACATCTTCTTTAGCTTTTCCCATTCGTTAGGGGTCGCTATTTTTTATTTTCTTCTTCCACTCATTTCTGATTTACGTGTCGTTTCCATTCAGTTTCTTTTCACTCGTCTTCCGCAATACAGTCCTTCCATATTGTCTGGTCTTCCTCTGTTTCTCCAACCTCCTATTACTAAGCTATCCATTCTTCCAATATAATTCTTCATTTCTCCTTCATGTTCAAATCAGTGTAATCGTCTTTCTTGTATTTTCTAGAAACTTGTAAAACTAGAGTTATTTTCTTCATCTCTGCCACATTAATTTACTTTGCATTGATACTGACATCTGTCAATTTGAATTATATAAATATATTAGTAGTTTCCATGTTTAGCATAGCTGGCTGAATTATAAAATTTAATTTCTTTAAAATTCTTTAACTCTATATCTATTGAATATGAAGTATAAAATGCAATCAAATCGTATAGAGAATAATATATTCTTTAAGTTATAATAACGCTAAATCTCAATAAATCAAATTTAACTGTTAAATCTTCAAATGGGGCTACTTCCGGTTCACCAATTATAACCAAAATCTAATCAGTTGTTCTTCTGGATGTAAACTTGAGGAATATGAAAGAAATATAATTTTTGGAATCGTGGTATTTTACTTATGCGATCCGAAACATACAGACATCATCGTAAAAATGGTGAAATCGTATTATAGGGACCCTAAAACATGCTTATTCACTAATTCATCATCGAATTTTATGACCAAAGACAATACCTTCCTTACCTAAAGGTGACGGAAGGTAAAAAAGTTATTTTGGGTGGCCCGTTTTTCAGTGTCACCTATATATTTATACTTGTATTTCGAATAAAGATACCATCATATATCTTGTCTTCTGGTGGTGTGTGTTGTATTGATTGTTCTAGATTGGCACGAAACAAATCCATTATTTCTTAATCTCGTTCGTTATAGGCCCTTATTTACAGGCAACTTTAATCTCAAGCAATCAAACGCCACCCTACTGTCATTTGTTTCGGATGGAGACAAGATAATCTACTTGCTGCCTCTATTCCCCTTCTTATATTTATACTGTAGTAGAAGGAGTAGAATGAGTAGAAAGCCGTGTTGAACTGACAGTATTTATAAGGTATATCGTGGTTTCTGAGGTACATCCGACGATAGAATACGGTTTTATCAATATTTAGTCATTATTTAAAAGAAAGTGCACCAGAGTTATTTCATAAGTACTGTGAATGGGGACTTATACAATTCAAATATTTTGATCGCCATCTAGTGTATAAAAAAGTATTTAATAATCAGTTATGTAGTGAGCAAGATTTAGCTCTAAGTTTGACGTTTATCACGTGATCCATTTTTGGTCCCACGTGATCACAACAACCATTGTTTGTAAAGAAACATAAACATGTCTGAGACTGAACACGGAAGTTGAAATAATATGATTAATATAAATTGAATATGAATTAGTAATGTATTTACAGGAACCTGTGATAAAAAATCTGATGTGGCCAGCACATAACCTCTCGCCGTATATTTTACCTGGCTGTATGCATAAAGCAAAGAATATTTTTATAAATACAAATAATATATTCATATAAATCTATGACGTATAAACTTCTTTATTATTCAATAATAGCATGTCTCAACATAAAGATATTTACCATAAATTATGTTACAATAAATTACAAAGTAGAGTTTACCATATATAAATATTAGGCTGGTAACAGCAATTTTCAATTCGAACAACTTTGTTTACTTTCTCTTCATATTCTTCTAGTAAAAACATTAATTTTGGGCGGTCTAAAATGTATATATCTGGATTGTGCATCTATTCTTACATATCTTCTTTTACATTTTATTTTTTCATACTTGTTATATCTAAATAACACTAATTCCTTTTAATAAAGTGACGGATAGATTGCACTCCGATTATTCTTATATCGATGTGTAATTTTGTCAATATTTACAACTTACTTGAGAAGAATTTGATAGCTTTTTCGCAATTCAAAGTTACTCTAGTCTACAGTACTGGTGTACATTGTCCCATAATGTTTGAAACAAATTTAAGTCCTTCAACCTAGACTTGTCATCTCCATAATAGTCACAGATCAAGAACTAAGGGATTCTCCAAGTACATTTTTAATTCATTACTCATTATTTCTGACACTGACATTTATCTGTCAGTTACAAATAATTTAAATTATCAACTATTTTTCATGGCATCCTTTCGGTTGTAAAATTAATTACAACATTATTTTATATATTATATTCCTTTTATCTCTAAATCTATAAAATATGTATAAAAATATTTAAATGTATCAGAAAGAGAATTTATTTTTCTTTAATATTATCAAGAAAAAATTTCAAAAAATAATATTTAGAAGATTTTTTTTCAAGAATCTTCTACTTCCGGTTGTCCAATTGTTACCAAAACCTTATGTATCAGAAAGAGAATTTATTTTTCTTTAATATTATCAAGAAAAATTTTCAAAAAATAATATTTAGAAGATTTTTTTTCAAGAATCTTCTATTTCCGGTTGTCCAATTGTTACCAAAACCTTTTCAGATCTTCCCGGGAATGTCCGATTGGGAAATACGTTGTTAAACAAATTTTAAGTCTTATAGTTTTTGAGTAACCGTCCTTCCAACATCCCACACACACACACACACACACACACACATCCACACACACACACACACACACACACACACACAGACATCATCGTAAAAATGTTAAAATCGGATTGTAAGGACCTTAAAACGTGCTTATTCAATAAAATCTGGATATGCGATTTTTAGCATGAATGCAATACCTCTCTTAGCGAGAGGTAAAAAGGAAGTCTATGTACAAAATAACAATAAAATGCCGCAAACCTATGTTTGTAAAGTGGACAAACATAATCAAACTTATTTTGGAAAAACAAGTACAGCAACTCAAGCAACTTTAATAAAGCTGTCTACTAATAAAGAGACACAAGTTTATATTGATAAAAGCACATATAAAAATTGATAATAAACAGAACAACTGCACACAAACAGAAATAAAGATTAATAAGGAAAGTAGTACCCAAACAGTCAACAATTATTATGTAAGAAAGTTATTTGGTGCGACATCGAGAAATGAAACTAAATTTGTCAATAATTGGAAACTAAATTATAATTTATTAAGCAATGATGCTGTAAAATTTATATATTTCACCAGCTTATCAGTAGAACATTTTAATGTTCTACTACTTGATCAAATTATTCTGAAAATACCTCACCTGAACGACTCGTTAATTTATGGAAGGGGTAAAAATGTTTAAAAAAATGAGATTTCGAAAAAAAGTTATTAAGACATATTGTTGCTCTCGACGAGTTCTGTCACTGGTTAAATTTATTGTACTTATTTCTGTTACACCTGTATATTCTAATCCCAATTCTTACATATTGTTGCTGTGATAATCTTTACATGTAACCCGGCTTCTTAGACAGCTTATGTCATTGCGCGTGACATAGTTTGTGATACATACGCACATGCCACGTGTATTATCACGCCACTTTAGCACACACAAGTCGCACGTAGCATGACTCGTGACGTGTTACATGTTAGAGTAACCTGGCGAATGACAATGAGATAACATAATCGTGGTAAATGCAATGACAGAAGGATGAGGATCATGTTTACTTCAGGATAAGTCATAGAGTATCGGTATATGACGGTGTCACTATATTCCAGTAATTTTAGCAATGGACTCTATCCTCATTTACTAATAGAAAGATTAAAATTATTATAACCACCTTAATTCAAAATAGAAAAACTGTTTCTGGTTTTATGAATGCTATATACATCTCTACTTAGTAATTTATCAATTCATTTTTACCTTCCGTCACCTATAGGTAAGGAAGGTACAGTAAAATTTTTGAAAGATGTCCGATCAAGATAATCTACGAATTGTATGAATTCAGATTTCCGCCCATTCTGACAAATTCAGTAGTGCCGTTTGCTAAGATACTACTGTTATTTTATTATTATAAAAATGTATGTTACAATAAAAGCATTCAAAATTCAAAAATAAATCAACTAGTAAGATTATTAGCAAATGTAAAACCAAATATGTGAAAAATAAGATACTGACACAATGTCAGTGTCAGTGATACTGACAGAAAATAACGGTATTTGTACGGCTATGAATCAAGGTAATGTATCTGATTTAATATATAAGCTTACGTTACAGCGAAAGTATTATCAACAACGAACATCGTTTTCAAGTGGAATGTCCTAACTTAGTCGAAACAATATCAATTTTTTAAAGACAAACGTGTTATATCCATCCTTATCGCACACGCTTATAGACTGCAGAGGAGAGAGATAAATGTATGCCAATTTGTTAATTCGTTCATGATACAAATAACCTTGATCGGACATCTTTAAATAATTTTACTGTATTGTCTTTGTTCAAAAAATTCAGAAGTTAGTTTTTTATGAATAAGCACGTTTTTGAGCCCCTACAATATGAATTTACTGTTTTTACCTTCCGTCACCTTTAGGTCCACATTAATTTACTTTTTATTTATACTGACATCTGTCAGTTTGAATTATATGAATATATTAGTAGTTTCCATGTTTAGCATGCAATCAAATCGTATAGACAATAATATATTCTTTAAGTTAACATACATACATACATACAGACATCATCGGAAAAATGGTAAAATCGTATTATAGGGACTCTAAAACATGCTTATTCACTAAAAGACAATACCTTCCTTACCTAAAGATGACGGACGGTAAAAACATGGACATTGTTTTTATTCTCAATAATTTTAGTGTGACCTTCGTCTCGTCTTCGAAAAATATGTTTATTTGTATTTATTTTTGTTTATGTAAACAATAATCTTATGTGTGTTTTCGAAAACAAATTTTCATAATTCTTTGTAAACAAAGATATACCACACAATCTCCAAGATTCTGAAATGTCAAACATTTGCCGAAGGGAGCATTCAGATATTAAATTCAATTTAAATTAAAATCGTAACAGATTTTCAAATCAGAACGCATAAAAGAAAGACTGACGGGAGATGGAATTAAATTGAGGAATTGATATAATTTGAGATTTTAAATTCGATTGAAAAAGTTTATGAATATTTATAATTTTTTACTGGGTTCTTCAAGAAATTCTTTTATTATTTTTCAGTGGATTTTAAATATCTTTTAAGGTAGTTATATCGTGAAACCATTTTACCCAGAATTAATTGAAATTTTAAGTACATTTCAACTGAATTATAATCTACCTGGTCTCCAAGTTTTAAACAATTGACCACGCGGTATCTGAGATATTTGCAATTAACTTTTATATCCATACCGACATTTAATCGAAAACTAGTATGTTATAGAAAACTAATTAACGGATTTTATGTTATTTGAAAATTATTTACCATCCAGATTTAATTTTATTGCCTCTAGAAAATTATAATCTGAAGATACGATAAATAGGTAGAATTATACTTGACAACCATGTACAAGCGTTCCAGATGGAGTATCAGTTAAGTTGACAACGCCCGCTTGGTATTAGCGAATAAGAGGTGATCTTTGTTTAAAGAAATTTCAGACGTACATTCGAAGGAAATATGTTTTAAATGGTATTTTACGTGAAAAGCATGAAAACTTTAAACAGTATAATACTACTTTTGTAATTTTAAGAAAGAAATATATTAATTTGTTTTGCAGTTTCCATTTGTACTTTAGAACTAGTATTATATCTCAAAATATCTTATTACTTTTATACCCGAATGTACCAATAAATGTCTAGGTGCGACGTTGCCATAGTTATTCTTCAACATTAAATACGACACTTGTGTATGTGTTAGTGCGACTGGTATAGTTGAAAAAAAAAAACTTTTCTACGGGAAAATAAAGAAAATTCATCTGTTACAGTGTTTGATATTAGCTTTTTACTATTTTACACAATCTGTGTATACAGGATGTTTATTAAACATAGGGCAAAAATTGAAGGAATTATTCCCTGGACCATTCTAAGATGATTTTGTCCTTTGATGATTTTTGAAAAGCCGCTTTGTTTCGAAGATACAGGGCGAAAAAAATAACAACATTTAATACCAAAAATTACATGTAAAGTTTCTTAATCTACAATTACTGTTGAAAATGACTACCTCCAGCTACGATGCAAGAATCCGCCTAGCTTGTAATGAATTGCCATCAGCAAGTCCATAAATGAAATGCATGTCAGTCAGTATAGCTATTCATGATAAGAGGGCTTCACTAACAAAAGTTTAAGTATTATAGACAGAAAATACACGTCAAACAGCCAAACGTCTCAACAAATTTGACACATAACTTGCCTGCTGTTACTAGATTAATAATTTGAAAAATATCAAAATTGGTTTTGTCGAATTCTTTTTCGCCCTGTATCTTCGAAACAAAGCGGCTTTTCAAAAATCATCAAAGGACAAAATCATTTTAGAATGGTCCAGGGAATAATCCTTTAAATTTTTGCCCTATGTTTAATAAACACCTGTATAATGTTAAAAAATATAAGTTATTGCAAATATAAACTGCATTAGCTTATTTTTACCTTCCGTCACCTCTAGGTAAGGAAGGTATTGTCTTTGGTCAAAAAATTCGGTGGTGAGTTTTCATTGAATAAGCACGTTTTAGGGTCTTTACAATACGATTTTACTATTTTTACGATGATGTCTGTATGTGTGTGTGTTAGTGTGTGCGTGTGTGTATATGTGTATATTTGTGTATGTGTGTATATGACCGCCGGGTTGTCAACTATATCTCCAATACTAGAATTCCAAAAATTACAATTCATGCGTATTCCCCTTCCTTACAACCATATGCAGATTTGATTAGATTTTGGTTATAATTGGTCAACCGGAAGTACCCTCATTTGAAGATTTTAACAGTTTTTCTTGAAAAACTCAGTTAAATGTTATTATAACTTAAAGAATATATTATTGTCTATACGATTTGATTGCATTTTATATTTCATATTCAACAGATATAGAGTTAAAGAATAATAAAGATAAAAAAAATCATATAAATTTCATAATTCAGCCAGCTATGCTAACTTAACCATGGAAACTGCTAATATATTTAGGTAATTCAAATTGACAGATGTCAGTATCAATAAAAAGCAAGTAATTGAATGAAAGAATAAGGGAAGTAGCTCTAGTGTTAGAAGTTTCTAGATATATGAGAGACGATTACATTGGTTTGAACATGTCATGAGGAGAGATGAATATATTAATAGAAGGTGGAAGAACATAGGAAGACCAAATATAAGATTAAAAGACTGTATTGCAGAAAACTTGAGAGTAAAGGAACTGAATGAGGACGACACGCAAAACAAAAATGAGTGGAAGAAGAAAATAAAAAATAGCGACCCCCTAGCGAATGGGAAAAACTAAAGAAGAAGAAGATGTCAGTGTCAAGTGAAATTTGCATAGTTTGTTTATGAAATAACTTTACTGGAAATATAGGATCTTTTGCAAAAAAAAAATATGTATAGGGCACGTGCAGTGACATGACTTTGCTGACTTTGGCAAACAGATATGGGGACCCGTGTCAAAGTGACAGTAATTAATTATGTCCATAACTGACAAGTGTTATAATTTTTTATTCAAAATTTCATAATTTTCTTATTTCATGTGGTTTGTTTGTTGTCAGGAGTATGGAATTCAGTTGCCGAGAAAGGGAATCACATAATACCAAAAATTTAGAATCTTTTGCAAGAAAATTGATGTATGGAATTTGTACATAATACACAGGATTGACTGAAGGTATTGTGCTGGCCACATCAGATTTTTTTATTTTGAACATAGAACAAGTTTTTGAATAGGTACACCCGAGTGACAACTACCGTAAAACATAAAATTGGTATTTAGAACTAACGGCTGCAGATTTCAAATTTAGCAGAAATGTTGTTTCGTACGACCACCAACTGCTAGTATAAATCAAATATGACAGACACATGACGTAACATTCAAATACAATAACACACATACATTATAGGCGGGGCTCATAATTCAAAAGCTCATGTACAGTGCATTGCTATCGACAACAAACATTACCATAGCGCGAAATAGCATACTATCGATGAACAGAAGTATGCAGTGGTAAAAATGAACAGTTATAATATCAATAGAGGAAGATGTTGGCACTAGGTGAAACATTTTTCAAAATGAAAACACTCGGTTGTTGCACAAAATTAAAGAAAATTCTTTATTGTACAATTTCGGCCATCATCAGAAAAACTACAAGAATACATTACAGCGGGTCCTTTTATATCTAGCGGTGGAGATTTGGGGATTAAGGTTTCAAGAAATGGGGAATGTACCAAGTCTAACTGTTCGTTCATTAAAGGGGTGTTATTGGAAATGGCTTTCTTAATTTCATAGGATTCCAGAAGTCTTACTAAATTATTTTCGACATGTAAAATTGATGCATTTTCAAAATTACACATTACCCATTGCTGGGTATACATTCCTTAGTTTTTATAATAACATTGAATGTGAAAAAATAATATTTAACAGCTTTTTTTCAAGAAAAACTATTAAAATCTTCAAATGATGGTACTTCCGGTTGAGCAATTATAACCAAAATTTAATCAAGTCTGCATATGGATGTAAGGAAGAGGAATACGTAAAAATTATTATTTTTGGAATTCTAGTATTGGAGGTATCGTGACCGAAATTAAAGTCACACAGACACGCACACACACACAGACATCATCGTAAATATAGTAAAATCGTATTATAAGACTTTATAACGTGCTTACTCATTGAAAACTCACCACCGATTGTTTTAACCAAAGACAATACCTTTCTTAACTGGAGGTGACGGAAGGTAATAACACTATTTGAATGGTTATTTGGCATATTGTAGTAATAATGGGGTACAATGTCTTCAAAAGTGGTATTCTATATTGTATTTCACTCAAAGATGCCTAGATTTCTCAAAAAATGAAATTTTATAAAATAATAACGTCACAGAAGTTCACGGAGAACGTATAGCCTATCTTAAGCAGGTGCGCGCTGGGTTCACATGGCAACAGAAGTTTTAAAAATGGCATCCCCTTGTTTTGATGTTTATAAGCAGTGACAGTTCTGTGTTGTGATTATTATAGCTTTGTTGTTCTTCTTGTGCAAATGGCTGGTTCTATTTATTTAATTTAGTGTATTATTATATTCAATATTAAAAATAAAGTATCGTATAATAGTTTTGAAAACAAATATAATGCCAATTCGAACTAAAAACTCATAACCTCACTCAGCGAAAACGTAAACAAACCCACGTGAATTAGGCAGCAGGTGTAGTGTAATGCCTCAACGTACCTTCACAAAGTCAGGTCTCACCATCCTTTCTAGGCATGCGCATAAGTCACTTGTGACGTCACAAAAGTTTGATGATAAATAGTTAATCATAAATAAATGGGAACATAATTTTAACTTTCAATAACATTTAAGTTAAAATTATTCATGTATTTACGATAAAAAAATAAATTTCACATGTAATTTCAATCAAGCTAAACTTCTCCATTATTATAGACTTATATTACTTCAATACATTTTAATCATAAATAAAATTATAATATTTTACAAATGTTTTGAAATTAAGAGGTGAGCCCTAGGCCTCATCTGATTCACCGCCACTGATATGCCGTTAATCATCGAAATTATTTTGGTACTACAATTGTTAATTCAGAACTGTCGTATCGAGTGTAATACCTTTACTAACACGCCATTTTGTGAATCATTTGAAGCTCAATGCACGAATCTAAGCAGAGACGTACATCTTCAAAGACTTATATCTCGCATACTAAAGATGTCTCTACGATACCTTTTAGAAATTAGTGAGGTGCAAGATATATAACTACGAGTACGTGTGCTTTGTATACTACGTGTAATGCTTCTATGGTGCTTTACTGTATACGGAATGTCAAAGCAAAGTAGTGAAATAGGGTTATATTAGCCTTTAAAATTAAGCATAATTTAATATCTTTAGCATAATTCTTGTATTTAACATTATGCTGTCTTCCATTATGCTTAAAGATAGCTACAGAACTTTTGTTTTAAATTGTAAATTCAGTAGAAATTTCGTTATCCGAAACACTTTTAGCCGAAATACCGTTTAACCGAACCGAAAAAAAATATGCGACGAATCAAAGTTTAATGATGTTCTGCTAATGAAACGGTGGCTTGACATAGTAGTTATAAAACAAAAGAAAATTCAAGACTTTTTTCCAAAAAAGTAATAGGCCTACTGTACTGTATATAGACTAGGGAACATCTTTCTTTTTGTAAATACTGTATAAGACACAAAATTTAAATACTTTAACATTGTACAGTATGCCCTTCATTTACTTTGACCTAAAATTGCAAAGAAATATTCCTAATCCCTAAAAATGCCATTTAAATTATTATCCGAAATTTTGGTTATCCGAAACTCTCTCCCCCCCTTGTTTCGGTTAACAGAGGTTCTACTGTAAACCACACATTTTAGATGAAAGCACAGAATATAGCACAATACCTCTCGCTACTTCCGTTTTTGGTTACATAAGTATATGGCGCGAGCAGATATGTGGGCCCGTGTCAGAATAACAGATGTCAAATGTCAGAATTTTTCATTAAAAATTTCAATGGTTTTCTAAATTCACGTAGTTAATTTGTCACCAGGTGCGTGGAAAATAAACCACATGGAATCACTAAATTTAGAATGAAAAGTTATTATTGACACATATGTACATATTATAAGCTTTTATTCTGATACGGGCTCCTATATCTGCTTGTCAAGGCCAACAAAGTCACATGACTGTTCGCGCCCTATTGTATTTAACATTTCTTGTATACCTACACTCTACACCAAAAATTCTACTTATATCTATTATTTTTATTTAGATTTTTAAATTTTAAATTCATTCTATGAAGAAATTTTGTCCTCTTCTAATTTTTCGAAATGTTGCCAATTCATTGTCAGGATTGACAGTATTTTTGAAGGGTATTACCTATAATTTTATATATTTAACTTTTAATACAGTAAGAAATAATATAATGTATGTAATTTCCAAAAAAATCTTACGTAATGTCTCTGGATTTTTGACACTAACATTTATCTGGCAGTTACAAACATTTTCGTTTTTCACTTGGTTTCTATGATATTTATAACAACAGATTATTATATACCTTGTATTTATTTATTTCTAAATCCATAAAAGATATAACAAAATATTTATATTTACTCTTCTTTAATACTAGCAAGAACAAAAATTTTCAAAAAATAATATTTAGATTTTTTTTTAAGAACTGCTACTTCTGGTTGCCCAATTATTACTAAAACCTTTTCAGCTCTTCCCAGTAATGTCCGATTGAGAAATACGTAGTTTAACAGATATTAAGTGATATAGTTTTTGAGAAATCGGTCTTCCAATGTCCTCACTCTCTCTCTCTCTCTCTCTCTCACACACACACACACACACACACACACGCCTAAATTTTGGAATCGTGGTATTGGAGTTTTGCGATGCACACACACATACATACATACAGACATCATCGTAAAAATAGTAAATTCGTATTCATTAGAAACTCACTATCTATTTTTTTGACCAAAGACCATACCTACAGGTGACGGAAGGTAAAAAAAAATGCTAACATTTGTGCTGAAACTTCTACGACATACGTTTTAAGGAAAATTTGCTTACCTCCTTCAAGGATGGAGTAAGCTGTACAAAATTACCAAGGCTACTATCAGGTTAAATTAAAATTAAAAAGTTCAAAAAAGGTTCTAAATGTACCTTACTATTGATCCTCTATGCAAAAAATGCCCGAGTCATTTTCTCCATGGGAATTAGGCCGCCGGATATTCCTCTTTGAAATATTCTTTTTAAGTCCTTAGTTCGCAACGCATTCAATCTTCTTATGCACAAAGTTCCCAGCGGCAACGGATTCCTTTCTTGTCCTTTATATCTTGGCATGTTTGCTTGCCTTCTCTGTACAGGAAGTGCATGAAATATCCTTTAAAAACACGCGACATATCCGGTTGTATTCAAACACAAGACACTGCAAAAATCAACCGATGGAAATGTTGAAGATGGCGAGCAAAAATAAAAAGAAAAATTCTGTTCTCTATTTTCTGTGTTGTGTAAGAGTAACTTTTTTAAGCTATGTTAATTGTTGTAGTAACAGGCAAATTCAACAGAACTAAAACTAAAAATGTGTTGTGGTCAGCACAATACCTCTCGCCATTTTTATTTTATGTTGCATAGAGCGCGAGCAGTCATGTGACCTTGTTGGCCTTGACAAGCAGATATGGGAGCCCGTGTCAGAATGATAGCTAGTAATAATGTACATCAGAATATTTTGAAATTTTGAATGAATAATTATGATATATGACAATTGTGACATCTATGTAAATGACTACTAGCCGTTATTCTGACACGGATCCCGATATCTGCTTGCCAAGGCCAACAAAGTCACATGACTGCTCGCGCCCTATAAGGAACGAATTTAACATTTCTTGTAAACACAAATAATTCAAATTGTATCACTTCTTTTGTTCTATGAGGAATTTTGTCCTACTGTTCTTATACGTTCAAAATTCTTCAAATTTATTGACGGTATTAGCAGTATTTCTTAAGGATATATGTAATATTAATATACCTATAATTTTAAATGGATTTTTAATTAATAATACAATAAGATATGTTAAATGTATTCGTACCTCCCAGAAAAATCTTCCAGTTTTTGATACTGACATAATGCAATTATCTGTCAATTCCAAACATTTAAATATCTCAACTGTTTTTTGAGCAACGAGATTTATTAGAACAAATTATTCTGTATTATTATATACTATATCTCCAAACCTATACGAGATATAATATATTTTTTAAAAGTATCAGATTGAGAATTTAATTATCTTTATTATTTGTAGTAACATAAACAATATTTAGGATTTTTTTTTTCAAGAAACTATCACTTCCGATTGTCCAATTGTTACCAGAACCTATTCAACTCTTCCCATTACTGTTATATTGACGAGTCCGTTACACAGGTCTTTAGTCTTATAGAATTTCAGAAATAGTATCTACAACATCCTAACACAAACACACACACACACACATCCACACACACACATACACACAGACATTGTAAACATGTTATAATTGGATTGTAGGACCTTAAAACGTGCTTAATCATTAAAATCTGGATATGTGATTTTTAGCATAAATCCAATACCTCTCTTACATCTTAAATCATGTTAGTCAAAATTAGTTTGCGTACCAATTCATAGATGGCGTTGATATTTGGCACTACAGAAAATCAGTCCTAAATACTTATAACCACACTAATCAACAAAATGCGATTACCATGCAACCAGATATAGGTTTTATATAATCGCTCTGAATAGAAAAAAAATCTTTTAAATTAAATTCTATGCGGAGTTAATGCAGACTGCATTTCTTTTTCTTCGTTTATTGGATTATAGATAATTACAAATTGTTGGTGTACGCTGCCAGATAAAGTTTGTAACTTTGCTTATACAGCGGTGTAATTAATTAAACATTAGTTTTAATGAGTTGAAAATATTTTACTCGAATTTAATGGAAAATGTTTTCGTTTTGCTATTTGTCTTACTCAACTACTAATAATTAAATGGATTGCTTAATGTTTCAAAAAGTTTTTCCCTATTACTATAGACATTTCTAGAATATTACTCATACAGGAGGTAGAAAAAATTGCTTAAATGTTCGAATTATATGCAGGCATGTTTGATCAAGGTCATCTTTGTGTATGACTTGAGATTTTAGCTCCGCCCATTATGTCAGATCGAAAAAAATCAATACAATACTTCCCATTTAATTTTTATTCATGTAAATACTTAAAATCAAATTAAATTTAAATACAGGGTTCGATCCCGACCGACGCCAAATATTTCGAATGGCACAAAAATGACCCCTGTGGTGCACTCTCCACGCCAGCAATAAGGTGACACCTTGTAAACGCCCGAACTGTACAAATATGTTATCATCTCTACCGAAGAAATCTGTGTACAAAGCAGATTGGCAGACCCAGCCGTGATGATAAATTTATTTTATTTATTTATGTACTTATCTATATTCACTACTGGCGTGGAGAGTGCACCACAGGGATCAATTTTGTGCCATTTCAAATTCTAAAATATTTGGCGTCGGCACGGAACAAATATGTCATCATTATTACCGACATCGCGTACAAAGCAGATTGACTCACCCATCAATGGGTACTATGCCGTGATGATATATATTTTTATTATCTTACCTAGATTTTTACATATTTACTTATGCTGGACACTTTATTAAGTTCCTTTCCATATAATTATTGTTCCATGTAGTCGCCCCAAAATGGTGCTGTTTTTCTATAACCATGATGTATCATAAAAGACGACTTTTGTAATTATGTTTCAAAATATTTATTTCATAATGTAATTTTTTTACGAATTTGTATTTTCTGATGATGGGTGGGTTTTACACCCGAAAGGTACAATTATACTGACTTCATTTTCAATTAAATATGTGCACCTAAAAGCCTAAATAAATTTTCATATTTTAAAAACGTTAACTTTATTAGAAAGGAGGTTATTTCTTGGCTGGGATTGAAGATGGAAATAAAACAATTTCTGGATGTCAGCCAAATTTATTGAAATTTCGTACTCTACAGTTTCGACCCCACTTGGGTCATCCTCAGGACAATTAAATAAAAAATTTCACTCCTGAGGATGACCCAAGTGGGGTCGAAACTGTAGAGTACGAAATTTCAATAAATTTGGCTGACATCCAGAAATTGTTTTATTTCCACGTTAACTTTATTATTTGAAATAATTAGTTCGTTGACAGTGACATATATCTGTCAGTTACAAACATTTGAGATCTGAACTGCGTAACCATGTGAATGAGTTGTGTATAAAACATAGGCTCCGGGATAGATAGTGTTATAAATTTATCCATAAAATATATAGAAAACGTATTAATGCAAACCTGTAGAAAATTTAATGATCTTTAATTTTTATATAACATATGTAAATCTCGATAAAATAACATTTGATATTTTTCGAAGAAAATCTATTTTGAGCTTCCAGTACAGTGCCATTTTCGGTTATCTGATTTACTCCAAAATCTAATTGCATATTTCCGTATAAGAGTAAGGTAGAATTACAAGGTTTCAAAATTTTCTGAACGATAGTAATACATACATACACACTGACATCATCGTGAAAATGTTAAAAATGGATTGTAGGGACCTTAAAACGTGGTCATTTACCAAAATCTCGATATGCGATCCCTTATCAAGGGAAGCGGGAGGTAAAAATGTTGAAATTTGTGCCAAAATTTAGGACATACATTACGAACATCACAGTCGCAATATTCGATTAAGACGAGGCATATTGTTGCTACAGATACCGATTGAAACTCCAGATACCTATATCAATAAAATGACTGCCCGCTCCTCTTATTACAGTAACTTTTCTCTGGTAAAGTTGAAAGATAACTCGCCCCTACACCTCAACTCCAACAAAAGAATTTTTTTGGCGCTACGAAAGAAAAATCTGCAGTAAAGTTTTTCTTTGGAAGTTTTCCTTTTATTATTTTCCTATTTCTTTACCACGTAGGGTTTCTTTCAATTTCCAGAGTGCTTAATTCGCACTTTTATTTCTAATTTCAGTTTGCATGTGTCGTCCGTGATTTACGGGAGTCAACTTTGTTATCTGAACTTGAAGATTTATAAACGATTATGAACTGCACCTTCTCTATATTTTAAACTGTCAGCTGAATATGTAGATAAAAGGAATTTTTGTATAAGTTGGATGAATGCTAAAGTCATTATTATCCTACCGACTGCGCCAATTTGTATACGATGTAGCCAGGCTAGTCAGTCACCCATCTCGTAATTACAAATACAGTAGGTACGGTTTATTAATTTGGTGTATAACGTGCGTAACAATAATTTTGAGAGAATTTTTACGCTCCAAATTTTATTATAAAATAAGGTGTAACACGAGAGGGGGGGGGTTACAGAAGCGCTAATTATGGTGGTCGATGACTGGTTGTCCAGATCTTTATTGAAGAAGAACACACACACTTTCCCTTACTTATAATGAACACTTATGGATAGAGACATTCTTTGGATTTAAAACAAATTTTTATTACCTCTCGCTAAGAGAGGTATTGGATTCATGCTAAAAATCGCATATCTACATTTTATTGAATAATCACGTTTTATGGTCCCTAAAATACTATTTTAACATTTTTACGATGATGTCTGTGTGTGTGTATGTATTAGGGTGTTGGAGGTTTCTCAAATTCTATACAACTAAAGACCTATTTAACTACGGATTCCTCAATGTAACATTAATGGGAAGAGTTGAATATGTTTTGGTAAAAATTGGACAACTGAAAGTGATAGTTTCTTAAAAAAAAAAAATTACGTTAATATAGTAATGTAACGTTTATTTATGTGGATGAAGTGTAGTCAGAGAAATATTAAAAGATAATAAAAATAACTAATTCTATGGATTAAACAAATATAAATACTAATTTAAGACTTAAGAATATTGTTAAATACTTAAACAATATTTATATCACTACATTTATTTATCACTGTTTATTTATATCAGCCACTGTTCATTGCTCGTTGCTTCTATATAACAGGCTGTCTGCTCGGCTGACCTCCCGACGGTATTTATACAGCCCGTGTTCGTCTGGAACTTTCCGACGCGACAATGGCATTGATGGCCAGATGTTATTAAACCAGTCTAGACGCATGGGTTTTTCCGCTGGCTATTACGTCATCGCTCTGGTGGCGCGCTACAATAATAAAGATCTTTAAATTCTCAATCTGATACATTTTTTTTTATATCTTCTATAGATTTAGAGATAACAACTATATAACAACTTCATGGAAACCAGTTGAGATATTTAAATGTTTATAATTGACAGATAAATGCAAAATGTCTTTCAAGAATCAACAAATATTTAAAATTATAAGTATATTAATATTATAAAAAATATATCCTTAAGAAATACCACTAATACCGTCACTGAATATAAATAATTGTCTATATATTAGAAGAGTAGGAGAAAATTCTTCATACAAGAAATGTTTAAATTCGTTAATTATGACCCGGGTTCGATCCCGACCGACGTCAAAAATTACTTCGAATTTTAATAGCACAAAATTGACTCCTGTGGTGCACTTTCCACAGCAGCAATATGTACCCGTGAGGTAACACCTGGTAAGCGCCCATACGGTACAAATATTTCATCATTTACCGATATATGCGTACGAAGCAGATTGGCACACCCAGCAATGAGTAATATGCCGTGATGATTATTTACTTATGTAACATAAAATGGAAATGACGATAGGTCGTGTGTTGGCCACATTAGATTTTTTACACATGATTATTAACTATAAAACTTATTTTTAATGAACCAAAACATAACTAAATCAAATTAAATAAATAGTTACATTTTACATTGTAACAGCGTACTAGCGTCTAGTTCGGGGTCAAACTCAACCCCGAGACTACATGTTGTCCACTTGTGATCCTTTGTTTTTTTTTTGCAGGTAAGCTGTCTTGCTTTTCGATCTTTCAATACATGTAGTGGTAAGTCTTAAAATATATAATTGAATTTTATTTATTTATTTATAATGTACAAACCAGATTACCACACCAGGCAATGGGTGATGATATATTTCTTTAAAATTTAGCAGAACTTTCCTAAATCGATACATCTAACAATTTCCTTACAAAAATAACATATTTCCATTGTAATACCCTGTCCTAACGACCTGCTTAGTCTAACTTCGATATCTTAGCATCATTACCACTGCAGTAGGGAACGAAACTCGCCTGATTACATATGCCAACACGCAAGTTTGTAATTTTTCCCGACTGTGATTTGGTAAATTTTCCTCGTGGCAATTCATTCGTTCTGGGGCTATTACTGGAACAATGTTATCATTCAAAATACTTACAGCCCTCCAAGGAATCCAAACTTTGTGAGAGATGATATATAACTCCTAAGAAGGAGAGGACTTAGGAAAAATATCCTACCGACTGCGCCAATTATGTTACATGGATATTTGGAGGTGTTATAATAATACATACGTACATACATACATACATAAAATCACGCGTGTCCCACTTAGTGGGTTCGCACAAACCCGATAACAATAAGAACAACATCAACATCATACAACAAATCCTTACTCTTAAACATATTAAAGTGACCGATTTTCGGTAGCGAAATACCGCATCCGGATCACAATAATAGTTAGGAAACAAGCATCCTTCGCCACACATTCCTATCTAAGAAGACTTCTTTCGCCTCGGCCACACTCATAATCGCATTCATACATGCTCTTCTTCTCTTCTTAGTTGGAAACTCTCGCTCTTTAAGCACCCTACCAACCACATCCATCCACTTACACACTGGTCGGCCACGCAATCGAAAACCCTCAACTTCACCAAGATATATATGCTTAACAAGCCGTTCACTCGCCATTCTCTCCACATGCCCAAACCATCTCAACTGACTCACACCAACTCTCTTAATCACATTGTTCCTAACCATACATTCTTCATACACCAAATTATTCCTCACGCGATCCATAATATACACTTAACCGAGCATCCCTTGATACGTTAACGTTTCGTGCAAACCTCTCGATCAATTCGACCATCCCTCGACATTATGCTACCCAAATATACATACTCATTTACCTGCCACAATTTCTATCCACCAACACATTGCACTCAGTCACCAATTTACTCCTTTCAAATACTAAACACTTTGGATTTATCAACATTCAACATCATATTCATACTTCTTCCAACTACATGTATTCTCTCTATCATTCTCCTGAGTTGCTCTTCATTTTCTCTTAAAACAACTACATCATCAGCATACGCTAACGCAGGCATTACACTTTCACCAATATGTACACCATCCATTTCACTCAAAGTTCTCCGCAATAACACATCCATATATAAGTTAAACAACCACGGAGACATACCACAGCTCTGTTTCACACCAACATTTATACGAAACCAATCACTCAACCTACCATCTATTCTCACAGCAACCTCACTACCCTCATAAAACGCTCGAATCGCTCCCAATCAGAAGTATCTCGAAGAACGCTAGCATACGCCTTCTTTAAATCAAGAAAGCCACAGAACGCTGTCTTGTTCTTGTCAAGTGACTTCGCCACAATCATACGAAGAGCAAACAATTGATAGACACATCTTCTCTCAGGCAAAAAACCACCCTGAACGTCACTAATTTTTGAAATTGTTAAGGTTCGTACCTTAGTTTCCCTACTACACTCAACAAACTTATCGCGCCAAAGTTCGTACATTCACTCGAACTGCCTTTGCCTTTGAATAATGAGCAAATAACAGCTTTTTTCCAATCTTCAGGAACCACACTACGTTTCAAACAAAATCTAAATAAATAAATTAACCATTCAAAAACTTATAATAATAATAATATTCGTTCAGTGAGTAACGATATGGGAAATGGTACAAAGAAAAAGCAACACACAAAAATGTGCGGTTGTGTATTTATTTAAATTTTGTCTGCATAAAATTAAAGCCCCAAGTTTTACGCAGTCCAGATTCTTCTAATTAACTCCGAACGTAATTTATGTCTCACAATCTATTTGGATAAATTTCAAATAAATATTCCATGAACTCCAATTTAATTTCAAGAAGTATTCGATAAATTACAGCTTTAATAAATTTGAGATTAATTAATAACAAAACACAATTCAGACCGTAACAGAATTTCAAATTCATTCAAACTTACAAAAGAAAAATATTCCTAAATCACCAGCTTGAAAGTCTGTCAAAAACACTTCATACCAACTTAACCACCGCAAATATAACCAGGAAAGTTCTACCAAATGCAAGGAAAGGAAATTCCAAGTCTGGAAAATAATTAGTGAGAAATATTTCTGTCAACAAAACCAATTATAAATTAATCTAGGGAATTTTTGATACTTGGGTGGTTTCACGGGTACCAAGTGTAGCGGAAAATAGGGACGAATATTTCAGTTTAAAAGCATTTAAAAAATGGCTTATATTCGAGTCAATGGAAACCATCTTTGATTAAAGTGTAGAAATAGTTATTTGTATAACAAGTGTTGAAAGTATAGGTTTGTCAAACGATAACGAAAGTTGCAGCCTGAACGAGGCGAAGGTTGCAATCGTTTGAGGTTGCACTTAGACCTACGAATACCAATTTGAGTAGATTTTAGAGCAAGCTCCAGATGATACATATCTGTTAATAATAATTATTTAACTATCAAGTGTGTTAATGAGGGCGATTAATGATCGAGACATTTTAACGCGTGAGCGTAGCGAATGCGTTAATTGTTGAGATCATTAATCGCCAATTAACACACGTGTTAGTTACAATATTTTTTCGTTGACCGTATCTTACTTAAATGGAAAATCTAATTTTATTCTATGACAATTATTTTTAGGTTAATAATGGTTGACCGAACGTCAAATTTTACGTCAGAAAATCAATAAGTTTTGTCATCAATTGTTTTCAGCGTTCAGTGTACTTAATGCTAGACAACGCAAGCAGTTTTTTATGTTATTTGAGGAATTTTATTCTTTCAAATTCATTTTAAAGGTATGCTACGTGAATATACCTAGCTAGTAAGTGTCAAAAGCATGACTTTTAATTCTGTCTACCTTTTTGCTACAACTTAGCGTTAGCAATACATGCTGTGTTCCATGTGGTGAACGCACCCAATAAATCGTTTATTAATAAAAATCATGCATTAATAGGGGTCATTAATGAATGATTTTCTATACATTAAGATAGCCTATTAATAAACGGTCGACGGAAAAGGTATTTAATTACTCGCTTATTTTTTTATTTTTTTGACTAAATAATTTAAATTATTTTACATTTTATTAGGTAGTTTTAATAATCGGAGTAGCAGGCGGATGTCGTCGAGAAGAAATTAAAAATCTGTTGTGGCCAGCACAACACCTCTCGCCATTTTCATTTTATGTAGCATAGGGCGCGAGCAGTCCTTTGTTGGCCTTGGCCTTTGTTGTATAATTTTGAAACACGCTGTATATAAACTATTTTAATAATCGAATATTGAAAAATCTGTTGTAGCGCAATACCTCTCGCCATTTTCATTTTATGTTACATAGGGCGCGAGCAGTTATGTGACTTTGTTAGCCTTGGCAAGCAGATATGAGGGCCCGTGTCAGAATGACAGCTAGTAATAATGTACATAGGTGTCAAGTATCATAATTTTTCATTCAAAACATCATTATTTTCGGAATCCATGTGGATGTAAATAACTACTAGCCGTCATTCTGACACGGATCCTCATATATATTTGATAAGGCCAACAAGGTATAAGTAACGAATTTAACATTTCTTGTACACAGAATAATTACAATTGTATCACTTCTATCGTTCTATGAGAACTCTTCCAAAATGTATGTTCAAAATTCTTCAAATTCATTGACAATATTACCGATATTTCTTAAGGATATATATAATATTAACATACCTATAATTTTAATAGTTATTTGTATATCAAGGCCGCGAAATCACTCTTTAGCGTACCGAGAGAGAAATTGCCGCCGAGGCCGCTTGCGGCCGAGGCAAGCCAATCTCGAGGACGCTAAAGGATTTCGCGGACAAGGTGTACACAATATTTTTTGTGCAACCGTAAAAAATATGTAATTACAAATTTTATTAATTTTAAACAGTTTCACTGTAAATTGAAAGTTGGCATTCAAGGTAGCTATGGAATTGACATTTGATAAACAAAACAATTAGTTTTGAAAAAATCATAGTGATTGTTTACTCAATTTCGCGGCCGTTACCATAACAACAACCGCGAAATTGAATTTCGTGGCCTATATTGCGGCTGCGAAATGCCTATTTCGCGGCCGGATGCACAAAGAACATATTTAATTAATAATACAATAAGATATGTTAAATGTACTCGTATCTCCCAGAAAAATCTTCCAGTAATGCTGATTTTTGACACTGACATTTTAAATTGATTTGTTAATAACAAGCATATAAATATTTCAACTGGTTTCCATGGAGTTTTTTGAGCAACGAGATTTATTACAACAGATTATTCTATATTATTATATACTATATCTCCAAACCTATAGGAGATATAATAAAATTTTAAAATGTATCGAATAGAGAATTTTACGTTCATACTAATAATAAAAAAAATCAAAAAAATAATATTTAGAATTTTTTTAAAGATACTACTACTTCCGGTTTTCAAATTGGTACCAAAACCTATTCAACTCTCTCCATTAATGTTAGATTGAAGAATCCGTAATCAAAGAGGTCTTATAGAATTTGATAAATCGTGCCTCCTACAACCTAACACACATACATACACACACACACAAACACACACACACACACACACACACACACAGGTCGAAAACTTGATTTTTTCAACAGAGTCCCGACTTAAACGTATATTAAAATCAGAAGTACATCACCTTTTGCTAGGTAAAACTCTTTACTGATTGGACTATTATGATTTGGGCATAGGTAAAATAGATACCTAGCCAGGTAATTCCTAAATCATTATAGGCAATGCTTAGTCGCTGATAAAAACGAAATTTTGTTAGGCAATTCTTTCCTGATACATATTGGTTCCAAGCTTTTAAGAATCGCTGATGAAATCTACCACTTTAAGCTAAAAAGTAAACAATATTTGATCATCTCACCTTAAGTATTATTATCTTCTATATCTGCGCCGAAGTTTGCTTTATTTGTACTATACCGGGCAAACATAAATAAGAGTAAATGTCTATAAAACATCGTTTCAGCATTAGATTCTTCAGTAACTGTTGCCTGTAATAAAATTCAGAGCGAGAAAGCGTAAACACCCTGTATATGTGTTAAGGGCCTTTTTACGACCACGTTAAAACTTCAATAATACATATTTTATGGCCGCAATTTCTTTTTAGTATTAGACTAGCGAAAACTCGGCTACGCCGAGCTTCCCCTAGGTGGACAGTGTTTTATGATTGTTTATATGCATTCCTAATTTACAATAGTTGAACATTTATAAAAAGTGCTACCGCCGTTGTCTTCAAGTGTTTTATGACTGTTTATACGCATTCTCATATTGTAAACGTGCATAATCTATACAAAGTACTAATGTCACTGCCCCTCCTATGACATCCATATAATAATAATACTTACCTAATTGTTGTAATTAATTCAAAATATATAAACGTGATTTGTGTCGATAAAAATTACTTCTTTGTCCTTTTACATTTCCTTCTCTGATTTTGGGGCTCCAATTAAGGATGAAACTTTGTTTCATTGACGTTCATCTATAAGAATATGGACGAGATTTGTGTGAAATTTCCTTGTCGAAATTACCTTGATTTACATCTAAATTCTGGTGTTTTGGTTCATGGGAAATTCTTCTCGTTCGTAATTTTCCAAGGTGGTTATTAGCGTCTTGAAACTCCTGTAGCATAGTGTTGAGATTTCTTGATTGAGGAGGAATTAAATATGGCTTGATTTTAGCTTACTTGCTCTAGAACAGAATAAAATGATTAAATGTGGAAAACAATTATCTGAAATGTATTAAGAATTATTCATTTCACTCACCTATTATCAATTTGGTATTGTTTAATAGTTTATAGGTTAAGTTAGGCCTTGTGTCGAAAATAATACCATATTAATTTAAAAATTACTTCTTTATCCTTTTACATTTCCTTCTCTGATTTTGGGGCTCCAATTAAGGATGAAACTTTGTTTCATTGACGTTCATCTATAAGAATATGGACGAGATTTGTGTGAAAATTCACTGTCGAATTTACCTTGATTTACTTCTAAATTCTGGTGTTTTGGTTCATGAGAAATTCTTCTCGTTCGTAATTTTCCAAGATGGTTATTAGCGTCTTGAAACTCCTGTATCATAGTGTTGAGATTTCTTGATTGAGGAGGAATTAAATATGGCTTGATTTTAGCTTACTTGCTCTAGAACAGAATAAAATGATTAAATGTGGAAAACAATTATCTGAAATGTATTAAGAATTATACATTTCACTCACCTATTATCAATTTCGCCTTTAATTTGGTATTGTTTAATAGTTTATTGGTTAAGTTGGGCGTTGACAACTGAAGAACTCAAGAATATCCAACATTGCTACCACGCTATATTCCAGTGATACCAATGTATTCTCGAGCCGAGTAATATTTGTAAATAAATTGAAATAAATTGTTATAAATACGTAATTTTAGTTATATTATAATGTAATGAAATTTATGATATAGAAATAGTTTTAAATTTATGTTTTTAGCATATCTGGGAGTATTCCAAAAATTCCCTAGAATATGTTATTATATTACACAAGTTGTTTTAAAATGAAATTTGTATATATGCAAGGTTACAGAACAAATTATTACGAACTGTTTATAAACAATATAATTTATTGTTTCCTATTAAGAAAGTTTGAAATTGGAATTTGTACCGTGAACATAGTTAAGTGAAGGTCAGTTTTCAAATTTTGACATTGAATAACTTTTGCCAGAGATGATTTGATTTTTGTTTTCTATTTTTTATTGATTGTCTACAATAATATGTGTAAGTTGTAATGAGAATTAATACGTGTAATTATGTATAAGTTTATAATTTCAGTTTCTAACGTTACGAATGGTGTTACGTGAGTAACAGTAAATCTTTGTGGACTCTTTTTTTTTTTTTTTTTTTTTTTTTTTTTTTTTTTTTTTAAATTGTGCCCTATATATGCATGTGATGTGATACAGTTTCTATGATAACAGGAGCGGTTAAACCTGAAATGGACCTAAACTTTTTTTTTTAAAGATTGTATGTATGTATGTATGTATGTGACAGCGGTTATATTATAATGTATTAACTGATTTGTATTATATGATAATAGCCTTTTACGTAGACTGTCACCCGCCCGATTGGAACCGATAGAAATGTGAAAACCTTTATTGGCGGCATTTAAATTATTTAAAAAATCGATGAAAATGAACATTAAAAATGTTGTGTTATGTTCATTATGGTAAATATAAATAGTATTAGATATTTTATAATACCAACAATGAATTTTGTTATTTTCTTAAAAGTTTTGACTTCCATCTGTAATTGATTCGTTGTCGAATACTCTATAACAATAAATACATCATCGCAACTATATTTAAAATAAAGTAGTAGTTTTATCAACTGCGTTTTACAATTGATGCCAACATTATTTAAATACACTAGGTATAAATCAAATACAGGATATGACAGAAATAAGTACATTAAATAATATATAAATTGCACTCGGCAAGGTTCACATAATTTCAGTCTCTGAATCAACCCCTCGGTCATTTATCAGAGACTGGCCCACTCAACCAGAACAACAGACGCGTTTCGCTGTTTTTGCAGCTCATCAGTGTGGTGTACTGACGTTTCTTTCGAGGCACTGAGACTAGTGAGCGGGCAGATGATAAAAAATCTCACAAAGATATTAAGCCTGCCTTGATAGATGGCTCTGCATGTGGTTAGTTACCTCTGCAGACTTGATATCTTTATGGGATGTTTTATCATCCGCCCGCTTAACTAGTCGCAGTGCCGCGAAAGAGCCGTCAGTACACCACACTGATGAGCTGCAATAACAGCGAAACGCGTCTGTGGTTCTGGTTGAGCGGGCCAGTAATTTAAATATTATTTAGAACAGTTCACCTAGTGTCGCATTTGTACATTGTACAGTTTTTATTATAAGTACATTAAATTTAACCAATGATAGAACTCGTCGAGTTTAACAATATTTTTACCTCCCGCTACCCTTGGTAAGATAGGTATAGGGATCTTGCTTAAAATCGCATACCGAGATTTTGGTAAATGACTACGTTTTAAGGTCCCTACAATCCAATTTTAACATTTTCACGATGATGTCTGTGTGCATGTGTGTGTGTGTGTGTGTGGATCCTGTTTACGCTCTAACTCAAATATTATCATTCAGAAAGTTTTGAAACCATGTATTTCTACCTTATTCTAATATGGAAATAAACAATTAGATTTTGGTGGCAATCGGATAACCGGAAATGGCAGTTTATTTGAAGCTCAAAATAGTTTTCAAAAAATACTTTTAAATGCTATTTTTTCGCAATTTGTTATTATAAAAATTAAAGATTATTCCATTTTCTACAAGTTTGCTTTTGTTTATTAAACATAGGGCAAAAAATGAACGGATTATTCCCTGGACTATTCTAAGATGATGTTGTCCTTTGATGATTTTTGAAAAGCCGCTTTGTTTCGAAGATACAGGGCGAAAATAAAATTCGACAAAACCAATTTTGATATTTTTCAAATTATTAATCTAGTAACACCAGACAAGTTATGTGTCAAATTTGTTGATACGTTTGGCTGTTTGACGTGTATTTTCTGTCTATAATACTTAAACTTTTGTTAGTGAAGTCCTCTTATCATGAATAGCTTTACGAACGCCGAGATGACTGACATGCATTTCATTTATGGACTTGCTGATGGCAATTCATTACAAGCTAGGCGGTTGTACTTTGAACGATTTTTTCCTATGGGGCCATCTAAAATCATTAGTATATGCTACTCCATTGGCAAATTTGGAAGATTTAAGACATCGGATAATTGCTGGGTGTAACTCCATAAGAAACGACCCTGGTGTTTTTGAAAGAGTTCGGCAATCAATGAGAAGATTGGATTGTTGCATCGTAGCTGGAGGTAGTCATTTTCGCAGTACTTGTAGATTAAGAAATTTTACATGTAATTTTTGATATTAAATATTGTTATTGTCGAAAAAATTTTTCGCCCTGTATCTTCGAAACAAAGCGGCTTTTCAAAAATCATCAAAGGACAAAATCATCTTAGAATGGTCCAGGGAATAATCCTTTTAAGTTTTGCCCTATGTTTAATAAACATCCTGTATATTTTATGGATATAAACATATCTCCGTGATTACATAGTTCAGCTCAAATGTATGTAACTGACAAATAAATGTCACTGTCAAAAAAATAGTCATTTCAAATAATAATAGTAACGTTTTAAAAGAAAAATTGTACATAGAACAATAGTTTTATGGAAAGGAACTTAAAACACATAATTTCTAGCATTAGTAAATATGCAGGTATGTATTTAAATAAAGAAATAAATATATTATCACGGCATATTATCCATTGCTGGGTGTGCTAATCTAATTTATACACACATTTCGGTAATGATGATGACATATTTGTATTGTGCGGGCGTTTACCACAAGGGTTAATTTTATGCCATTTAAAATTCGAATTATTTGGCGTTGATCGGGATCGAATCGGATTCCCCAGATTCGCGACCAGACATCAGGCATCATAATCATTTTCTCAGTAGCTACTAGATCCTAAAAAGAAGAAAATAACTTTTTCATTAGCTAGAGATTTCTTAGTAATAACTTAATTAAATTATTTTATTAAAATCTAGTACGTCTTTATGAAGACATAAATATAAAAACGAACAATAAACTTTGAAACGCTTGTTACGGGAACATTGTGAGTTCTGTGTTCCTTATTTTTATTTTGTAATTGCGACAAAAATATTAAAAAAGTTCTTACGGTTTAATAGTAACATAAAATGCGTTGTAAAACAAGTTCATTTCAGTAGTATGAATCAAATACGAGACTCCTTTAATGAGCAATTTTACGAGTCTTTTGACAATTTTAATGATGGAGTACTCTAATACAACGCTAGGGAAACATAAAGAATTGTTTTACTATCGGAATGAAAACATTTCAAAATTTAATAAATACTTTTATTTGGCTAGACAGATAATAGAGAGCGTCACACAATTTTCGTAGCGTTAAACATATATTGAATTTATACGAGTATACATGATGTTGAAAGCATAAATATTTTTGATGGTATATAATGATAATAACTTTATTGAGACCTATTCAAAGGTAAGGTTCAGCCAAAAACTGTTCTTCCACCTTACCCAGAATACAAAAATCAAATGTTTTTGAAAACAGTACATAGGCTGTATCACGGACAGTGATACATGGGAAATCAGTTTTTCCGTGCGAATTGCTCCCCTAATTATTTTAAACAAAAAGGTTCAAATGGATGTTGTAAAGCAAAAATTTCTACATCCGAATCAATAAAAAAAATCTGACGTGGTCAGCACAATACCTCTCACCATTCCGTTTTTAGTTTGACAATTAGTAATTATATGTATATAGATGTCAAATGTCAGAATTTTTCATTAAAAAAAATCAAGATTTTCTTAATTCACCTAGTTAATTTGTTACCAGGAATGTGGAATTGTCGAGCAAAATAAACCACATAGAATTAGAAAAACACTAAATTTATAATGAGAAATTATGATATTTGACATCTATGTACATAATTACTAGCTATCATTTTGACACGGGCCAACATATCTGCTTGTCAAGGTCAACAAAGTTATATTCTACTTACATCTTATATTCTACTTACATCTATTCTGTATATTTAGACTTTTTAATTTTAAATCCATTCTATGAAGAAATTTTGTCCTACTCTTCTAATTTTTCGAAATGTTTCCAATTCATTGTCGGGATAGACAGTAATTTTGAATGGTATATGTACTAAGCCTATAATTTTAAATATTTAACTATTAATACAATAAGAAATAATATAGTGTATGTACTTCCCACAAAAGTCTTCAGTAATGTCTGGATTTTTGACACTGACATTTATTTGTCAGTTACAAACTTTTTCATTTTTCAATTGCTTCCATGACATCATTTGTGCTGTGAGATTTGTTACAATTTGTATTTCTGTATCTCTAAAAATAATATTTAGATTTTTTTTAAGTATCTGCTACTTCCGGTTGTTCAATTATTACCAAAACCTTTTCAGCTTTTCCCAGTAATGTCCGATTGAGAAATACGTACTTAAACAGATATTAAGTATTATAGTTTTTGAGATATCGTCCTTCCAACCGACCCACATACACACACACACACATCATCGTAAACATATTAAAATCAGATTGCAGGATTCTGGATATGCGATTTTTAGCATGAATCCAATACCTTTCTTAGCGAGACTTAATAACTGCAGAAATAAAATTTGAAAGTTCACGGAATTACAATTTAATAATATTATCCATGGAATTAGAAACAAGAGACGAACAAAAGCGTAAAAACGTAAAATATTTATTTTTACAATTTTTACATTATTGTGATCCAGATACGGTATTTCGCTACAGAAAATCGGTCACTTTAATATGTGACAAGTGAGGTATTGTTGTATAATGTTGATGTTGTTGTTATTATTGTTTTGGGGTTTGCGCTAACTCACTAAGTGGGACATGCGTGATTTTATATATGTAATACTGGAATCAATAAATTACAGTAAAATTTTTGAACGATGTCCGATCAAGGTCATCTACGAATTGTATGAATTCAGATTTTTGCTCCGCCCATTCTGACAAATTCAGTAGTGTCGTTTGCTTAGTTTTTATGTGGGTACGTACGATACTACTGTTATTTTATTATTATAAATATATATATATATATATATATATATATATATATATATATATATATATATATATATACAGGGTGTCCCTTAACTTCGAGCAAAAACTTTAAGGGCATATAGTACTGACCAAAATGAATAAAAAAGCTTCATCAACATAGGAATGATCTTCAACTGTTTCCGAGAAAAGCGAAAAATCTAAGAAAAACTGACAAAGATAGCGATCGAATAAAATTTTGTCTATGTCAGTAAAAAGACTATAAAAAACAATAAAATTTTATATGAAACATTTTTCTCAATTTCTTATAGTTACGTAGTTATATGAAAATTAAATATTGACCAAGGTCGCCACAACATTTCACTTTTGATTTTTATAAAATAACAAAAGGCCATCTAAGATTACCTCTCAAAGGTAACAAAAAGTCTCAATTAATCAAAAACGTAATTCTTATAGTTTTCGAGATAGCAAAGGTAAATCTCGTAAAAACTCATTTTTCACTGCGTTATATCTGGGAAACTATTAAAGATCGGACACATTTGACTGAGCTTTTTTTACTCATTTTGATCAGTATTATATGCCCTTAAAGTTTGTGCACCAAGTTAAGGGACACCCTGTATATTACAGTAATAGCATTCAAAATTCAAAAATAAGTTAACTGGTAAGTTTATAAGCAAATGTAAAACCAAATATGTTAAAAATAAGATAATGACACAATGTCAGTGACACTGACAGGAAATAACGTTATTCGTACGGCTATGAATCAAGGTAATGTATTTTAATTAATAAATAAACTTACGTTACAGCGAAAGTATTATCAACAACGAGCATCGTTTTAAAGTGGAATGTCCTAACTTAGACGAAACAACATGAATTTTTGAAAGACAAACGTGTTATATCCATCCTTATCGCACACTCTTATAGCCTTTTCATAAGAAAGAGATAAATGTATGCCTATTTGTTAATTCGTTCATGATATAGATGACCTTGATCGGACATCTTTCAAAATTTTTACTGTACTTACAATACAAAATGTATTATTATTTTTTACAAATTTTTAGCAGCCTATAAACCATGTCACAGTATTTACGGCAAAACTGTATACAAATAATAATTCCTTCAAGCTAAATTCGGCTGTTAGTGATTGTCTAATCCACATTTCAAACTTACGAGAAAGCTGGTCCTATGAAAACAGCATAAAAATCCATTAGAACACATTTTGTTGTGACAGTTTTATGTATGTTATAGCAACCAAATACTCATTTTGTGCGTTGTTATTTAATCCTTTTTTGTTTTTGCCACTAACTAGATTTAGCGTGGACCAGATCGCATGAAAAAGTGTTATTCGAATCGAAGCAGTAATAAAACTATTCACAACAAAAGTGGAAATCGATACCTCCCTAAATACATTTGTCGGTGTTGCGTTACATTTAGATTGTTATAGAGTTGATGATTTTGGAGTTTGAAACGGCTTTTCATTACTGAATTTTGTTACCGACACTTCAAATATATGTAGGAGATGCATATATTTAATGGAGCTCAATAATGATTGTGCAATTTTATTAAATAAACAAATTTTGATAAGATTTTAGGCTAACATACAGTTGCGGCAGAACCAATTGAGCAGTTTTGAAGAGTTATAAAAAGAAACCAGGGTATATTCCTGAGGTCATTTTGAGCCAAAAATGTCATATGAACATAGGTCCTATTCCTTCTAGTTACCAAAATACAAGAGGTTGAAGTTCTATAAATAACACGAAATTTTCTAATTTTTGTAATCCCGGTACTTTCGGAAAACAAGAGTTATTATTGAAAAGTCATACCTTATTTGTCTTAATTGACCGATTAACAGCTGATGGCTACAGAAACTTTCTGGAAAACAGACTACACGAACTAATAGAAGATGTTCCACTTCTTGTACGACAACAGATGTGGTACCAGCATGATGGTGCTCCTCCTCACTATGGTAGACAAGTAACTGAGTGGTTAAATCAAAACTTTCCCAATAGGTGGATTGGACGTGGAGGTCCAAACTTTTGGCCTGCAAGATCTCCAAACTTAAATCCTCTTGATTTCTATCTATGGGGACACTTGAAACAAGAAGTTTATAGGGTACAAATAAACACGCGTGAACAGTTACTTGAACGAATTATGAATCTATCTGCTGACATTCGTAACTACCAAAATGTAATTTATCGTGTATATGATTTTATGATTCGCCGATGTCAAGCATGCATACGAGTTCAAGGCGCGCATTTTGAGCACTTGCTGTTTTTTTTTTAATTTGTTATCTTATTTCATATTGTGTTAATGTATCCCATGTTGTTCTGTGTTTAGAATTTATTTATTTGTCTATTTAATAATTGTGTCATCGTATATTTTGTTGTCCAAATTGTATTCGTTAATATTAATAAATAAAATTAATTAATACAAATAAGCTATGACTTGTCAATAATAACTCTTATTTTCCGAAAGTACCTTGATTACAAAAATTAGAAAATTTCGTATTATTTATAGAACTTCAACCTCTTGTATTTTGGTAACTAGAAGGAATAGGACCTATGTTCATATGACATTTTTGGCTCAAAATGACCTCAGGAATAAGCTGTTAAAGTGTGTTACACTAGTCCTGTAACACCTGTATATGAAAAAAATGTTTTTATTTTTGAAATCAGGAGGACTTACCATTTTTTACTCATTAATTTTTATAAATAATGTCTTTAAGATGGCGGCCGTTAGCTGCAATACATTGTTGGAGCCGATTTCTGAAGTTTTGAACAGCCCGTTGACACATTTCGCGGGGTATTGCGTTTACTTCTTCAACAATCTGCTCCCTTAGATCTAGCAGGTTTTGGGGGCAACGTTTAAACAATTTTCCTTAAGATATCCCCAAAGACACTAGACGTCCAGGAAACATTTCTCTTAAAGCGTTTAGAGAATTTCGGGCTGTGTGGGCTGTAGCCCCATCCTGTTGGAACCAAAAGTCCCCTAATTCCTCTTCTTCAACAACCACTTGCAATCGGGGCTACAGAAAATTTTGCAACATTGAAACGCCCGGAATTCACGGTCATGGTCACGCCTTCCTCTTCAAAAAAGTACGGGCCTATAACGCCAAATTGTGATACGGCACACCACACCGTTAGTTTAGGAGAATGTAGCGGTCTTTCGTGAACAATTTGGGGGTTGTTTTCAGCCCAGTAGCGACAATTTTGTTTATTCACAATCCCGCTTAGGTGAAAATGTGCTTCGTCGCTGCTGAAGAATGCTCCAGCAATGTATTGCAGCTAGCGGCCGCCATCTTAAAGACCTGGTTTTTTTTTATAATTCTTCAAAACTGCTCAATTGGTTATACCGTATCCTATATTAAGAAATAACGTATGTCCTAGAACAAACAACAAACTACCTTATCTGTGAGAAATTTTTGAATAAATAAAATACATGGAATTGACGGAAGGTTATGTGTTGGCCACATCAGATTTTTTGAAAATAATTGACCAAAAAATGAAAAATATGTTCTGAAATTTGTATTTGTCTGAGAACCATTTATTACATGTAGCACACTATGAAAAATTAAAATGCAGTGTTCTATATGTAATAAACAGTTTTCAGTGAAATATTCATCATTTTCAAGACATCACTGTAGGGATACATTCTTAAGTACCATAGGTAATATACAGTGTGTTTGAAAAAGTGGTTACACCCTGTTTGCTCGCTTATTATTACAGATACATATATTGCTTATAGGACATGATTTAATCAGTGCAATATTTGTGATTGAAATGTGTATAAACTGTAATTGTAGAGCTTCCGGTATAACCGGACGTGACATCAACTTTGTGAATTTAAATACAACCTATACTATTTTTTTATAAATTTGGATTGCATTTTTTGTCCTCTTTCCGACAATACTAAATTTATTAGTGTTAACGTTATTCATTTGTTAAAAATAATTATTTTCTTTTGCACTATTTTTATCGTTGAGATGTAATTTAATACTTATGTGAGAGTGCTATGACAGCAATTAACGAAAGTATTTTATTACATTGGTACTGACTGTAGAAGACAAAGTGAAGATAGTATTATTAGTTGAAGGATAATAACAGAAGTTTTAGAGAAGCGGCTGAAGAATTTAATAATGTTATGAGTGAATTAAGAAGCCATACTTTAAAATGTATTAATGTAAATGGGGGACATGATGAATACATGTTTTGTTACTTGTAAATTTCTTATTTCATATTCATTAAATTAAAAATAAATGAATTTATTAACATAATATCATGAAAACAATTACTGTCATAGCCCTCTCACATAAGTATTAAATTACATCTCAACGATAAAAGTCGTGCAAAATAAAATAATTATTTTTAACAAATGAATAACGTTAACACTAATAAATTTAGTATATCATTAATTAGGTATCCCATTTTCAAGTTTGTCATTATTTGTATACATTATTCCACAATCGACATCTAATAAAATTTAAAACAATTGAACGTTTCATAGCCACCTGCACAAAACTACCATAACCTCCACGGTTGAGAAAACGTCAAATAACCCGACTACCGAAATCGCGTATGAATTAAAAGCTCGAAAGCTGCAAGCTTATTCTTCACCCTCCACGGAGCACGGCAGAAAGCTCTGATGTGATTTGCAGTCATTTTGAGGCTTTGAAACCGCGTTAATTTTTTGCTTTCAATGTAGGATGCGTTGAAAACAAGATTTTGTTTTTGTTTTGGGGTTTATTGAATTCGTTTTATTTACTGCTTTTTTGACGGGTAATCCCTTAATACGTACGGTTTTAAGGGTAAACCTTAGAATTCTATTCAAAGTAAGCACAGTACCTCCCGTCAATTACACAAAACAGCTATCTATGATCCAGTATTTTCATCTCTGTTAAAACTGTCTAATGTACTTAATCTCTAAGTTTTCATTTATGAACGAGTCGTTATGTTACAAAAATATTCTGTCATTTTTACCTTCCGTCAGGTAAGGAAGATATTGTCTTTGGTCAAAAAATTCAATGATGAGTTTTTAGGGAATAAGCATGTTTTAGGGTCCCTATAATACGATTTTACCATTTTTACGATGATGTCTGTATGTATGTAGTGTGTCTGTGTGTGACGAAAGTTTCGGATCGCATAACTTCAATACCACGATTCCAAAAATTATAATTATTTCGTATTCCTCAAGTTTACATCCAGAAGAACAATTGATGAACCGGAAGTAGCCTCATTTGAAGATTTAACAGTTAAATATGACTTATTGACATTTAACGTTATTCTATCTTAAAGAATATAATATTCTCTATACGATTTGATTTTATACTTTATATTCAACAGATATAGAGCTAAACAATTATAAAGATATTAAATTTTATATATCAGCCAGCTATTCTAACCATGAAAATTGCTAATATATTCAGATAATTCAAATTGACAGATGTCAGTATCAACAAAAAGTAAATGAATGTGACAGAGATTAGGATGTTGACATAGATGTTGGGGAAGACTTGGAAAGATACGATAAAGAAATAACTCTAGTGTTACAAGTTTCTAGAAAGATACAAGAGAGACGATTACATTGGTTTGAACATGTCATGAGGAGAGATGAAGAATATATTGGATGACGAATGAGTAGTTAATAATAGAAGGTTGAAGAAACAGAGGAAGACCAAAGATAAGATGGAAGGACTGTATTGCAGAAGACTTGAGAGTAAAGGAACTGAATGAGAACGACACGCAAAACAGAAATGAGTGGAAGAAGAAAATGAAAATAGCGACCCCTAACGAATGGAAAAAGCTAAAGAAGAAGAAGATGTCAGTGTCAAGTGCAACTTGCATATTGGAAATTGTATGGAATTTATACATAATACACAGGATTCACGGAAGTTATTCTGCTAGCCACAATAGATTTTTTACAATATTGTGACGTTCGCCCCGGAGAGAAATGTATACGTGCGCCGCTGAAAGAATGTACTAGAGCGATGACGTAATCCCGGAATTTCCCAGATGTTGAAATCCCCGCGACGCGCCGGCTAGAGGTTAACCACGCCGTGACCCACTTCTTTTGTATACAGGTCATTGTCGCTTTAGAGGGTTCTAGAATGATATAAGCTGTATAAATACCGGCCGAAAGAAAGCGGAGGGACAGTCTGATATATATAAGCAACGAGCGATGAACTTGGTGATACAAATATACAGTTTACCAGTTGTTAACATAAATAAATGTAGTTATATAAATAAGTGTAGTGATATAAATATTGTATAGATAAATAATCGTAGTGTATAAGCATTTAATAATATTCTTAGTGTTTATAATTATTTAATCATAGTGTTAGTTGTTTTTATTATTTTTTAATATTTAATCCTTAATTATTTATCGTTTAATACACGTATTCTTTTAGTTATTAATATTTGTCTATGTTTTACACTTCACCCATATAAATAAAAACGGTACAATATTGTGATTTGTCCAATAGTTTCAGTATATTTTAAATATCTCTGTGAAAATGAATAATTATGTCAGTTACTCTCCGTAAACAACGTCTTACTTTAAAGGACAGTGTCTGACTTTGCCCATGTACTTCTGGTATAGTTCATCCAGGGATCATGTTCCGAAGACTCGTTATCGTTTTATTATGGGTTCACAATAGCTAAAACCGCAATGCCAAAATATTTCGGTCCGTACAGTCGACCAGTTCAGTATTTGCAATGCTGGTATATATTTTACGCCCAGTATTCGACTGTAGACCAAGACAGCAGTTTCAGATTTTCTAAACCGATTACCAGGGCTGTATTTGCTAATATTTAAAATTTTAATGCGTTAATCTTTTGAAGTTAGAATTTCCCTAATTTTCTTATAGCTTATTATAAGGTCTGTGAACTTGTCTCCAAAGGATTATAAAACCGTTATTTGTGGCTATATAGGTATATAAATAGGTGGTGAGTTTAATTATTTTCACTTGTCATTTGTACCTCCTAACTAGTGTACGAAGGCTGAAAGTGTTTTTTGTTTTGTTAAATTAAATTCAACAGTCAACAACGTTAACAATGTTTCGCCCGTGGGAAGAAAACGAAGAATTAGAAAGTGCTAGTAAAAGTGTATTACCATCGCCTAATATATTTAAACCTTTTTTGCACGAACATGGACAACAAATCGTGTTGAATGTTTACAATGGACTTTTGGAGGAATATGAAGAATCAGTTGCTCTTAAGAAAACTTGCCAACTAACAAAGGTATGTGATAAAACTGTTAAAAAAACGGTCCGCAATTAGTACCTCCTGGGTGGTCACGGAAATCTGATTATACAATATATTTTTTAAAACAGTTAAATATTAAACAATTTTTTTTTACTGTTTTGAAAAGTAAAATGTGTGAAATGAAATATTTCAAACCCCTACTCAAATTTTTCATTACAGCCCTGGCACATGCCAGGCTATTGGGACCCTCTATTGTACTGCCGTAATAAAACGATAACGAGTCTTCGGAACATGATCCCTGGATGAACTATACCTGCATTGAGAATAAATATATCAACTATAGAAATATAATATATGGACCATAAAATGGTTGCCAAATTTGTACTCTAAAATAAATGACTGGTCGTGTTGCTATGTAATATATCTTCATCATTATTAAAGTATACCTACCTATATATTTTTCATAATGTAGGTATTCATTACAGAACTTTTTGTGCTTGAGGTCTATAAATCCAAAAAAATAAATTCCCGGTACTTATCAAGGAATAATTTATTTCCTTTTATATTTCGTAAGAACACGCCATTGCAGGTAAATCATTTATGCATCCTAGTTGTTAGACTACGGTTCTTATGCGGAATTTTAGATCTAGCACGCTAAGGAAATGCGGATAGATCTAAGAAGTAAGAAATAATAACTTCCGACATTTTTAAATTCTTGTAGAAAAATAGTACAAGATGCTAGATACTAACAATAATCAAATATCCTTCACATAAGCAATAAAAATTGTATGGTTCCTGACGACATATGTAATGGAAGTATAGAATCCGTTCATAAAATAATTTTTCTACAGTCTACATAGAAATTAGCCATTTGCGCTCTCTTTTGTCAACGCAAAATGTCACTTTGCCGCTCTAGCGCAACAAAGTAGAAAAAACGCTCGCTGTTCAAATTTCTAACTATACAATGTTGAGAAATGTCACTTGTCTACATTCTTAATTGAAACGTTAAGTCAGGAACTAATGGCACTGTAGTGACACATTTACAACCTTTACAAATAAATCTGACATAACTGCTCTGTCGGTATATTACATAACCAAAAAAAATGCCGCACTATTGTGAAAATAAAATAGGGCATTTATTTACAAAAACGAAAGTATAAAATGTTTAGATTAGATTGAAATAATAGGTCAAGAAAAATAGGCAATAACGATAAATTAAATATAAAAGACATTTTTTCTTTATATTAATCCTTATTAATTGAGTAGTAATGTAAGTACAAAGTGCACATTTTTTACCTCTCGCTAAGAGAGGTATTGGATTCATGCTAAAAATCGCATATCCAGATTTTATTGAATAAGCACGTTTTAAGATGCCTACAATCCGATTTTAACATTTTTACGATGATGTCTGTGTGTGTGTGTGTGTGTGGATGTATGTGTGTATGTATGTAGGATGTTGGAAGGACGATTACTCAAAAACTATAAGACTTTAAATTTGTTTAAGTACGTATTTCCCAATCGGACATTCATGGGAAGATCTGAAAAGGTTTTGGTAATAATTGGACAACCGGAAGTAGAAGATTCTTGGAAAAAAATCTTCTAAATATTATTTTTTGAAAATTTTTCGTGGTAATATTAAAGAAAATTAAATTCTCTATCTGATACATTTAAATATTTTATTATATATTCCATAGATTTAGAGATAAAAGAAGTATAATATATAAAATAATCTGTTGTAATAAATTTGACAGCCGAAAGAATGCCATGAAAAATAGTTGATAATTTAAATTATTTGTAACTGACAGATAAATGTCAGTGTCAGAAATAATGAGTAATGAATTAAAAATGTACTTGGAGAATCCCTTAGTTCTTGATCTGTGACTATTATGGAGATGACAAGTCTAGGTTGAAGGACTTAAATTTGTTTCAAACATTATGGGACAATGTACACCAGTACTGTAGACTAGAGTAACTTTGAATTGCGAAAAAGCTATCAAATTCTTCTCAAGTAAGTTGTAAATATTGACAAAATTACACATCAATATAAGAATAATCGGAGTGCAATCTATCCGTCACTTTATTAAAGGGAATTAGTGTTATTTAGATATAACAAGTATGAAAAAATAAAATGTAAAAGAAGATATGTAAGAATAGATGCACAATCCAGATATATACATTTTAGACCGCCCAAAATTAATGTTTTTACTAGAAGAATATGAAGAGAGAGTAAACAAGGTTGTTCGAATTGAAAATTGCTGTTACCAGCCTAATATTTATATATGGTAAACTCTACTTTCTAATTTATTGTAACATAATTTATGGTAAAATATCTTTATGTTGAGACATGCTATTATTGAATAATAAAGAAGTTTATACGTCATAGATTTATATGAATATATTATTTGTATTTTTAAAAATATTCTTTGCTTTATGCATACAGCCAGGTAAAATATACGGCGAGAGGTTATGTGCTGGCCACATCAGATTTTTTTTTATTGTGGAGGACCCCACTGGAGACTGTAGAAAAAATCTTGTGTGTGTTTCGAGCGCAAATGGACATTGTCGATTTCGAGAGAATGCCGCGCTCATGCGTCGCGCGGCAACAACCTCTCAATCGACAATGTCCTATTTTGCGCTCTTAATACACAAATAGCTATTGTAATTTTGAACATAGTTCGTATACATTGGCTTTTATTTTAGCATTTTGTGTTTTTTTTACGTGATTCGTATGTTAAAAGATCTGATGTGGCCAACACATAACCTCTCGCCGTATATTTTACCTGGCTGTATGCATAAAGCAAAGAATACTTTTAGAAATACAAATAATATATTCTTATAAGTTTATGACGTATAAACTTCTTTATTATTCAATAAGAGAATGTCTCAATATAAAACAATTTTCACATATATTTACAAAATCTATAGGATATTTTACCATAAATTATGTACAAGTGATGGATAGATTGCACTCCGATTATTCTTATAACGATGTGTAATTTTGTCAATATTTACAACTTACTTACAAAAATTTGATAGCTTTTTCGCAGTGCAATGTTACTCTAGTCTACAGTGTTGGTGTACATTGTCCCATAATGTTTGAAACAAATTTAAGTTCTTTAACCTATACTTGTCACCTCCATAATAGTCACAGATCAAGAATTAAGAGATTTTTCTGTATTTTACGTTGCAGAGTGGAGACCATCTTCACTTTCATCTTGTTTTTATAACATTTAAATATCGTCTTCCTTCGAGCTGTATTCTCGCTCATATCTATTCTTTACATTTACATTTTTTATATATAAATTCATTCTATGAAGAAATTTTGTCCTATTCTTCTAATTTTTCGAGATGATTCCAATTCATTGTTGGCATTAATAGTATTTCTGAAGGGTATGTGTAATATACCTATAATTTTAAATATTTAACTATTTATACAATAAGAAATAATATAATGTATGTACTTCCCAGAAAAAATCTTCAGTAATGTCTCCGGATTTCTGACACTGACATTTATCTGTCAGTTACATTTTAAATTTTCAACTATTTTCCATGGCATTCTTTCGTAGATTATTTTATATATTATATTTCTTTTATCTCTAAATCTATAGAATATATAATAATATATTTAAATGTATCAGATAGAGAATTTAATTTTCTTTAATATTACCAAAAAAAAATTCCATAAAATACTGTGACGTGGGCCCCTGAGAGAAATGACGTAATCCCTTCGAAAGAACGTACTAGAGCGATGACGTAATCCCGGAATTTCCCAGATGTTGAAATCTCCGCGACGCGCCGGCTAGAGTTTACTACGCCGTGACCCACTTTTTTGTATACAGGACATTGTCGCTTCAGAAGAGTTCTAGAATGATAGGGGCTGTATAAATACCGTCGGGAGAACAGCAGGAGGGCAGTCTCATATATACAAGCAACCAGAAATGAACTCAGTGATATAAATAAACAGTTTACAAGTTGTTAACATAAATAAATGTAGTTATATAAATAAGTGTAGTGATATAAATGTTAGTTAGATAAATAATCGTAGTGTTTAAGCATTTAATAATATTCTTAGTGTTTATAATTATTTAATCATAGTGTTAATTGTTTTTATTATCGTTTAATAAACGTATTCTTTTATTAATAATATTTGTCTGTGTTTTACACTTCACCCATATAAATAAAAACGTTACAATACTATTCTCTGTTAGCGAGAGGTAAAAATATGGAAAAGTAATAACAATATCAATATCAATAATAATAATAACATAATAGAAATAGAATTATAGTTATAACATAGCTGGCTGATTTATATTACTATCTATGGGACTTTCAGTCACAAAACCTTCAAATCAACTTCTATCTCTTTAAGCCGAATCAGAATCTGTTCTAATTCCTGGGAATGCCTTCTTTGTGCCCCGGTTCAATTTCGCCTGGGGTAAATCTCTTTGATAAACGCATCCCCAATTTAAAGTAACATCGAGCTCTACCCTAACCCGTTCAACAGATTGACGATTTCTTTTCGGAGGCATCGATGCGTTTGATTTTCAGGATTGTTGCAACAAAAATATATTGTAGCAAGTATTGAACTTGGAACAGTTTCGAATGCGGACAATAACTATACAGGAAGATTGAAAAATATCTGATGTGGCCGGCATAATTCCGTCAGTCCTGTGTATTATGTACGAGGGTCATTCAATAAGTAAAGAGACAAATTCTATAATTTTTAAACTATTCAATGAATATGTACAATCTTTTCAGGGGTGTTATTTGGCAACCTTGGGATATGCTCTGATCAGCTGTTTCATCATTGTATGTCAACATAACCTCAAAATTTTCAGTTCACCATGGCAAGTCCACTAGAAGATTGCATCTTAGAAGAGCAGCGCTCAGTCATTAGATTTTTACTCGCAGAAGGTGTAAAACCAAGTGAAATTTTTTCTAGAATGTTAATACAGTACGGTAAAAGTTGTATGAACCGTGCGAATTTTTACAAGTGGGTTGATCGGTTTAAAAGTGGCCGAACAAGTGTAGGTGATGAACCCCGATGTGGACGTCCAGTGGAAGTTTCTGGTCCCTCGTTGGAATCGAGGATTGACGGACTTATTCGTGATAACAGAAGAATTACTGTTGAAATGATAGCTGAGGAAGTTCAATTAAGTGTTGGAACTGTTCACAATGTCACTCAGAACAATTTAAAGTACAGAAAAACGTGTGCCAGATGGGTTCCCAGACAGCTTACTGACGCTCATAAAGAATCAAGGCTTTCCATTAGTCAAGACTTAAAGCAACGAAGTTTGATTGAAGGAGACGCTTTTTTTAAAAAGAATAGTGACCTGCGACGAGGTCTGGATCCATCACTACGACCCTGAGACCAAAAGGCAGAGTATGGAGTGGAAACACACTAGCTCTCCAGTTCGCAAAAAATCAAGGTTCAACCTTCCGCCGGTAAAGTGATGCTGACCATCTTTTGGGACTCACAGGGTCCAGTCTATTGCGATTTCCTTGAAGATCAGCGAACTATCAATAGCCAATACTACTCTGAGATGTTAGAACACAAAGTTAGACCAGCTATCAGGAGCAAACGCCGTGGACTCTTGTCAAAAGGAGTCATTCTTCAGCACGATAACGCCCGCCCTCATACAGCCCAGCTGACCCGTGATAAAGCTTCAAGAATTGGGTTGGGAGGTCTTACCTCATCCTGCCTACCGTCCCGACCTCGCCCCATCTGATTTTTACCTGTTTGGACCACTCAAAGACGCCCTACGTGGAAAAAGATTTGCTAACAATAAAGAAGTTAAGGAAGCGGTGCAAAAGTGGCTTCGGGGTAAATCGAAGAATTCTTCGCCAAGGGAATTAGGAAGCTGCAAGAAAGATGGGACAAGTGCATAACTGTGGGGGGTGATTATGTTGAAAAATAGCCTTAATTTTGAAAGATTGAAATAAACCGTTTTTGAGCTATAGCCATTTGTCTCTTTACTTATTGAATGACCCTCGTATAAATCCCATACATAAATTTTCTTGCAAAAGATTCTAAATTTGCAGTAAAATTATTTCATAAACAAACTATGTAAATTGCACTTGACTCTGTCATCTTCTTTAACCTTTTCCGTTCGTTAGTGATCGCTACTTTTTTATTTTCTTCTTCCACTCATTTTTTTCAGTTCCCTTTTTCTCAAGTCTTCCGCAATACAGTCCTTCCATCTTATCTTTGGTTTTCCTCTGTTTCGTCGACCTTCTATTATTAAGCTATTCACTGTTCTTCCAATATATTCTTCATCTCTCTTCCGATGTAATCGTCTCTCTTGTATCTTTCTAGAAACTTTATCCCTCGAGACATTTCCCTTATCTTTCATTCCTTTATCTTTCCGTGTCTTCCCCAACACATATCTCAATATCCTGTTCCCGTTCATTTTCTTCTCATTGATACTGACATCTGTCAATTTGAATTATCTGAACATATTAGCAGTTTCCATAGCTACTATAGCTATATATAGAATATGAAGTATAAAATGCAATCAAATCGTATAGAGAATAATATATTCTTTAAAATTTATAATCATTAAATGACAATAAATGATTTCTAATTAGATAGTGATACGTTGAAATTCTATGTTATGTATTTTGTATACTGTTTTTCAACCCTCAGTAATTGGGATACATTTCTGTATGTTGAGTGGCTGCTAATAAATTACAATAGTGTAAAGTGCAAGAATGCACCTATCAACATTATTAGTTAAATCGCTTCTCAATTCGTGTATTAATTCCAATAAAATAATTTCGAAATTGTCATTACACTGCCATAATCTACATTTTACACAGTATTGTGTGTCGCATTATATTATTTCACTAATATAGACTACAGTAAAGCATTCAACCATATATGTTATAGTACACAAAATCCTAATTAAAACTGCATGCAATATTAAAACGTCAAATTCTGTATCGTATTTATATGTTAACTAATATAATAGCGAGTACAAATTGCAATATACATTTGTTTGACTAAATTCAACGTATGTAGAATAAAATGTATACAAATCTAATGCATTTGTTAATTAAATTTTACAAATAAATGTGTATGAATGTTTTTAACTATCGTGTCCTATAAGTTTTGCACAAATTTCAAAAAAAATGCATTTACCTAAAGTTTTATAATACTTAATAATTAACTGTTTTATAAGTAACAAAACTATGAACTTAAATAAAGATGGATGCAGGGCCGCTCCCTGAGTAAAAGGCGCCTTCGTACAAAGTTATACGAGGGTCATTCAATAAGTAAAGAGACAAATTCTATAATTTTAAAACTATTCAATGAATGTGTACAATCTTTTCAGGGGTGTTAGTTGGCAACCTTGGGATATGCTCTGATCAGCTGTTTCACCATTTTGTCAACATAATCTCAAAATTTTCAGTTCACCATGGCAAGTCCACTAGAAGATTGCACCTTAGAAGAGCAGCGCTCAGTCATTAAATTTTTTAGTCGCAGAAGGTGTAAAACCAAGTGAAATTTTTTCTAGAATGTTAGTACGGTAAAAGTTGTATGAACCGTGCGAATTTTTACAAGTGGGTTGATCGGTTTAAAAGTGGCCGAACAAGTTCGCAAAAAAATCAAGGTTCAACCTTCCTCCGGTAAAGTGATGCTGACCATCTTTTGGGACTCACAGGGTTCAGTCTATTGCGATTTCCTTGAAGATCAGCGAACTATCAATAGCCAATACTACTCTGATATGCTAGAACACAAAGTTAGACCAGCTATCAGGAGCAAACGCCGTGGACTCTTGTTAAAAGGAGTCATTCTTCAGCACGATAACGCCCGCCCTCATACAGCCCAGCTGACCCGTGATAAGCTTCAAGAATTGGGTTGGGAGGTCTTACCTCATCCTGTCTACAGTCCCGACCTCGCCCCATCTGATTTTTACCTGTTTGGACCACTCAAAGACGCCCCACGTGGAAAAAGATTTGCTAACAATGAGGAAGTTAAGGAAGCGGTGCAAAAGTGGCTTCGGGGTAAATCGAAGAATTCTTCGCCAAGGGAATTAGGAAGCTGCAAGAAAGATGGGACAAGTGCATAACTGGGGGGGGGGTGATTATGTTGGAAAATAGTCTTAATTTTGAAAGATTGAAATAAACCGTTTTTGAGCTATAGCCATTTGTCTCTTTATTTATTAAATGACCCTCGTATTTGGGTTGTATGTCTGGAAAGGGGATGGATAAACTACATTTTATAAATGGCACTGTTAACGCTGATAAATATAAAGCTATACTTACATGTTTTTACCTTCCGTCGCTTTTAGGTAAGGAAGGTATTATCTTTGGTTAAAAAATTCGATAGTGAGTTTCTACTGAATAAGAACGTTTTGGCGTCCCTTAAATACAAATTTACTATTTTTTCGATAATATCTGTATGTGCGTTTGTGTGTGTGTGTGAGTGTTTGGATGTGACGATCGTTTCGGATCGCAGAACTCCAATACCACGATTCCAAAAATTATATATTTTTTGTATTCCTCGAGTATAGATCCATATGCAGACGCGATTAAATTTTGGTTATAATTGGTCCCCCGGAAGTACCTTCAATTGCAACTTTTAACAGTTTTTCTTGAAAAAACGCAGTTAACATTTTCAAATAAGGGTACTTCCGATTGACCATTTATAACCAAAACTAATCAGTTGTTCTTCTGGATGTAAATTAGAGAAATATGAAAAAAATATAACTTTTGGAATCGTGGTATTGAAGTTATGCGAACCGAAACTTTTGTCACACACACACAGACACACACACACACACACACACACACACACACACACACACACACACACACACAGACACACATACATACATACAGATAGACATCATCGTAAAAATGGTAAAATCGTATCAAATGGACCCTAAAACGTACTTATTCACTAAAAACTCATCATTGATTTTTTTGACCAAAGACAATACCTTCCTTACCTATAGGTGACGGAAGGTAAAAAACAATTAAAACCTGGCTTGAAATTCATAATATTCCTACTCTAAAATGGATTTAAGGTAGTCGGGATATGTCGCCAATTACAATAATTATATAATTTTTGTAGGAACTACCGCACATCGCCTATTGGTTAAAGATAAAGTCATGTGTTTACCTGCTTACCATATGGAGTCTATAACACTAAACAACGACATAATAATGTAGTCGTAACTAACATAATCAAATAATAAAACTTCGGCGACCCTTATTATCGCTACTTCTTTTGGCATATCAACAAAATAATGTTGCAATAAATTTCTATCTACGGGAGACTTGGCAACGCCGGTAGAATCTCAGCAAATAAGCTGGCAACGTCGGTGAGTTACTGCTTTCGGAAAGAATATATGTAAGTAGAAAACAAAACTACAGCACAGAATACGGGTAATATATTATATCCTACACAACCAGTACAAAAATGCAGAGTATATAGAAAGTGACTGCGTGTCCCCGACAATGTTCAAAACAAGGTTTTTTGGAAGAATATTACGTATGTCGTACGCAAGTGACAAATTAGCTCTACAGTTTTTGGACCACTGGTTGAAAATATTTTTTTATGCTCATTAAAATAGTCTTGTCAAATAGAAATTGTTTTCTAATTTAACTGACTTCGTAGCTTTTATAATTTCCGAGACAGCAATAGTGGACAAGATAAAATGAACAGCCTGTATATGCTAGTATATAATGAAGTTTAAATCATGTTAAATAAAACAATTGCATCGCTTTTATTTTAAATAAAACTTCCCCACTACGACAGTAGAGACTACACTAAATTTCACATCAAACGTGTCGGTACACGTCGCTTTATATCCACAAATACCAACCTCAAAGCACCAAGTATCTCTGGTAAAACAGCCAGGCCACAACTGGGGGAATTTTTGTTTATTTTCGTGGTTTTATGCCTTTTTCTACTACTTAATTTTGTACCTCGAATTTTCCATGACACTTTGCTCGTTGCTAACGGGAGATGATAAAATTATATTTTCTAATTTGGCATGCTCGGTCGGTAACTACGGGCTCTGTATTACCGACAGTTAGTGCGAGCCACGTTGCCATAGGAACGGTTTTCGCTTGTTTTTATGGAAGGATAACAAGGATTACAAAAGATGACGAACAAATTTAGAAACAGGATTACATATCTATTGCAAAATACGAGGTCTGGCTATTAAATAACGAGACTGCTTATGAAAAAGAATTTTGTTTTCAAAAAATATTTTATTCGTTTTTTCCATTGGTCAAAGCAATGTTGGAAGTCTTCTTTTGTAAGAGCGTTTAGGAGCTCCGCCAATTTTCGCTTCACCTCTTCCATCGACTCGAACCGGGTTCCTTTTAAGGCAGACTTGATCTTCGGAAACAGAAAAAAGTCACAGGGTGCTAAATCAGGCGAGGACGGCGCGTGTTCGAGCACTGGAGTGCCTCTAGCGGCTAAATAACGCATGACAGACAGCGCGTTATGGACAGGTGCGTTGTCCTGGTGCAAAATCCACGACTTGTTTTTCCACAACTCCGGCCGTTTCTTACGCAGTGTTGCCAAAACTTTCAAATAGTAAGTTTGGTTTACAGTTTGACCCTCGGGAACCCATTCAGTCATCACGATGCCGTTGATGTCGAAAAAAACGATTAGCATGGCTTTAAATCTTCGGTGTTCTCTCGGCCTTCAGAAAACCGTTTATAGCATTGGAAAAAACGCGCACGAGATAGAGAATTCTCACCATAGGCCTCTTTCAACAACTTATAGCACTCAGTCGGAGTTTTTTTTAATTTAATGAGAAATTTCACATTTATCCGTTGCTCATGTTTTTCGTCACACATTGTTATCGGCACGGAAAAAAATACATTCGTTTCTAATCTCTATAGAAAAAATACTACTACAGCGACAAAAACTTGTTTTCGTATCGGAATAGTAGACACTTCCAGCTATCCAACGCTGCATTCGTTTCCCCCCTTCCCTTCTAGGACGTCTTCTGCGCGCGCAGTCTCGTTATTTAATAGCCAGACACTGAATGTAATCTGTCATAATGAACTCACTTTATGGTCAACATATATTCATTCCGCATTCCCTAACCATAATGTAACCGCATTATTGACCGTATATCCCCCAACAAACCCTAACCTATAAAAATTAACAACACACTCCTATCTCTACCTTCGCCACTTTGTATTCCGGTTGCGACTGGTTGGTTCGAGTCCATACATGTTTATTGTCGACTCGAAATGGACGTATCAGAAGAATCAGAAGTTACAAGTCAAGACAAGAAATTGCCACGTATGCAAAGAACGGATTTGTTTTGTTTCGTGCTTTCAGATTGGATGGCTACGGAACTCGAAACAGTTGAATGCGGAATATAAATTTAAAGTCAGGCTGAAGTGTTGGAGCAGCACTTACGATAGTGCAAGGAAATAGATATTGTTGTTCAGTTGTTCTCGAAAGAATAGTTTCAAAATAAAGCTACTATAAAATTATTTAAAATTTCAAATACGAACATAACGGATGTTGAATTGTACAGTAAAATTTTTGAAAGATGTCCGATCAAGGTCATATGTATCACGAACGAATTAACAAATAGGCATACATTTATCTCTTTTGCAAAGGCTATAAGAGTGTGCGGTAAGGATGGATATAACACGCTTTTCTTTCAAAAATTCATATTGTTTCGACTAAGTTACGACATTCCATTTTAAAAGGATGCTCGTTGTTGATAATACTTTCGCTGTAACGTAAGTTTATTTATTAATTCAGATACATTACCTTGATTCATAGCCGTACGAATACTGTTATTTTCTGTCAGTCACTGACATTGTGTCACTATGTTATTTTTAACATATTTGGTTTTACATTTGCTTATAAACTTACCAATTGACTTATTTTTGAATTTTGAATGCTTTTACTTAAATATATATTTTTATAATAATAAAATAAAAATAATATCTTATGTAAAAGTATGCTCAACGAATATTTAAAACGATTAACCAACTTTACAAACATATAAAAATCTGTTGTGTCCAGCACAATACATCTCGCCCTTTTCATTTTATTTTATATAGGGCGCCAGTTATGTGACTTTGTTAGCCTTGGCAAGCAGATATGAGGGCCCGTGTCAAAATGGCAGCTAGTAATAATGCACATAGATGTCAAGTATCATAAGTTTTCATTCAAAACATTATGATCTTCCAAATCCATGTGGATTATTTTCCTCGACAAGTATATTCCATGCTATTGATGACAAATAAATATCAGAATATTTTGAAATTTTGAATGAAAAATTATGACATATGACATTTTTGTAAATAACTACTAGCCATAATTCTGACACGGATCCTCATCTGCTTGCCAAGGTTGGCAGTCACATGACTGCTCGCTCCCTATAAGTAACGAATTTAACATTTCTTGTACACACAAATAATTGAAATTGTATCTCTTCTTTCGTGATATGAGGAATTTTGTCCTATTCTTCTAATATGGTCAAAATTCTTCAAATTCATTGACAGTATTAATGGTATTTCTTAAGGATTTTTGACACTGACATTTTGCATTTATCTGTCAATTACAAACATTTAAATATCTCAACTGATTTTTGGACGAGATTTATTACAACAGATTATTCTATATTATTATATACTATATCTCCAAATTTATACGAGATATAATAAAAAAATTACATGTGTCAGATTGAGAATTTAATTTTTTTTTAATATTACCCAGAAAAAAATTAAAAAAATAATATTTAGACGATTTTTTTAAGAATCTCCTATTTTCGGTTGTTCAACTTCCCATTAATGTCCGATTGGAAAATACGTATTAATCAAATATTAAGTCTTATAGTTTTTGAGTAATCGTCCTTCTAACGTCCCACACACATACACACACACATACGTCATCGAGAACATATTAAAATCGGATTGTAGGGACATTAAAACGAGTTTAATCATTAAAATCTGGATATGCGATTTTTATCATGAATCTAATACCTCTCTTAGCGAGAGGTAAAAATTATTGAAAACTTTTCTACGTTCTAATCTTGCTTTTCGCCATTCAATGCATTTAAAACATTCTGTATTCAAACAGAAAGAAAAACAGAGCGCGACGTTTACTGTGCAGAAAATTTGCTATTTATTTTCGACAATAAAATCGTTTATAGGACGTAAATTGAAGATGGTTACACAAGACTCCAAAGTCCAAATGCGCGAATTTCACTGTAAAGTAGACGTTAAAGTTTATGGGTTAGGGTATATTAAATAACTTCGTGTTTGAAGTAGTTTAACGTATAAGATTATGTAGAATAGTAACAGATCATTGGATTTCATAATTTTGAATAGGTTATTATTAAAGAATCAAGTTTAATATTTAACACTAAGTTTAAGTATTGATGAGGTTATAAGTATCTTACCGACTGCGCCATTTTATACTTTTCCATCTGATTGATTTCAAAAGAACTATTCATCAATTACATTAATACCCTTTTAATGTAAAGGGTTTTCCAATAAGAGGTGTTATTTTGATATTCATAGAAAAATGCCATTTTTTAATATAAATGATCGGATGTTTATTTCATTATAAAGAAGAAGGTATGCCGTTAATAGTGGAAAATAACATCAGGCAAATGACCACCACGACCACGCTGACAGGACAATATCCTTTTCATGAAATTTTCCATAACCAAATCGCAAAGTGGCTGTCCTATGTCCTCGATAGCCTCACGAATTCCATCTTTGAGGTCTTGAGTCGACGCTGGGCAGTTGGCGTAGACCTTCTCTTTCACGTGGCCCCAAAGAAAGAAGTCGCAAGGTGTTAAATCACAAGATCTCGGTGGCCAATTGTGATCACCTCTTCGAGAGATAACACGGTCCGGAAACTTTTCCCGTAAAAGATCAATGGTTTCGTTGCTTGTGTGGCACGTAGCGCCGTCTTGTTGAAAGTAAACGTTGTCCAGATCAATACCATCCAATTCCGGCCATAAAAAATCGTTAATCATCTCTCGATAGCGCAATCCATTCACCGTAACTGTTGCTCCAGCCTCATTTTCGAAAAAGTAAGGTCCAATGACTCCGCCGGACCATAAACCGCACCAAACATTCACACGTTGAGGATAGAGAGGCTTTTCAAATAACTCTTGGGTTTTCTGAGCCCCAGATGCGACAATTTTGTTTGTTGACGAAGCCACCGACGTGGAAATGGGCCTCATCACTCAAGATGATTTTTCGATGGAATTCCGGATCATTTTCATGCATTTCAACGACCCAATCATCAAAGACACGACGTTGTTGATGATCGGCCGGCTTGAGTTCTTGTGTTAACTGGACTTTATAAGCCTTAAGACCCAAATCTTTATGCAAAATACGGTGTAATGACGTTTGTGGAATGCCTAATTCCAAAGAACGACGAGGAATGGACAAACCTGGGTTTTCTTCAACACTTTCGGCTACAGCAGTAATATTGTCGGCTGTTCTTGAGCGACGTGCACGGGTTTTATTCTTCACATCACTAACTTGTCCCAACAGCTCGAATTTTTCCACCAATTTCTGTATTGCGGTCCGACAAGGTGCTTCACGACGGCCCAAAAATTGTCGAGTTTTACGAACCGTCTCTGCCAAATTTTCACCATTTTTATAGTGAATTTTAATAATTTCAATGCGTTGTTGAAGCGTGTATCGTTCCATTTTTATTAATGGCGTAGTTTCTACTTGTCAAATGTCAAAAAATAACAGCTTCAAAAGCGACATCTACCGAAATAGCGGGCTATTCAAAATAACACCTCTTATTGGAAAACCCTTTATATTGATGTAAATGTTATTCATTCGTTCATGTATTATGTTCGTATAATAATCATGAACAATTTATGAATATACTGAATAGTGAATACAGCAAATTAACTAAAATACGAAATGTGGAAGTTAATAATTTTGTGGAGATAAAAGGTATGATATGAATTTATCACGTCTGAAATTAAATTCCATGTTCAAACTTTATTTAACAAAAACATGTTGAACTCTGTTAGGAACTTATATTAATATCAACGTAGCATAGCAATATAATGCAAGTACAATGAAACGTGCTAATTTATTTTAGTTGTATATGTAGAGTGTTTGTTGACCGCGACAATGGAACATACGATTTTAACATGTAAAGACATACTTTTATTATTCCTCGCTTCCCTTATTATTTTAGCTACAAATTCTTCAAATAAATGTTGTAGCGCATAAAATTCTACAGTAAAATTTTTGAAAGATGTCCGATCAAGGTTATCTACGAATTGTATGAATTCAGATTTTTGCTCCGCCCATTCTGACAAATTCAGTAGTGTCGTTTGCTTAGTTTTTATGAGGGTATGTAAGATATTACTGTTATTTTATTATTATAAAAATATATATTACAGTAAAAGCATTCAAAATTCAAAAATAAGTCAACTGGTAAGTTTATAAGCAAATGTAGAACCAAATATGTTAAAAATACGATAATGACACAATGTCAGTGTCAGCGACTCTGACAGAAAATAACGTAATTCGTACGGCTATGAATCAAGGTAATGTATCTGAATTAATAAATAAACTTACGTGGAATGTCCTAACTTAGTCGGAACAATATGAATTTTTGAAAGACAAGCGTGTTATATCCATCCTTATCGCACACTCTTATAGCCTTTGCAAAAGAAAGAGATAAATGTATGCCTATTTGTTAATTCGTTCGTGATACAGATGCCCTTGATCGGACATCTTTTAAATTTTTTACTGTATATCTTATTATGAGTCATATATTGTAAACAAATAAGAATTTCATGAAATTTTAACATATGATAACCATCCTATTGTGATCAACATTTAATCACGTCTGCATATGGACCTAAACTGGAACTGGAAGAATACGAAAAAATTGTAATTTTTTGATTCGTGGTGTTGGAGTTATGCGATCCCAAACGATCGTCACACATATACACTCACACACACACATACAGACATCATCGTAAAAATAGTAAATACGTATTCTAGGGACGCCAAAACATGCTTATTCATGCCTTCCTTACCTATAGGTGACGGAAGGTAAAAATTATCAAAATGAGAAAATGAAATGGTTTAGCAGCTGATATTTGTCAGTTTTCAAATTTTTAATAGTTGATACATAAATGTACCAGTAGTAGACACTTGTAAAATATGTCGTATATCTGAAGTTTTCCGAAATAATTCACTCCAGTACATAACTCACACATTAGAGGCCACAGAATTAGAATTCACATTTCACGTGGTTATTACAGCCGTATGCGTGCGGTTGTGGCTGTAATTCAGTAATTCGTTTTTTGCATTTTCGTGGTTTTTTGTTTCTTTTCTTTCTCTTCTAACTTGAATATAAACAGGAATTTGGATAAAATATACATGTAGCTTGTTTTATGGGAAATCAGATAATGGAAATATAATTTTAAAACACAGTACCTCCCGCCATTTACCTATGTATATAATTTTTATATTTATAAATTTATCCATACAATATATAGAAAAAGTATTAAAGCAAACTTGTAGAAAATGGAATAATCTTTAATTTTTATAATAAAAAAATACATTTAAAGGTATTTTTTGAAGAAAAACTATCTTAAGCTTCAAGTAAACTGCCATTTCCGGTTATCCGATTGCCACCAAATCTAACCAGTTCTTTCCATATTAGAGGCAGAAATACATGGTTTCAAAACTTTCTGAATGATAGTAATTGAGTTAGAGCGTAAACAGGATCCACACACACACACATACATACATACATACATACATACATACATACATACATACATACATACATACATACATACATACACACAGACATCATCGTGAAAATGTTAAAATTAGATTGTAGGGACCTTAAAATGTGGTCATTTACCAAAATCTCGATATGCGATTTTTAGCACGATCCCTATGCCTCCCTTACTAAGGGTAGCGGGAGGTAAAAAATGCCCTGTTTTAGCTATTGCCCTATATAAGCATGAAAAATTAATTTTGCTTATTGTTTCAAATGCAGAATTTTATGTTCTACAATTTTTATTTGAAGATTATTTACCTAGAATCCGATAATAACATTTTTACGATGATGCCTGTGTGTGTGTTGTATGTACGATTTCTCAAATTCTATAAGACTAAAGACCTGTGTAACTACGGATTCCTCAATCTAACAGTAATGGGAAGAGTTGAATAAATTCTGGTAATAATTGGACAACCGGAAGTAGTAGTATTTTAACAAAAATCTTCTAAATATTATTTTTTGAAAATGTATGTTATTACAAATATTAAAAAACAAAATTCTCTATCCGACACATTTAAATTTTTTATTATATCTTCTATAGATTTAAAGATATAGTATATAATCTATAAAATAATCTGTTGTAGTAAATCTCACAGCCTGCTCACAGCCCAAACATCTCCATGGTAACTACTTGAGAAATTAAAATGTCTGCAATTGACAGATGTCACTAATGTCAGTGTCAAAAATACAGAGATAGTACTGAAGGCTTTATCTGGGATATTTAATATTTCTTATTGTGTTATTGATTATTATATTTAAAATTATAGATATATTACATGAACCCTTGAATTGGAAAACCTCGAACATTTAGAAGAAATGGAGAAAACTTGCTCATAGAATGAATTTAAAATTATAGAAAATACGTAACTATAAAAGTGTAATTAGAATTGTTTGTGTATACAAGAAATATTAAATACAATACTTACATATACCACAATGGAAAGGGCGCGAGAGGTATTGTGATGGCCACACAGATTTTTTTCTCTAAATTAATTTCATTTCATCGAATTGGACTCATTGAAAATATGAAAATTCTATTATTTATTATTTATAGGCTTATTCAATTTATTGTTATGTGTTGTAGAGAATACAAAATGAAAATTTATTTAATTTTATTAAATTGTTAAATGACACGAGTGTGACAACTTTAATTAAAGTTTAATAAATATTTTATTGCGACTATGTATATGAATAAAAACTTGTTGACCTACAAAGAGATAATATAAATATTTTTTTACTGTTCGGTAATGTCACATATTTAGCTTTTAGTGAATAAGTACGTTTTAAGGTCCCTACAATCCGATTATAACATTTTTACGATGATGTCCGCGTGACCGCGTGTATATGTTTTTGTATGTGTATGTATGAATGTTGCAAGTACGGTTTCTCAAAAACTATATGACTTGAGGCACGATTAGCTACGGATTCTTCAATCTAACATTAATGGCAAGAGTTGATAAGATTTTGGTAACAATTGGACAACCTAAAGTGGTAGTTTCTTAAAAAAATCTTCTAAATATTATTTTTTACCTCTCGCTAAGAGAGGTATTGCATTCATGCTAAAAATCGCATGTCCAGATTTTATTGAATAAGCACGTTTTAAGGTCCCTACAATCCGATTTTAACATTTTTACGATGATGTCTGTGTGTGTGTGTGTGTGTGTGTGTGTGTGTGTGTGTGTGTGTGGATGTATGTGTGTATGTATGTAGGATGTTGGAAGGACGATTACTCAAAAACTATAAGACTTAAAAATTGTTTAATTACGTATTTTCCAATCGGACATTCATGGGAAGATCTGAAAAGGTTTTGGTAACAATTGGACAACCGGAAGTAGAAGATTCTTGAAAAAAAATCTTCTAAATAATATTTTTTGAAAATTTTTCTTGGTAATATTAAAGAAAATTAAATTCTTTATCTGATACATTTAAATATTTTATTATATATTCTATGGATTTAGAGATAAAAGAAATATAATAAATAAAATAACGTTATAATAAATTTTACAGCCGACAGGATGCCATGGAAAATAGTTGACCAGTTGAACTGTTTGTAACTGACAGATAAATGTCAGTGTCAGAAATTCATAGATATTACTAAGGAGTTTTTCTGGGAAGTACATATACATTATATTATTTCTTAATGTATTAGTAGTTAAATATTTAAGATTATAGGTCTATTACATATATCCTTCAAAATTCAGTCAATCCTGACAATGAATTGGAAACATTTCGAAAAATTAGAAGAGGACAAAATTTCTTCATATAATGAATTTAAAATTAAACAATCTAAATATAAGGAATAGATATATGTAAGTACAATTTTTGGTGTAGAATGTAGGTATACAAGAAATGTTAAATACAATAGGGCGCCTTGACAAGCAGATATGGGGACTCATGTCAGAATGATAGCTAGTAATTATGTATATAGATGTATCATAATTTCTCATTCTAAATTTAGTGATTTTCCAATTCCATATGGTTTATTTTCCTCGACAAGTAAATTCCACACTTCTGGTGATAAATTAACTATGTGTATTTAGAAAATCTTGAAATTCTGAATGAAACATACTGACTAATTATCATTCTGAAACGGGCCCCCACATCTGCTTGTCAAGGCCAACAATGTAACATGACTGTTCGCGCCCTATACTTATGTAACCAAAAAAGGAAGTGGCGAGAGGTATTGTGCTGGCCACAACAGATTTTTTTAAAATTGATGTTATTACAAATAATAATCATTAAATTTTCAATCTGACAATTTTTTTTTATTCTATCATATAGAAATATTATAGAATAACAACCAGTTGAGATATTTAAATGTTTGTAATTGACAGATAAATGCAAAATGTCAGTGTCAAAATTTAGCAGTTTTAATGACTTTACTGAAAGATTTTTCTGGGAGATACCAGTACATTTAAAATATCTTATTGTATTATTAATTAAATATTTAAAATTATAAGTATATTAATATTACATATATCCCTGAGAAATACTGCATATACCGTCAATGAATTTGAAGATTCTTGAACATATTAGAAGAGTAGGACAAAATTCCTCAGAACGAAAGAATAGATACAATTTGAATTATTTGTGTGAACAAGAAATATTAAATTCATTACATATAGGGAAAAAAAGTGCTAGTAATAAGTAATGTATATACGAGGGTCATTCAATAAGTAAAGAGACAAAAACGGTTTATTTCAATCTTTCAAAATTAAGGCTATTTTTCAACATAATCACCCCCCACAGTTATGCACTTGTCCCATCTTTCTTGCAGCTTCCTAATTCCCTTGGCGAAGAATTCTTTCGATTTACCCCGAAGCCACTTTTGCACCGCTTCCTTAACTTCCTCATTGTTAGCAAATCTTTTTCCACGTAGGGCGTCTTTGAGTGGTCCAAACAGGTAAAAATCAGATGGGGCGAGGTCGGGACTGTAGGCAGGATGAGGTAAAACCTCCCAACCCAATTCTTGAAGCTTATCACGGGTCAGTTAAGCTGTATGAGGGCGGGCGTTATCGTGCTGAAGAATGACTCCTTTTGACAAGAGTCCACGGCGTTTGCTCCTGATAGCTGGTCTAGCTTTGTGTTCTAGCATCTCAGAGTAGTATTGGCTATTGATAGTTCGCTGATCTTCAAGGAAATCGCAATAGACTGGACGTCCACATCGGGGTTCATCATCTACACTTGTTCGGCCACTTTTAAACCGATCAACCCACTTGTAAAAATTCGCACGGTTCATACAACTTTTACCGTACTGTATTAACATTCTAGAAAAAAATTCACTTGGTTTTACACCTTCTGCGACTAAAAATCTAATGACTGAGCGCTGCTCTTCTAAGGTGCAATCTTCTAGTGGACTTGCCATGGTGAACTGAAAATTTTGAGGTTATGTTAACATAAAAGGATGAAACAGCTGATCAGAGCATATCCCAAGGTTGCCAACTAACACCCCTGAAAAGATTGTACACATTTATTGAATAGTTTTAAAATTATAGAATTTGTCTGTTTACTTATTGAATGACCCTCGTAAATCGAATATAACCTTTTTTCTCCTAATATTCTCGTCATTTAATATTGGCAACACTGCTTATGTGTCTTTGACATATTAAAAAATATTTGAGAGCCAATAACGATTGAATTAATTATAATTTTAATGTGATTAATTAAACACAAACATAATAATTTTTTTATATATACATTTCGAATCGCAACAGATGTTTAACAAATGTCAATTTTTATGATGAAAATGAAATGTGTCATGGCTTTCAAAAAAATTAATTACTTGAAAAAATTCCTCTCTTTAGGGACATTTATTGAAATTAATTACAAAAGTAACAAAATTAATTAAATTAACACCTTTAATTTTTCAGCTCCAACTTTTAAATGAAACAGAACTCTCGGTGTGAAATTATTTAAATTCATTTTAAACTACAACGTGCAACAAAGTTGGAATCATCAGTCAAAATATTCAGTTCACGAAACAAAAGATACATGAAAGCCGCAGCCTTCTTTCTATGCAAGGCATGTTGTGTGATTTTTCATAGTGAGTGTATTATGTTTTTGATGCGTGTAGCACAATTTATTATTTTAAAGTTAAGCGAAATATTTAATCATTTAAATTAAGTATTTTAAGCACGTACATAATAGTATATTGAAATGAGTGAAAATAGTATATTCTAGGAGTAATGGATGGCCCATATTCAGTAACGCTCCGTGGGTAAAAGGCGCAGCATTATATTTCAGTGCCCTCATAATGCGTAATTATTTGCAAATTAACACCCGCTACTATACTTTTGATTCTTCGAAAAAATGCTAGGTTTAAATATTGATGAAATTTGATTTGTTAATCAATATTATTCAGATATTTTAATAGTAAATCATGGAACCACAATATCGGCAGAAAAAAACCGTTTATTAATAGGTTATCTTAATGTATAGAAAATCATTCATTGACCCCTATTAATGCATGATTTTTATTAATAAACGATTTATTGGGTGCGTTCACCACATGGAACACAGCATGTATTGCTAACGCTAAGTTGTAGCAAAAAAGGTAGACAGAATTAAAAGTCATGCTTTTGAGACTTACTAGCTAGGTATATTCACGTAGCATACCTTTAAAATGAATTTGAAAGAATAAAATTCCTCAAATAACATAAAAAAATCTGATGTGGACACCACACGACTTCCTTGTACGATTATTAAACTATACATATTTTTTTAATAAATAAATTACAAAATATTAATTTCAACTTCAAAACATTAAGATATATAGCGACCATAATCTAACCCGGTTCTTTTTAAAGAGAGTTTTGATTACAACAATGAATATGACTAATTTCACAATAAAAATATAATATTTGTTATTGTACGAATTATAAAATTGCACGTATTTAACGTAATTTGACATGAACATTTTTTTTACGTTTTTGTTCTAATCTATAACAAGCTTTATTACAAAAACAAAGTATATAATTTTTAAATTTACATATCTCGCTTATACAAAGGGCTAATTTAATAATACTTGATGTGCTAGACGCAGAAATTAATTCTCTTAAACTTTTATTTGAAGCATTTATTTCTAAAATCAAAATAAAATCATTTTATTCAAGAAAAACTGTTAACAACTTCAAGTAATGTACCACTTCCGGTCAGCCTATTTTAACTTAAATCTATTATGTTATTTCGATTGACATAAAAGTCTTGTATACCAAATTTGAAAAGTTTTGGATTATATTTTAAAACAATTTTTCATTAAAATCTATTATAGGCTTCATGTAAAGTACCACTTCTGGAAATAGTGTAATAACCAGAAAGGGAGGTGCACAACTAGATGTTATAGGAGTCCTAAATACAAAATTTCAACTCTCTACGGCTTACCGTTTTTGGGTTATGCGAGATACGTACGTACGTACGTACGTACGTACAGGCGTCACGACGAAATTAGTCAAAATGGATTCAGGGATGATCAAAATGGATATTTCCGCTGAAATCTGAAAACCGAAATTTTTCGCGATTACAATACTTCTTACGTACAAGGAAGTAAAAAATTCTTGTGTTGTCTAGTATTAAGTAAACTGAACGCACCCACTGAAAACAATTGATGACAAAACTTATTGATTTTCTGACGTAAAATTTGATGTTCGGTCAACCATTACTAACCTAAAAAAAATTGTCATGGAATAAAATTAGATTTTCCATTTAAGTAAGATACGGTCAACGAAAAAATATTGTAACTAACACGTGTGTTAATTGGCGATTAATGATCTCAACAATTAACGCGTGAAGGTAAAAACTCGGTTACTTGATTTCTAAGGTGTACGCGATTTTTTTGCAAGCCAGTGTACGGTAATATCATTACCATATTGATATGTCAACAACAGTCTTACAAAATAAAAGCATAATACCCTTCATTAACACATACATATATCGTTGTGTGTGTGTGTGTGTGTGTGTGTGTGGGGAGGACGATTTCTCAAAAACTATAATACTTAATATATGTTTAAAGCGGATGGGTTAATTGAAGCGAGACGAGGCTCGTGTAACCTTATTGTTGTAATCAATATTCCTTGTTCTAATCACCAATTTATTCTCTGTGTCTACTGTACCTTATTTATACCTCTCTTAAACATGCTTAAACATATTCATTGCAATTCCACCATTCCTTTGCATTCCAATTTGTAGGTGTGAGCATTAACGCTTCTGTTACGACGGTCTTTTCTTAACGGGTGCTGTGCTTAGCTTTCGACCGACATTGGTCGATTCAGATCAGCAGCCGGTCTCAGCCTTCGCACCGCGGTGAACCGACTGCTCATGTTTTATTGAAGAGCCAAGAGCCTTAAAGGCTACAGATAAGGAAATGGTACAGACACACTGTCGTACTATAGTTTTAGAAATGTTGGTGGCAATAACGGATAGTGCCTTTTAAGAACGAGGAGGCAAATTTTGTACATAAAACTATAAACTCTTAAAATATCTGTTGTGACCAGCACAATACCTTCCTTCAATCCTGTGTATTATGTATAAATTCCATACATAAATTTTCCAGTGAAATTATTCCATAAACAAACTATGCAAATTGCACTTGACACTAACATCTTCTCCTTTAGCTGTTCTCATTCGTTCGTTCCACTCATTTGTTTTGCGTGTCGTTCTCATTCAGTTCCTTTTCACTCAAGTCGTCCGCAATACAGTCCTTCCATCTTATCTTTGGTCTTCCTCTGTTTCTTCAACATTCTATTCTTCATCCAATATATTCTTCATTTCTCCTTATTATATTTTCAAACCAATGTAATCATCTCGCTTGTATCTTTCTAGAAACTTGTAACACTATAGTTATTTCCTTACCTATCTTTCCGTGTCTTCCCCAACTTCTACTTCAACATCCTCATCTCTGCCACTTTAATTTACTTTTTATTTATACTGACATCTGTCAATTTTAATTATATGAATATATTAGTAGTTTCCAAATTTAATTTCTTTAAAATTCTATAACTCTGTATCTATTGAATATGAAGTATAAAATGCAATCAAATCGTATAGAGAATAATATATTCTTTAAGTTAAATCAAATATAACTGTTAAATCTTCAAATGAGGCTACTTCCGGTTCACCCAATTATAAACAAAATTTAATCAGTTGTTCTTCTGGGTGTAAACTTGAGGAATACGAAAAAAATATAATTTTTAGAATCGTGGTATTGAAGTTATCCGATCCGAAACTTTCGTCACACACACACACACACACACACACACACACACACACACACACACACACACACACACATACATAGAGACATCATCGTAAAAATGGTAAAATTGTATTATAGAGACTCTAAAACTAAAAATCATTGAATTTTTTGACCAAAGACAATACCTTCCTTACCTAAAGGTGACGGAAGGTAAAAAAACGATAGTGATTTTTAAGATTTAAAACGTCCTATAAAATTTAAGTATATATTAAATCTAATAATTCTAAACTATTCGATTTAATATAAACTTAAATTTTATAGGACGCTTTAAATCTTAAAAATCATTGGACGCTAAATCTTAGTTTATAATTGGTATTCATTCACCCGTGACTCCCATCCCTATATAATTTCAGTTCTCTCCCTTGTTTTTTCAGAGTTGTTAGACCTCTGGCATGGTTTACATGTTGAGTAATCTTAACTACTCTGCTTAAATTGTATTACTGATGATGAGAACTTGTTCTCAAAATACGTATATAGCTTATTTTATTATTTTAAGGTTACATACACATACATACATACGGACATCATCGTAAAAATAGTAAAATCGTATTATACGACCCTAAAACATGTTTATTCACTAAAAACTCATCATTGAATTTTTTGACCAAAGACAATACCTTCCTTACTTAAAGGTGACGGAAGGTAAAAAATTAACATTGTATTCATTTTATAACAGATTTTAAGTACAAGTTGTCACCCAGTATATGTGTGTCCCCATATTCTCTCATTTTTGACTTCTATACTTTTTAATAAACTTTTGCCACGTTGTTATCTCTGCCGCAATATAAATAACGACATATCTCGCATATGGTGATATATAAATTCTGTTATAAAAACAAAACTAGATCCCCTGATATTTCTCTCCCGGTGCGAATGTTGCCAACCTTTGGCCGAAAACCCCTTACATATCACTGTCACTGTCTGCTTGCGATACGGGATTTGGGGACATTGTCGTTCGTCAAGTTGGCAACGGGGGAAGAATCACAAAAGGAGAATAAAAAACACTAGACAAAAATACAGTTGATTAAAAATAACGTATATATTGAGAAAAAATTATACTTATCAAATGGAAAGATTTTTTTTTCTTCAAACGTCATAAAAGTAGCATCTTTTGTGACTTGATTCACAAGATATTAGCTTTGAATATATAATACAATACAAGAACGGCAACGTAACATTAGATTAAATATTTCGAGAGAAGGTGCCATCTATTCCTCCGTATACGAATTATTTCTGAGTTAGTTCAAAAAATACATAATAGGTGGGTGTTGCACAGTGTTGCCACGTAGCTAGAACAAGATAAGATTTTAAAAAGGTTTTTAAGTTTGCTACTGTAAAACAAGTATACATGTACATTGAAGATTCAAAATATATTATCTGGTTATTATGAAACAATATTTTTGAATTATTGATGATTGAATACCTCTAACAAATACTATTTGGCAATGCTGTCAGCACGATTTATCGTAGTTCACAGTTTTGTGGTATGAGTCACTAGCTATCTATAATAATTTTGTGAATAAAAAGAGACAGATATAGTATCTTGCTAGGCCATATGCGTTGCCGTTTTTATATGTATTATATATTCAAAGATATTACTTTAATTTCTACGCCGCTGGAGTAGAAGTAGCTAATAAAATAAATACGTATGCATGGAAACTATACAGAATCAACGAATAAGAAGTAACTTGTATAAAAGAAACCTGTAATATCGCCCTAAATGTTACCATAACACACTAGGTAACCTAACAATAAAGTTATTAATTACCATCAATAGCTGTCAAATTTAAATAAATAACCTATGAATTGAAATATAAACAGAGTTTATTTTTATTTGTACTTTTGTAATATTTATAATAAGTTTGGAATTTAAAATAAAATAACATAACCTACTTTGTATTATATATATTTTTCTTTTGTTATGTCAAATATTTTTATTTATATTTATATTAATTAATTTATTTATAATTTTTCATATTATAACTCTGATGATGGTTGAATAAACCCAAATCGATAAGTTTATATATTTGTGTATTTATTTATTATATTATTATTGTGGTATATCATCAAGTGAATTGCAAAATAAAAATAAAAATAGAGTGTACTTTTGAGGAAATAACATATTAAAGAATAGCAGACTTACAGATTACAAATACAGGGACGGTAATGAACACAAGAATACTTGAATTAAAGTGTTAAGTTATATTGTTTTGCAGTGATTCCTGGACATATCTGTCACACTGTAAGATTTCCATCCAAGTGAACAACTTCAGGGGCGTACATTATAATACTTCAAATTCCGACATAATTGCACACAAGAATTATTAAAATTGAAGTTTTTATTTAATCGTCAAAACGTGAAAAATTACACTTCAATGTTGATAACAAAAAGTGAACTCCAATACCACAATTCCAAAAATTATATTTTTTTTGTATTCCTCAAGTTTAGATTATATTTTGGTTATAATTGGTCCACCGGAAGTACCCTCATTTGAAGATTTAACAGTTTTTCTTGAAAAAGCTCAGTTAAATATTTATAAGTTATTATAACTTGAAGAATACATTATTCTCTATACAATTGGATTTTATATTCAATAGATATAGAGTTAAAGAATTATAAAGATATTAAATTTTATAAATCAGCCAGCTATGCTAACTATGGAAACTGGTAATATATTTACATAATTCAAATTGACAGATGTCAGTATCAATAAAAAGTAAATGAATGAAAGAAAAAGTGAAATAACTCTAATGTTTCTAGAAAGATATAAGAGAGACGATTACATTGGTTTGAACATATATAAATATAATATTGAAGGACTGTATTTCGGAATACTTAAGAAAAAAGGAACTGAATGAGGACGACACGCAAAACAAAAATGAGTGGAAGAAGAAAATAAAAATAGCGATCCCTAACAAATGGGAAAAACTAAAGAAGAAAAAGATGTCAGTGTCAAGTGCAATTTGCATAGTTTGTTTATGAAATAATTATACAGGAAACATAAGATCTTTTGCAAGAAAATTTATGTATATTGCGCGAGTAATCATGTGCCTTTGCTGACCTTGGCAAGTAGATATGGGGCCCGTGTCAAAATGACAGCTATTAAATTCGTCCATAACTAACAAATGTCATAATTTTTCATTCAAAATTTCATGATTTTGTTATTTCATGTGGTTTATTTGTTATCAGGAGTATGGTATTCAGTTGAGGAAAAAAAATTAAACAATAGCTTGCGTCCTATGGAATTTGTACATAATGCACAGGATTGGCGGAAGGTAATGTGCTGGCCACATCAGATTTGTTTTTTGTTGTCATTATTGTAAACAAACCGAAATAATAAAAAGTATATTTGTATATGAAATTGAAATTACATTTTCTTGGTTGTTCGGAACAATCGGAACAGGTATTCAAATTTAAACAATTATTGTTACATTTTTATATTTCACTTCAATCAAAATGAGAAAATATATTTTTCTCTGAAGGTAAATTTTCCCATTTTCAATAAAATGTCGGTAGATATCATTTCAGAAAGAGATACAAAATCGAATTCCTATATTAAAAATTCCTGGTGCATTATATAGTAACATTCGCTTCTTTCAAGTTGGCAACAGAGAGTACTCCTTGAAACAGTGTCAGGCCGGAAGTAATCGCTCCGTTTCCTTTGATATATTTCACTTCCGGCGAAACAGTGGTGGGGAGCAACGCTCCCGGTTTGCAGGGATTTTATTTATTTTAGGTTGGTAGCGTGGTAAGGAGAGTAATATCTCTGTAACGCGAATTAATTCTCTGTAAGCAAGATCTGTTTGTTTTGCTGTTGCCAAGGTAATGGAGGATACAAACGTGGGCACTAATTGGCTTGTGAATTCGAAATGTTTAGTTCGAATTTAATAATCTAGTAGGCCGTAAAAAACAAAATTTAAACAATTGACATTTAATTATATAGGGCAACAATAAATTACGCAGCCAATCATTAACATCACTGATGATGATTCATTTGGAATCGAAAAGTAGATGAAATCTTAATAAACATTTTTCACCAAGACTGCAACTCCAATTATTTATCTTTAAACTTAACATCATACCAGCAGTCAAGAAATACCAAGAAATTAAGTATTATAGTTTTTGAGAAATCGGCCTTTCAACGTCCCCACACACATCACATACATACACACACACACGCACACACACACACACACACACACACACACACACACACATCATCATCATCATAATCATCGTAAAGATATGAAAATCGGATTGTACGGATCTTAAAACGTGCTTAATCATTAAAATTTGTATATGCGATTTTTAGCATGAATCCAATACCTCTCTTAGCGAGAGGTAAAAAGTTCAATAATTGCACTGCGACAACTATGAGAACAATAGGGTCATTTAAAAAAAAAAATTTCGTTGTTTTTTTCATAAAATCATGAAATCCGTCTCATTTAATAAATATAATAATATAAAATAACATAAAATATGCGACTTTTCATTCATAAATTTGCTAATAAACTTTCGCGGTGGTAAAATTCGTGACGTCACGGCTTGTTACTCACACAAAGACATTCCTCTCACACACACACAACGGTCCATGTGGTATCCGTTTGCTGCTGTATACAAGCTAACCTAAAATTGTAACAGATGACAGCAGACTTAAGAATAAAGGTATGTAAATAAAACATTTATTAAAATAAATACCAAAAGTTGTGTGAAATATGTTTTTCGTTAACAATCATTTTTCCGAACACAACCGGTAGAGGGCTGCTGCCGTATCCGACAAGCTGTGACGTATAGCCGTGACGTCAGCGTCCAAATATTTGATATTTAAGACAACTTTTAAAAAATCATATCTCTGATTCTAAAGACTTGTAAGGTGTAAAACATACACCTACATATTTAATTTGACCTATTCTTTCAAGAAAAAAATAAATTAGGAAATGTGAAATGACCCCATTGTCACCATAGTTTCAAAAAGAATGAATATTTCCAGTTCAGCAGAACCATCTTATGCGCACAGCTTTAGAAAATTTTGGTAATTTATTGTTACCCTGTAATTTTAATTTAATTGTTTTTAATATTGTTTACACGGCTTTTAGCAGTTCTCTTTCCGTCTACAAGATGTTCCAAACTTTGGTCTTTATTTTGTTCAAAAGTTTCAACAAAACTTCTTTAAACAAACATGCAAACGAAGAATACAACTTGTTGAGTACTTCTGTTTGGACTCAGCTGTGTCTACTTCAACTCTTTTACTTCAGCCCCATTGGCTGAAATAATGCAACAAATACTTCCGGAAGGAAAAACATTCCATTTATGTCTAGGATAGGCTTGAAATAGTATAAAATTCGCTCAAAGACAAAATAGTCTTTCGTATAACTTTAATTTTTACCTCTCGCTAAGAGAGGTGTTGGATTCATGCTAAAAATCGCATATCCAGATTTTATTGTATAAGCACGTTTTAAGGTCCCTACAATCCGATTTTAACATTTTTACGATGATGTCTTTGTGTGTGTATGTGGGATGTTGGAAAGACGGTTGTCTTATTGTATTAATAGTTAAATATTTAAAATTATAGGTTTATTACACATACCCTTCATAAATAAAGTTAATGCCAACAATGAATTGGAATCATCTCGAAAAATTAGAAGAGTAGGACAAAATTTCTTCATAGAATGAATTTATATATAAAAAATCTAAATGTAAAAAATAGATTTGAGCGAGAATACAGCTCGAAGGAAGACGATATTTAAATGTTATAAACACAAGGTGAAAGTGAAGATGGTCTCCACTCTGCAACGCAAAATACAGAAAAATTGTATCTCATCGAAATAATGAGTAATGAAAGAAAAATGTACTTGGAGAATCTCTTAATTCTTGATCTGTGACTATTATGAAGGTGACAAATCTAGGTTGAAGGACTTGAATTTGTTTCAAACATTATGGGACAATGTACACGAGCACTGTCGACTTGAGTAACATTGAACTGCGAAAAAGCTATCAAATTCTTCTCAAGTAAGTTGTAAATATTGACAAAATTACACATCGATATAAGAATAATCGGAGTGCAATCTATCCATCACTTTATTAAAGGGAATTAATGTGTTATTTAGATACAACATGTATGAAAAAATAAAATGTAAAAGAAGATATGTAAGAATAGATGCACAATCCAGATATATACATTTTAGACCGCCCAAAATTAATGTTTTTACTAGAAGAATATGAAGAGAAAGTAAACATGAACGTTGTTCGAATTGAAAATCCCTGTTACCAGCCTAAAATTTATATATGGTAAACTCTATTTTGGGGTCTCGTGGCCGTGTGCCTGAGTGTCTGGTCACGAATTTAGGGGACCCGGGTTCGATCCCAACCGACGCCAAAAATTACATCGCATTTTAATGGCACAAAATTGACCCCTGTGGCGTACTCTCCACGCCATCAATGAGTACCCGTGAGGTGACGCCTGGTAAGCGCCCGCACGGTACAAATATTCCATCATTACCGATATCTGTGTATGAAGCAGATTGGCACACCCAGCAATGGGTAATATGCCGTGATGAAATATTTATTTATTTTATTTTCTATTTTGTAATTTATTGTACATAATTTATGGTAAAATATCCTATAGATTTTGTAAATATAAGTGAAAATTGTTTTATGTTGAGACATGCTCTTATTGAATAATAAAGAAGTTTATACGTCATAGACTTATATGAATATATTATTTGTATTTCTAAAAATATTCTTTGCTTTATGCATACAGCCAGGTAAAATATACGGCGAGAGGTTATGTGCTGGCCCCATCAGATTTTTTACTTTATCAATCAACAATGTTAATTTAAGAATCAAACAAAATAATTATTAACTGTAAGAATTATTTTTCAAATCTTCTATCTTAAGTGTGTTTTCATCATTCATCCTTATCATCATCCTAACCTCAATCCTAGCTCTTCCAAGTCCTAAACCCTGGAACACAGTTTCGCGCCCACAGATTTATAAAGATACATAAACCTTCATGTTGGCACTACTGCGGTCCGCCTGCCCTCTGCTGGCGTGTTCTGTGTTTACTCCAGATCCAAGTAGCCGCAGTAGACAAATGACGGTCGAGATGGAAGATTTTTCCGGGGAGAATACGGAGATACCCGAGGTAAATAAATAAGAAGTGGGGGAAATTTTACGAGCTTAGATCCTAGTTAGCAATGGGTATTAGGAGTGATAGTGTTTTGGAGTTTTTGCCATCGCTGTTAAGCTATATTAAAATACTTTCCGAAATAACAAAATTTATATCATTTAATAAATTAACGATGATTTCTCTTCCGGCGAAACAGGAAGTAGAATTTAGGGTCTTTTCAGACCAAAACTAGAATTTAATGTTGACTTTCATTTTTGTAATTTGTTGGGCCTTATGGAAGAATTTAAGTTCATAATTTTACACATTACCTTCCATCAATCCTGTGTATTATGTACAAATTCCATACATAAATTTTCTTGCAAAATATCCTATATTTCCAGTAAAATTATTTCATAAACAAACTATGCAAATGGCACTTAACACTGACATCTTCAGATTTTCCCATTCGTTAAGGGTCGCTGGTTTTATTGTCTTCTTCCACTCATTTCTGTTGTGCGTGTCGTTCTCATTTAGTTCCTTTGCTCTAAGTCTTTCGCAATACAGTCCTTCCATCTTAACAAAAAAAAAATCAGTTGTGGCCAGCACAATACCTTCCGTCATTCTCGTGTATAATGTATAAATTCCATAATTTTTCTTACAAAAGATTCTAAATTTCCAGTAAAATTATTTCATAAACAAACTATTCAAATTGCACTTGACACTGGCATCTTCTTCTTCTTTAGCTTTTCCCATTCGTTGGGGGTCGCTATTTTTGCGTGTCGTTCTCATTCAGGTCCTTTTCTCTCAAATCTTCCGCAATACAGTCCTTCCATCTTATCTTTGGTCTTCCTCTGTTTATTTAACGTCCTATTACTAAACTATTCAATCTTGTTCCAATATAATTCTTCATTTCTCCTCATGACATGTTCAAACCAATGTAATCGTCTTTCTTGTATCTTTCTAAAAACTTGTAACACTAGAGTTATTTTCTTACCGTATCTTTCCGTGTATTCCCCAATATCTACTTCAACATCCTCATATCTGCCACATTAATTTACTTTTTACTGACATCTGTCAATTTGAATTATATGAATATATTACTAGTTCCCAAGTTTGGCATAGCTGGCTGAATAATAAAATTTAATTTCTTTAAAATTCTTTAACTCTGTACCTATTGAATATGAAGTATAAATTGTAATCAAATCGTATAGAGAATAATATATTCTTTAAGTTATAATAACGTTAAATGTCAATAAATCAAATTTGGCTGTTAAATCTTCAAATGAGACTACTTCCGGTTGACCAATTATAACCAAAAACTAATCAGTTGTTTTTCTGGATGTAAACTTGAGGAATACGAAAAAATTATAATTTTTGGAATCGTGGTATTGAAGTTATGCGATCCGAAACTTTCGTCACACCCACACATACAACACACACACACACACACACACACAGACACACACACATACAGACATCATCGTAAAACGGTAAAATCGTATTATATGGACCCTAAAATATGCTTATTCAGTAAAAACTCATCATTGAATTTTTTGACCAAAGACAATACCTTCCTTACCTAAAGGTGACGGACGGTAAAAATTGTGCAAAATTTTGGAACATACGTTACGTTAAAATTATATAATTTATATTGTTTTGTATAATGCATTTAAACATTCTACAATATAATGAATATTGTATTCGTATAAAGTGGTGCAGACTAATACGAACACTACAGAACCAACTTGTACAAGTATGCATACCAGATCAAGTCACAGTTATATGTATGTACCTATTCAGTTAGTGTTTAGATACTTTGACAGAAGTTTGTTTACATATTTTGACTGTTTTAAAATCAATTACAAATACTGTTTTAAGTGTAAATACTAGTGTTGGTGATATTAATTTAGTGTTATCATATTCTTTAAACAGTGTAATGTGTATTTTAGTGATAGATTAGTGTATATATTGACTGTCCCGAGTCCAAGTATCGTTTTGGCAGACAATAAGGTAGACAAATTTTTTTTTAGTTATCTTTGTCTAGTATTGTATACGTTTTATATACAGGGTGTAACAGAAATAAGTACATTAAATTTAACCAGTAATAGACCTCGTCGAGAGCAACAATATTTCTTAATAACTTTTTTCGAAATCTCAATTAGATGTCCAATATAATTTTGCATTCTAAATTTAGTAATTTTCCAATTCCATGTGGTTTATTTTCCTCGACAAGTAAATTCCACAATCCTGCTTACAAATTAACTACGTGACTTTAAAAAATCTTGAAATTTAAAAAAAAAATCTGATATTTGTTATCTATGTACAGTAAAAATTTTGAAAGATGTCCGATCAAGGGCACCTGTATCACGAACGAATTAACCAATAGGCATACATTTATCTCTTTCTTTTGCAAAGGCTGTAAGAGTGTGTGATAAGGATGGATATAACACGCTTGTCTTTAAAAAAATCATTTGTTTCGACTAAGTTAGGACATTCCCTTTATCAACGATGCTCGTTGTTGATAATACTTTCGCTGTAACGTAAGTTTATTTATTAATTGAGATACATTACCTGGATTCATAGCCGCACGTATAACGTTATATTCTGTCAGAGTCACTAACACTGACATTGCGTCAGTATCTTATTTTTAACATATTTGGTTTTACATTTGCTTATAAACTTACTAGTTGACTTATTTTTGAATTTTGAATGTAATATATATTTTTATAATAATAAAATAACAGTAGTATCTTACGTACCCTCATAAAAACTAAGCAAACGACACTACTGAATTCGTCATGATGGGCGGAGCAAAAATCTGAATTCATACAATTCGTAGACAACCTTGATCGGACATCTTTCAAAAATTTTACTGTATGTGTGTGTGGATCCTGTTTACGCTCTAACTCAAATACTATCATTCAGAAAGTTTTGAACCATGTATTTCTACCTTATTCTAATATGGAAAGAACTGATTAGCTTTTGGTGGCAATCGGATAACCGGAAATGGCAGTTTACTTGACGCTCAAAGTAGTTTTTCTTCAAAAAATACCTATAAATGTAATTTTTTCTCAATTTGTTATTATAAGAATTTTTTTTGCTTTAATACTTTTTCTATATATTGTATGGATAAATTTATAAAGTAATATAAAAATTATATACATAGGTCAATGGCGGAAAGTACTGTGTTGGTCACATTAGATTTTTAAATTTCATAATCCATGTATTGAAATTAATATTGTGAAGGACTTCTATTAACAATATTTTAAATCTTTCGTTATATTATTTCATTTATTTATATTTTCATTTCGAAAAAAAGAGAAACACATCCCTTGGATGTATTAAATTAAATTTCAATTTTCGTATGTCGTCATTTTAAAACATTTCTGTTCAATTCTCAAGGGGGCAAGTTATTTTCTTCTCTGACAGAGACAGTACAGTAAATGAACGTTGGAAATATTTTTAATAGACACTCGGACAAAATGGCGCCAGTCAGTTTTCATTATCTGTCACACAAGTTGCCAATTACCAACTTTGAAATTTATATTTTGGGTTAAAATGAAACACCAGCTCCAATATAGATAATATAGCGAATGGGTTTTAGTTTATAGCGCTACAGGGATGGGTGTCTATACGTCGACTTTAATTGCCTTTGTCTACGTGTCGTTAATGCGTAGACAATAAATTAATATGTAAACATTGTAGACAATGTAAAAAAGATTATAATTTATGATTGGACATTGAAATAAGGTTATGTTCGATACATTATTGCCTTATTACTACGAAAATGTTGCTAGGTAACCCCTGTGGGGTGGGAAATCTGTTTTTACCACCCAAGAAATTGTCATTACAGTTAGGAATGACGTATTTTCCAACCTCTAAAAGGTTAGAAACATATAAATATTATGATTATGAATAATTTTTTTTTTACTTTCCGTCACCTTTAGGCAAGGAAGGTATTGTCTTTGGTAAAAAAATCGATGATGAGTTTTTAGTGAATAAGCATGTTTTAGGGTCCATATAATACGATTTAACCATTTTTACGATGATGTCTGTATCTATGTATGCGTGTGTGTATGTTTGTGTGAGTCTGTGTGTCTGTATGTGTGACAAAAGTTTCGAATCGCATAACTTCAATAGCACGCTTCCAAAAATTATATTTTTTTCGTATTCTTCAAGTTTACATCCAGAAGAACAACTGATTAGATTTTGGTTATAATTGGTCAACCGGAAGTAGTCTCATTTGAAGATTTAACAGTTAAATTTGCTTTATTGACATTTAACGTTATTATAACTTAAAGAATATATTATTCTCTATACGATTTGATTACAATTTATACTTCATATTCAATAGATACAGAGTTAAAGAATTTTAAAGATATTAAATTTTATAATTCAGCCAGCTATGCCAAATTTGGGAACTAGTAATATATTCATATAATTCAAATTGACAGATGTCAGTATCAATAAAAAGTAAATTAATGTGGCAGATATGAGGATGTTGAAGTAGATATTGGGGAATACACGGAAAGATACGGTAAGAAAATAACTCTAGTGTTACAAGTTTTTAGAAAGATACAAGAAAAACGATTACATTGGTTTGAACATGTCATGAGGAGAAATGAAGAATTATATTGGAACAAGAATGAATAGTTTAGTAACAGGACGTTAAAGAAACAGAGGAAGCCCAAAGATAAGATGGAAGGACTGTATTGCGGAAGATTTGAGAGAAAAGGAACTGAATGAGAACGACATGCAAAAATAGCGACCCCTAACGAATGGGAAAAGCTAAAGAAGAAGAAGATGCCAGTGTCAAGTGCAATTTGAATAGTTTGTTTATGAAATAATTTTGGTTATAATTGGTGAACCGGAAGTAGCTTCATTTGAAGATTTAATAGTTAAATTTGATTTATTGACATTTATCGTTATTATATCTTAAAGAATATATTATTCTCTACACGATTTGATTGCATTATATACTTCATATTTAATAGATATAGAGTTAAAGAATTTTAAAGAAATTTTATAAATCAGCCAGCTATGCTAAACATGGAAACTACTAACATATTCATATAATTCAAATTAACAGATGTCAGTATAAATAAAAAGTAAACTAATGTGGCAGAGATGAGGATGTTGAAGTAGATGTTGGAGAAGGCACGGAAAGATACAAGCGGGATGATTACATTGGTTTGAAAATGTCATGAGGAGAAATGAGAATATATTGGATGAATGCTTAGTAATAGAAGGTTGAAGAAACAGAGGAAGACCAAAGATAAGATGGAAGGACTGTATTGCGGAAGATTTGAGAGAAAAAAAAATGAGAACGACACGTAAAACAGAAATGAGTGGAAGAAGATAATAAAAAATAGCGACCCCTAACGAATGGGGAAAACTAAAGAAGAAAATGTTAGTGTCAAATGCAGTTTGTTTATGAAATCATTTTGCTTGAAATTTAGAATCTTTTGCAAGAAAATTTATGTATGGAATTTATACATAATACACAGGATCGACGGAAGGTATTGTGCTGGCCACAAGGTTTTTTTTTTAAATACATAACCTCGGCCGCAATATAAAAATATCCCTGTAGTAGTAAAGAAATAATTCGGCCATCTTGTTTCATAACCTCTATTCCCAGCGCTACTGTGCAATCTCGTCTATTAATCCTCAGTGTTGCCAACATAATTGTTTCGTACGTCGTAACTAAATTCCATGATTTGCTGCTCGTATGTTCATATATCACTGCAATTTGTTCGGCACGGACAGGCCCGAATAGTGACGAATAATCGCGAAGGACAATACGCCCGCTTCGGCTTTGTTCGGTATAATAAGATTAGTTCTTTGTTTCGCCGACAGATAGAGTTGAAATTAAGTTTCACCGTGATATGACATTTGGTTATCTAGGGGAATTTAATTGTAGGATGGTAGCCGTGATATATTATCTGGTGGAATTTTGTTTATTAGGTTGCTGGACATGATTGCGGTCTTATAAAGCCGTAGATTCACACGAAAAACTAGAGATATTTATTTTTATAAATGCTATCTCGGAGAACTATAAGACCTTCGAAGTCGGTAGTTAAATTAGAAAACTATTTCTATTTTACTAGACTTCCAATTAGCAAAAATACTGATGTGGTCAACACAATACCTTCCGTCAATCCTGTGTGTTATGTATAAATTCCATACATAAATTTTCTTGCAAAAGATTCTAAATTTCCAGTAAAATTATTTCATAAACAAACTATGCAAATTGCACTCGACACTGATATCTTCTTCTTCTTCTTTAGCTCTTCCTATTCGTTAGGGGTCGCTATTTTTTATTGCCTTCTTTCATTCATTTCTGTTTTGCGTCTCGTTCTCATTCGTTCCTTTTCTTTTAAGTCTTCCGCAATACAGTCCGTATCTTTTTAGAAACTTCTAACACTAGAGTTAATGCCCTTTCATTTCTTACCGTATCTTTCCGTGTGTTCCCCAACATCTGTCAATGATACCGATATCTGTCAATTTGAATTATCTGAATATATTAGCATTTTTCAAGGTTAGCATAGCTGGTTGATATGTGAAATTTAATATCTTTATAAATCTTTAACTCTATATCTGTGAATATGAAGTATAAAATGCAATCAAATCGTATAGAGAATAATATATTCTTTAAGTTATAATAATATTTAACTGAGTTTTTCCAGAAAAACTGTTAAAATCTTCCGGTTGACCATTTATGACCAAAATTTAATCACCTCTTCTTTTGGATGTAAACTTGAGGAATACGAAAAAATTATAATGTTTGGAACCGCAGTATTGAAGTTTCATCACACACAGACACACACACACACACATATATACATACATCATCGTGAAACGTGCTTATTCGCTAAAAACTCATTGAATTTTTTAACCAAGGACAATAACTTCCTTACCTAAAGGTGACGGAAGGTAAAAAATATATTATCTACCAGTGGTTCTCAAAATACGCGATACAACTATCTTATTTTAAATGGGAACCGATTTTTACCTTCCGTCACCTTTAGGTAAGGAAGGTATTGTCTTTGGTCAAAAAATTCAGTGATGAGTTTTTACTGAATAAGCATGTTTTAGAGGGTCCCTATAATACGATTTTACCATTTTTACGATGATGTCTGTATGTATGTGTGTCTGTGTTTGTGCGTGTGACAAAAGTTCCGGATTCCAAAACTTCAATACCACGATTCCAAAAATTATATTTTTTTCGTATTCCTCAAGTTTACATCCAGAAGAACAACTGATTAGATTTTGGTTATATTTGGTCAACCGGAAGTAGTCTCATTTGAAGATTTAACAGTTAAATTTGATTTATTGACATTTAACGTTATTATAACTTAAAGAATATATTATTCTCTATACGATTTGATTACAATTTATACTTCATATTCAATATATACAGAGTTAAAGAATTTTAAAGAAATTAAATTTTATTATTCAGCCAGCTATGCCAAACTTGGGAACTAGTAATATATTCATATAATTCAAATTGACACATGTCAGTATCAATAAAAAGTAAATTAATGTGGCAGATATGAGGATGTTGAAGTAGATATTGGGGAATACACGGAAAGATACGGTAAGAAAATAACTAGTGTTACAAGTTTTTAGAAAGATACAAGAAAGACGATTACATTGGTTTGAACATGTCATGAGGAGAAATGAATAATTATATTTGAACAAGAATGAATAGTTTAGTAATAGGACGTTAAAGAAACAGAGGAAGACCAAAGATAAGATGGAAGGACTGTATTGCGGAAGATTTGAGAGAAAAGGAACTGAATGAGAACGACATGCAAAAATATCGATCCATAACGAATGGGAAAAGCTAAAGAGGAAAATGTCAGTGTCAAGTGCAATTTGGATAGATTGTTTATGAAATAATTTTACTAGAAATTTAGAATCTTTTGTAAGAAAAATTATGTATGGAATTTATACATTATACACAGGATTGACGGAAGGTATTGGGATGGCCACAACAGATTTTTTTATTCGTCTATTCGGTTCAGTATTTTTTTTTCTTAATTTAACGATATCCATATGTAATACTTAAATATTACTAAATTTTGAGAAAAATGCAAATGAAAATGATGCTGATTTAATTTACATCTGATTGTAATAAGAACTTCAGCAATATTAATAAAATTTAAAGGTAATATTGAAGGTTAATCCAAAATAATTTGGTTACTAATTCATAGCAACACTGTGTATTATAGCTAAAATGTAGATTCACCTTTATATGTTCAATTTAATTTGATATACATTCCAATAATTTTAATTATAATTTATATTGCTAATATAGAGTCAATAAATTAATATTATGTTCATTCATTAGTATGCGCAATTCTGCATAAATTTTATCCTTCGAATTTAGTTTTATTTATTCGCTAGTATATTAAATAAACTATTATTAATATAGAGATATTTTTATTTATACTCGTATTTACAGAATGTTAAAATACATTCATGCATTATTCATACTAGCACTGTAATAAAAATAATATACGCTGCTTGATAATTAAAATATTCTCTCGTATTATTTTTCACTATTTCACAAAGATATTTTTTGTAAAAATATTTACATAGGCAAATTTAACGTAAAATGTATCTTCAATATTATGAGTATTATGCATTGCTGAGTATGCAAATAACAATATATATATAACAGTGAAGAGCGTGTACTCTAGGTGAATTGATTGTTATTAAAAGACAGTATACTAGTCCATAAAATCATCAAATTGGGTTAAGGTCGGTACTGCCATCTATGACCCTAAACGCGTGATTTGATAAGACACACATATTGGTCATCTCTCCTCATATGATGTTTAAACCAATGTAATCGTCTCTCTGGTATATTTCTAGAAACTTCTAACACTAGAGTTATTATTCCTCAACATCCTCATCTCTGCCGCATTCATTTGCTTTTCATTGATACTGACATCTGTCAATTTGAATTATCTGAATATATTAGCAGTTTCCATGGTTAGCATAGCTGGCTGATTTATGAAATTTTATGTCTTTATAATTCTTTAACTCTATATCCATTGAATATGAGGTATAAAATGCATTCAAATCGTATAAAGAATAACATGTTGTTTAAAATATAATAAAAATAAAAATGTCTATAATAGTTATTTATGATACAAGTGTTAAAAGTGACATTTTATGACTGAATGTAGAATCTCTATACTGGACACTGTTTTCGAAGAACTTCATCGTCCTTGTTGGCAGATTCGGGCGCTAACCTAAGTACGATCAAGCGCCATGGAGGATGGAAGTCTTCAACTGTCGCAGAGGGTTACATAGAGGACTCTATGGAAAAAGAAGGAAATTGCTTGCCAAATTCTAACCTCTACTTCCAACAATACTGTTTTAAATTCCAATTCTTCAAACGCCTTGCAAGGAATTACTATTAACAACTTCTAATATAATACGTATATAAATAATTTCAATACAAAAATAAATATAAAATGGAACTACATTTACTTATGAACACTAGATGTAACTAGATTTAGTTATATTTTTAACACTAAATGTAACTAGATTTAGTTCTTTTTTATCATTAGTGTTAAAAGTAAATTTGTTTTTTAATTTTAATTCTTTGCCAATGACAATGATTTAAAAGTATTCACTGTGTTATAAACTGTTATTTTTAACTCGCTAAGCAACCGTTAAAAGGACTTGTTTTAACAGTGGTCGTTGAAAATGGTATTTAATTGCGTTTTTTCAAGAAAATCTGTTAAAAGTTGCAAATGAGGGTATTGCCGCTGGACCAATTATAACCAAAATCTAACGTCTGCATATGGATCTAAGCTCGAGAAAAACGAAAAAAATATAATTTTTGGAATCGTGGTATTGGACAAATTTGTAATGTGAACACTATTATACTATTGTTTATACATACATACAATAAAAACAACATCAACATCATCCAACAAATTCTTACTCTTAAACATATTAAAATGACTGATTTTCGGTAGCGAAATACCGCATCCGGATCACAATAATAGTTACGATATAATCATCCTTCGCCACACATTTCTGTTTTAGCTCATTTCTTTCGCCTCGGCCACACTCATAGTCGTATTCATACATGCTCTTCTTCTCTTCATACTTGGAAACTCTCGCTCTTTAAGCACCCTACCAACCACATCCATCCATTTACACACTGGTCGGCCACGCAATCGAAAACCCTCAACTTCACCAAGATATATACGCTTAACAAGTCATTCACTCGTCATTCTCTCCACATGCCCAAACCATCTCAACTGACTCACACCAACTCTCTTAATCACATTGTTCCTAACCATACATTCTTCATAGACTAAATTATTCCTCACGCGATTCCGTCTGACATACCCACATACACCACGTAAATTACCTTTCCACGGCAGTCCTCTTTATATGCTTCCCCGTCCATGCCCAGCATTCGCTTCCATGCATCAAAGCAGGCATTAGCACTCCATTATATACAAGCCGTTCACTCGGTCGTTCTAAATTAGAATATGAAGCATTAATATGGCATCCAATTTATAACCGGTATATTATTTGGATTGATGCTGTACAAAAACGATTCCTAAAGTATTTGGTATTTAAATGAACGGGATGCAGATTATTACAATTTGTTTATACGTTTAAACTTTAAATAAATAGAAACACGAAGAATATGTCAGTATTATTATAACTGCTGCAAAACAAAATTGATTATGATGCCTTGTTACACTGCAAATAAATTATTATTAAAATATTATTATTATTAATAGAGGGCACCACATTACTCGTCTCGATTTTGAGTTACATAACTTCTACTGTCGCCTTTCCGTAATTCACAATTCATTTTCAAGTTAATTTTCATATTGGCGCAGTCGGTAGGATGCTTTACACTTTATATAAGAACAAAGGATAAAATAATTGCATTATTTAATGACATGTACTACTTTTAAATAAGCTATACTATTTTGCATTAAATTTAATCCAAACCTCAAGGCAACATTTAATCACTGTTGCCAGTGTTGCCCTATATAACAACGACCAATATCTATGTTATATAGTGCAGCCCCGTGCCCCGTATAGCTTTCTTGCCACTTCTGTGTGTATCTCCAAAGAAAGGGATTTAAAGGAACGGGAAATTTATTACCTTAGAGAAAGCAGGTTAAATAGATTTTCTTTGTTTGCTTGGATCTTTTTTTAGTTTTACGTATGAAGTGGATATATCGTCTACCGCGTATTAGAATAAGATAAAGTACTTAATGCATACTCTACGAGTTGTAGGTGGATAGAAAAATGCTTGTATTATACACATATAGATTCAAATTTAAATATAAGAACAAGAACTATTTTACAAGAATACAAAATTTGTACAAAAAAGCGTTTTTACATTTTTTACCTAAGATGACTTGTCAAAGAGTTATGTTAAAAAATAGTTAACCAGAATAACGATTTTTAAATTACTCAAAAAAAAAAAAAATCTGTTGTGGCCAGCACAATACCTTCCGTCAATCCTGTGTATTATGTATAAATTCCATCCATAAAATTTATTGCTAAACATTCTAAATTTTCAGTAAATTTATTTCATTTTATTTGACACTAACATCTTCTACCTTAGCTTTTCCAGTTCGTTAGGAGTCACTATTTTTTATTTTCTTCTTCCATTCATTTCTGTTTTGCGTGTCGTTCTCATTCAATTCCTCTCTCATATCTTCCGCAATACAGTTCTTCCATCTTATATTTTGGTCTTGCTCTGTTTCTTTAACCTATTATTAAGCTATTCATTTTTCTTCCAACATATTCTTCAGCTGTCCTCATGACATGTTCAAACCTATGTAATCATTTCTCTTGTATCTTACTAGAAACTTGTAACACTAGAGTTATTTCCTTACCTATCTTTCCGTGTCTTCCCCAACATCTACATCAATATCATCATCTCTGCCACATTAATTTACTTTTTATTGATACTAACATCTGTCAATTTGAATTACATGATAGTAGTTTCCATGTTTTGCATAGCTGGCTGATTTTTCAAATATAATTTCTTTAAAATTCTTTAACTCTATATCTATTGAATATGAAGTATAAAATGCAATCTAATCGTATATAGAATAATATATTCTTTAAGTTATAATAACGGTAAATGTCAACAAATCAAATTTAACTGTTAAATATTAAAATGAGGCTACTTCCGGTTCACCAATTATAACCAAAATCTAATCAGTTGTTCTTCTAGGATGTAAACTTGAGGAATACGAAACAAATATAATTTTTGGAATCGTGGCATTGAAGTTATGCGATCCGAAACTTTTGTCACACACATACACACATCATCGTGAAAATGTTAAAATTGGATTCTAAGGCCCTTAAAACCTGTTCATTTACCAAAATCTCGATAAGCGATTTTTAGCAGGAAATAGCTGGAGAAAATGTTTATGCTTATATTATTATTATTAAAAATTATATTAATTTGTAACATATATCAATATAAAACACATCAACACGGCAGCCACCTGGTGAGTCTTTATTGAAGTATAAAACTGCAAACCCTCTATTTGCGAAACAATTAACATTTAATTCGAAATCTCTACACTGTAATTACGTTGGTAATACATTATACTGACGTCATCGGGCAGCGTTGCCAACTGCTGCCGGCGAAATGAAAATCCCTAGATTCCCCAGGTGTAACGAAAGTTTTACTTTATTTAAAACGGCGAACATATCCGTAATTAAACGGAATTTTAAATGGCATCAACTTTTTAAGAGATATTTAAAGTGGAAGATAAAGGGAATTTTTAATTTGACGAAACATATTCTCAAATATTTTTTCATAATTTGATTTCGACGTAGACTTGTAAAAAATAATGTACTACTGCGTATTTTCTCTGTATAAATAAATTGGCGCAGTCGGTAGGATGTCTTTCCATAGTAGTTGTGTCCATGGTTATAGCATAGCTGGATGCTTTATTAAATTTAATTTCTTTATCATTTTTACCTCCCGCTACCCTTGGTAAGGGAGGTATAGTGGTCATGCTAAAAATCGCATATCTAGATTTTGATAAATGACTACGTTTTAAGGTCCATAGAATCTAATTTGAACATTTTCATAATGATGTCTGTGGGTGTGGATATGTGTGTGTATGTGTGTGTGTGTGTGTATGTATGTGAGTGTGGATTTCTGGTCACTCCTAACTCAATTACTATCAATCGCAGAATTTTGAAACCTTGTATTTCGATCTTACTCTAATATGGAAATAAGCCATTAAATTTTGGCGTAAATCGGATAACTGGAAATCGCACTTTACTAGAAGCTTAAAATAGTTTTCCAAAAATACCTTTAAATGTAATTTTTTCATTATTATGTTATTATAAAAATTAAAGATTATTGTATTTTCTATAGGCATACAGTAATAATTTTTCTATATATTTTATAGATAAACTAATAAAATAATCAATTTTATAAAAACCGAAGTCTATGTTTTAAAGACAAACATAATTTCTTAGTTACACAGTTCATATTTCAAATGTATGTAATTGACAGATAAATGTCACTGTCAAAAAAATAATCATTTCAAATTAATAAAGTAACGTTTTAAAATAAAATTGCAAATAGAACAATAGTTATATGGAAAGGAACTTAATATACATAGTTTCCAACATTAGTAAATATACAGGTATGTATTTATAAAAATATATATATATATATATATATATCATCACGGTATATTACATTAAATGATGATGATATACTTGTATCGTGCGGATGTTTACCAACCGTCACCTCACGGGTACTCATTTCTGGCGAGGAAAGTGCACCACAGGAGTCAATTTTGTGCCATTTAAAATTCGTAATATTTGGTGCTGATAAGGATTGAATCCGGTTCCCCAGATTTGCGACCAGATACTCAGGCACGCTGCCACGGGACCCCATGGGTATATATATTTAAAATAATACAAATTAAATGGCGGGAGGTAGTGTGTTGGGCATATCAGATTTTTTACCTCTCACTAAGAGAGGTATTGGATTCATGCTAAAAATCGCATATCCAGATTTTATTGAATAAGCACGATTTAAGGTTCTTCGAATCCGATTTTAACATTTTTACAATGATGTCTGTGTGTGTGTGTGTGTGTGTGAGGTTGTTGGAGACACGATTTCTCAAATTCTATAGGACTAAATACCTTTTTGACTACGGATTCCTCAATCTAACATTAATGGGAAGAGTTGAATAGGTTTTGGTACCAATTGGAAAACCGGAAGTAGTAGTATCTTTAAAAAAAATCTAAATATAATTTTTTTGAATTTTTTTTATTAGTATTGAAGAACGTAACATGCTCTATACGATACATTTTAAAATTTTATTATATCTCATACTGAAATAAAAAAGTAATATCTTTGAATATATAATACATATAAGAACGGCAACGCATATGGCCTAGCAAGATACTATATCTGTCTCTTTTTATTCACAAAATTATTATAGATAGCTAGTGACTCCTACCACAAAACTGTGAACTATGATAAATCGTGCTCACAGCATTGCCAAATAGTATTTGTTAGAGGTATTCAATAATCAATAATTCAAAAATATTGTTTCATAATAACCAGATAATATATTTTGAATCTTCAATGTACATGTATACTTGTTTTACAGTAGCAAACTTAAAAACCTTTATAAAATCTTATCTTGCTGTTCTAGCTACGTGGCAACACTGTGCAACATCCACCTATTATGTATTTTTTGAACTAACTCAGAAATAATTCGTATACGGAGGGATAGATGGCACCTTCTCTCGAAATATTTAATCTAAATACATTACGTTGCCGTTCTTATATGTATTATATATTCAAAGGTAATATATAAAATAATCAGTTGTAATAAATTTCAGAGCCTAAATAACTCTATAGTAACCATCAGATGTTTGTGAATGACAGAAAAATATCATGGTCAAAAACCGACAGTAGTTCATAAACCTATTTGGGCGGTATTGGCAGCTCAATTCTAAAACTTGACTTTATTGTTATATATGTATATATATATATATATATATATATATATATATATATATATATATATATATATATATATATATATATATATATATATAGCATGTAACATTAAATGTTGTTATTGTCGAATATCATTATTTTTTTAAAGACTTATACTGTATTCAGTGTTGAACTACCCTATGGCAAACTTTCATTCCATGTAAAAGTACTCTTCGTGTCCCGCAAAATTTTAATACAGATTAAGAATCTAAACCAATATTGTCCCTAGCTCCATTAAAACATGAAATAAAAAAACATTGTGGAACCCATTACGAGTTAACAGCATCATGAAGTATCTCAGTTAGAACGACCTTTCGGACTTTTCCGCCACCGTTCGGCCGTCTCCGCTGCTTGCGAAAAAATCCCTTCGTTGCGTCTCGTTGACCAAATGAATTAGCGCATTTGAAAGGCAAATTTCCATGGAAAATGTTAATAGATTTTTTTAATTAGTTTTAATGGACTTGCATTGGGCAAAAGCTGTTTCGGGATTTTGTTTATTGAAACCGAAACTTAAAATGAGATTAGATTTAGGAAAAGACAAAAGAAATAACCTAATAGGTATTTGGTAACGAATAAATGATTAAAATTTCACATAAATCCGGGATCCGGAACTTTTGTCACACACACACAGACACCCACACACACACACAGACACACATACATACATACATACATACATACATACATACATACATACATACATACATACAGACATCATCGTAAAAATGGTAAAATCGTATTATAGGGACCCTAAAACATGCTTATTCAGTAAAAACTCATCATTGATTTTTTTGACCAAAGACAATACCTTCCTTACCTAAAGGTGACGGAAGGTAAAAAATGTAAATATACAGAATAGATATAAGTAGAATTTTTGGTGTAGGGTGTAGGTATACAAGAAATGTTAGATACAATAGGGCGCGAGCAGTCATGTGACATTGTTGACCTTAACAAGCAGATATGGGGGCCCGTGTCCGAATGATAGCTAATAATTACGTACATAGATATGAAATATCATAATTTTTTATTTTAAATTTAGTGATTTTCCAATTCCATGTGGTTGATTTTCCTTGACAATTGCACACTTCTGGTGACAAATTAACTACGTGAATTTAGAAAATCTGCTTTTTAAAGCCAACAAAGTCACATGACTGCTCGCGACCTGTACTTATGTAACCAAAAACGGAAGTGTCAAGATGTATTCTGCTGCTATGGGGGCCCGTGTCAGAATGATAGCTAGTAATTACGTACATAGATATGAAATATCATAATTTTTTATTTTAAATTTAGTGATTTTCCAATTCCATGTGGTTGATTTTCCTCGACAATTGCACACTTCTGGTGACAAATTAATTACGTGAATTTAGAAAATCTGCTTTTCAACGCCAACAAAGTCACATGACTGCTCGCGACCTGTACTTATGTAACCAAAACCGGAAGTAGCGAGAGGTATTCTGCTGGCCACAACATATTTTCGTTGTTTTGATATCAACGATCGCTGTATATAATAATACAAACTACAAAATGTGTACAATATCAGAGAACATACTTCAAAAACTAACCTTTATAACCTAGCATTTTTTCGCAGTAATTCATAGGGTATAAAATCAATGTTAGGTTGGCCGTACTGTCCCCATTCGACACAGCAAACAGTGATACACTGCCGCCAACACTAACACCGAAACACCCTAACACAGGACGCATTACAGCACTGACAAATGGCATTATCATACGACGAGCTATCTGGGTTCACGTGACAACCAGTGTTTGTCACTTGTCATATTAAACAAAGACAAAGTGACACCGTGAATATTTTATAAACGAATTTACGCCTAGAACGGAAATGGAATGAAGTTGGGCAGAACGCGGGAATTTTTAAATTGGAATAGTGATTAATACAGAATTGTGGTTGGAGTGATGTGAGAATAAAACAAAAAATCTGATGTGGCCAGCACATTACCTTCCGTCTATTCAATATATTGTGTACAAATTCCATATACAGTGTGTTTGAAAAAGTGGTTACACCCTGTTTTCTCGCTTATTATTACAGATACATATATTGCTTATAGGACATGATTTAATTAGTGCAATATTTGTGATTGAAATGTGTATAAACTGTAATAGTAGAGCTTCCGGTATAACCGGAAGTGACATCAACTTTGTGAATTTAAATACAACCTATACTATTTTTTTATAAATTTGGATTGCATTTTTTTGTCCTCTTTCCGACAATACTAAATTTATTAGTGTTAACGTTATTCATTTGTTAAAAATAATTATTTTCTTTTGCACGATTTTTATCGTTGAAGATGTAATTTAATACTTATGTGAGAGGGCTATGACAGTAATTGTTTTCATGATATTATGTTAATAAATTCGTTTATTTTTAATTTAATGAATATGAAATAAGAAATTTACAAGTAACAAAACATTTATTCATCATGTCCCCCATTTACATTAATACATTTTAAAGTATGGCTTCTTAATTCACTCATAACATTATTAAATTCTTCAGCCGCTTCTCTAAAACTTCTGTTATTATCCTTCAACTAATAATACTATCTTCACTTTGTCTTCTACAGTCAGTACCAATGTAATAAAATACTTTCGTTAATTGCTGTCATAGCACTCTCACATAAGTATTAAATTACATCTTAACGAAACTAAAAATCTTGCAAAAGAAAATAATTATTTTTAACAAATGAATAACGTTAACACTAAGAAATTTAGTATTGTCGGAAAGAGGACAAAAAATGCAATCCAAATTTATAAAAAAATAGTATAGGTTGTATTTAAATTCACAAAGTTCATGTAACTTCCGGTTATACCGGAAGCTCTACTATTACAGTTTATACACATTTCAATCACAAATATTGAACTGATTAAATCATGTCCTATAAGCAATATATGTATCTGTAATTTTTTTATTGCTATTGAGACAAAAATGCACCAACGTTTATGTATGAATATAACTTCTTGGGTTGAAAAGTACCTGACACCCCGAGTTTGAGTGTATTAGGGTGAAATTTGCTTTGTGTAAGGCAATAAAACTTTGTAAAATCACTATTTCACTTCTGAAGCTGTGCGGCATCGAAGTAAAAGTGAATATTTGACAAAACGCAACTTAGGAATAGTGAACTGAATTACATTCTTTTGCTCGCCAAGTTATATCGTATGGACTGTGATCAGTACCACATCACTTACTGATCAGTAATTTGTAAATAAAACTTACTGCCTTGGAAACCCTATCGGTAAAGTTTAAAAAAAACCTGATCGTGCAAAAAATAATTTTATTTTACCCTTTGGGAACTACTGGTTTAATTAATAGATTTTTTATTACTGATAAATTAGCCCCTTATTCTTGATCATTTTTTGTATGAAACAATTTTCTTTAAAGTTCGCCCAAAAAAGCACTGGTTGTCTGTATAGATAATTTTGTTGACAGCTCATCTCATAAATAAAGGGTTTTCCAATAAGAGGTGTTATTTTGAATAGCCCGCTATTTCGGTAGATGTCGCTTTTGAAGCTGTCATTTTTTGACATTTGACAAGTAGAAACTACGCCATTAATAAAAATGGAACGATACACGCTTCAACAACGCATTGAAATTATTAAAATTCACTATAAAAATGGTGAAAATTTGGCAGAGACGGTTCGTAAAACTCGACAATTTTTGGGTCGTCGTGAAGCACCTTGTCGGACCGCAATACAGAAATTGGTGGAAAAATTCGAGCTGTTGGGACAAGTTAGTGATGTGAAGAATAAAACCCGTGCACGTCGCTCAAGAACAGCCGAGAATATTGCTGCTGTAGCCGAAAGTGTTGAAGAAAACCCAGGTTTGTCCATTCCTCGTCGTTACGGTGAATGGATTGCGCTATCGAGAGATGATTAACGATTTTTTATGGCCGTAATTGGATGGTATTGATCTGGACAACGTTTACTTTCAACAAGACGGCGCTACGTGCCACACAAGCAACGAAACCATTGATCTTTTACGGGAAAAGTTTCCGGACCGTGTTATCTCTCGAAGAGGTGATCACAATTGGCCACCGAGATCTTGTGATTTAACACCTTGCGACTTGTTTCTTTGGGGCCACGTGAAAGAGAAGGTCTACGCCAACTGCCCAGCGTCGACTCAAGACCTCAAAGATGGAATTCGTGAGGCTATCGAGGACATAGGACAGCCACTTTGCGATTTGGTTATGGAAAATTTCATGAAAAGGATATTGTCCTGTCAGCGTGGTCGTGGTGGTCATTTGCCTGATGTTATTTTCTACTATTAACGGCATACCTTCCTCTTTATAATGAAATAAACATCCGATCATTTATATTAAAAAATGGCATTTTTCTTTGAATATCAAAATAACACCTCTTATTGGAAAACCCTTTATTATCATTTATCGGGCATAATATTTAATTTACTATTCCTCTAAATTTGGTATCTATTGGCATCCATTTTAATATTCCTCTGTGAGTGAATTTCGTTGTTCATCTTGGCTCCAGCACTGTACAATATATCGAAAAGCGGAATCGCAATTCCGACGACAGTAACTTGGGCAATTTGCGCGTCAATTTAAATGTCAATATCGCATTTGCACGTTGTTGTATGCAGGCTCACTTGTCATCACTGCGAATTTACATTTTGATGCGCGATTTTCGGCGAACCCAACGCTTTATGACTTTTTGTTTAGGGGAGAGAATTTAGCAAAATTGATGCAGAGGACGTGAACACCAATTGAAAAATGATTAAAGGACGTGAATACGCAAAAGTTTTCGGTGAAATTAAAATACATAATGGTGATTGCGAAAACAGAGACATTGTCCATTGATGTATGTTCATTTCTGTGCAATGAAATTAAGCACACAAAATATTTTATAGTTTAAAGTGGACATGATACGATGCGTAGTAATGAAAATATGTAACTTTGTCATTTTAACTTCCTTCGCCTCTAGGTAAGTAAGGTATTGTCTTTGGTCAAAAAATTCGGTGGTGAGTTTTTATTGAATAAGCACGTTTTAGGGTCTTTACGATACGATTTTACTTTACGATGATGTCTGTATGTGTGTGTGTGTGTGTGTGCGTGTGTGTATGTGACCGCGGTTTCGGCCACGATATCTCCAATACTAAAATTCCAAAAATTACAATTCTTGCGTATTCCTCTTCCTTACAACCATATGGAGACTTGATTAGATTTTGGTTAAAATTGGTCAACCGGAAGTATCCTCATTTGAAGATTTTAACAGTTTTTCTTGAAAACCTCAGTTAAATATTATTATATCTTAAAGAATATATTATTCTCTATACGATTTGATTTCATTTTATATTTCATATTCAATAAATTTCGTAAATCAGCCAGCTATGCTAACTTAACCATGGAAACTGCTAATATATTTAGGTAATTCAAATTGACAGATGTCAGTATCAATAAAAAGTAAATTAATGAAATAATAAGGGAAATAACTCTAATGTTTCTAGAAAGATATAAGAGAGACGATTACATTGGTTTGAACATGTCATGAGGATGAATATATTGGAAGAAAAATGAATATTTTAGTAATAGAAAGTAGAAGAAGTATAGGGAGATCAAATATAAGATGGAAGGACTGTATTTCGGAAGACGAGAGAAAAGAAACGACTGAGGACGACAAGAAACCTCTCGTGCTAATGATAGTGAAAATATAAATTGGAATTTCTGTAGTTAGGCCTTTAATATAAACCATTTGTGCCTACTTATTTGCATATGTCTGATATTAAACTCTTCTGTATAATATTAATCGCCCTCATTTCAATTCCGAACAATGCCGAAAACTCCCGACTGTAGCCGAATTATTACCAGCACCATTTCATAATTAATACTAAGTTTCCCTACAGTTATTAAATTTTATTGCTCGTTTTAATATTACACAGTGAAAGATCCGTGAATGTTAGACAAGGATAATGAGATATGTAAATGTAAAGAAGACAAAGATGAAATATAAGCTGTTACGGAAATGACGTCATTTATCTATGGGGAATCAATACCGCGAAATTTAAATTCAGAATTGTTAAAAGAGCAAACTCGTATTTTGTCACAAGTAAGTAACTAGATTGTTTCGTATTAATTTCGTTTTTACCTTCCGTCACCTTTAGGTAAGGAAGGTATTGTCTTTGGTCAAAAAATTCAATGATGAGTTTTTACTGAATAAGCACGTTTTAGGGTCCATATAATACGATTTTACCATTTTTACGATGATGTCTGTATGTATGTGTGTGTCTGTGTGACGAAAGTTCCGGATTCCATAACTTCAATACCACGATTCCAAAAATTATATTTTTTTCGTATTCCTCAAGTTTACATCCAGAAGAACAACTGATTAGATTTTGGCTATAATTGGTCAACCGGAAGTAGTCTCATTTGAAGATTTAACAGTTAAATTTGATTTATTGACATTTAACGTTATTATAACTTAAAGAATATATTATTCTCTATACGATTTGATTACAATTTATACTTCGTATTCAATAGATACAGAGTTAAAGAATTTTAAAGAAATTAAATTTCATAAATCAGCCAGCTATGCCAAACTTGGGAACTAGTAATATATTCATATAATTCAAATTGACAGATGTCAGTATCAATAAAAAGTAAATTAATGTGGCAGATATGAGGATGTTGAAGTAGATATTGGGGAATACACGGAAAGATACGGTAAGAAAATAACTCTAGTGTTACAAGTTTTTAGAAAGATACAAGAAAGACGATTACATTGGTTTGAACATGTCATGAGGAGAAATGAAGAAATATATTGGAACAAGAATGAATAGTTTAGTAATAGGATGTTGAAGAAACAGAGGAAGATCAAAGATAAGATGGAAGGACTGTATTGCGGAAGACTTGAGAGAAAAGGAACTGAATGATAACGACATGCAAAAATAACGACCCCTAACGAATGGGAAAAGCTAAAGAAGAATAAGATGCCAGTGTCAAGTGCAATTTGAATAGTTTGTTTATGAAATAATTTTACTGGAAATTTAGAATCTTTTGTAAGAAAAATTATGGAATTTATACATTATACACGAGAATGACGGAAGGTATTGTGCTGGCCACAACAGATTTTTTCATATTCTTCTAAATTATAAATTCATTATTAATAATAATGTTGTTCTTGTTTAATTCGTTTAAAGATTTTATTAACTTATTTGTATCTAGGTCTATAAAAAGTTTTTTTGTGTACTGTAAAATTAGTATAAAGGTGACTAGTACCCTATTAGAAATAATCAATTCAATTAGAAGATGAGTCATTTATATATGTTAAGGACTTCATACAAATTTTGTTTATTGATTTTTTTGTTATGCACTTCGATAAAAATACGCGGCTAGGTAGTTCACAATATTTTCGCTTGTCTTTTTGACTTCTCTGTGAAAAGGTTTTCTGTGTTAGAGGTTTTATTCTTATTGTACTGTGTTAGTCCCAGAATATTTTATACACTCCGAAGAATATGATATATTATAATACAAAGTAGGTGTATGTGAACATATAAAAATTAAGACGCATTTTTACCTTCCGTCACCTTTAGGTAAGGAAGGTATTGTCTTTGGTCAAAAAATTCAATGATGAGTTTTTAGTGAATAAGCATGTTTTAGGGTCCCTATAATACGATTATGCCATTTTTACGATGATGTCTGTAGGTGTGTGTGTGTGTGTGTGTGTGTGTGTTCCGGATCGCATAACTTCAATACCACGATTCCAAAAATTGTAATTTTTTAGTATTATTCAAGTTTGCATCCAGGAGAACAACTGATTAGATTTTGGTTATAATTGGTCAACCGGAAGTAGCCTCATTTGAAGATTTAATAGTTGAATATGATTTATTGACATTTAACGTTATTATAGCTTAAAGAATATATTATTCTCTATACGATTTGTTTGCATTTTATACTTCATATTCAATAGATATAGAGTTAAAGAATTATATAGATATTAAATTTCATAAATCAGCCAGCTATGCTAATCACGGAAACTGCTAATATATTCAGATAATTCAAATTGACAGATGTCAGTATCAATGAAAAGTAAATGAATGTGGCAGAAATGTGGATGTTAAAGTAGATGTTGGGGAATACACGGAAGGATACGGTAAGGAAATAACTCTAGTGTTACAAGTTTCTAGAAATATACAAGAGGGATGATTACATTGGTGTCAAAATGTCATGAGGAGAAATGAATAATATATTGGATGAAGAATGAATAGCTTATTAATAGGAGGTTGAAGAACAGAGGAAGAAGGACTGTATTGTGGAAGACTTGAGAGAAAATGAATTGTATAAGAACGACACGTAAAACAAATGAGTGCAAGAAGAAAATAAAAAATAGCGACCCCTAACGAATGGGAAAAGCTAAAAAAGAAGAAGTAGATGTGAGTGTCAAGTGTAATTTGCATAATTTGTTTATGAAATAATTTTACTGGAAATTTGGAATCTTCTGCAAGAATTTTATGTATGGAATTTATACATAATACACAGGATTATTCTGGCCACAATGTAACATATTTTGTAAATAGTCCACTTAATTTCAATTGTTATAGTCAGCATTAAAAAAGGATCATATAGAAGTCAAAAATATATGAAATATGTTTACTTAAAACAAATCTTTAATGTGACATACTTTCTTTGTTTTCAAAAGTATGGTGGTCATTACATGCTTTTGTAGGAAAAACATATTTCCTTTGATGCAATAAACCCCACATTAATAAATTTCTACGCTCGAAAACCTAATGTCGTCAGCCATTTTAAAATTTGCTCTGAAATGAATCCGTGTGATTACTCAAAAAAGTTGATTGAGAAGGGAAAAGGGAAGGTTGTCTAGTGATCACAAAATGAAAAATCTGATGTGGCCAGCACATAACCTCTCGCCGTATATTTTACCTGGCTGTATGCATAAAGCAAAGAATATTTTTATAAATACAAATAATATATTCATATAAATCTATGACGTATAAACTTCTTTATTATTCAATAATAGCATGTCTCAACATGAAGATATTTTACCATAAATTATGTTACAATAAATTACAAAGTAGAGTTTACCATATATAAATATTAGGCTGGTAACAGCAATTTTCAATTCGAACAACTTTGTTTACTTTCTCTTCATATTCTTCTAGTAAAAACATTAATTTTGGGCGGTCTAAAATGTATATATGGATTGTGCATCTATTCTTACATATCTTCTTTTACATTTTATTTTTTCATACATGTTATATCTAAATAACACTAATTCCCTTTAATAAAGTGACGGATAGATTGCACTCCGATTATTCTTATATCGATGTGTAATTTTGTCAATATTTACAACTTACTTGAGAAGAATTTGATAGCTTTTTCGCAATTCAAAGTTACTCTAGTCTATAGTACTGGTGTACATTGTTCCATAATGTTTGAAACAAATTTAAGTCCTTCAACCTAGACTTGTCATCTCCATAACAGTCACAGATCAAGAACTAAGGGATTCTCCAAGTACATTTTTCTTTCATAACTCATTATTTCTGACACTGACATTAACTGTCAGTTACAAATAATTTAAATTATCAGCTATTTTTCATGGCATTCTTTCGGCTGTCAAATTTATTACAACAGATTATTTTATATATTATACTTCTTTTATCTCTAAATCTATGGAATATATAATAAAATATTTAAATGTATCAGATAGAGAATTTAATTTTCTTTAATATTACCACGAAAAATTTTCAAAAAATAATATTTAGAAGATTTTTTTTCAAGAATCTTCTACTTCCGGTTGTCCAATTATTACCAAAACCTTTTCAGATCTTCCCATGAATGTCCGATTGGGAAATACGTTGTTAAACAAATTTTAAGTCTTATAGTTTTTGAGTAACCGTCCTTCCAACATCCCACACACACACATCCACACACACACACACACACATCATCGTAAAAATGTTAAAATCGGATTGTAGGGACCTTAAAACTTGCTTATTCAATAAAATCTGGATATGCGATTTTTAGCATGAATGCAATACCTCTCTTAGCGAGAGGTAAAAAGTGGGGATAACGAAATCATCATCATTTAGATTGCGAATCACAGCCCGAAATAACACTGCTATTGTACAACTGGCGCAGTCGGTAGGATAGCCCAAATAATCCAACAAAAATTATTACAATTCTCTCGCGAATAAAAATGTTAAATGCAATTTTAAAAATTAAAACTCTTAAAAGTTATTCTGAAGTTATAAAAAAATAATTAAACAACCTCTTCAGAATCCAATTGAAGCTAGCAGCTGACCTTTCAATTGTACCTGCTGCTAACTGTAAAAACTTAAACACCCTACATAATATTCATAATGAAGTTTGTTGGAGAATGGGAAGTCTGGAGAGTGGAAAATAAAACGCGGAGTTTTTGAGCATAATGAAAGTTGGATGATTAAGTTCACAACTTACCCGGTTCGGATAATCGTACATGGTTAAATTAAAATTCATTTTTTATAAGAAATCTTTATTAAAAGACTATACGAGAGGAAAAGAAAATTAAATGTGAGGTTAATATACTCGTAAAATGAAGAAAATATAAAAAAGAGAAAGGCTGGTATATTATGTGCTGTGAACAGTTCAAGTAAATTTATGTTCAGTCAAGATATATGAGGATGAATCAAATATATACGGGACTATTTTTTTACCTTCCGTCACCTCTAGGTAAGGAAGGTATTGTCTTTGGTCAAAAAATTCGGTGGTGAGTTTTCATTGAATAAGCACGTTTTAGGGTCTTTAATATATTCTTTAAGTTATAATAACGTTAAATGTCAATAAATCAAATTTAACTGTTAAATCTTCAAATGAGACTACTTCTGGTTGACCAATTATAACCAAAATTTAATCAGTTGTTCTTCTGGATGTAAACTTGAGGAATACGAAATAATTATAATTTTTGGAATCGTGGTATTGAAGTTATGGAATCCGGAACTTTTGCACACACATACATACAGACATCATCGTAAAAATGGTAAAATCGTATTACATGGACCCTAAAATGTGCTTATTCAGTAAAAACTCATCATTGAATTTTTTGACTAAAGACAATACCTTCCTTACCTAAAGGTGACAGAAGGTAAAAAGGTATCATTATATCTAATTTCTGTTTACAAATAATAATGAAATTAAATTAACCTAGCTTGACAGATAAATCGTTAACATTTGTTAATTTTTTGTTTTAATTCCAAAGCAGCTATTTTGCAGTGATTATCGACATTTTCATACCTAATTTTTGATGTTACAAGGTATACAAAATTAATTTTGCTTAATGATTCAGATGAAGAATTTTATGCCCTACAACTTTTTTACTTAAAATAATTAGGGAAGCAAGAAATTAAGAAAGTATGATTTTACATGTTAAAGTCCTATGTTCCGGGGTCGCGGTCACCAGCCTTTATAAACTTTATATGTTATATTTATGTAGAAATTATTGTTGAGCATAAGTAACCTAAATAAAATATGGAACACTGAAAAAATGTGACCATTGTTTGAAAACGGCGACGGAAGATCCTAGTGTTTTTCCATTGTTTTTTCATTAATACTAATTCATTTACGGATATTTTCGGATTCTAATCTACGATAGTTAAAATTTGACTATGACATCCTATCATTTTATTAACTTTCTATACATTTTAAAACAACTTATAAATAAAAAATAAAACTTGTGCATTTGTATTTGCAATACATATATATTACCTATTAGTCGCCTATAAATTAAAACATAGCTCTTAACAGGATAACAGCATGTAGATTAGTTCAATAATGCTTCAGTAATATTTACCAAGCAATTTAGAAATCTACCTATGTTCTCTTGTACATGTGTTGTAGAAGATTACTACAGACTACACTGTAAAATCTACATATTCCTTGTAAGCTCTACATGATTAAACATTAATAGAACGTATTCGCTATTTGAGCAATAAGGATAACAGTGTGCAGGGTGTCTCATTTTACCTCTCGCTAAGAGAGGTATTGGATTCATGCTAAAAATCGCATATCCAGCTTTTATTGAATAAGCACGTTTTAAGGTCCCTGCAATCCGATTTTAACATTTTTACGATGATGTCTGTGTGTGTGTTGTATGTTTAACTACGTATTTCTCAATCGGACATTCATGGGAAGATCTGAAAAGGTTTTGGTAACAATTGGACAACAACAAATTGTCTATCTGATATATTTAAATATTTTATTATATTTAGAGATAATAGTAATATAATATATAAAATAATCTGTTGTAATAAATTTTACAGCCGAAAGAATGCCTTGGAAAATAGTTGAAAATTTAAATTGTTTGTAACTGACAGATAAATGTCAGTGTCAGAAATTATTATTGAAGACTTCTTCTGGGAAATACATACATTGTATTATTTATTAATGTATTAATAGTTAAATATTTAAAATTATGGGTTTAGTACATAAACCCTTCAAAAATACTATTAAACCCGACAAGGAATTGCAAACATTTCGAAAAATTAGAAGAGTAGGACAAAATTTCTGCATAGAATGAATTTATATTTAAAAAATCTGACCAACACAGTACTTCCCGCCATTTACCTATGTATATAATTTTTATATTACTTTATAAATTTATCCATACAATATATAGAAAAAGTATTAAAGCAAACTTGTAGAAAATGGAATAATCTTTAATTTTTATAATAACAAATTGAAAAAAAAATTACATTTAAAGGTTTTTTTTGAAGAAAAACTATCTTGAGCAAAATTTAATCAGATATTTCCATATTAGAATAAGGTAGAAATACATGGTTTCAAGACTTTCTGAACGATAGTATTTGAGTTAGAGCGTATACAGGATCCACACACACACACACATACATACATACATACATACATACATACATACATACATACACACAGACATCATCGTGAAAATGTTAAAAATGGATTGTAGGGACCTTAAAACGTGGTCATTTACCAAAATCTCGATATGCGATTTTTAGCACGATCCCTATTTATACCTCCCTTACCAAGGGTAGCGGGAGGTAAAAATCTAATTATAAAGAAAAGGTATAAATTAATGTACACTGTAGATATACAAGAAATGTTAAATACAATAATTATGAAACCAAAAATGGAAGGGGCGAGAGATATTGTGCTGGCCACAACAGATTTTTTCAAAATTTAATAATTCTTGACAAACTTATATTTGGTTAACTGGGAATCTATGATGAAAATACAATTTTTATTTGAATAATTGTCTTCTATTTCTTCTGTTATTCTTTCTGTTTATATTGTTTTAATTTTTATTGTACTCAATACATTTTTCTTGTATTGGCACTATTGTTTTCTACAATAGCTTGTACCTATTTTCATACACATTTTGCTCTATTTTACTTTGTTGAAAATGTCGATATATTTCATTTATATGCGTTCCATATATCAAAAATTTACTCGTATTTTACTTTGCTTATTGAGAACCGTTCATAAATTCAAAGAAATTACAGCGACGGTATTCCTTTAGGTATTGCTGGTTTATTGATTGTATTATTTATTTAAATGGAAATTGGTAAATATTGGAAATTAAATGTACCTACAGGTATTTATTTTTAGAACAAATTGAAGTAGTTAAGTTGAAATTGGTGCACGTTTATTTTTAGTTTTTTAATTAATCAAAGTGTTTTGTATATTTTCATACAATTGAATCTGCATAGTGTAACAAGGCGAGCAATAACAAATTAGTAACTTTTTATAATCTTTCCTAAATTATACTTTGAGAAATAATATCTCAACTTGTTATCTTTGTTAGTCAAAATTCTGTTTAGAAATAGTTATCATCTTTTATTAACTGACTGTTTAGTCTAGCTGTCAGAGTTATTTGTTGATAATTAAGTTTAGAAGTTATTGCGAGCTTACGTGCAGGGCTGATATTATGGTATGGGTGCTATATGATATCCCCCTCAACACCTCGGAGATAAGCCTCTCATGAAAGTAACGCTTTGTTTTAGATAGTCGGTTTTAGATATTCATGGTGACAAGACATGGGGTCTGTCTTAGAATTTCAGTGTGAAAAGATGTAGTTTGAGTTTTATGTTGAGCGCGTACCAGACGCGAGTACGCAGGGTTACAACAATGTAACAATTTAGTTTATTTTTATGTGCTTAGTTAAGTTTAGTGTAAGTGTAAATTAATCATGTAAATAAATAAACTTCGTAAATTCTAATAATTGTTTGTGTCCATAATGTGAAGTGTTCATCGGCCATCAAAGTTAAGTGTGTTACTGCAATTGTATCTGTGTTCCGTCCTGTATAATCAAGCGGTGGTCGAACATCAGCGCCCACCAGTTAGTTAAACATGTGGTCATCGTTGGCAAAAGAAGTAAGACCACCATCATTAGAGCCTTTTGTAACACCCCCCTCGTGTTACAATAGCTTGAGCTTTTGGTAATAATTGGACAACCGGAAGTAGCAGATTCTTCCAAATATTATTTTCTGAAAATTTTTCTTGCAAATCGGATAATCGGAAATGGCAGTTTACTTGAAGCTCAAGATAGTTTTTTTTCAAAAAATACCTTTGAATGTATTTTTTTCTCAATTTGTTATTATAAAAATTAAAGATTATTCCATTTTCTACAAGTTTGCTTTAATACTTTTTCTATATATTTTATAGATAAATTTATAAAGTAACATAAAAATTATATCTCGGAGCTTATGCTTTAAACACATTTCCGTGGTTACATAGTTGAGCTCAAATGTATGTAACTGACAGATAAATGTCACTGTCAAAAAAATAATCATTTCAAATTAATAGTAGTAACGTTTTAAAAGGAAAATTGTATGTATTTAAATAAAGAAACAAATATATTATCACGGCATATTATCCATTGCTGGGTGTGCTAATCTGATTTGTACACACATTTCGGTAATGATGATGACATATTTGTATTGTGCGGGCGTTTACCACAAGGGTTAATTTTATGCCATTTAAAATTGGATTTATCCGCGATCAGACATCAGGCACGCGGCAATGAGACCCCATAGGTAAATGGCGGGAGGTATTGTGTTGGTCACATCAGATTTTTACCTTCCGTCACCTTTAGGTAAGGAAGGTATTGTCTTTCGTCAAAAAATTCAATGATGAGTTTTTACTGAATAAGCACGTTTTAGGGTCCATATAATACGATTTTACCATTTTTACTGTCAGTGTGTATGTGTGTGTGTGTGTGTGTGTGACAAAACTTCCGGATTCCATAACTTCAATACCACGATTCCAAAAATTATATTTTTTTCGTATTCCTCAAGTTTCCATCCAGAAGAACAACTGATTAGATTTTGTTATAATTGGTCAACCGGAAGTAGTCTCATTTGTAGATTTAACAGTTAAATTTGATTTATTGACATTTAACGTTATTATAACTTAAAGAATATATTATTCTCTATACGATTTGATTACAATTTATACTTCATATTCAAAAGATACAGTGTTAAAGAATTTTAAAGAAATTAAATTTTATAATTCAGCCAGCTATGCCAAACTTGGGAATTAGTAATATATTCATATAATTCAAATTGACAGATGTCAGTATCAATAAAAAGTAAATTAATGTGGCAGATATGAGGATGTTGAAGTAGATATTGGGGAATACACGGAAAGATACGGTAAGAAAATAACTCTAGTGTTACAAGTTTTTAGAAAGATACAAGAAAGACGATTACATTGGTTTGAACATGTCATGAGGAGAAATGAAGAATTATATTGGAACAAGAATGAATAGTTTAGTAATAGGACGTTAAAGAAACAGAGGAAGACCAAAGATAAGATGGAAGGAATGTATTGCGGAAGATTTGAGAGAAAAGGAACTGAATGAGAACGACATGCAAAAATAGCGAACCCTAGCGAATGGGAAAAGCTAAAGAAGAAGAAGATGCCAGTGTCAAGTGCAATTTGAATAGTTTGTTTATGAAATAATTTTACTGGAAATTTAGAATCTTTTGTAAGAAAAATTATGGGATTTATACATTATACACGAGAATGACGGAAGGTATTGTGCTGGCCACAACAGTTTTTTTATTTCTGAATTTCATCTTTGTTCGCGGAACACACTTTGTTATGTGAATACAATGCCATTTTTCTGTTTGGCTGTAGTTGCTATAGTTACTTGATCAATTTAGACAACCCAAAGTTTTAGCGCTTATCTTGCACGGCAAATGTACAAAACTTGTATACAATAATTGTACATAACTCCGTCAACTATAGTTACAAAAACACCGTATTGTTCATCTAACAAATTATCCTTCACAATACATATTGCATTTAGTTCTATTTCCATCTTTTGTCCATGTACTTTGAGTGTTCTCTCCAACTACAAATGCACTATTTAATCATCTTCAGTCCAAGTTAATCCGACATTTCACCGTGCAATTTGCTAATCCTCCGTATATTTACTAATTACTCCAGACGGCAAAGAAACAATCTTAGACAAAATGAGTGCATGTCGTAAACACAACCGTAAAGAGAGAATGCAAAATGCGAAATAGGAAATGTGTAGTTATCCGGGATAATTGGCTTAAGTTATTGTCTATTTTGTAAGGAAACTACATTCCGAGATGAAGTAAGTTTGATGGTTCTTAAATGCAAAACATACACAGGTATTGAGGAATATAACTTGTTTTGACAGAAAAAGTTACTAGTGGATGACCGTTAATCAGACTTTGAGATGTTTTTATCCTACCGTAGAAACAAGTATTTTTTCAAATTCAATTTTATTTTCCAACATTTAAATAAATATACATTTTTCATCGATACTTGAACATATTTAACCCATCCAAAAGAATAGTTGGTGTTTTAAATTATTAAAAAATCTTTCAGATAATTCAATTAAAATTACCTCTCGCTAAAAGAGGTATTGGATTCATGCTAAAAATCGCATATCCAGATTTTATCGAATAAGCACGGTTTGAGGACCTACAACCCGATTTTAACATTTTTACGATGATGTGTGTGTGTATGTGTGTATGTGGGATGTTGAAAGGACGATTACTCAAAAACTATAAGACTTTATATTTGTTTAACTACGTATTTCCCAATCGGACATTCATGCGAAGATCTGAAAAGGTTAATTGGACAACCGGAAGTAGAAGATTTTTGAAAAATAATCTTCTAAACAATATTTTTTGACAATTTTTCTTGGTAATATTAAAGAAAATTCTCTATCTGGTATATTTAAATATTTTATTATATATTCTATTTAGAGATAAAAGAAATACAATATATAAAATAATCTGTTATAATAAATTTTACAGCCGAAAGAATACCATAGAAAATAGTTGAAAATTTAGAATGTTTGTAACTGACAGATAAATGTCATTGTTAGAAATCCGGAGACATTACTGAAGTACATACATTTTATTTCTTATTGTGTTAATAGTTAAATATTTAAAATTATAGGTATATTACATATATCCTTAAAAAATACTGTCAATCCTGATAATAAATTGGAAGCATTTCAAAAAATTGGAAGAGGACAACATTTTTTCATAAAATGAATTTAAAATTAAACAATTTAAATATAAGGAATAGATATAAGTAGAATTTTTGGTGTAGAGTGTAGGTATACAAGAAATGTTAAATACATTAGGGCGCGAGCAGTCATGTGACTTTGTTGGCCTTGGCAAGCAGATATGGGGGCCCATATCAGAATGATATAGTCAAATTGTCGGGTACAGTAATAAAACTATAAATGAACTATAAATATCGCAATTATGATAAATCGGCATATCCTTTACTTTCTATGGTATAATACTGTTTGGCATCGGCCCATATTTTTGAGCCGCTCTATTCATGCATTGAATCAAACGTCTACCAGGTATGTATAGGAAAATAGCCTTACAGTCCTTTAACGTTTGATTCAATGCATGAATAGAGCGGCTCAAAAATATGGGCCGATGCCAAACAGTATTATACTACAGAAAGTAAATGATATGCCGCTTTATCATAATTGCGATATTTATAGTTTTATTACTGTACCCGACAGAGTCAAAAAATTTGACTATAGCTAGTACTTATGTACATAGATGTCAAATAATTTTCCTGATTTTCCAATTGCATATGGTTTCATCACACTCCTGGTGACATTTTAACCACGTGAGTATAGAAAAGAGTAGATTTGTTAAAAAGTGGACGAACATCGATGACGAGGTGAAAGAAGCAGTGTATTTCTGCTTGACATTTAAAGTATCATCCCTTTTTTAAATAAAATTATTTCTTGTAATAATATCTGTTTCCTTAGTTATATGTGTTTAAATTTTGGTTGCCGCCGTGTACTTTGAGAGGTATTGTGCTGGCCGCAACAGATTTTTATTTGGCATATTACAAATAAAATAATGTGTATGAATAATTTTGTGGTAGATCCTGGGTTCAATTCTCGGTAGAGTCCATAAATTATTCATAAAAATCTATCTTCGTTATGTAGATATTTATTATCATAGCTGTACCCATATGTTAGGTGCAGTTGCTTGTCCAAACCCGTCCGTATCCAAATGCACTGTACCTGAATCTACCTAACAAACATGCACAAACATGTCGTGGCAAGACAACACACGTAAATTGCGTTGAATGGGTGAATTATGACACCCATACATATTAAGGCATATCAGTGCATATATACATATATGCATACATACGACCCACAGAAGTTACACAGTGATGTGCTATGAAGTTGGCGACGATTATTAATTTAAAGACAGAATGCGACGCTGAGTTCAGAGCGAAACTGGCTGACAGTTGCGACACTGTTGTGAATATAGTTACCAACTAAGTTAGCAGACAGCTTTTGGTTCCGTCAAGGCATTAATATTATACTCTAACACTTTCGGCACTTTGAATTACGCTCTTAAGGAGGTAATGGATTCATGCTAAAAATCGCATATCCAGATTCTATTGAATAAGCACGTTTTAAGGTCCTTACAATCCGATTTTAACATTTTTACGATGATGTCTGTGTGTGTGTGTGTGTGTGTGTGTGTGTGTTATCTGATTTTCTCCAAAATCTAATGGCATCTTTCCATCGTAAGGTAGAAATATAAGGTTTCAAAATTTTCTAAACGATAGTATTTGAGCTAGAGCGTAAAGAGGATCCACACAGACATTATCGTGAAAATGTTAAAATTGGATTGTAGGGACCTTAAAAGGTGTCATTTACCAAAATCTCGATATGCGATTTTTAGCACGATCCCTATACCTTCCTTACCACTAATACTAAAAATTTAAAAATATTGTTTCGTTAACGATTTTGTCGTCATCACAGGTACTAGAACAATATTGGTTTCCATAGCAGCAGTGTGTAACTACGTGAAAATGTTTTTTCTTTTAGGGCACTTAAAAGTAAAGTAGAAACAAACTACATTAACATTAAACGAATACGTGTTCAAAATAACTACTCCATGCTGTGTTTGTATGTATGTGAGTATGGTGGTTTATAAAATGGCTGAAAGTTGGAGAAGGAAATAAAATTATATATCTGCGCATTTAGAACTGTTTCAGCAAGCGAGATAAATATTTATTTTACAGCTAAACATATTATAAACATACCCTTGCAAAATGGCAGTTTATTTTGAAAATAATAATAACTTAATTCGTTTTGAAATACTGTCCGAATGCAGCTACGCAAACATACATTTCAGAATAGATTTTGTCTGTTTCAGAATTAGAATGACATGTTCTAGTACGTTATTAATGCTAGAAGGAACTCATTCTTAACGATTTTTGGTGATATTTGATATTCGGGATTGGACTGCAAAAATATATAAAATATCTAGGCAATAATGAACAGAATATAAACACAAATAACAACCTAACTATTCTGACAAAAAATTACCGTAAATAGAAATATTTGTACGTTTAATAATCGTGTACCTACAGATCATATTTGGACCATCAAATTTTATTACATAAATTAAAATGTATCGGTTTATCAAATAATTTACACAACCTATTTGTCTCATACTTACAAAATAGAGTTCAATATGTAACTGTTTCATATCCTCAAGCTTTGTAGTGGTTTCTGGTGTGCTCCAAGGGTTAATATTGGGGCCATTACTATTCTTATTATTCGTAATATTTTCAGTAATATTTTTTTCTAGTTATCTTAGCAGCAAGATATAAATGCCTTATAAAATTGTTTACTTGGAAATAAACTTCATTTTAATCTGAACAAATGTCAAATAATCACTTTTACAAGTATTAAATCGTGTATTCATTGTTAAAGATCTAGGCATTTTTCTTGATCAAATTTTTTTATTTGTTTTTCATATAGAACCAGGGTGTAAGTATATGGATGTGATTGGTAGGGTGCTTAAAGAGAGAGAATTTCCAAGTATGAAGAGAAGAAGAGCATGTATGAATGCGATTATGAGTGTGGCCGAGGCGAAAGAAGTCTGCTTAGATAGGAATGTGTAGCGAAGGATGATTGTTTCCTAACTATTATTGTGATCCGGATGCGGTATTTCGCTACCGAAAATCGGTCACTTTAATATTTTTAAGAGTAAGGATTTATTGTATGTTGATGTTCTTATTGTTATCGGGTTTGTGCGAACCCACTAAGTGGGACTCGCGTGATTTTATGTATGTATGTATGTATATAGAATTTTTAATGAGTTCGTCTTCAAAATTCCTTGGGTTTATTTTTCGGTCTACCCGTGATTTAAAAAATATGTTATAACACCTTATTTAATTTACTTATTATTAGCAAATTGAATTATGGCTCAGTCATTTGGCATCCATCACATGGTTTTTCATGAAATAACAAATTTTCAAAAAATAATATTTAGAAGATTTTGTTTCAAGTTCTTACCAGAATCTGTTCAACTCTTCCCATTACTGTTAGATTGAGGAATCTATTAGTTTTATAGAATTTGAGAAATCGTACATACAAAAACCTCTCTCACACACACCCACACATCCACACATACACACATACATGCAGACATCATCGTAAAAATGTTAAAATCGGATTGTAGGGACCTTAAAACGTGCTTATTCACTAAAATCTGGATATGAGATTTTAGCATAATTCCAATACATGTCTTAGCGAGAGGTAAAAAGATAATGGAACATTTACTATAGTTACTGCATAAGTCATTCTGCTTAAGATAAATATTTAGTCTTAACAAGATCTTCTTGAAGTCTAAGACAATCAATCAACAAACCAATAATAAATAATATAAAAATCTGATGTGGCCAGCACATAACCTCTCGCCGTATATTTTACCTGGCTATATGCATAAAGCAAAGAATATTTTTATAAATACAAATAATATAAAAATAATAGTAAAAACATTAATTTTGGGCGGTCTAAAATGTATATATGGATTGTGCATCTATTCTTACATATCTTCTTTTACATTTTATTTTTTCATACATGTTATATATAAATAACACTAATTCCCTTTAATAAAGTGACGGATAGATTGCACTCCGATTATTCTTATATCGATGTGTAATTTTGTCAATATTTACAACTTACTTGAGAAGAATTTGATAGCTTTTTCGCAATTCAAAGTTACTCTAGTCTACAGTACTGGTGTACATTGTCCCATAATGTTTGAAACAAATTTAAGTCCTTCAACCTAGACTTGTCATCTCCATAATAGTCACAGATCAAGAATTAAGGGATTCTCCAAATACATTTTTCTTTCATTACTCATTATTTCTGACACTGACATTTATCTGTCAGTTACAAATAATTTAAATTTGCAACTATTTTTCATGGCATCCTTTCGGTTGTAAAATTAATTACAACATTATTTTATATATTATATTCCTTTTATCTCTAAATCTATAAAATATGTATAAAAATATTTAAATGTATCAGAAAGAGAATTTTTTCTTTAATATTATCAAGAAAAATTTTCAAAAAATAATATTTAGAAGATTTTTTTTCAAGAATCTTCTACTTCCGGTTGTCCAATTGTTACCAAAACCTTTTCAGATCTTCCCATGAATGTCCGATTGGGAAATACGTTGTTAAACAAATTTTAAGTCTTATAGTTTTTGAGTAACCGTCCTTCCAACATCCCACACACACACATCCACACACACACACACACACACACACACACACACACACACACACACACACACACACACAGACATCATCGTAAAAATGTTAAAATCGGATTGTAGGGACCTTAAAACGTGCTTATTCAATAAAATCTGGATATGCGATTTTTAGCATGAATCCAATACCTCTCTTAGCGAGAGGTAAAAAGGAGAGGTCCAAAATGAGATCCCTGAGGTACTCCACAAGTTACGAAATAGATGTCAGATTAACATGTTTCCAGAAATTTCCATTTTAAATCGTGATTGTATCAAATATTACATTAAGCTTTCATGTTCACATATTTCTTGTATGAAAGAATGTTCCAATTTACGGAAGCATGATTTGTTGAACACAAAACAAATACCTACTAGTAAATCAATTGAAGAATTGGATATAAAAAGGTTAACGTGCGTTCTGAAATGATGAATTGCTTTCTAAAATTATGACAGATCATGATGAATTTCTTACTGACATTTATTTATGATATGCGGAGTGCATTACCATAATACCATTGCATTAAAAAATTGTCGTTACATAGATGAATCTATTACATTTACCTAGAGTATACTATCATCAGTGGCACAACTCTAGCAAAACCAAGACCTAAAGTAATAGTTATTTAAGTATTAAGGGCAGTAAGTGCACCTTAATGCCCGCAATGCTTATTATAATTTTTGCACGATCGTCCCAATAATAACAAATTAAAGTTTAGAATTATTAAAAATTATTTGGCATTTAAAAAAAATAGTTGTCATTTTTAAGTAAGCTATGATCGTTGTTTTGTTATCCGTTAAAGCTTTAAAAATTGTACATTTATTTTTTATTTATGTAATTTTTGCCTCCAGATCGGTAGGTAGTCACATCACTTACTGATCAGTAATTTGTAAACAAAACTTACTGCCTTGGAAACCCTATCGGTAAAGTTTTAAAAAAACCTGATCGTGCAAAAAATAGATATACGAGCCCAACCGCAAATGTATTCGTACCCTCTGAAAAAATATATTAACAGCAAGAAGAAATATTTTTTTAGATTACAATAGTTAAGACTATATTTAGGATTTTTTTATTTTATGTATTAATAAAGTGTACTGGATTTAAATATAATATTACTTCAATTTATCATTTTAACAATAATCTACGGACAAATATATGACAACAGACACGTGATATTTTTTTTTTTTTTAGTTCCAACAGTAAATAATACAATATTTATGTTAGTATTATTTATAAAACTATATAAATATATTCAATTAATTACTATATCAAATTTTATTTTTTTAGTAAAATTATTTGCAAAGTGATATTTATTTATTAAAGTACCACCTACAATTATATTAAAAACAAGAATAAATAAACTTCTGGATACTATGATTATTACTCCAATTCAACAAATTTTGATATGGTGTATTAATAGAGTTTATAGAACTTGAATACATTCCTTATATCTTAGGTTTAATAATAATTTATTTGCAAATAAACCATTGTCTGCATTTGACAAATGTTTTCGTCATTATTAATTCGCAAATATTTTTTATTAAAGGAATAAAATTCAAGATGGCAATTAATTGAGTATATTGTTAGTTACCTTTACCCTCAGTGTTATAGATAATACTAACATAAATATTGTATTATTACTGTTGGAATGAAAACCAGTACACTTTATTTATTTATTTTCTATAGAAGGAGAACCAACAGTCAGTTGACCAATAACAGGTTCTCACGAACAATACAAATGGTTATTCAAATAATTATCAGTTATACAGAAAAATAAGGTGATACAACAAAAAACATAAAAAGAGTAACGAAAAAAGAAAAAATTGTGAATATACTGTGATGCATATGAAATTTCTTGTATAATGGCAGTTTTGAATTTTGAAAAAAAAAGGTGAAATATGTCTATATGACTGAAAAGTGAATTATATGAATTAATATTTCTGCTGATTCCACAGTGCATTGAACTATTTGTGTTAGACTGTTGTATATGAAATAAACATTGTTGTCTATATAATATTTCTACTTGGTATGTGGTTTAAGGTCCGTACAATCCGATTTTAATATCTTTACGATGATTATGATGATGATGATGATGTGTGTGTGTGTGTGTGTGTATGTGATGTGTGTGGGGACGTTGCAAGGCCGATTTCTCAAAAATTATAATACTTAATTTCTTGGTATTTCTTGACTGTTGGTATGATGTTAAGGTTAAAGATAAATAATTGGAGTTGCAGTCTTGGTGAAAAATGTTTATTAAGATTTCATCTACAGTAAAATTTTTGAAAGATGTCCGATCAAGGTTGTCTACGAATTGTATGAATCCAGATTTTTGCTCCGCCCATCATGACAAATTCAGTAGTGTCGTTTGCTTAGTTTTTATGAGGGTACGTAAGATACTACTGTTATTTTATTATAAAAATATATATTACAGGAAAAGCATACAAAATTCAAAAATAAGTCAACTAGTAAGTTTATAAGCAAATGTAAAACCAAATATGTTAAAAATAAGATACTGACACAATGTCAGTGTCAGTGACTCTGACAGAATATAACGTTATACGTACGGCTATGAATCCAGGTAATGTATCTGAATTAATAAATAAACTTACGTTACAGCGAAAGTATTATCAACAACGAGCATCGTTTATAAATGGAATGTCCTAACTTAGTCGAAACAATATGAATTTTTGAAAGACAAGCATGTTATATCCATCCTTATCATACACTCTATAGCCTTTACAAAAGAAAGAGATAAATGTATGCCTATTTGTTAATTCGTTCGTCATACAGGTGCCCTTGATCGGACATCTTTCAAAAATTTTACTGTACAGTTATTTACAGTTTTGTATAAAAAGACCATATCATTAATCAATCTTCTATTTCTAAGTGATACAATATCGAAATATTGTAATCTCTGAGAATAATCTAGACGGTTGACATTAAATATCATACACAACAGTCTAACAATTTATTTTTTTGTACGGTTTCTACGGATTCTATACAATGGAAGTACATTCTAACTTAGACAAGGTATTAAAGAATGTAGCAAAAATTGTGTCTCGAAGATTCAAACCGCTCCTGATGAAGGCATAGTTGGTGACTGAACATCCAGGATTTTTTTTCTACCCTCACTATCCTATATTGATCAAATTAATTATACCTTAAATAAATACATTTTCTTATATCTACGTTTTTTACAAAAATAAACCAGCTTCTAAAAGTTCTTGATACAAAATACTTGCTATCTGCTTGCGTTTCAAGAAATCTTGAAGTATAACATAATTATATAACGCTGGAGTTCGCTAGTCGGTATAGTGCTGTGCACCAGACTTGTTGCTTTTGCTATTAGACTGTTTTTAATTTACAAACTGCTGGATGCTTTACTAGATTAGGTGCCTGCCTTACGAAATTGAGACGAAATGTAATTATTTCGAAATGCAGAAAGCTTTTCCTTAATTGGACTGGGAATATACATACATATTGTTAATCTCTTACCACCGGGGTTTGTTATATGATTTCTAGAGAATGAAAGTCGACGCAGAAATTGATTTGTAAAATTAATGTGCGTTGAAATGTACGAATGCATGATTTTACTGATGTTTAACTATCATTACTATGAAAGGATTAAATAATGTTTTCATACGATCGGGTTTTACCTCTCGCTAAAACAGGTATTGGATCCATGCTAAAAATCGCATATCCAGATTTTAATAATTAAGAACGTTTTAAGTTCCCTACAATCCGATTTTAATATTTTTACAATGATGTCTGTGTGTGTGTGTATGTATGTATGTATGTGTGTATGTGTGTATATGGCGAAGTTGGAAGAACGATTTCTCAAAAACTATAATACTTAATATCTGTTTAACTACGTGTTTTACAATCGGACATTACTGGGAAGAGCTGAAAACATTTTGGTAATTGGACAACCAGAAGTAGCAGATTCTTTAAAAAAGTCTTCTAAATATTATTTTTTGTAAATTTTTGTTCTGGCTTAATAAAGAAGAATAAATTCTCTATCTAATACACATAAATATTTTATTATATCTTTTTTCTATTTCGGTGTTCTTATGTTTCTATAAACGCACTGCAAACACGACGTTTAGAAGATCTATAAGCGGACTATTTTTGGCGCCTTTCATGTTCTCGAGTTGGTAGTCATGCTTTTATATCTGATAGATGACAGGTAACCTCAAAATGGTAAGTTGTTGATAATATTTCAACATATTACTTTTAATTATGGATTTTTATACTTTCTTTAGGTGATAGAAATAGAAAGAAATATAATATTAATTTCACAACCAGAATCAGACCATGAATCATAAATACAATACATCTTGCAATACACTAATTAATCAATAGTTGGCAAATTATGAAATTTCAATTGTTAGCGAGAAGCGTTACCAACATAAACATAACTAACAAAAAAATACCTAGTCATAATTTGACGTCGCAATTTAAATAAATTTAATCGTAAAATTACCTCAATAGAAAAAATAGTATAAAAAACACGTATCATAAGGCCTGTTGACGCACTCGTCCTTTGTAAAACTCGCCTAGCGGCTCGTTTTCCAAACTTGGACTCGTACGTTAACAGATTGCCTTATGATACTTGTGTTTTAATGTACTATTATTATATCTTTTTTCTATTTCGGTGTTCTTATGTTTCTATAAACGCACTGTTTTGTACTGCAAACACGACGTTTAGAAGATCTATAAGCGTACTATTTTTGGCGCCTTTCATGTTCTCGAGTTGGTAGTCATGCTTTCATAACTGATAGATGACAGGTAACCTCAAAATGGTAAGTTGTTGATAATATTTCAACATATTACTTTTAATTATGGATTTTTATACTTTCTTTGGGTGATAGGACTAGAAAAAAATATAATATTAATTTCACAACCAGAATCAGACCTTGAATTATAAATACAATACACCTTGCAATACACTAATTAATCAATAGTTGACAAAATATGAAATTTCAATTGTTAGCGAGAAAAAATACCTAGTCATAATTTGACGTCGCAATTTAAATAAATTTAATCGTAAAATTACCTCAATAGAAAAAATAGTATAAAAAACACGTATCATAAGGCCTGTTGACGCACTCGTCCTTTGTAAAACTCGCCTAGCGGCTCGTTTTCCAAACTTGGACTAGTACGTTAACAGATTGCCTTATGATACTTGTGTTTTAATGTACCATTGTAGATAAAGAAATATAAGGTATATAATAATCCGTTGTAATAAATCTCACAGCCCAAATAATGTAATGGAAACCAATTGAAATATTAAAATGCTTACAACTGACAGGTAAATGTCAGTGTCAAAACTCCAGAGACATTATTAAAGACTTTTTCTAGGAAGTACATACATTATATTATGTCTTATTGTATTAATAGTTAAATATTTAAAATTATAGGTATATTACATATACCCTTCAAAAAAACTGTCAATCCCGATAATAAATTGGGAACATTTCGAAAAATTAGAAAAAAATTCTTCATAGAATGAATTTAAAAATCTAAATGTAAGTAGAATTTTTGGTGTAGAGTGTAGATATACAAGAAATGTTATATACAATAGGGCGCGAGCAGTCATGTGACTTTGTTGGTCTTGATAAGCAGATATGGTGGTCCGTGTCAGAATGATAGCTAGTAAATATGTACATAGATGTCAAATATAATTTCTCATTCCAAATTTAGTGATTTAATGGTTTTTTTCCTCGACAAGTAAATTCCACACTCCTGGTGACAAATTATCTACATGAAAATCTTCAAATTATTAATGAAAAATTCTGACACGGGTAGATATGGGATATCTGCTTGTCAAGGCCAACAATGTCACATGACTGCTCGCGCCCTACAATTATGTAACCAAAAATGGAAGTGGTGAGAGGTATTGTGCTGGCCACAACAGATTTTTTTTTAAATCGTAACTTATTTCTCAAATAGTAAAAATACCGAAACGTTTACTATTCTATGTATGTTTCTAAAACAAAAGTTATTGGCGTTGGTATTAAAAATTATTTTATATTTTTTTTAGAAAAACTGAAGTTTGAAGCAGAAACGATATACGAGGTGTGTTCAAAAACTATCGCGAATTTTGAATTTTCGCGGGTTACGTATATTCGAATTTCGATCTTTTTGTGGCTTTATGTTGGTACTCATGTCTCTCACTTATGTCGACAAGCTCGGCCATTTTGAATGTTCACTTACTTGTTGACAGCTGCTTTGCTTGCACGTGTTTTGGATCGTCTTCGATTTTTACCTATTGTGCTTATTCGTTAAAAACTGACTATGAATTTTTTGACCAAGACAATATCTTGCTTATCTAAAGGCGACGGAACGTAGAAAAAAATAATTCATTTAAAATTTGTCATTGTCATAAAATGTTTTTATCAAAGAAGTTATTTCATTTCTACGACTTCTTTGATAAAAACATTTTATGACAATGACAAATTTTAAATGAATTATTTTTTTCTACGTTCCGTCGCCTTTAGATAAGCAAGATATTGTCTTGGTCAAAAAATTCATAGTCAGTTTTTAACGAATAAGCACAATAGGTAAAAATCGAAGACGATCCAAAACACGTGCAAGCAAAGCAGCTGTCAACAAGTAAGTGAACATTCAAAATGGCCGAGCTTGTCGACATAAGTGAGAGACATGAGTACCAACATAAAGCCACAAAAAGATCGAAATTCGAATATACGTAACCCGCGAAAATTCAAAATTCGCGATAGTTTTTGAACACACCTCGTACTTTCGGATACAGGAAATTTTAGTTAAATCGTTTGATTTTATTCTCAAGAATCTGTAGTTAAACTATGCCCATTTATTTTAAGATACCTGTATTAAAATTTCGCTGGTTCGTGTATCTTTTCTAATCAAGTATTTAAAGTAAATATTGTCCATGGAAATTCAAGTGCTATAAGTACTTGGAAAGACATTTTCAAAACTTTTTTAATATCGCCACCAGATATTAAAAAACAACACGGCTTCAACTTTTACAACTTGAGTGTGCCCGTATTCAATATTGATTCGGCTGTCAGATTTTCGGGGCTGACAGATGCCAATACTGACACGAGTGACATCTAGGTGTGTATTCAAATATTTTTTCTAGATTTTTCATAACTCTGCTAGGACGTGGTGGTTTTTTTTAATCATGTTTATTTATTTATCGTCAATCACTGAACAAGAACAAAAGTTTCCAAGTCCGAAAGATTGGACAAGAAATAGTTCATAATTTTCTTTCCAAACCCGGACTGAGCATCACTGAAAATGTCAAGATGTTATTATACATACAATGTAGCACACAACTGTCTAATTGGAGATCGAAGTTCGTAGTTAGTTCTAGGGTGCTGTATGTGAAGGTTAACTTGCGCCGAGAGTTTAAGCGAGGTACCCTAAAATTTAAGCAAGCTAGCGAATGAGCATCATCAATTAGATTATTTACAAGTTTATATAGATATAAACATGATTGAATTTTTCTACGGCAGTCCAAAGAAATAACATCGAACTCTATTAGACAATTGGAGTAACTACAAATCGTATCAATGCGGCGATGGTGAAATTTCCATATTCCAGCTTGCTACGCACAAATGAATAATACAAAGATTTGAGGGTCCGTAAATTATGAAATGATTGTGTATTATAAATTATGAAGCCAAGATTTCTGTAAGAAGCTTTTCGAGTATCAATAAAATGGGGAATAAAGCTAAGTTTAGGATCGACCAGAATTCCTAGATCTTTGAATATAGTTACTCGCTCTAACATTGTGTTATTCATTTGATAGTTAAATGGTATAGTTGTTTGCTTTAGAGACTAAATTAAATAGAAGCTTAGAGGCTAAAGACCAATCAAAAACATTATTAATATCATTTTGTAGTAAAGCACAATCATTAACATTATTAATAATTCTGAAAATTTTCAAGTCATCTGCATATAAGAGAACGTTGGAGTGATGAATAATATCAGTGATGCTATTGATGAAGAGAAGAAATAGTAATGGCCCTAAATTAGACCCTTGTGGGACACCAGATGTTGCATAATAACATTTAGAGGTAATACCATCAATACGAAAACGAAGCTCGCGATTGCTCAGATATGAAGACATGAGTTATAGCAAGTCATCAGAGAATACAAAATCCAAACGAAGCCTACTTAGTAGACCAGAGTGGTCAGCTTTGTTAAAGGCTTTCGCAAAGTCAGTGTAAATAACGTCTACTTGGATGTTACTATGTAGTGAATTAAGCGCTGTATCTGTGAAGTTCATTAGATTAGAAGTAGTAGAGCGGCGAGAGAAAAAACCATGCTGGTAAACTGATATTTTGTTTCGCACGGAACTACAAATATATTTATATAATATTTTCTCGCATCTCTGGTGCGTTATTATAGTAATGATTAGCGAACTATAGTAAACGCTGTAACTTTTTGCAATAACCGGTTAAATATAGGAACGTGGTCACTGAATATTTGCTTATTTTTCCGTTATTAGCGCAACTAAGTTTCATCCTAGTTTACGAATGGCAATTCTAAACTATCTAAATTGTTAGCAAAGTGTGGAATCTGTTCCACCGCAAAAGAGCCGCAAAAGTTGACGTCCGAAATGTAGCAACGCTTTCCCGCAAACACTAAATGCCCTCTGGGATTCTGATACGCCCACAACTGTTAGCCAGTGGTCTACGCCCCTATACTCAGTAGCATGATATATGGGGAATGGTCCCTGATTTTTGAGGTGAAATATATCCAACATTACTTCTCGAATTTTGCTGAAACTAAAGAGTCAAGGATTTGTTGGTATATATAGCGAACATTAAAACATTAAAATGAAGACATTATTTGCCGTTTGATCGTCGTATCCAAATTTAATGTACTCGAAAAAAAATTGTAGAAATTTTTCACCGTTTATTTATTTATTTGTTTATTTAATGAGGTTGGAGAACCAACGGTACAATAAAGGCCAAATAAAGGGTCTCGCAAATTACATTAGATACAAAAAAAATAATCTGTTGTGGCCAGCACAATACCTTCTGTCAATCCTATGTATAATGTATATATTTCATACATAATTTTTCTTGCAAAAGATTCTAAATTTCCACTAAAATTATTTCATAAAAAAATATTCAAATTGAACTTGACACTGACATCTTCTTCTTCTTTAACTTTTCCCATTCGTTAGGGGTCGCTATTTTTGCGTGTCGTTATCATTCAGTTCCTTTTCTCTCAAGTCTTCCGCAATACAGTCCTTCCATCTTATGTTTGATCTTCCTCTGTTTCTTCAACATCCTATTACTAAACTATTCATTCTTGTTCCAATATAATTCTTTATTTCTCCTCATGACATGTTCAAACCAATCATCTTTGTATCTTTCTAGAAACTTGTAATACTAGGGTTATTTTCTTACCGTATCTTTCCGTGTTTTCCCCAAAATCTACTTCAATATCTTCATCTCTGCCACATTAATTTACTTTTTATTGATACTGACATCTGTCAATTTGAATTATATGAATATATTAATAGTTTCCATGTTTAGCATAGCTGGCTGAATTATAAAATTTAATTTCTTTAAAATTCTTTAACTCTGTATCTATTGAATATGAAGTATAAAATGTAATCAAATCGTATAGAGAATAATATATTCTTTAAGTTATAATAACGTTAAATCTTCAAATGAGGGTACTTCCGGTTCACCAAATATAACCAAAATCTAATCAGTTGTTCTTCTGGATGTAAACTTGAGGAATACGAAAAAAATATAATTTTTTGAATCGTGGTATTGAAGTTATGGGCTCCGGAACTTTTGTTACACACACAGACACACATACATACAGACATCATCGTAAAAATGGTAAAATCGTATTATAGGGACCCTAAAACATGCTTATACACTAAAAACTCATCATTGAATTTTTTGACCAAAGACAATACCTTCGTTACCTAAAGGTGACGGAAGGTAAAAACATTACAACAAATACAATGTACTTAAAACAACTATAAAGATGGTATAGGGTGTCTTATTTAATCTGAAAGCTAATATCACTTCCGGTTAAACCGGAAGCGTTACCATCATACCAAATATCATGATTTGTGAGCCCCTAAGCTTAATTTGTTAATTAATGTATCAAGAAAATTAAAAAATAATTATAAATAAATTATTTTGAGTGGCCCATTTTTCAGTGTCCTCCTGTATACACAAAATATTGTTTGTATATGGGTAATAACTACTTGGGACTTCGGTGAGTACCAGACATTTCAGGGTGGGCACGTGCCCACCCTGGCCCCTCCATAGCGCCGCCACTGAGGCCTACCTTGTAATAGAAAGTGAAATACTTGAGGTGATGATGATAAATAATAATAATAATACGAAATATGAAATTCGTTTCATTCTGTTTCATAAATGTCAATATTATTTGTACGCATTTTCATTATGTACTAACTTTAATATATTTTGTTTCAGGTATGTGATGCAGACAAGCCTTGATATTGGTATGTACATTAAATATGAGAATATTTATTTTCTACAACTTTTGTAACAAGACTTTTTAATCGTATTGTTGTAACAAAGTTCCCAAGTTGGGCTAACTTAGAAACAAAGTTTTAAACATTTATTCCGTAAACTTACTTGGAATATTGCATAATATACGCGTTATATCTTCAAAACTTGTTACAAATTTCCTGCTCTAATAGCGATTATATAATTATTGTTGTGGTTTTAATATAGTCAAATAATATTAACAATAAATTAAAGCAACTTAATAAGGGTTTTCCAATAAGAGGTGTTATTTTGAATAGCCCGCTATTTCGGTAGATGTCGCTTTTGAAGCTGTCATTTTTTGACATTTGACAAGTAGAAACTACACCATTAACAAAAATGGAACGATACACGCTTCAACAACGCATTGAAATTATTAAAATTCACTATAAAAATGGTGAAAATTTGGCAGAGACGGTTCGTAAAACTCGACAATTTTTGGGTCGTCGTGAAGCACCTTGTCGGACCGCAATACAGAAATTGGTGGAAAAATTCGAGCTGTTGGGACAAGTTAGTGATGTGAAGAAAAAAACCCGTGCACGTCGCTCAAGAACAGCCGAGAATATTGCTGCTATAGCCGAAAAAAAAACTTTTTTGAAAATGAGGCTGGAGCAACAGTTACGGTGAATGGATTGCGCTATCGAGAGATGATTAACGATTTTTTATGGCCGGAATTGGATGGTATTGATCTGGACAACGTTAACTTTCAACAAGACGGTGCTACGTGCCACACAAGCAACGAAACCATTGATCTTTTACGGGAAAAGTTTCCGGACCGTGTTATCTCTCGAAGAGGTGATCACAATTGGCCACCGAGATCTTGTGACTTCTTTCTTTGGGGCCACGTGAAAGAGAAGGTCTACGCCAACTGCCCAGCGTCGACTCAAGACCTCAAAGATGGAATTCGTGAGGCTATCGAGGACATAGGACAGCCACTTTGCGATTTGGTTATGGAAAATTTCATGAAAAGGATATTGTCCTGTCAGCGTGGTCGTGGTGGTCATTTGCCTGATGTTATTTTCCACTATTAACGGCATACCTTCCTCTTTATAATGAAATAAACATCCGATCATTTATATTAAAAAATGGCATTTTTCTTTGAATATCAAAATAACACCTCTTATTGGAAAACCCTTTATCAAGAGACTGAAATGTCAAAAAATATTACTGTACAATTCCGGGTATAAATTAACGCCCGAATTATTTTTTCTTGGAATTTTCAATCCTTCACAATATATTGTTTATCACAATAGGAAATGAATAAGGTTGATCCATAGAGTCTTTAAATATGAAACGTTCTCATTTGAGGGCGCTGAGTTGTTGTGGTAGTAAAATATACTGGAAATCATATTTGACGAAAAATAATTTAAATTCTTCTTGCTCTCCAAGTTTTAAAACAACTGACCACGCGGTACCTGAGATATTTGCAATTAAATTTAGCCTTTTTAACACGTGAAGAATAGGAAATGGCAAAATAAACACAACATTTTAAATTATAACTTTTATATCCATACCGACATTTAATCGAAAAACTAGTATGTTATAGAAAACCAATTAACGGATTTTATATAAAAATTTGAAAATTATTGACCACCCAGATTTAATTTTATTGCCTATAGAAAATTATAATCTGAAGATACGATAAATATATGAAATTATAATTGACAACCATGTACAAGCGTTCCAGATGGAGTATCAGTTAACAACGCCTGGTATTAGCGAACAACAGGTGATCTTTGGTTAAAAGAATTTCAGACGTACATGCGAAGGAAATATTTTTTAAATGGGTATTTTTCGTGAAAACATAAAAAGTTTAAACATTTTGTAATTTTAAGAAATAAATATATTAATTTGTTTTGCAGTTTTTATGTACCAATAAATGTCTAGGTGCGACGTTGCCACAGTTATTCTTCAACATTCATATTTTAGTGTGAGTATATTGAAATACGACACTTGTGTATGTGTTAGTGCGAGTGGTACAGTTTAAGAAAAAACTTTTCTACGGAAAAATAAAGAAAATTCATCTGTTACAGTGTTTGATATTAGCTTTTAACTATTTTGATGCAATCTGTGTATATAATATATTAAAAAATATAAGTTATTGCAAATATAAACTGCGTTAGCTTAATTTTTATTTTGAACATAGAACAATTTTTTGAGTAGGTACACTCGAGTGACAACTACCTTAATTAGTACACTGTATCGGGACTCCACTATACTTCTTAAATATTAGAATTTTGTTCGCTCACTATTTTTGTCAGGTTTCCTTCGAAACAGTTGAAGATCAATTATTACAAAGTACCCTAATTCATCGTGTATCCAAATGCTTTATTTGTATACTGTCGTATCAATATCAAAAGCCTAATGCTAAAGCATCTAAAGCCAACGCTTTGGAGTAACTCTCGCACGAAGTTAGTCGCGTTAGTGTTAGTCGCATTCCTCAGTTTCTGCGACTCACTTCAAATCATTCCAGGGCACGATCAACGCCATCTAGCGAGAACCGCGTAATTTAATCCCGTAATGTTGATGGGGTAATCTAGTTAGAGACGTAAGACGGATTTTTGGTTGAAATGTTTAGCTGGTTTGAGTTTAGTTAATTTAGGATTGCTTTACAGACGAAAATAGGGAATTTACTAAATATATTAGAAAATAAATTAACTGCCGTATTAATCTCAGGTTTTATACTTTCACATATACAGTGTGTTTGAAAAAGTGGTTACACCCTGTTTTCTCGCTTATTATTACAGATACATATATTGCTTATAGGATATGATTTAATCAGTGCAGTATTTGTGATTAAAATGTGTATAAACTGTAATTGTAGAGCTTCCGGTATAACCGGAAGTGACATCAACTTTGTGAATTTAAATACAACCTATACTATTTTTTTTATAAATTTGGATTGCATTTTTTGTCCTCTTTCCGACAATACTAAATTTATTAGTGTTAACGTTATTCATTTGTTGAAAATAATTATTTTCTTTTGCACGATTTTTATCGTTGAAGATGTAATTTAATACTTATGTGAGAGGGCTATGACAGTAATTGTTTTCATGATATTATGTTAATAAATTCATCTATTTTTAATTTAATGGATATGAAATAAGAAATTTACAAGTAACAAAACATTTATTCATCATGTCCCCCATTTACATGAATACATTTTAAAGTATGGCTTCTTAATTCACTCATAACATTATTAAATTCTTCAGCCGCTTCTCTAAAACTTCTGTTATTATCCTTCAACTAATAATACTATCTTCACTTTGTCTTCTACAGTCAGTACCAATGTAATAAAATACTTTTGTATAGAATTTTAGAAATTGTATATACAGTATGCTATCACACACACACACACACACACACACACACACACACACACACACACACACACACACACACACACACGCGCGCGCGCAGGCATCACCGTAAAAATGTTATAATCGGATTCTAGGGATCTTATACCCGACAGTTTTTTTGCTATACAATTGTCCCTGTCATGCAGTGTTAAGCTCTAGTTTTACTATAAATAACTCATATCCTATTTTAAATAACTGTAGTCATTATACATCATCTTCAATTTTTATGCGACTAAAGATAATATTTGTTGCCATGTCAATATTGTATATACCCCAGGGTTCAGCAATCCATAATGCAGACCATGCATCATTGGCGTGCGTAGGAAATTTCCAGTGGGGCCTCTACACGGGAGAAGAATACTTTATTCAATGCCAAACGAGCTGTGAAAATCGTTGGCTGGAGAAATTACAGTAGCGTCCGGCGTTAGATTTATAGTGGGGGTACTTTTTGTATCTTTTCGAAGTGTTGGTGTTGTTCTTTTTTCACTGGACCAGAAAATGAATATTTTGTCACAAAGAACTGAGAATTCGATATTACAATTCGAAATACGACAACGTCAAAAATCTGATGTGGACATCACACGACTTCCTTGTACGATTATTAAACTATACATGTTTTTTTAATAATTAAATTACAAAATATTTACAGGCTTAAGCCAAGCCCGAGAAATATTTTGATATAGATCAAAAAATAATTCATTTACTACTATCATTCTTAAATTAACATTAACCTAAGCCGGTTCTTTTTAAAGAGAGTTTTGATTACAACAAAGAAATATTTGATTACAACAATGAATATGACTAATTTCACAATAAAAATATAATATTTATTATTGTACGAATCATAAAATTGCACGTATTTAACGTAATTTGACATGAACTTTTTTTTTTATTTTTTTGTCCTAATCCATAGCAAGCTTTATTACAAAAACAAAAAGTATATAATTTTTAAATTTACATATCTTGCTTATACAAAGGGCTAATTTAATAATACTTGATGTGCTAGACGCAGAATTTAATTCTCTAAAACTTTTATTTGAAGCATTTATTTCTAAAATCAAAATAAAATCATTTTATTCAAGAAAAACTGTTAACAACTTCAAGTAATGTACCACTTCCGGTTAGCCTATTTTAACCAAAATCTATTATGTTATTTCGATTGACATAAAAGTATACCAAATTTGAAAAGTTTTGGATTATATTTTAAAACAGTTTTTCATTAAAATCTATTATAGGCTTCATGTAAAGTGCCACTTCTAGAAATTGTGTAATAACCAGAAAGGGAGGTGCACAACTAGATGTTATAGAAGTCCTAATTACAAAATTTGAACTTTCTACGGCTTACCGTTTTTGAGTTATGCGAGATACGTACGTACAGACGTCACGACGAAATTAGTCAAAATGGATTCAGGGATGATCAAAATGGATATTTCCGCTGAAATCTGAAAAACGAAATTTTTCGCGATTACAATACTTCCTTTACTTACGTACAAGGAAGTAAAAATCAAAACAGGCGAAACTACCCCATTGTGTATGTAAAAATTAGAGTGTGCAAGCCTTTTTTCAAATTATGAGTTAAGTGGAAATTTCGCTAGTCCATATGACAGACTAGCGCTAGCTCTATTCTTTGCTTTGTCTGGTATTGTGTACATGTACACGTACAGTATAAGAATCTATCTTCCGCTTTAAGTCATTGTTATGTACGTCTGTCCGCTTCTATGTCCGAGTTCAAATATTTAATTTCGTAGATCCACAAACAAACTAGGATTGCAAATATAAAAACAAGTCGAATCAAATTGGATAAAAGGATACAGCATCAACTGTCTTGTTTTGAATTCAGCTTTGTTTGTAACAAAACTAAACCGTAACCAAGTTACAGTCTTATTCGTTGTTTTGTTTTTGACGCTGCTTGTATAAATTGTTGGTATCTTTTCAAATAAATTGGTATAGCAAAGGAAATTAATCTTATTTCGCAATAGAAAGATATTGTTTTTTGATGACCGAATGTAAAAGATAATTTCTATGGTATCAAAATTGAAAAAGAAGTATAGCTAGTACCAACCATTGTCATTGTGTAAAAAATATAACACAGTTTCCAACATATGTATAGAAAGTATTTTTTTATTGAAACATTGACATAAGGGGTTGTTTTTATAAACAAACAAGATAAGATCTAAATTTACATTGTATGTGTGTATGTTAGGTTGTTGGAGATACGATTTCTCAAATTTTGTTTGACTACGGATTCCTCAATCTAACAGTAATGGGAAGAGTTGAATAGGTTCTGGTAACAACTGGACAACCGGAAGTGGTAGTTTCTAAAAAAAAATTCTAAATGTTATTTTTTGAAAATTTGTTACTACAAATATTAAAGATAATTAAATTCTTATTATGTTACATTTTTTTCTTTTTAATATATATCGTAAAGGGTTTTCCAATAAGAGGTGTTATTTTGATATTCAAAGAAAAATGCCATTTTTTAATATAAATGATCGGATGTTTATTTCATTATAAAGAGGAAGGTATGCCGTTAATAGTGGAAAATAACATCAGGCAAATGACCACCACGACCACGCTGACAGGACAATATCCTTTTCATGAAATTTTCCATAACCAAATCGCAAAGTGGCTGTCCTATGTCCTCGATAGCCTCACGAATTCCATCTTTGAGGTCTTGAGTCGACGCTGGGCAGTTGGCGTAGACCTTCTCTTTCACGTGGCCCCAAAGAAACAAGTCGCAAGGTGTTAAATCACAAGATCTCGGTGGCCAATTGTGATCACCTCTTCGAGAGATAACACGGTCCGGAAACTTTTCCCGTAAAAGATCAATGGTTTCGTTGCTTGTGTGGCACGTAGCGCCGTCTTGTTGAACGTAAACGTGGTCCAGATCAATACCATCCAATTCCGGCCATAAAAAATCGTTAATCATCTCTCGATAGCGCAATCCATTCACCGTAACTGTTGCTCCAGCCTCATTTTCGAAAAAGTAAGGTCCAATGACTCCGCCGGACCATAAACCGCACCAAACAGTCACACGTTGAGGATAGGGAGGCTTTTCATCAATAACTCTTGGGTTTTCTGAGCCCCAGATGCGACAATTTTGTTTGTTGACGAAGCCACCGAGGTGGAAATGGGCCTCATCACTCAAGATGATTTTTCGATGGAATTCCGGATCATTTTCATGCATTTCAACGACCCAATCAGCAAAGACACGCCGTTGTTGATGATCGGCCGGCTTGAGTTCTTGTGTTAACTGGACTTTATAAGCCTTAAGACCCAAATCTTTATGCAAAATACGGTGTAATGACGTTTGTGGAATGCCTAATTCCAAAGAACGACGAGGAATGGACAAACCTGGGTTTTCTTCAACACTTTCGGCTACAGCAGCAATATTCTCGGCTGTTCTTGAACGACGTGCACGGGTTTTATTCTTCACATCACTAACTTGTCCCAACAGCTCGAATTTTTCCACCAATTTCTGTATTGCGGTCCGACAAGGTGCTTCACGACGACCCAAAAATTGTCGAGTTTTACGAACCGTCTCTCCCAAATTTTCACCATTTTTATAGTGAATTTTAATAATTTCAATGCGTTGTTGAAGCGTGTTTCGTTCCATTTTTATTAATGGCGTAGTTTCTACTTGTCAAATGTCAAAAAATGACAGCTTCAAAAGCGACATCTACCGAAATAGCGGGCTATTCAAAATAACACCTCTTATTGGAAAACCCTTTATAAGTTTGGAGATATACCGGAATGTACCAATAAATGTCTAAGTGTGACGATGCCACAGTTATTCTTCAACATTGAAATACGACACTTGTGTATGTGTTAGTGCGAGTGGTACAGTTAAAAAAAAAAACTTTTCTACAGAAAAATAAAGAAAATTCAACTGTTACAGCGTTTGATATTAGCTTTTAACTATTTTGATGCAATCTGTGTATATAATGTTAAAAAATAAAAGTTATTGCAAATATAAACTGCATTAGTTTAATTTTTATTTTAAACATAGAACAAGTTTTTGAATAGGTACACGAGTGACAACTACCTTAAAATGAATAAGAGAGCAGGAGATTGTATAAAACAAAAATCCCTATATTCATCTAAGCGCCATCGCCCTGTAGAAAGACTGTGAAGCTAATAAATATTTGCAAGAAATAGCTGCGGCGAAAGAATAGTTAATTTGCGCATACAAAAACCCCCTTCCCCACCAATTAATTAAATAGTGCCAACATAAACAGCAAAACTCCCCAAAGCATTTAGCACTGTTGCCTTTACAGCCATAAATTAAAACAACAAAAAAGCCGAAGAACAAAACCACTGTTGACAAATTGCCGGTATGTCGGGGAGTAGTCTTATTTGGCAACGTAGCAGAACCGCAAGCTGGCAACGCTGTACCCCCAGGGTATTCCCCGAGCATCGGTTCATTTGTTTTTCGGGTGATCTTTGCACTTTGCATACGAATGGGAATTAAGCGATCTTACTAACGGAGAATTATGTTAAATTAAAGTTTAACGGAGCTGTTTTAAATAAGATTTTGCAGTAAAAATTAAGCATAGTAGATGAAGACATATTTTGCTGATACACGAATGAAGAATCGGACATGAATAATTACAAATTAAACCAATAAATACATTGAAAATTATAATGTTGTAAATATTTCATAAGAAGTCGAAACATTGAACAGAATCGATATTGTGACATGGCCCTGCATTAATTAATTGATTGTATCGAAACTCCACTGTATTATTTAATTTTCTGGTGATCAACAATATAATAAAAAATTCATTGCAAATCACGATACTTTAAAATTTACTTTCCCGCGCAAATTTTTTAATTTCCGGTTTGCGAATTGGTTATAACTTGCTTACGTGACCTGACTACAAAACCCTTCAATTTTGTTATTATGTTGGACTTTCAAAATGTCAATTTTTTGATTATGTTTCGAACAAAGTTCACACAAGTAAACTAATTTAGATGATCAAGATATAGAAAAATTATACTGTTGTACATTGGCGCAGTCGGTAGGATGTCATATAAAGTATTAAATATGTAACATTGTTTATTTTTTGTCTAATTTAAGTTTCTTTCATAAATTCTGGTTAATTTTTACCTTCCGTCACCTATAGGTAAGGAAGGTATTGTCTTTGGTCAAAAAAATCGGTGGTGAGTTTTCATTGAATAAGCACGATTTAGGGTCTTTACAATATGATTTTACTATTTTACGATGATGTCTGCATGTGTGTGTATGTTAGTGTGTGCGTGTGTGTGTATGTGTGTGTGTTGTGACCGCGGTTTCGTCAACGATATCTCCAATACTAAAATTCCAAAAATTCCAATTCTTGCGTATTCCTCTTCCTTACAACCATATGCAGACTTGTTTAGATTTTGGTTATAATTGGTCAACCGGAAGTATCCTCATTTGAAGATTTTAACAGTTTTTCTTGAAAAACTCAGTTAAATTTTATTATAACTTAAAGAATATATTATTCTCTATACGATTTGATTGCATTTTATATTTCATATTTAACAGATATAGAGTTAAAGAATTATAAAATTGTAATAATTATAAAATTTCATATATCAGCCAGTTGTGCTAACTTAACTATGGAAACTGCTAATATATTCAGGTAATTCAAATTGACAGATGTCAATATCAATAAAAAGTAAATGATGAAAGAATAAGGGAAATAACTCTAGTGTTGGGCGTTTCTAGAAAGATATAAGAGAGACGATTACATTGGTTTGAACATGTCATGAGGAGAGATGAGTTTATTAGAAGAATGAATAGCTTATAACAGAAGGTGGAAGAAACACAGGAAGACCAAATATAATATGAAAGGAGAGAAAAGGAACTGAATGAGGACGACATACAAAACAAAAATTAGTGGAAGAAAAAAATAAAAAAGAGCGACCCCTAACGAATGGGAAAAACTACAGAAGAAGAATATGTTAGTGTCAAGTACAATTCGCACAGTTTGTTTATGAAATAATTTAACTGGAATTATAGGATCTTTTGCAAAAAAAATTATGTGTAGGGCGCGTGCAGTGACGTGACTTTGCTGACTTTGGCAAGCAGATATTTGGACCCGTGTCAAAATGACAGCTATTAATTACTTCCATAACTTACAAATGCCATAATTTTTCATTCAAAGTTTATGATTTTCTTATTTCATGTGGTTTATTTATTATCAGGGATGTGGAATTCAGTTGCCCGGAAAAGGAATCATAAAATACCAAAAATAGAAATGAATGGAAGAAAAAATAAAAAATAGCGACCCCTAACGAATGGGAAAAGCTAAAGAAGAAGAAAATGTCAGTGTCAAGTGCCATTTGAATGAAATATTATTACTGGAAATTTATAATCTTTTGGCAAGAAAATTTATGTATGTAATTTGTACATAATACACAGGATTGACGGAAGGTATCGTGCTGGCCATATCAGATTTTTTTATAGAAAATATAACATTTTTATACAGTCACTCTATTTTTATCGCACCTTACATCTGTATTCAAATACATTAGTTCTTGAGAAATTTAGTACGATACTTTTAAATTATTTATTTAACATCCATAAGGCTTTATAAATATGTAACTTTCACATTATATATAAGTTTGAAAATGTAAGTCCACCGAACTATTATGGACCTAGGCTCGTACAAGCAAAATTCTTTTCGATATATTTATTTATATTTTCTGTAACAAATCTCACCGTATCCAGGGTTGCCAACGTTTTAACGACAATGACATAGTACATACAGCTCGCTATAGTGAATAATCGTCTCGGTAGTCGATTAGTCAATGCCCTCGTGATCCGAACAGCAGCGTCAAACGTCACGTCGTACACAGTACGGATTTCAGTGATTCTTTCACTTCTCGTTTATTTATTGGTTTTTTGTTTTTTAACAGAGAAAAATTAGCAGAACGACTAAATTTAATTTGGAAACATTAACAAATGACAGTGATAGAAGGTTGGTTGGTGATCTCGGTCTTTACAAATTATAAATTATAAGCTGTATTATTTTTGGAATAATACTAGGGTATCATCAAGTCAAGTAGCTTGATGTTTTTTTAAATTACTTGACTTCATTTGAAAATCAAGCTTTTCAAAAATACATTACTTGATTTGCCATATGCTGTGCTGATTCACTCCTGCAAGTTAAAATCTGTGCAGAGGTTTAAAAAATTCATTCAATATGGAATATGTACTAGAATGACCTGAGAATATATCGACAAAATTTGAAGTTCTAATCATTATTATTAAGTTAATTATAGATGGTTAAACTATCGCACAAAAGCTCAAAAAGCTATACTCCATTCGAATTAAGAATAATAATTGGGACTTCAGATTTTGTCCACATATTCTCGGGTCATTCTAGTATATATTTAGGCACGGTCAAATATTAAAATTAAGCGGAATCATTGCCAGTATAATTTTATTTATTTATTTGGAACCACTTTAGGGGGCGGCCCGGTTAAAATTCGACTTGCCCCTTTTAAGATCCACCATAATACATATGCTCTAAATAGTTTGTTAATTCATATATTATACTTTCAAATCTTTTTTTTTAATTTTTAATTTTGAATGTGTGATTTATTTTTATGAATAAAAGTCTATATTTCAAAGTATATTATTGATATTGTTATAAAACATAAGGAACTATATGAAAATGAAATGTAGTCTTGAAGAACTTTTTCTGGTAATTAAAAAAATAACTACTTAATTTTTCAAATACTTGAAATTGTAACTACTTGACTTTCGGCTACTATTACTTGACTTGAGCTTGGCTTGATTTTAAGTCAAGTAACTTGAATATCAAGTCAAGCCGTGAAACTTTAAATAATACTTATTGGTACAAAAATTTGCTCTATTTTGTGCGCAACCGTTTTACAATTAAATCCGCTATACGTCAAAATATCTCCGCTTTATAAGTCAGTGTTGCCAACCTGAAGTTAGTTTACACGTGACTCACGCACTACCCTAGGGACATGCGATGAAATTCCCCTAACCTAACTGGTTTAGACACGCCCCTCCTTTTCAGCAAAATCAGGAGATGTAGACGTGTATATGAAGATGTATTAGTCATATTAATTTACACATAACTTTCTAAATTGAGGCTCGGAACTGATGAAAGTTTTATGAAGCCTATGTAATTTCAGAAATTTAACTAAAAATCTATTTATAAAATGGGGTTGCAAGATTCTAAATATAATGATGAATTAAACTTATGAACACTTTTAAATTGGCGCAGTCGGGAGGATTAAAATATTTGATGTAGCCAAAATATTACCTGCTATCAATTCTATAATACTTGTTTGCACAATCTGGTTGTCTGTCTGACTGTGTGTGTGTGTGTGTGTGTGTGTGTGTGTGAAGCTTACATCCAGACGAAGAGCTGATTAAATTTTAGTTATAATCGGTCAACCGGAAGTACCTCCATTTGAAGATTTTAACAGTTAAATATGATTTATTGACATTTAACATTATTACAACTTAAAGAATATATTACTCTCTATACGATTTGATTGCATTTTATACTTCATATTCAATAGATATAGAGTTAAAGAATTATAAAGATATTAAATGGGGTCTCGTGGCCGTGTGCCTGAGTGTCTAGTCGCGAATCTGGGGACCCGGGTTCGATCCCGACCGACGCCAAAAATTACATCAAATTTTAATGGCACAAAATTAACCCCTGTAGTGCACTCTCCACGCCAGCTATGAGTGCCCGTGAGGTGACGCCTGGTAAGCGCCCACATGGTACAAATATTCCATCATTACCGATATCTGTATACAAAGCAGATTGGCACACCCAGCAATGGGTAATATGCCGTGATGAAATATTTATTTTATTTTATTTTTTATTTATAAAGATATTAAATTTATTAAATCAGTCAGCTATGCTAACCATGGAAACTGCTAATATATTCGATAATTCAAATTGACAGATGTCAGTATGAGTATAAAGTAAATTAATGTGGCAGAGATGAGGATGTTGAAGTAGATGTTGGTGAAGACACGGAAAGATACGGTAAGGAAATAACTCTAGTGTTACAAGTTTCTAGAAAGATACAAGACAGACGATTACATTAGTTTGAACATGTCATGAGGAGAAATGAAGAATATATTGGAAGAAAAATGAATAGCTTAGTAGAAATAAAGGAAGATAAATGATAAGATGGAAGGACTGTATTGCGGAAGACTTGAGAGAAAAGGAACTGAACGAGAATGACACGCAAAACAGAAATGAGTGGAAGAAGAAAATAAAAAATAACGAACCGTAACGAATGTGAAAAGCTAAAGAAGAAGATTTCAGTGTCAAGTGCAATTTGCATAACTATATTAAATATTTCGAATTTTAAATGGCACAAAATTGACCCCTGTGGTGCATTCTGCACGGCAGGAATGAGTGCCCGTGAGGTGACACTGGTAAGCGCCCGCACGGTACAAATATTTCATCATTACCGATATCTGTGTACAAAGCAGATTGGTACACCCAGCAATGGGTAATATGCCGTGATGATATAATTATTTATATATTTTTAAATAATTTTACTGGAAATTCACAATTTTTTGCAAGAAAATTTATGTATGGAATTTGTACATAGTACACAGGATTGACGGAAGGTATTGTGCCTGGCACATCAGATTTTTTTTTTAAATTTCCGTAGATTTACAATAGCTGTAAATATATGTAGCGTTCAAAAATTTGTGAAACGCCTGTATTTAAATTTTCATTTTCTTGATGCCTTATTTTATATGCCAAATCAATTGTGCGTGTAACACATCTGAAATTTCGATCCTTTTCGCTTAGTAAACATTTTCTTGCTGTAGCTGTTGTTTCAGTAAGAATCCGTTATAAATTGCGATTAGAGCGCCTCTTCGTGACTGCTTCCGCGGCGTCTTGATCTAGCACATTTGTAAACGTCAGCTAAATATTATTGATCACGTATTCTTATACATAAATAGAGGTAGCTACCGACGAAAATATTTTTCAAACCTTAAATACGTTCCTAGACGGTTAGTCATTTATATATCTCTATTTTTAAATACATTTATAATACAACTCTTGCTGAATTTGACAGAATGCTGACATCTTTAAAAATTAAAACGTATATGAAATGTAACGCATTTAATACGTATAATATATTCTTTCAATGTGCCTCCAGAGTACCCTGACAGAAAGAAGTGATTATTTTCTTCTTTTAATTGATCATAAATGTCATCGAAAACAAAATATTCACGTATTCCTTCCATGGCATTCTAAATTCATTTAAAAAATACGTATTCATATTTTACCTCTCGCTAAGAGGGGTATTGGATTCATGCTAAAAATCGCATATCCAGGTTTTAATAATTAAGCACGTTTTAAGGTACCTACAATCCGATTTTAATATTTTTACTATGATGTCTGGCTTGCAAAAAAACGCGTACACCTTTTTTTTTGCTGTATTGAGTCGGTCTCGATTGTTAACTTGTCCGTGTCACAGGTCAGTGTCATTAGTGTCAATTAAGATGCCCAAATTATCTGAAAACGAGAAAGTTGTAATACTTTCTTAGTTAGAAGAGGGGTGGTCAATCAGATCAATAGTACAACATTAAGATTAAATAAAATACTGGACAATGATGGAGCGATGATAAATTACTAATGTTACTTCGTCAATAATTTGTTTCAGTCATAATTTTTACTTATATATAATCCATTTAAAATGAATACTTGGTTGTTTTTTTAATTTTTCTAGAATATATTTGTAATTTAGTAGTAACTTAGCATAATGAAGAACTTGCTCCACGATACCTAAAATAATGACATGATAGTGACACCGGTGACAACTTCATTGACAGTTGATATTAACCTATTTTTAAAAAATCGTATTTACATAGCCAAAAAAATGTAAAAACGCGGTTACTTGATTTTTAAGGTGTACGCGATTTTTTTGCAAGCCAGTGTATGTGTGTCTGTGTGTGTGTGTGTGGGGGGGGGGGGGGGGAGGGGGATGTTGAAAGGATGATTTCTCAAAAACTATAATACTTAATATCTGTTTAAGTACGTATTTCTCAATCGGACATTACTGGGAAAAACTGAAAAGGTTTTGGTAATAATTGGACAACCGAAAGTAGCAGATTCTTAAAAAAATCTTCTAAATATTATTTTTTATTCTTGCTGTTAAAAGAAGAGTAAATTCACTATCTGATTTAGAGATAAAGAAATATAAGGTATAATAATCTGTTGTAATAAATCTCACAGCCCAAATAATGTAATGGAAACCAATTGAATAATTAAAATGTTTGTAACTGACAGATAAATGTCAAAAATCTAGAGACATTACTGCAGAGTATTTCTGGGAAGTACATACATTATATTATTTCTTATTGTATTAATAGTTAAATATTTAAAATTATATGTATATTACATATACTCTTCAAAAGTACTGTCAATCCCGAAAATGAATTGGAAACATTTCGAGAAATTAGAAGAGGACAAAATATCTTCATAGAATGAATTTATATATAAAAAATCTAAATATAAAGAATAGATGTATGTAGAATTTTTGGTGTAGATTGTAGGTATACAAGTCATGTGACTTTACTAGCCTTGACAAGCAGATATGGTGGCCCGTGTCAGAATGATAGCTACTAATTATTTATTTATTATTTCGTAGCTGTGTAGAAGTAGATTACCCAAAAATCTGCCCCGTATTGATTTTACAGTGAAGTTTATTCCTTTATTCTAATATATTTGAAACTTCTAAAACATTTACCCCTTCGCGAATCAGTGCTCTGGGAATATGTTGAAAATTTGAATTACAAAATTAGGCCAGAGTTTTGTTTGAAACTATGTACATATATGAGAAACGTTGTAGAAATGTTCTAAGGTAACTATTTCAATCTACTTGACCAGCTACGTTTTTGAGAGAAATAAAAACCCACACATATTTTCTTCAAGAATTCTTTTAGAGAGCAAACGTTTCAAAAGAATTCCTTCTCAGATGCCTCCTCAAATATTTTGTTTATATTCTATATATTGTTGTATACCAGTAGCTCAGTACGTTATATCGACTGGTTTACTAGACGATCGAGCTAAAATGATAGAGAATGAGATTCATCGTTCATACTTTGTATAATTTTATTTTAAATATATTTAGGCCCGGTTGTTCCAAGTTCAGATAAAGTAGCAGTTTACTATCTATACTCAAATCGGACATTCAGCCAATGCACGTCATCATTTAGGGGAAAAACCTGACTACATTAAAATCACTAATATGGAAAATTGAAATAAAATTTCAGTCATTTTTAATTGTTAAAAAGTGTATGGCGTTACAGAATTATTATTAAGATGTATAGTAAAGTTCATTATTTATCGTATACGGTACAAATATTCCATCATTACCGATATCTGTGTACGAAGCAGATTGGCACACCCAGCAATGGGTAATATGCCGTGATGAAATATTTATTTATTTTTTGCTACACTCGGCAACACTGATAATTTGTATGTTTATACGTTCCTCCGCGGTTTATACTTTCAAAGGTTATTATTTGACAATTTGCATTGCATCGTATTCAAAATATTTTTCTTCGCTGTGTCATTTTATTTCCATTCTTGTTTATTTTAAATCAGTCTTTTTTAAGACTACCACAGTTTTTATGCATTCGCTTCAGTTTTATTTGAACTTGTGTCATTTTCATTTTTGTTCATTTTTATTATAAATCAGTATTTTGCAAGACTACCACAGTTTTTATTATACGGTTATGTGATCTTGCGTCTTTTTCATTTTTGGCAACAAAATGTTGGAAAATATGATATGAATGATACCTTATTGAACTAAATCACCCCCCCCCCCCTCTTTGGTTAGACTTTAACTAGGTATTATATTCTAATTAAATGCTTGGTATTAGTAATGTTTTCTTCATTTTACTTTTTACCTCTCGCTAAGAGAGGTATTGCATTCATGCTAAAAATCGCATATCCATATTTTATTGAATAAGCACGTTTTAAGGTCCCTACAATCCGATTTTAACATTTTTACGATGATGTGTGTGTGTGTGTGTGTGTGTGTGGATGTATGTATGTGTGTGTGTATGTATGTAGGATGTTGGAAGGACGATTACTCAAAAACTATAAGACTTAAAAATTGTTTAATTACGTATTTTCCAATCGGACATTCATGGGAAGATCTGAAAAGGTTTTGGTAACAATTGGACAACCGGAAGTAGAAGATTCTTGAAAAAAAATCTTCTAAATAATATTTTTTGAAAATTTTTCTTGGTAATATTAAAGAAAATTAAATTCTCTATCTGATACATTTAAATATTTTATTATATATTCTATGGATTTAGAGATAAAAGAAATATAATAAATAAAATAACGTTATAATAAATTTTACAGCCGAAAGGATGCCATGGAAAATAGTTGACCAGTTGAACTGTTTGTAACTGACAGATAAATGTCAGTGTCAGAAATTCATAGATATTACTAAAGAGTTTTTCTGGGAAGTACATATACATTATATTATTTCTTAATGTATTAGTAGTTAAATATTTAAGATTATAGGTCTATTACATATATCCTTCAAAAATACAGTCAATCCTGACAATGAATAGGAAACATTTCGAAAAATTAGAAGAGGACAAAATTTCTTCATATAATGAATTTAAAATTAAACAATCTAAATATAAGGAATAGATATATGTAAGTACAATTTTTGGTGTAGAATGTAGGTATACAAGAAATGTTAAATATAATAGGGCGCCTTGACAAGCAGATATGGGGATATAATTTCTCATTCTAAATTTAGTGATTTTCCAATTCCATATGGTTTATTTTCCTCGACAAGTAAATTCCACACTTCTGGTGACAAATTAACTACGTGTATTTAGAAAATCTTGAAATTCTGTGGCGAGAGGTATTGTGCTGGCCACAATAGATTTTTTCTTAAATAATATTGCGAACATTTACTGACAATTTACTTAATATGTCTTATTTATTACAGTGTGAAACAAAATTATTTTCCGGAAATATCACGAAAGTTTGTAATACAATTGTATACAACCTGTATAACTTTTTTCAATTCGATTCTCAAACCTATGTAACCGTACCATTTCATGACGTCACACATCTAGTTACTTTTATTAATGACGTGCTTGGCTGGATATCCGATTTGAGTATATTAGATAAATTTATTCTACCGTTTTAACTAGAGAATAAGATTTTTAGGTTGCTCCATGATGTTTTATTCTCCGGATAGCTAACTGGCAGATTTTTTTTAGAAATATTAGAATTATGTTAGGGTAGAGTTATTTTTGAAAAGTTGGCAACTTGGCTGCCACAATTTTAATAGAAATTGGTTATTTTTTCGCTTGTCTGTGTTTTGGTGCAGTTGTAGTTTAAACCACAGTTTGAATGTTTAGAAAAAATGATAAATACGATTTGCAAAAATGAGTGGTGTAAATTAATGAGAAAGAGCAGTTTATTTTACTACCGCGGAAATAACTAATTTAATTAAATTTGTTGACAAATATAAAAATATAATTGAGTCCAGGAAGACAGATTCCGTCTCTTGGAAAGAAAAACTACATCATCTGGAATCAATTAGAAATTATTTTAGTTTTAGTTGTGGCCAGTATCCACGATATACACCCTGTTGCATAAAATCGTAAAGCTATCAACAACTGGCGTATCGAAAATACAGTGTGATTCGTGATCCAGAAAAACAAATATACACAAATCAGTGTTTATTTCTCAAATTATGCTTTCTTTAAATTTACCTAATAGATAAGAACAATATTTGGCCATCAATTTTATCTAACAAATAAAGAACTGTATTCTTTGACATTCGAAACCTCAAAAAATTGTGAATCATCTCATTTTTCAAAATTATTGCATCTTTCTCGTACTGTATATTGTTTTCAAAAATGAATACGAGGGTCATTCAATAAGTAAAGAGACAAATGGCTATAGCTCAAAAACAGTTTATTTCAATCTTTCAAAATTAAGGCTATTTTTCAACAGTTATGCACTTGTCCCATCTTTCTTGCAGCTTCCTAATTCCCTTGGCAAAGAATTCTTTCGATTTACCCCGAAGCCACTTTTGCACCGCTTCCTTAACTTCCTCATTGTTAGCAAATCTTTTTCCATGTAGGGCGTCTTTGAGTGGTCCAAACAGGTAAAAATCAGATGGGGCGAGGTCGGGACTGTAGGCAGGATGAGGTAAGACCTCCCAACCCAATTCTTGAAGCTTATCACGGGTCAGCTGGGCTGTATGAGGGCGGGCGTTATCGTGCTGAAGAATGACTCCTTTTGACAAGAGTCCACGGCGTTTGCTCCTGATAGCTGATCTAACTTTGTGTTCTAGCATCTCAGAGTACTATTGGCTATTGATAGTTCGCTGATCTTCAAGGAAATCGTAATAGACTGGACCCTGTGAGTCCCAAAAGATGGTCAGCATCACTGGACGTCCACATCGGGGTTCATCACCTACACTTGTTCGGCCACTTTTAAACCGATCAACCCACTTGTAAAAATTCGCACGGTTCATACAAATTCTACCGTACTGTATTAACATACAAGAAACAATTTCACTTGGTTTTACACCTTCTGCGACTAAAAATCTAATGACTGAGCGCTGCTCTTCTAAGGTGCAATCTTCTAGTGGACTTGCCATGGTGAACTGAAAATTTTGAGGTTATGTTGACATAAAATGATGAAACAGCTGATCAGAGCATATCCCAAGGTTGCCAACTAACACCCCTGAAAAGATTGTACACATTCATTGAATAGTTTTAAAATTATAGAATTTGTCTCTTTACTTATTGAATGACCCTCGTATTATCAAAAATGAAATCCAATACTTCATTATCACTGTTGTACTGATTTATAATAATTATTAATATTAACAAACAGCTTATATCATCAAAACACAAATGTTCCATACCATTATGTTCCGTTTCTCTTCACTTCGTGTTTCCATTCGTGTGCACTCGGTACGATATTCGTTGGATAAAACTCTTAACTGGTAGTTTGACTGACTGTTAGTTATCTTGCCGTTAACGAAAATTGATCATACTGGTAACTTTTAACCATAAGTGGAACAACGCAGACTGAAGTTATCAGTAGAATAAACTTTAACCGAATGTTTAACTATAGATGGAACAACCGACCCCTAAAGTAACGTATGTTTCATAAGCAATACGCAATTTTCGGCAGACATATACCACTTGGTTTTCGATTTCTCGGACATTCATGATCCGTCTGCGTTGAAGTTCGTTTTCATTTTGGGCTTCCCAACTTCCATCGTGGACTTTTCAAAGTAAAACAGCCCAAAAATCTTCTATGGGACGAGCCTGGGGAAGGTTTCTTCAATAAAATTGATCATGTTACAATCCTAAATGTGAGTGCGGATTCATTTGTGAATTTATCGGATTGTGTCTAAAGTAGATTTTGTTGCTCAGTGAGTTCTCAGTTCATTTGAGATAGATATTTACTCTTGACTGGATTTCCAGAGATGTTTGTGTAACAACAGTAAACATCTATACGTCAATGGGAGGAATAATTATAGACATGCTTGAAATGCATGCTTCAAAGTAGATATCACGAAGTAATATATAGAAGGAGTGGACAGTCGTACTCAAGCATGGCTATGAGGCTAAAGAGAGCCAGACTATTAGGACAAGCTGTCTGTATGACTGTAATTTTATGGATATTTGGGAATATAAATGCAAATAATACACATTTTTGTATAGAAAATAATAGCATTAACATATAAATACGTATACAGTAAAATTTTTGAAAGATGTCCGATCAAGGGCACCTGTATCACGAACGAATTAACAAATAGGCATACATTTATCTCTTTCTTTTGCAAAGGCTGTAAGAGTGTGTGATAAGGATGGATATAACACGCTTGTCTTAAAAAAATCATATTGTTTCGACTAAGTTAGGACATTCCATTTATAAACGATGCTCGTTGTTGATAATACTTTCGCTGGTAACGTAAGTTTATTTATTAATTCAGATACATTACCTGGATTCATAGCCGTACTTATAACGTAATATTCTGTCAGTCACTGTAACTGACATTGTGTCAGTATCTTATTTTTAACATATTTGGTTTTACATTTGCTTATAAACTTACTAGTTGACTTATTTTTGAATTTTGAATGTTTTTCCTATAATATGTATTTTTATAATAATAAAATAACAGTAGTATCTTACGTACCCTCATAAAAACTAAGCAAACGACACTACTGAATTTGTCATGATGGGCGGAGCAAAAATCTAAATTCATACAATTCGTAGACAACCTTGATCGGACATCTTTCAAAATTTTTACTGTATCCATATGTATTTATATTTTTCAGCATTTTCACATTGCTGTCTGTGTGCATGTGTGTATGTGTGTGTGTGTGTATGTGTTTTTACCTTATTCTATACAGTGTTATATTTTAGTGGACCCAGCAAATATCTCGCTTATTTATTAAGTTATTAATTTCTTTCATATAACATGATTTATACAGCAATATGTAAGCTACTTGATGACGGATGTACATTCATGATACCACTTCCGGTTTATTAATAATTAATATCAACTTTGAAATTTTAAATAAAACATACTATATTTTTTTACAAATTTGAAAAGTACATCAAATTTGCTTTAGAATCATGTAAAATAATCCATATGTTACATTATTAAAAAGTAAAATGGCCGGCAATTTTTTATACACCTAGTCGAAAAGAGAATAGTGAGCCATGACTGGCTTGAAATAAAACAATAAACTAAAGCAATTGTAACTATTATTATTAAACGAAATAATATGTTGTTATAGTTACAATTGTATTAGTTCATTATTTTATTTCAAGCCACAGTCATGGCTCACTATTCTCTTTTCGATTAGATGTATAAAAAAGTGCCCGCCATTTTACTTTTTAATAATGTAACATATGGATTATTTTACATGATTGTAAAGCAAATTTGATGTACTTTTCAAATTTGTGAAAAATATAGTATGGTTCCATTTGAAATTTCAAAGTTGATATTAATTACTAATAAACCGAAAGTGGTATTATGAATGTACATCATGTTATGTGAAAAAATCTGTCGTGGCCCGAACAATACCTTCCGTCATTCTCGTGTATAATGTATAAATTCCATAATTTTTCTTACAAAAGATTCTAAATTTCCAGTAAAATTATTTCATAAACAAACTATTCAAATTGCACTTGACACTGCCATCTTCTTCTTCTTTAGCTTTTCCCATTCGTTAGGGGTCGCTATTTTTGCATGTCGTTCTCATTCAGTTCCTTTTCTCTCAAATCTTCCGCAATACAGTCCTTCCATCTTATCTTTGGTCTTCCTCTGTTTCTTTAACGTCCTATTACTAAACTATTCATTCCTGTTCCAATATAATTCTTCATTTCTCCTCATGACATGTTCAAACCAATGTAATCGTCTTCCTTGTATCTTTCTAAAAACTTGTAACACTAGAGTTATTTTCTTACCGTATCTTTCCGTGTATTCCCCAATATCTACTTCAACATCCTCATATCTGCCACATTAATTTACTTTTTATTGATACTGACATCTGTCAATTTTAATTATATGAATATATTACTAGTTCCCAAGTTTGGCATAGCTGGCTGAATTATAAAATTTAATTTCTTTAAAATTCTTTAACTCTGTATCAATTGAATATGAAGTATAAATTGTAATCAAATTGTATAGAAAATAATATATTCTTTAAGTTATAATAACGTTAAATGTCAATAAATCAAATTTAACTGTTAAATCTTCAAATGAGACTACTTCCGGTTGACCAATTATAACCAAAATCTAATCAGTTGTTCTTCTGGATGTAAACTTGAGGAATACGAAAAAATTATAATTTTTGGAATCGTGGTATTAAAGTTATGGAATCCGGAACTTTCGTCACACACACAGACACACATACATACAGACATCATCGTAAAAATGGTAAAATCGTATTATATGGATCCTAAAACGTGCATATTCAGTAAAAACTCATCATTGACCATTGACCATTTTGACCAAAGACAATACCTACCTTACCTAAAGGTGACGGAAGGTAAAAATTACTAACTTAATAAATAAGCGAGATATTTGCTGTGTCCATTAAAATATGACACCTGTATTAATAAATTTCAATTACCTTCGCTCTAGTTTGTGTGTGTGTGTGTGTTTGTGTGTGTGTGTGTGTGTGTATGTATGTATGTATGTATGTGTTTTTAAACCTTGTATTTCTGCCTTATTCTAATATGGAAAGAAGCCGTTAGATTTTCGTGTAAATCAAATACTTCGGCAAATACCTTTAAATGTTTTATGTTATTATAAAAATAAATATATACTTTTTCCATATATTATATGAATAAATTTATAAAATTATCTATAATTTAAATCCCTGAGCCTACGTTTTAAACACAACACCCCCTAGTTATAGAGTTCACATCTCAAATGTACTGATAGATGTCACTGTCAATAAAATAATCATTTCAAATTAATAATAGTAACGTTTTAAAAAGAAAATAATAAATAAGGCAATAGTTATATGGAAAGGAACTTAATGCAGTTTCCAGAATAAGTAAATATGTTGTATCTATTTAAATTAACAAAAATGAAATGGCCTCTAAGTGTTAATAATAATGCATAAATTCACATTTCATTCTCAAGGCACAAGCAAGAATCAATTTAAAACTAATTAAAATATCAACTGCTTTCATTAGTACTACAATACAATCAAAATTTCCCGCGAAACTTTTTAATTTGGTCGGCAGGCAATGATTTTCCGCACAAATTTGCGCCGAAGTTTCCGAGTTTTCTCACTTTTGGTGGCCGGTGAACTATCTAGAAAATCTTAATTAAGATGATAAAGAATTTGTTAATTACTCAGGGCATCCATGCTGAAAACTGCTTCGTTTAATAGGCTTCGGAATTTTGCCAATTTTTTAACGAAATTGTGTTTGAGTTCAAAGACGAATTACATTGGTACCGCAAGAAGAAGCATCTAATACTGGATTTATTTAAGGAAAGGAATTAGCCTAAAATTTAATATAGGATTCCTTTTGCTTAGATTCATAATGAGTTTTTAGATCTACACTTCCGCAAGAAAATAGCAAACCACTGAAAAAGGTTTTTACCTCTCGCTAAGAGAGGTATTGAATTCATGATAAAATCGCATATCCAGATTTTATTGAATAAGCACGTTTTAAGGTCCCTACAATCCAATTTAACATTTTTATGATGATGTCTGTGTGTGTGTGTGTGTGTGTGTGTGTATGTGGATTTTATATTTGTACATCTGCTTGTCAAGGCCAACAATGTTACATGACTGTTCATGCCCTATACTTATGTAACCAAGGAACTGGCGAGAAATATTGTGCTGGCCACAACAGATTTTTATTAGCTTTTAACAAATGGAAAGAAAAATGGTTGTGTGTATAAGTAAATAGCAAATCGCTTAAAGACGATTGTTTGGGAGGAAATAAAAGAATCAAATTCTAAAAAATCTGATGTGGCTAACACATAACCACGCGCCATTTCCACTTTATGTTAAATAAATATATCATCACTGTCGTGGAAAGTGCACCACGGGGGTCAATTTTGTCGGGATTGAACCCCGGTCATAATTAACGAATTTAACATTTCTTGTACATACAAATATTCAAATTGTATCTATTTTTTCGTTCTAAGAGGAATTTTGTCCTACTCTTTTAATATATTCAAAATTCTTTATATTCACTGACGGTATTAGCGGTATTTCTTAAGGATATATGTAATATTAATATACCTATAATTTTAAATATTTAATTAATAATACAATATGAAATTTTAAATGTACTTACTTCCCAGAAAAAGCTTTCTGTAATGTTAAAACTGTTGATTCTTGATACTGACATTTTGCATTTATCTGTCAATTATACACAATTAAATATAACTGGTTTACATGGAGTTGTTTGGGCAGCGAGATTTATTACAACGGATTATTCTATATTATTATATATCTTTAGAAGATACAATAAAAAAATTATGTGTATCAGATAATATTTAGAAGATTTTTTTAAGAAAGTACCACTACCGGTTGTCCTAACCTAACCTAACTCTTCCCATTAATGTTAGATTAAGGAAACCGTAGTTAAACATGTCTTTAGTTGTATAGTTTGAGGAATTGTACCTCCAATATCCTAACACACACACACACACATCCACACTCGCACACACACATACACACACAGACATCATCGTAAAAAAATTAAATCGTATTCCAGGGATTTTGAAACGTGATTACTCAATAAAATGCGGATATGCGATTTTTAGTATGAATCCAATACCTCTCTTAGCGAGAGGTAAAAATATAACCTATGTGTCTTATCCTCAATAAATCTAATAATATGTCTTTGCCTAGTTTTAAAGAAAATTAAAATCATATCAAAATGAATTTCTCGTGAATTTGTACTGTCACGTCCACTTAAAATTTCTGTTAACCAAAACAACTATGAAGATATTTCCATTTCCACTAAGTTTATTAGAGTACCCTCAACAATAAATTTCAATTACCTTCGCTCTAGTTTCACAGCAAAACCAGGACTGTCTAATCAAAGTTGAAGCTACAGAACTTGATGCATATTTCTGCTGTGAACTTCAGCGTAAATGAATACCTAATTTTCACGTTCATTTCATTAAAACATAACAAGGTAACGATCTACTAAGTAATTACAAAAATGGGTAGAAAATTGTCTAACATACAAATAAAGTACTTGCGTACACTTTAATTTATATATATATATATATATATATATATATATATATATATATATATATATATATATATATATATATATATATATATATATTGTAGCAAATGGAATAATTTTTAATGTTTATAATAACATAATCGCGAAAAAATGACATTTAGGCCCGGTTGTTCCAAGTTCAAATAAAGTAGCTGTTTACTATATATTAGATAAATTTATTCTACCGTCTTAACTAGAGATTAAGATTTTTAGGTTGCTCCATGATGTTTTATTCTCCGTATAGCTAACTGGCAGATTGCGAAAGAAGTCTGCTTAGATACGAATGTGTGGCGTAGGATGATTGTTTCCTAACTATTATTGTGATCCGGATGCGGTATTTCGCTACCGAAAATCGGTCACTTTAATATGTTTAAGAGTAAGGATTATGAGTGTGGCCGAGGCGAAAGAAGTCTGCTTAGATAGGAATATATGGCGAAGGATGATTGTTTCCTAACTATTATTGTGATCCGGATGCGGTATTTCGCTACCGAAAATCGGTCACTTTAATATGTTTAAGAGTAAGGATTTGTTGTATGATGTTGATGTTGTTCTTATTATTATCGGGTTTGTGCGAATCCTCCAAGTGGGACACGCGTGATTTTATGTATGTATGTATGTATCGCTAACCTCCCTTACCAAGGGTAGCGGGAGGTAAAAACCGTGCAACACATCATTGTACATTGTAAACCTACTTAAATTATCTTACATGTACAATATTTATCAAAATATTGGCAACACTGCATTTATATGCATAGAATATTAGTAGAAAACCACAACAGATTATATTTATTGCTTGGATAGTAAATAACATTAAAAAAACATTGATTTTTTTTGTCAGGTAGTTCTAATTTGTGGTTTTAAACTTAACTTTCGAAACCTCAATTCTGTTATTAAATTTACTCTGGTCTTTCTACTTTATTTATTTAGCAATTTGAAAATCTTCCTCAACTTAAAATTAAATTTACTCTTACAAAACAGAGAACAAACTGTGTCACTCCACTCGCCACCGAAAACTAAACTTAAACAAGAGAAACTTTTCACATTGTTCAAGTGTTTGTCCTGGCCACCTTTGATAGTGTTGTCGTCATGGATGACTCGATGCCACAAGTTGTAATTAAATATTAAACAGCACTCTATTGTTTTTGGGTGCACTTAGGTTTTATTGTTGCCAAGCGATAAAAACAAAGTTTTAATAGTAGAAGAAAATATTAATAATTCGTTTCTTTATTTCTCTACAGAATTTTATATTCAATTGTTTAGTTTTGTCACTAAAGTACGACCCATATTTTAAAAGTGAAACATTACATAAGAAGTTCATAACATGCTCGGAGCAAAATACTTAGTATAAATAGTCTGTATAGTCTACCACTACGCCCAATAAACAATATTCCGCAAAACAGTAAGTTTATGCAGTACTAAAGATGTTCGTAAACTTCTCGTCTTGCAATTACGCGTTTGGTACCTGCACAGACCTGTATAGCTAATTACTAAAACTTCCCAGGCTAGCCAACTTAAACAGCATAGATTTGTCGATGTCTACAGCCCAATGTGTTGCAATGCTAGGCTAATTAGAGTTTATAAGGTTGGCTGCTCTGAAATTACCTGCCGCTGCTTGCATGTAGGGATTTTAAACTCGTAGGTTGGTAATACCACACTAATGCAAATAGGGATTTTGTTTTTATTAAGATTGTAATGGAGTTGTTTCTTTCTCGGATTAACCAGTTTAAACACGCTCAGCTCAATTGGAAACGAAAAATCAATAGCAAAACAAAACACTGCTATTTCGACAAATGACATCAGTGGAAATTTTATCCAATTAAAAAACGAATCGCACACCCATTAAAATTATTGTTCCAAAAGCGATTTATTAATAGGAAAACCATTTTACAACACATTATTTTGGATTATATTTACAAAACCACTGCAGTTTCATATTTAATTTTAACTTCTGCTAGTTTATCGCCGCGTCATATTTTAGTGTTCATTCTTCTTAGGGTCGACAGATGATCTATACGTACATCCAATCCGCCTAGACACATTTGAAACGCTAAATGCTAACGCTTAGCTGTTCCTGCTTACCCAAGCTGCTCACCCTACATGCCCACCCAAACTGCCCACGAAATCTGCTCACCCAAACTACCTACGCAACCTGCCCACGCAACATGCCCACCCAAACTGCCCACTCAAACTGCCTACGCAACCTGCCCACCCAAAGTGTTCACACAATCTGCCCATCCAAACTGACCAAGGAACATGCCCTCGCAACATGCCCACTCAAACTGCCCACGCAATCTGCCCATCCAAACTGCCTACGCAACCTGCCCACGCAACATACACAACCAAACTGCACACGCAACTGCCCAAGCAACATGCCCTCGCAACATGCCCACCCAAACTGCTCACGCAATCTGCCCACCCAAACTGCTGGATTTGTAGTATTGGAGTTGCGGCCGAAACGGTCATCACAGACACACACAAACACACGCACAAAGACAATACCTTCCTTACCTAAATGTGACGGAAGGAAATAATATTGATAATAAAAATTATATCAATCTATTTTATGAAGCGTTCTGAGAATGTCGATAATAATAACACTCTTAATTATAATATGCTACCTTATAATTATTGAAGTTTCCTATTTCCCTGCTATGGTTGAATACCCCATTCTATAAATACAACATGTTTGGTTTTAATTTTAAAATAAAACATTTTGAAAGGTATACACGTTCACATTGAAATTTCACGAGCACCAATTAAAATCTGGCAAATAATTATTAAAAATTCATTTTTGATCTGAATTGATTAAATACGAGAAGTGACCTGAAAAGCAGCCATACAGTGATATGCATAGGAATGTTATACACCAGAGTCCATGGTCAAATGGACATGAATGAGCTTGTATAAACAAGTCATCAAATTGTTTGTATCGCTTAATCCGTTGTATTTCACGTAATTAATATTGAAATATTTCGTAGAACATTTTTAGCGGGAATTACAAATCCCACATATGAATATTGATATACTATTAGCATAATGAATAATGTGATTTTCATGGTAGAAATAATTTTGGCGCAGTCGGTAGGATACACAGTTTAAAATATACTGTTATGGCACTTGTCAATGACTAGTATTATCGGATTGTAGGGACCTTAAATCTGGATATACGATTCTTAGCATGAATCCAATACCTCTCTTAGCGAGAGGTAAAAATCGAACAACACTTTATTAAAGGGAAGTTTATTCATACGTGAGTACATAACTATTAATTAGAAAAATATAGCTTAGTAAGAAAATCATAACGTCAGTCTATGTAGTACTGTTATTTTTCAATGTATTATATTCTTTTTAGTGAAAGATAAATTAACAATCATGACAAAATTAATTATCTTTTGTCCAAAAAAACAAAAATGATTAAAACATGTTCACAATTTATAACAATTAAAGCATCATCGTTTACGTTTCTATCATTTTTCACCTGGTAACAAAAACGTTGATGTTTGTGGTTTAGGGAATTTCCGTCTGCAATGTTGGCAGACCTGCAAAATGATTTTCGGAAATAATTTTCTTTCTGTCTCTGCACCAAGGTCATCAATTTTAACGGGTAAAAACTTGAGCGGGGCGCATTTAAAATTCAAATTAGATGGCCGTGTACAACAGATGAACCGCGATAGAATATCTGGGCTTTTAAGTCAAGCAAAAAAAGTGTACCGTCAGTCATTTGTTAGTTCATTACCTTGATTTGTTTTAGTAAGGATTTTATGATTTTAAAAATGAAGCAGTATGTACATACAGTAAAAATTTTGAAAGATGTCCGATCAAGGTTGTCTACGAATTGTATGAATTCAGATTTTTGCTCCGCCCATCACGACAAATTCAGTAGTGTCGTTTGCTTAGTTTTTATGAGGGTACGTACGATACTACAGTTATTTTATTATTATAAAAATATATATTACAGGAAAAGCATTCAAAATTCAAAAATAAGTCAACTAGTAAGTTTATAAGCAAATGTAAAACCAAATATGTTAAAAATAAGATACTGACACAATATCAGTGTCAGTGACTCTGACAGAATATAACGTTATACGTACGGCTATGAATCCAGGTAATGTATCTGAATTAATAAATAAACTTACGTTACAGCGATAGTATTATCAACAACGAGCATCGTTTATAAATGGAATGTCCTAACTTAGTCGAAACAATATGAATTTTTGAAAGACAAGCGTGTTATATCCATCCTTGTCACACAGTCTTACAGCCTTTGCAAAAGAAAGAGATAAATGTATGCCTATTTGTTAATTCGTTCGTGATACAGGTGCCCTTGATCGGACATCTTTCAAAAATTTTACTGTATGTTCGTGAAATATGTAATTTTACTGGAAATATAAAACATTTTGTAAGAAATTTTCTGTATATAATTTACATACATACATAAAATCACTCATGTCCCACTTAGTGGGTTAGCACAAACCCGAAAACAATAACAATAACATCAACATCATACAACAAATCCTCATTCTTAACATATTAAAATGACCGAGTTTCGGTAGCGAAATACCGCATCCGGATCACAATAATAGTTAGGAAACAATCATCCTTCGCCACACATTCTTATCTAAGCAGACTTCTTTCGCCTCGGCCACACTCATAATCGCATTCATACATGCTCTTCTTCTCTTCCCACTTGGAATTTTTCTTTAAGCACCCTCCCAACACGTCCATCCACTGACACACTGGTCGGCCATACAATCGAAAACCTTCAATTTAAACCAACTCTCTTAATAACATTGTTCCTAACCATACATTCTTCATACCCCAAATTATTCCTCACGCGATCCTGCCTTACGTATCAGAATTTTTTCTATGTGACTAAAGTCCACAAACTCAAATCACGTGCATGTTTCGTCTTAATTCAACTCTTCCTTTCTATTAAATATTCAAAAACCCCGCTGAAATCCCGACATCCTCTGGTTTAAATCCTGAAATTCCAACTTCCGGTCATTATTTAGCCCACATCCGGTATGACTTGGACATTTCCAGGGGACGTAATGACCATCTGACAATGAAAAGCGCATGCATTGCAGTCGTGAGTTATGTTACGACTGTGCATGAACTTTACGGCAAAAAAACAAAAAGTATCTAAGTTTTGAATGAATGAATGAATGAATGAATAGCTGGTGAAGTGAACTGTATATTAAGTTTGAATAATTTTCTGAAATAGGGTCACACAAAATATATTATTTAAATACGAAGAAAGTAATAAACTCGAAACGGAATCTACCTGTTACCCAATAAGCGGTTTTCACAAAAGTAGTCCGCGTCGACATTGGACAAACATAAAAGTTTTGCTAAAAATCGCATTTAAGGTCCCTACAATCCGATTTTAATATTTTTACGATGATGCCCGTGTGTGTGTGTGTGTGTGTGTGTGTGTGTGTGTGTGTGTTGGAAGGACGAGATCTCAATAACTGTAATACATAATACCGGTTTAACTACGTATTTCTCAATCGGACATTACTGGAAAGACCTGAAATGTTTTGGATATAATTAGACAACCGAAAGTAGCGGATTCGTAAAAATACTCTATCTGATATGTAAATATTTTATTATATCTTTTACGTATTTAGAGATAAAAAATATAAGGTATATAATAATCTGTTGCAACAAATCTCACAGCCCAAATAATGTCATGGAAACCAATTAAAAGATGAAAATGTTTGTAACTGACAGATATTTTTTGTAAGACGTACATACGTTATATTATTTCTTATTGTATTAATAGTTAAATATTTAAAATTATAGGTATATTACATACCCTTCAAAAATACTGTCAATCCCGACAATGAATTGGAAACATTTCGAAAAATTAGAAGAGTAGTACAAAATTTCTTCATAGAATGAATTTAAAAATCTAATTTTTGGTGTAGAGTGTAGGTATACAAGAAATGTTAAATACAGTAGGGCGCGAGCAGTATGTAACTTTGTTGTCCTTGAAAAGCAGATATGGTGGCCCGTGTCAGAATGATAGCTAGTAATTATGTACATAGATGTCAAATATCATAATTTTTCCATTCTAAATTTAAAGATTTTCCAATTCCATGTGGTTTATTTTCCCCGACAAGTAAATTTCCACATTCCTGGCAACAAATTAATTATGTGAATTTAGAAAATCTTTTTAATGAAAAATTCTAACTTTTGACATCTATGTTAATAATTATTAATATATCTGCTTGTCAAGGCCAACAGTGTCACATGACTGCTCGCGCCCTGTACTTATGTAACCAAAAACGAAATGGCGAGAGGTATTGTACTGGCCACAACAGATTTTTAAGTTAATATTTGTACTAGATAAAATCTTTTTTTGACATAATGCGTCTATTTATTATAGATTGTGTACTATATTATAATCTTTTCTATACCGTTTTCTGTCGTGGAACAGACTTTAGTTTGCAAACAGTACTGCATTATACCAACAACAATATACATTATTCTAAACTCTTCCATTTTTATTTGAATAAATATTTAATCTAGAATAAATCCCTTGAGTCTATTTCGGAGGTATATTTTGCAATAAATATGTTCACCAGTATCTAGGAAATGTATACAGAGTATAATAATCAAGTTAGCACGTTAAAATAACATTTACACAGCTGTTGCCATGGTTACTACGTAAACAACTACTAGGTATGTCTATAAATGTATTGTTGCTCTTCAATTTTGTTGAAGTTTATGTCAGTTTTATTATAAATATGAAAATACGTTTCAAGTAAATAGGTACTTGAATTATGAATATGCTGTTAGGGAATTCAGGAAGTTTAGTTGGCTAACCTGTCATTCTATTCGACGTTTAATAGACTTGCGCAGTTGTTACCAGTGAAACCTAGAAACCTACTATGAATAAACAAAATTTCTAGTTTTAGTGGCAACCTAATATGTATATATATAGTTATATTTCTGTCGCCATCTTGTTAAATAGGTACCAGCTATATATAACTTAATTTCCGAGTCGGCCTTAGGATAAACCCCAGACTAACAAGCTATCTTAGCCAGAATTTAATAAAGCGTTCAGCGACAGTTCTATATCTGCATAGTTTAAACGAGACTAGAATTAGAATAATAGTGTCCAACTCGAAAATTTTATTCGAAATATTTTGACAGTGTGTTTGGCGTAATGATATTTTACTGCCATTAGTATAATAAGTTACACGGCACAGTCACTTACATTTTTTACCTTCCGTCACCTTTAGGTAAGGAAAGTATTGTCTTTGGTCAAAAAATTCAATGATGAGTTTTTACTGAATAAGCACGTTTTAGGGCCCATAAAATAGGTTTTTATCATTTTTACGATGATGTCTGTATGTATGTGTGTCTGTGTGTCTATGTGTCTGTGTGTCTGTGTGTGTGTGTGTGACAAAAGTTCCGGATTCCATAACTTCAATACCACGATTCCAAAAATTATATTTTTTTCGTATTCCTCAAGTTTACATCCAGAAGAACAACTGATTAGATTTTGGTTATAATTGGTCAACCGGAAGTAGTCTCATTTGAAGATGTAACAGTTAAATTTGATTTATTGACATTTAACGTTATTATAACTTAAAGAATATATTATTCTCTATACGATTTGATTACAATTTATACTTCATATTCAATAGATACAAAGTTAAAGAATTTTAAAGAAATTAAATTTTATAATTCAGCCAGCTATGCCAAACTTGGGAACTAGTAATATATTCATATAATTCAAATTGACAGATGTCAGTATCAATAAAAAGTAAATTAATGTGGCAGATATGAGGATGTTGAAGTAGATATTGGGGAATACACGGAAAGATACGGTAAGAAAATAACTCTAGTGTTACAAGTTTTTAGAAAGATACAAGAAATACGATTACATTGGTTTGAACATGTCATGAGGAGAAATGAAGAATTATATTGGAACAAGAATGAATAGTTTAGTAATAAGACGTTAAAGATATAGAGGAAGACCAAAAATAAGATGGAAGGACTGTATTGCGGAAGATTTGAGAGAAAAGGAACTGAATGAGAACGACATGCAAAAATAGCGACCCCTAACGAATGGGAAAAGCTAAAGAAGAAGAAGATGGCAGTGTCAAGTGCAATTTGAATAGTTTGTTTATGAAATAATTTTACTGGAAATTTAGAATCTTTTGTAAGAAAAATTATGGAATTTATACATTATACACGAGAATGACGGAAGGTATTGTGCTGGCCACAACAGATTTTTTTAGAAGGACTTTGAGCAGAATACTGACTAAACGGTGCATTTTCGGATGTCCCTCTATTTCAGAGACAACTGTATATATTATTTTTAAAACCACGTGAGATAAAATTTCTCGTAAGTTCAGAATGTGAAGTTTTTTAACTTAAATACGTATTTCTTAATTCACCTTCAAAACTAAAGATATACATGCCCCATTGTAAATATTGATATGTAATGATTTCCGGTTCCGGTAAGCCGACAAATTTTAAGCTGAAATTCGTTAATCCGATATTTCGATTATCTTTTCCATCACTAATTACCATTAAATCAAAATTGTATATTAATGTAACTTCATTTATTCTTTCTTACTAATCCTATTGAAAAATCCTTTGGTGAAAAAGAAAATATCTCTACTGTTTTTAATATCCTCCGCTACACCGCAAATAAAACCTTACGTTCTCGAGCCAGCGCTACCAACCTGCAAGTTATGTTTTCCCTGGGCAAGTGCCAATCTGATTCTAATCTGTAATCGATGATACCAGCAGTTCCCAAACTGTGGCCTAGATGGCGCCATATTCTCCATCATCTGATATGAGAAATAGCAGGGGCAGGCCGGCCAACTGTTGGACGAACGATGTACAACCCCACAGGGTATTTTTGTTTGTTTTGATTCGTTGTTGGCATTCATTAATCAAACAGTTCTAATGAAATGAGTTTGTGATGTATGGATATTAAGATTTTATGTATTAGCATTAAAATTATTATGTTAATATATCAAACTATAGTTAAAAGAGGAAAATTAACTGCGATTTAATCTGCAAATTTTGCTAATTACATAAATCGCCAAGTAATAAAACATTAAATAATTTTAATACTGGTCTAACCATTGCAAAATTAACTATACATTTATTTATTTAATTTACACACACTCAAAAAGACAACATCCCAATTTCTCAGTAAATAATTACAAAAGCGACTAAAGCAAAACAACAACACCAAACTAAGAATCAAACTATTTCATTATACATTTTAAATTTACATAGAATCAGTTACACATTTACGAATTTAAGAATAACAATATTTTGAATTTGGATTTCTAGGTACTCTTATTTTAATATTTGCAATATTTTTGAATATTTTATATAAAAATCTGATGTGGGCACCACATGACTTCCTTGTACGATTATTAAACTATACATATTTTTTTAATAAATAAATTACAAAATATTAATTTTAATTTCAAAACAGTAAGATATATAGCGACCATAAACGGAGTTTTTAAAGAGAGTTTTAATTACAACAAAGAAATATTTGATTACAACAATGAATATGACTAATTTCACAATAAAAATATAATATTTGTTATTGTACGAATCATAAAATTGCACGTATTTAACATAATTTAACATGAACATTTTTTTTATGTTTTTGTCCTAATTCATAGCAAGCTTTATTACAAAAACAAAAAAGTATATTATTTTTAAATTTACATATCTCGCTTATACAAAGGGCTAATTTAATAATACTTGATGTGCTAGACGCAGAAATTAATTCTCTAAAACTCTCTATTTGAAGCTTTTATTTCTAAAATCAAAATAAAAACATTTTATTCAAGAAAAACTGTTAACAACTTCAAGTAATGTACCACTTCCGGTTAGCCTATTTTAACCAAAATCTATTATGTTATTTCGATTGACATAAAAGTCTTGTATGCCAAATATGAAAAGTTTTGGATTATATTTTAAAACAGTTTTTCATTAAAATCTATTATAGGCTTCATGTAAAGTACCACTTCTGGAAATTGTGTAATAACCAAAAAGGGAGGTGCACAACTAGATGTTATAGGAGTCCTAAATACAAAATTTCAACTTTCTACGGCTTATCGTTTTTGAGTTATGCGAGATACGTACGTACAGACGTCACGACGAAATTAGTCAAAATGGATTCAGGGATGATCAAAATGGATATTTCCACTGAAATCTGAAAACCGAAATTTTTCGCGATTACAATACTTCCTTTACTTACGTAGAAGGAAGTAAAAATATGTTGTGGCCAGCAAAATACCTCTCGCCACTATCGTTCTTGGTTACATAAGTCTAGGGCGCGAGCAGTCATGTGACATTGTTGGCCTTGACAAGCAGATATGGGGGCCCGTGTCAGAATGTCAAATGTCAGATTTGTTTATTAAAAATTTCAAGATTTTCTAAATTCACCTAGTTATATTGTCACCGAGAGTGTGGCATTTACTTGTCGAGGAAAATAAACCACATGGAATTGGAAAATTACTAAATGTATAATGAAAAATTATGATATTTGACATCTATGTAGCTATTATTCTGACACGGGCTCCCATATCAGCATGTCAAGGCCAACAAAATCACATGACTGCCCGCGCCATATTGTGTTTAACATCTTGTATACCTACACTCGACACCATAAATTATACGTATATCTATTCTTTATATTTAGATTTTTAAATTCTATGAAGAAATTTTGTCCTACTCTTCTAATTTTTTGATGTTTCCGATTCATTCTTGGGATTGACTGTCCGATTGAGAATTACTTAAAACAGATTATTATAGTTTTTGAGAAATCGTCCTTCCGACGTCCTCACGCACATACACACATACATCCACATACACACACACATCCACACACACACATACACACACACACACACACACACACACACACACACAGAGACATTTAAAACGGGATTATTCAATAAAATCTGGATATGCGATTTTTAGCATGAATCCAATACCTCTTTTAGCGAGAGGTAAAAAATTCAAAAAATAATATTTAGATTTTTTTCAAGAATCTGCTACTTCCGGTTGTCCAATTATTACCAATACCTTTTCAGCTCTCCCCATTACCGTCCGATTGAGAAATGCGTAGTTAAACAGATATTAAGTATTATAGTTTTTGAGAAATCATCCTTCCAACGTCCCCCACACACATACACACACACAAACACACACACACACACAAAGAGAGAGAGAGACATCATCGTAAAAATATTAAAATCGTATTGTAGGGACCTTAAAACGAGCCTAATCATTAAAATCTGAATATGCGATTTTTAGCATTAATCCAATAGCTTTCTTAGCGAGAGGTAAAAGTTCACTTCGATCCTATTTTTTACCCTATAACTAAACAACATTGTTTTTATTAAGTGTTGAGTATTCCCTAACATTTATTTTTAATTTTGTGCCTTTACAGTCAATGTGTTTCCCCCATATTTGTATTTCGCGCCAAATTATCCCCCCACCACTCTCCACCATATTTATAAACCCGTGTGATTTGTGCTCTTAATTATCTTTCACTGGGATCATATGTTCTAAAGCGAGACACATACACACTAATCCATTAGCTAGATAAAGAGCACTATAGTACAGTGTTTAAAAGAAGAGAGACAGCCTTATACATTCACCTGTTGCTAGAGAGAGATAGAAGATCGTATTGATAGTACAGCCAACATAACAAATGCAAATTGCAAGGTTTGAGTTATGCCTGGTTTTAAGCGCAGTCTCAACGGGTAGATTTTGCTGTGTAATAACGACTTTGGTGGATTGGGGAAGCAGATTGAGGATTTTTATATTGTGATGTGGCGTTATTTATTGCGTTTTGCATATAAGATTAACAGTTTTTGAGCTTAATATGAGGATAAAAAAATCTGATGTGGCCAGCACATTACCTTCCGTCTATCCTGTGTATTATGTACAAATTCCATACATAAATTTTGTTGCAAAAGATGTTATATTTCCAGTAAAATTCGTTCAATAAACAAACTATGCAAATTGTACTTGACACTGACATCTTCTTCTTTAGCTTTCTCATTCGTTAAGGGTCGCTGTTTTTTTTTATTTTCTTCTTCCACTTGTTTCTGTTTTGCGTGTCGTCCTCATTCAGTACCTTTTCTCTCAAGTATTCCGCAATACAATTCTTCCATTTTATCTTTGGTCTTCATCAGTTTCTTCTACCTTCTATAAGCTATTCATTGTTATTCAAATATATTTTTCATCTTTCCTCATGACATGTTCAAACCAATGTAATCGTCTCTCATATCTTTCTAGAAACATTATCACTCGAGCCATTTCCTTAATATTTCATTCCTTACCCTATCTTTCCGTGTATTCCCCAACATCTATCTCAATATCCTAGTCTCTGACACATTCATTTTCTTTTCATTAATAACTGACATCTGATAATTTGAATTATCTGAATATATTAGCAGTTTTCATGGTTAGCATAGCTGGCTGATTTATGAAATTTAATATCCTTGTAATTCTTTAACTCTATATCTATTGAATATGAAGTATAAAATGCAATCAAATCGTATAAATAATAATATATTCTTTTAAAATTTTAACCTTTAATGGCAATAAATGATATTTAACTGCGTTTATTCAAGAAAAACTGTATAACAGGTAACCACGACTTATTAAGCTCATAACCTGTATTTAAATTAACGTTATTTGAGGATTTCTTGATTTCGATGGATTCTCTTATTAGTCTTCTCATCCAGTTATTTTCTCTTGCTAAAATATTCGTGTTTTTGAAATCAATTCCATGTAATTTTTGAATGGCATGTTCAGCTACAGCCGATTTATCTGGTTGATATAATCTTATATGTCGTTCGTTTTAATCTTGTTGCTACAGTTCTACCCGTTTGACGAATGTATACTTTACCACACTGGCAAGGAATCTTATATATGCCAGAACAATGTTACATTGGCAATAAAAGGTAAAGTTGCATATAATTTTCTTTTAGTAACAACTTGAGGAACAGGATTTATTATTGGCTTTAGTGCTCTTCTTATTTGCGCTTTGTTGTAACCATTTTTTAAGAAAACATCATTCAAAAAATTAATTTCTTCTTGAGGTTTACTGGGATGACATAAAATAGAAGCTCTCTGATATAATGTTTTAATAGTACAAGCTTTTTGGGCTGGGTGGTGGTTAGAGGTCTCATGAAGATGTTGATTTGTACAGTAATATTTTTGAAAGATGTCCGATCAAGGTCGTCTACGAATTGTATGAATTCAGATTTTTGTTCCGCCCATTCTGACAAATTCAGTAGTGTCGTTTGCTTAGTTTTTATGAGGGTACATAAGATATTACTGTTATTTTATTATTATAAATATATATATATATTACAGTAAAAGCATTCAAAATTCAAAAAAAAGTCAACTGGTAAATTTATAAGCAAATGTAAAACCAAATATGTTAAAAATAAGATAATGACACAATATAAGTGTCAGTGACTCTGACAGAACATAACGTTATACGTACGGCTATGAATCCAGGTAATGGATCTGAATTAATAAATAAACTTACGTTACAGCGAAAGTATTCTCAACAACTAGCATCGTTTTAAAGTGGAATGTCCTAACTTAGTCGAAACAATATGAATTTGTGAAAGACAAGCGTGTTATATCCATCCTTATCGCACACTCTTATAGCCTTTGGAAAAGAAAGAGATAAATGTATGCCTATTTGTTAATTCGTCCGTGATACAGATAACCTTGATCGGACATCTGTCAAAAATTTTACTGTATGTGTTGGTTTCCTATATACTGAATAAATAAGTTTTCCATCGTCTTGTTTTTCCAATAGAACATCAAGAAACGGGAGACGATTATTTTCTTCTATTTCAATAGTAAATTTAATGTTCCTGTATTGCATATTTATGATTTAAGAAATTGCTTAATTCATCTCTTCTGTGTGGCCAAATGGCAAAAACATCGTCAACATAACGAAGCCAGACGGTAGGTTTCTTACTAGCTGTATTAAGAGCTTTTTCTTCAAATTTTTCCATATAGTAATTAACAATGGATGGAGAAATAGGAGAGCCCATAGCAACACCATCTACTTGTTTATAATAATTACCATTGAAGAGGAAAAAACAGGATGTCAAACAATGTTTAAATAACTTAATAATGTCAGTAGAAAAATGATCTTCTAATAATTTTAACGTATCATGAATAGGAACTTTCGTAAATAATGATGAAACCTGAAAACTGACAAGTAAATCATTATCTGTTTTTATTTCTTTAAATAATGAAGTTATAAAGTATGTGCAGATATTTGTTACCTTTAGTTACAATACTGGCAGCGCGCAAAATATAAAATGTACATTATTTCCCAAATGACAGGCGCAGTCGGTAGGATTAAAACCATTCAGGGAATCCTCTCACTCGATGCTCTTCTGTTTCGCGTCCTTACATCTCAATTGTTTGTGTTGTGACGTCAGCCACGTAATCGAATGACAAACGACGTTCGCTCAAGCTTAGGCCCAATGAGCCGTGAGTTCCAATACGCCCTGTATGTACGGCCAAGGCCCGCGAGATCGAGGTGCGATGCTTTTGTCGACTATGATGTATTATACACGAGTTTTCAAGGGCCTTCCTGGGGTTTTTTTGTGCTGTATTGTTGAAAGCTTGATGAAGCAGCAGAAATAAATTGAATGGTGATACTTTAGAAAAAACAGGGAATAATCATCATCAGCATACGAAAAGAGTAGAGATCGATTCGTTCGGTGCAGTAAGAGTAGCTTTATAGACGGGGCAGAGTGTTCTAGAGATGTAGGAGTACGTATTTATTGTTAATTTTTTTTTACTCACATGAATTTCTTCTAAAATTGTAAACCTGTGTAACCTTTATTTATTTGGGTTAATAAGAACAAATAAAACTATGATTAAATAATTATAAACACTAAATTAAGATTAAGAATATTGCAATATTAAATACTTAACCACTAATATTATTTATTTAAACAATATTTATTTCACTACATTAATTTAAGAATATAAGAACAAGAATCTCGTGACGCATTATTTTTGTACAAAAAATCTGATGTGACCAACACAATACCTCCCGCCATTTACCTATGGGGTTTCGTTGCCGCGTACCTGATGTCTAGTCGCGAATCGGGGGAATCCGATTCGATCCCAATCAACGCCAAATAATTCCAATTTTAAATGGCATAAAATTAACCCTTGTGGTAAACGCCCGCACAATATAAATATTTCATCATCATTACCGAAATGTGTGTACAAATCAGATTAGCACATCCAGCAACGAATAATATGCCATGGTAGAACTTATGTATATTAAGTTCCTTTCCATAAAACTAATGTTCTATTTATAATTTTCCTTTTAAAACGTTACTATTATTAATTTGAAATGATTATTTTTTTGACAGTGACATTTATCTGTCAGTTACATATATTTGAGCTGAACTATGTAGCCACGGAAATGTGTTTAAAGCATAAGCTTCGAGATATAATTTTTATATTACTTTATAAATGTATCCATAAAATATATAGAAAAAGTATTAAAGCAAACCTGTAGTAAATGAAATAATTTTTAATTTTTATAATAACAAATTGCGAAAAAAATACATTTAAATGTATTTTTTGAAGAAAAACTATCTTGAGCTTCAAGTAAACACCCATTTCCGGTTATCGGATTACCACCAAAACCTAATGGCTTCATTCCATATTAGAATAAGGTAAAAATACATGGTTTCAAAACTGTCTGAATGATAGTATTTGAGTTAGAGCGTAACGAGGATCCACACACACATACACACAGACATCATCGTGAAAATGTTAAAATTGGATTCTAGGGACCTTAAAACGTGGTCAGTTACCAAAATCTCGATATGCGATTTTTAGCACGATCCCTATACCTCCCTTACCAGGGGTAGCGGGAGGTAAAAATTATTTTCTTCTCATTCTTTCCACGAATTGTCGAACCTGGGCCTTAATAACATTAATATTGCAAATAATTCGTAAATATATCACATAGTATACAACTGTGATAACTGTCAACATGTACTCTTACATCAAGTCGAATGTATGTTTAATTCCTGTTCCAACTGGCGCAGTCGGTAGGATTCAAGAACTTATAGAAATTCCAATAACCCACACTTTAATGTTTGCTCAAAGTTTCCCACTTTGAATTCTAATCCGGAGCAGATCTGCAGTCTGCATTATAAAACAATCATCCAACTCCGATGCAGTCTGAGAGAATTAAATTTTAAAGATCCCAAATCAAGTTGGCTAGCACGTGACGTCATTAGGGCTTCACATCATGATTTTGTCACAGATGGAGACTGACAGTTGCACATCGGGGATTAAATAACGTTGCTATGGTGATGGGATGGTGTTTTTTTAAAAACGAATATGCGAGGAATGCAAAACATTGTTCCAGGACGAGTAGATGGAATGCTGGAGTTTATTAGTGGTAGAATAAAATGTGAAATATAAAATGGACTTTTACAAAAATTATTCAGTTAAATAAATGTTCCCGGAATTGAAAACAAGTACAGTTTTATAACAATTTTCTTTAAAGTAATACCTCCTCCTGCATTTACACTGCACACCAGTAGCGGCAATACCTCTCGTCCTTTCCATTATGGTACATATAAGTATTGTATTTAACATTTCTTCTAATTACACCTAATCTTTCTATTTACGTATTTTCTATAATTTTAAATTCGTTCTATGAGCAAGTTTTCTCCATTTCTTCTAAATGTTCGAGGTTTTTCCAATTCATTAACGGGATTGGCGGTATTTCTGAAGGGTTCATGTAATATACAAGATCTATTAAATATCGTTCCCAGAAAAAGCCTTCAGTACTATCTCTTAATTTTTGACACTGACATTAGTGACATTTATCTGTCAATTACAGACATTTTAATTTCTCAACTAGTTACCATGGAGATGTTTGGGCTGTGAGATTTACTACAACAGATTATTTTATAGATTAAGATGACAATTCAAGGCCATTTGTTCGAAGAAAGAATAAACAATATTATATATAGCGGTAGTATAGCAACATTATGTATTAAAAAGAGATAGATTATTTGACGTATGTCTACGTGATTTATGCTATATGACAGATATACGTTCCATATTCATATTGCTCTCTAACACACTAAAAGTAATAGGAACGTATGTCGATGAGTTGCTGGTATGCAATTTTCTATTGAACTGCCCTCTACGTTAAAGCAAATCCAGTGGCGGAGTTTGTTTTTTGAATTTGACGCACGATTTGACGTTTCATCAAAATCAACGAATAAGTTTCTAATTTTGTTCCGCGATTTTATTGGATATAATCATGGGAGAGAAAGGAAAAACTTTGCGAAGGCAAGCTATTCAATTTGTGCATAATGAACGAATATTTTCAACAGGATTTTGAATGATTAAAATTTATCCACAAATATTATACCTGGTGCACGCCTATGTGTATAGAATGTAGTGAAATTATTTGCAAGTAATATTATACCAGATGGTTTGAAAATGACCTTGAATTGTCATCTTTCATGAACCAAACTATACATCTTTAAATCTATAGAAGGTATAATAACAAATTTAAATGCGTCGGATAGAGAATTTTGTTTTTTACCTCTCGCTAAGAGAGGTATTGCATTCATGCTAAAAATCGCATATCCAGATTTTATTGAATAAGCACGTTTTAAGGTCCCTACAATCCGATTTTAACATTTTTACGATGATGTCTGTGTGTGTGTGTGTGTGTGTGTGTGTGTGTGTAGATGTGTGTGTGTGTGTGTGGGATGTTGGAAGGACGGTTACTCAAAAACTATAAGACTTAAAATTTGTTTAACAACGTATTTCCCAATCGGACATTCATGGGAAGATCTGAAAAGGTTTTGGTAATAATTGGACAACCGGAAGTAGAAGATTCTTGAAAAAAAATCTTCTAAATATTATTTTTTGAAAATTTTTCGTGGTAATATTAAAGAAAATTAAATTCTCTATCTGATACATTTAAATATTTTATTATATATTCCATAGATTTAGAGATAAAAGAAGTATAATATATAAAATAATCTGTTGTAATAAATTTGACAGCCGAAAGAATGCCATGAAAAATAGTTGATAATTTAAATTATTTGTAACTGACAGATAAATGTCAGTGTCAGAAATAATGAGTAATGAAAGAAAAATGTACTTGGAGAATCCCTTAGTTCTTGATCTGTGACTATTATGGAGATGACAAGTCTAGGTTGAAGGACTTAAATTTGTTTCAAACATTATGGGACAATGTACACCAGTACTATAGACTAGAGTAACTTTGAATTGCGAAAAAGCTATCAAATTCTTCTCAAGTAAGTTGTAAATATTGACAAAATTACACATCGATATAAGAATAATCGGAGTGCAATCTATCCGTCACTTTATTAAAGGGAATTAGTGTTATTTAGATATAACATGTATGAAAAAATAAAATGTAAAAGAAGATATGTAAGAATAGATGCACAATCCATATATACATTTTAGACCGCCCAAAATTAATGTTTTTACTAGAAGAATATGAAGAGAAAGTAAACAACGTTGTTCGAATTGAAAATTGCAGTTACCAGCCGAATATTTATATATGATAAACTCTACTTTGTAATTTATTGTAACATAATTTATGGTAAAATATCTTCATGTTGAGACATGCTATTATTGAATAATAAAGAAGTTTATACGTCATAGATTTATATGAATATATTATTTGTATTTATAAAAATATTCTTTGCTTTATGCATACAGCCAGGTAAAATATACGGCGAGAGGTTATGTGCTGGCCACATCAGATTTTTAATATTTGTAATGACACAAATTTTCAAAAAATAATATTTAGAAGATTTTTGTTAAAATACTACTACATTGTTGTTGTTCAGATGTTATCAGAATCTATTCAACTCTTCCCATTACTATTAGATTGAGGAATCCGTTGTTACACAGGTCTTTAGTCTTATAGAATTTGAGAAATCGTAGGTCCAACAACCCTACACATACACACACACACACAGACATCATCGTAAAAAATGTAGTCTTACACATTTTGCAATCTGCACTGAGTCTCTGACTATCCCAACCTATACCCAAATGAACTTATTCGGCATGTGGTGCATCGCCCAGTTGACGCGTTGAAATTTTATTGTAAATTAACGTATGAAGCCAATACCTTCATCTCTTGTTTGACAATCAAACCCAGCACCTCCGTCATGTCCACCTCCCTCAATCACCCAGCCACCTAGGATGCTCATCCATGCAGATATTCTTATGCATCCTTTCCCTACCTTTCGTTTCCATTTTATATTTACCGTGCCTTTCATCCTTCATTGATCCCCGGATTGCACAATGCCGGCTCTTCGCCGCCTCAACCGGTAATAATGAACCGGAAACGGAAACCGGACGGGCTGCTGCAGCTGCCTTCTGGCGGCGAACGGGCGAACTACACGCGCGCCCACCGCACAGCAAAGCACGAGCGTGTTGATGTTGTGTATGAATATATGTACGGAGCAACGGTGAACGCGAATGGAATTGTGATTTGAACTATTTCAGTTTTGCAGATATTCGGGAGTTAAAGTTACAGTATGTATTTCTAGAGTATTGTTATTTGAGAACTACATACTATACTATTGGTCGATGAAATCGGAACACCCAAAATAATAGGAAAAATCTGTTGTGGCCAGCACAATACCTCTCGCCACCTTACATTTCTTACACCAAAAATTGTACTTATATCTAATCTTTATATTTAGAGTTTTTAATTTTAAATTCATTCTATAGAATTAAGCAGTAATATGACTTTGTTGGTCTCGTGGCCGTGTGCCTGAGTGTCTGATCGCGAATCTGGGGACCCGGGTTCGATCCCGACCGACGCCAAAAATTACATCGCATTTTAATGGCACAAAAATTGACCCCTGTGGCGCACTCTCCACGCCAGCATTGAGTGCCCGTGAGGTGACGCCTGGTAAGCGCCCACACGGTACAAATATTCCATCATTACCAAATATCTGTGTACGAAGCAGATTGGCACACCCAGCAATGGGTAATATGCCGTGATGAAATATTATTATTATTATTTATTATATGACTTTGTTGGCCTTCACATGAATGAAACTAGTAATTAGGTATAGAGGGTAAGGTGAAAAGTTCTCGGCCTGACCCAGAGATAGCGTTCCAATCAGCAAAAATTTGTTTTCTGCCTGAGTGCACGTGTCATTAGTTCGTATGACAAGTTTCAACTTGTTCCCTCAAGTAGTTTGTTTACACGAATTTTTGCAGTGGACGTCTTGCGTGTTTTTCGTTAAAATGGATAAACTTGAATATTGTGCGGTCATAAAATTCTTCGTTTTGGATGGATTAACCCCTAAGGAAATTCATCTGAAGTTGACAAAAGTTTACGGGGACTCTGCTCCTTCCATATCAACCGTTAAAAAGTGGGCAGCTGAATTTAAACGTGGTTGCACGTCCCTCGAAGATGACCTACGTGAAGGACGGCCAAAAACCGCCACTACACCGGAAACCATCGAAAAGGTGCATCATATCGTGTTGGACGATAGGCGAGTGAAAGTGAGTGAGATACAGGGTACGAAACATCTTACACAAAGAATTAGGGATGCGCAAGATGGGTGCTGCATTTGCTGAATGCCGATCAAAAGCAAATGCGCAAACGACATTCGCAGAAATGTTTGGACCGATTCAATTAGGATCCGACCGATTTTGTGCGGCGATTTGTCACCATGGATGAGACATGGGTCCACCACTACACACCAGAAACGAAACAGCAGTCTAAGCAGTGGGTGGAAGCCGGTGGTTCCGCGCCAAAGAAAGCGAAGTCGATCGCATCTGCCGGAAAGGTCATGGCCAGAGTGTTTTGGGATGCGAAAGGAATCCTGTTAATTGATTACCTTAAAAAAGGAAGAACAATTACAGTCGAATATTACTCCAACCTTCTTGACCAGCTGGATGCCAAAATTCGCGAGAAGAGGCGTGGCTTGAAGAAGAAAAAAATCATCTTTCACCAGGACAACGCACCTGCACATAAGGATGAGTTGGCGAAGGGAAAACTGCTGGATTTCGGATACCATTTGCTCGGCCATCCCCCTATTCTTCTAATTTTGCACCCTCAGACTTCTATCTGTTCCCAAACTTGAAGAAATTTGTTTCTGGGAAGCGCTTCGCGTCCAGTGAAGATGTTGAGAGGGCCGTAAATGAATATTTTCACAGCCTTCCAGACTCTCACTTCCGAGAAAGAATACTGGTGTTGGAAAAACGCTGGATCAAGTGTGTTGAAGTCAAGGGAGATTATAAAAAAAATAAAAAAGGCGAGAACTTTTCACCTTACCCTCGTATAGATATCAAATGTCGTAATTTTTCATTCAAAATTTCAAGATTTTCTGAGTTCAAGCGGTTAATTTGTCATTAGGAGTATGAAATTTACTTCTCGATGAAAATTAAGCATATGCTCGCGCCCTATAAAGAAATTTTGTCCTACTCTTCTATTTTTTGACGTTTCCAATTTGTTGACGGTGATGACGAGGCAAAATTTGAAAAGAATTGGCTGGGAAACGATGGAACATACACGCTACAATCCCGACTTGTCACCATGTGACTTTCACCGTCTTGGGCCCCACCATCGATTCGACGACGACCGTGCGGTGGAGGAATTTGTGCTCCAATGAAGGTCCCGCTAGTTTCTACGATGAAAGGATTAAAAAGTTCCCAATCTGTTGGAAAAATGCGTTTCTAGGGCGGGGGATTATGTAGAAAAATAACGTTTGTATACTTTTTAAAATAAACCCAGAATTTAAAAAAAAACTTGTTTATATTTTATTCATCCTCGTATTTGTGTGAATTTAGCTGCCAAATTGTTGTTTTTACCTTCCGTCACCTCTAGGTAAGGAAGGTATTGTCTTTGGTCAAAAAATTCTGTGGTGAGTTTTCATTGAATAAGCACGTTTTAGGGTCTTTACAATACGATTTTACTATTTTTACGATGATGTCTGTATGTGTGTGTGTGTTCGTATGTGCGTGTGTGTGTGTGTGTGTGTGTGTGTGTGTATGTGTGTGTGTATGTGACCGCTTTTTCGTGGACGATATCTCCAATACTAGAATTCCAAAAATTACAATTCTTGCGTATTCCTCTTCCTTACAACCATATGCAGACCTGTTTAGATTTTGGTTATAATTGGTCGGCCGGAAGTACCCTCATTTGAAGATTTTAACAGTTTTTCTTGAAAAAATCAGTTAAATGTTATTATAACTTAAAGAATATATTATTATCTATACGATTGATTGCATTTTATATTTGTTATTCAACAGATATAGAGTTAAAGAAGAATACAAATAATAAATTTCACATAAATTTCATAATTCAGCCAGCTATGCTAACTTAACCATGGAAACTGCTAATATTTTCAGGTACCTAATTCAAATTGACAGATGTCAGTATCAATAAAATGTAAATCAATGAAAGAATAAGGGAAGTAACTCTAGTGTTAGAAGTTTCTAGATATATGAGAGACGATTACATTGGTTTGAACATGTCATGAGGAGAGATGAATATATTAATAGAAGGTGGAAGAAACATAGGAAGACCATATATAAGATGAAAAGACTGTATTGTGGAAGACTTGAGGGAAAAGGAACTGAATGAGGAATGACACGCAAAACAAAAATGAGTGGCAGAAGAAAATAAAAAATGGCGACCCCCTAACGAATGGGAAAACTAAAGAAGAAGAAGAAAATGTCAGTGTCAAGTGCAATTTGCATAGTTTGTTAATGAAATAACTTTACTGGAAATATAGGATCTTTTGCAAGACAATTTATGTATGGGCGCGTGCAGTAACATTATTTTGAATTTGTACATAATACACAGGATTGACGGAAGGTATTGTGCTGGCCACATCAGATTTTTTTTTAACTGTCCCGATATTCATCTTAAACAACTATAGTGCTAGTCTACACACTTGTGTAGCACTCAAATAGCCACTGCAGATTCCTCTCTGTTATTGAACCAATCAGAAGCAACTTGACATTGCAAAATCCAATCAAAACTGCTGTTACATGTATTTACGATATGATCCCAGTCACGAACATAACCTAGTCACTAACAGGTTAGAGTTGTGGCTGTGCCGGTATGGCAGGTTACTGCTTGTCGATATATTAGTGTCTGCTGAGCTGAATAGTTGTCAAATGCTTGATGTTTGTTAGTCCGTTCAGTAATTATGAGCTACGTCGCTGAGCGAGATGGATTATTTCATTGATTGGAATAATTAATAAGGACGCAAATTGAGAATAGATTATTATAAACGCCTTCGATTTGTATAAGTCGAATGATATATATATATATGTTACACTTCATGACACAACTTTTTTTTCGTCGGACTTGCATCCCAAGTAAAAGATCTGATGTGACCAACACAATACCTCCCGCTATTTAATTTTTATTAATTTAAATACATACCTATGAGGTCTCGTTGCCGCGTTCCTGACGTCTGGTTGCGAATCTGCGGAACCCGATTCGTTCCGACCAACGCTACATATTTCGAATTTTAAATGGCACAAAATTGACCCCTGTGGTGCACTCTCCACGTCAGCAACGAGGTGACGCTTGGTAAACGTCCGCACGATACAAATATGTTATCACCATTACCGAAATCTAAGTACAAAGCAGATTAGCACATCCAGCAATGGGTAATATGCTGTGATAATATATTTTTTTTATTTAAATAGATAGCTGCGTATTTAATAATGCTAGAAATTATTTATATTAAGTTCCTTTCCATATACCTATTGTTCTATTTACAATTTTCTTTTTAAAACGTTACTGTTATTAAATTCAAATAATCATTTTTTGACAGTCACATTTATCTGTCAGATACATATATTTGAGCCAAACTGTGTAACCATGGAGTTGTGTTTGAAACTTAAGCGCTGAGATATAATTTTTATTTTATTTATAAATTTATCCATAAAATATATAGAAAAAGTATTAATGCAAATCTGTAGAAAATGGAATAATCTTTAATTTTTATAATAAAAAATTACGAAAAAATAATATTAAAAAGGTATATTTTAAAGAAAAACTATTTTGAGCTTCAAGTAAACTGCCATTTTAAGTTATCCGATTGACACCAAAATCTAATGGCTTCTTTCCATATTAGAATAAGGTAAAAATGCATGGTTTCAAAAGTTTCTGAACGATAGTATTTGAGTTAGAGCGCCCAGAAGATCCACACACACACACAAACACACACACACACACACACACACACACACACACACACATACACATACACAGGCATCATCGTGAAAATGTTAAAATCGGATTAGAGTGTCATTTACCAAAATCACGATATGCGATTTTTAGCACGATCCCAAACCTCCCTTACCAAGGGTAGCGGGAGGTAAAAACTCTAATGTAACCAGCACATTACCTTTCGCCAATTATATGTATTATATACAAATTCTATAAATAAATTTTCTTAAAAAAGATTCTATATTTCCAGTAAAATTGATACTTTTTTAACACACCTCGTAACAGTCACCTGACCGAGACGGCCGCAATAGCCAATCGCAGCAGCTGCGCTAGTTTCTAATATTTCCTTTCTTTTGGAACCCCTGTTCATCTGGAAACTTCCTTCTTTTGGTAGAAATAATACCGTCGCGAACTTGGCAAGACATCAACTGAGATTGTCCGATGCTGATGACACCACACTGTCGGTAAAACAGGTCGGAGACATTACCGGCCGGTGGACACTCAACACCCGAGTTAATCAATTATCGATCGGAGGTGTGTTGCTCATTTGCTGCTCTTGACTCACGGCGAAGAGAACAACGCCGGCAGAGGAATTTGTCGGAAAAATCTATTGAAACATGAAGTTTCAACATTATGGAAGAGAGTTTCGTATCCTACCGACTGCGCCAATAAGCTGGTTTCACATTTTTACCTCTCGCTAAGAGAGGTATTGGATTCATGCTAAAAATCGCATATCCAGATTTTATTGACTATATCATTCATTAGGTTATAAACCAATAAGAATACGTGACTTTCCTTAGTTACCACGTATTTCAGCGACTATTATTAAGTAACCATGGTGAACGAATATACGAACCTTTGCATATTCGAATATACCTACCTTCGTATATTCACTTATAGGTGCGTTGGTTATTTTGTTCTATGTACTCAGAACTAGCAATGTCATTTTTAATTATATTTACGGACATGATCTTTCTTCTTCGAACACAGTATTGAGTATATAAATGAATCTGTAGTTAGAATTTGACGAGGAAAATCGTCTTTGTATGCTTTAAGTAGACATCTAAAATCACACTGATAGCTCAAGTGCACCGAAACAAATAATTGAACGTATGTATTATTTGACAGCAAGGTATTATTGAAGTAAAAATTTGACAAATAAACAAATAATTATTTGGATCACAAGTCTAGAAACTGCACTGTTGCTAGTTTATTTGTAATACAAGTATTCATTTTGAAATACGAGCATTTCTTTGTAATATTACATTCTACCACAACTATATTTAAAAAGATAGGTTATGTAGCATATAGTTTGACGTTTCTGTCAAAATAAAATAGACCACAGGTCTACGTTAAATTTACTATTTACTTTTTAGTTTATTTTTTTATTCATGATATAGTCTACCTGTATACAACTCGACAATAGAAAATTCTCGATATACTCAACGAGTTGCCTTTTGGAAATACCACTCGACCTTCGGTCTCGTGATGTTTCCAGGCAACACGTTTCGTATAATCGAGAATTTTCAATCGTCTTGTTGTATAATATATGAGTATGCACGTTTTAAGGTCCCTACAATTCGATTTTAACATTTTTACGATGATTTTTTTTCAAGAATCTTCTACTTCTGGTTGTCCAATTGTTACCAAAACCTTTTCAGATCTTCCCATGAATGTCCGATTGGGAAATACGTAGTTAAACAAATTTAAAGTCTTATAGTTTTTGAGTAATCGTCCTTCCAACATCATGCATACACACACAAACACACACACACACACACACACACACACACACACACACACATCAACATAAAAATATTAAAATCGAATTGTAGGGACCTTAAAACGTGCTTAATCATTAAAATCTGGATATGCGATTTTTAGCATGAATCCAATACCTCTTAGCGAGAGGTAAAAATTAAATTCCTGTCATCTGCAAGCATGTCATTGCCCTATCACCTAGATACGCCAGTTCAGTGGTAATTATTTTTCCTCCAATCATTTTCAATATGTCACTGGCACATTTGTGTGCTGTAGATTTAATGAGCAAATTTAATTAACGCTAGCAAATTAACTACTCCATATTGCTAATTAAATAATTAGTTATTCATATGCGTAGAGTACAAGTGTAAGTATATTGCCGTTCCAAGTGGATTTACCTGTAGAATGGCTCAGCAATTAAACCATTACGTGAAGACAGCGTTAGTGGTAGTGTTAGAGAGTTCTAATTCCAGCTCTTAAGGATTTAAGTTATGTAGGTGTGGATATACCTAGATGGGGAACTCTAGCGTTTGAAGTACATTGGTTTAAATCTACCGATCGACAAAGTACAGTCCGGGATACGATTGATGGGCTACGGAAAGAATAGCTCGCTGATTTATGAAATTTAATATCTTTATAATTCTTTAATTCTATATCTTTTGAATATGAAGTATAAAATGCAATCAAATCGTATTGTAACGTTTTTATTTATATGGGTGAAGTGTAAATAATCAGACAAATATTATTAACTAAAAGAATTCGTTTATTAAACGGTAAATAATTAAGGATGAAATATTAAAAGATGATAAAAACAACTAGCACTATGATTAAATAATTATAAACACTAAGAATATTATTAAATGCTTAAACACTACGATTATTTATCTATACAATATTTATATCACTACACTTATTTATGTTAACAACTGTTAAACTGTTTATTTATATCACTGAGTTCATTTCTGGTTGCTTGTATATATGAGACTCATTTACTCGTTGCTATTAAATACCGACTGTCCTCCCGCTGTTCTCCCGACGGTATTTATACACCCTATATCCTTCTAGAAGCCTCGGACGCGACAGTGACCTGCATACAAAAGAATCAGGTCACGGCGTAATTAACGCGTCGGGAATTGCATCATTGCTCTGGTACGTTCTTTCGAAGGGATTACGTCATTGTTCGCGAACATGCTATCAGTAGCGGCGCATGCATACTTTTCTCTCAGGGGCGCACGTCACAGTGTAGAGAATAATATATTCTTTACGTTATAATAACGTTAAATGTCAATAAATTATATTTAACTGTTAAATATTCAAATGAAGGTACTTGCGGTTGACCAATTATAACCAAAATCTAATCACTTGTTGTTCTGGATGTAAACTTGAGGAATACGAAATAAAGTTTTGGAATCGTGGTATTAAAGTTATGCGATCCGAAACTTTTGTCACACGACACACACACACATACACGCACACACACACACACACACATACACATATTCAAAAACTATAAAACTTAATATTTGTTTAACAACGTATTTCCCAATCGGACATGAATGGGAAGAGCTGAACAAGTTTTGGTAACAATTGGACAACTGGAAGTAGCAGATGCTTCTAAATATTATTTTCTGAAAATTTTTCTTGGTAATATTGAAGATAATTCTCAATGTGACACAATTATTATTTTTTTATTATATCTCGTATAGGTTTGGAGATATAGTATATAATAATATAGAATAATATGTAATAAATTTCGTTGCCTAAAAAACAGTTGAGATATTTAAATGTTTCTAATTGATAGATAAAAGCAATGTCCAATGTGGGACACACATACATACATACACACACACATACATACATATACATACCTACATACACACCTGCAGTGAAAATGTCAAAATCGGATTTTAGAGATCTTAAAACGTGGTCATTTACCAAAATCTCGATATGCGATTTTTAACATGATGCCTATAACCTCTTTTACCAGGGTAGTGGGATGTAAAAAATACAATTCAAAGTTGATCTAATAAAACATCTTTAAAAAGTTAAATTGTGCCTATAAGAGACTGCAAGTAGACACCCGGAATGTATAGAAACATAACCCAATACAGATACTATATAGTTCATCGATTTAAAACAGGATAAATTTTGTTTGTTAGTTTAAGTTCAGTTGTTTTTGTGGTCAGATTTGTTTTGGACATTTTGGAGTTTGTTTTCCTGTTGACATTCCATTGTTTTCAATATTGGGAAGTAGTTTTTTCAGAGCCTGCTGAAACAACAAACAAAAAATGTTGTGTAAATTTTTTAAATTGTTGCTCGTTCAAAAAAAATATGTTGCTGCTAATTGGTTGCTGATTTATTAATGAATTATTAATTCTGTCAATTTGAATTATCTGAATATATTAGCAGTTTGCATGGTTAGCATAGCTGGCTGACCTATTAAATTTAATATCTTTATAATTCTTTAACTCTATATCTATTGAATATGAAGTATAAAGTGCAATCAAATCGTACAGAGAATAATATATTCTTTTAGTTATAATAACGTTAAATGTCAATAAATAATATATAACTGTTAAAATCTTTAAATGAGGGTACTTCCGGTTGACCAATTATAACCAAAATCTAATCACCTCTTCTTTTGGACGTAAACTTGAGGAATACGAAAAAAAATATAATTTTTGGAATCGTGGTATTGAAGTTATGCTATTCGAAACTTTCGCCATACACACACACACACACACACACACACACACACACACACACACACACACACACACATACACACACTTATTCAAACATATAGACATCATCGTAAAAATGGTAAAATCGTATTATATGAACTTGGGTTCATAAAAAATTATCATTGAATTTTTTGACCAAAGACAATACTTTCCTTACCTAAAGGTGACGGAAGGTAAAAATGATATTTAATAGAGTTTTTTCAAGAACAACTGATAAAATCTTCACTTGAGGGTACTACGGTTGACCAATTATAAATAAAATCTAATCAAGTCCTGTATACGGATGTAAGGAAGAATATGTAAAATTGTAATTTTTGGAATACTAGTTATCACGGCCGAAATTATAGTCACGCACACACACACACACACACACACACACATACATCATCGTAAAAATAGTAAAATCGTATTGTAGGCATCCTAAAACGTGCTTATTCATTGAAAACTCACTATCGAATTTTTGACCAAAGACAATATGTAAAGGTGACGAAATGTAAATTATAACGTGTATTCTGTATACATATAACATATTTCAAATACACACCCGGTATATTTTTTTGCACGATCAGGTTTTTTTTAAACTTTACCGACAGGGTTTCCAAGGCATTAAGTTTTGTTTACAAATTACTGATCAGTAAGTGATGTGGTACTGATCAGTAAGTGATGTGACTAACCGGTAAGTGATGTGACTACCTACCGATCTGGAGGCGGTGAAAATTACATAAATAAAAAATAAATGTACAATTTTTAAAGCTTTAACGATAACAAAACAACGATCATAGCTTACTTAAAAATGACAACTATTTTTTTAAAATGTCAAAATAATTTTTAAATATTTCTAAACATTAATTTGTTATTATTGGGACGATCGTGCAAAAAATATAATAAGCATTGCGGGCATTAAGTGCTTCTTACCGGTATCGGATGTAACTAATCCTCAACAGTAAGGTGCACTTACTGCCCTTAATACTTAAATAACTATATGAATATAGTCCAGAATTCAAAAGGACGCATATAGATAAAACCTTTTTAAAATTAAAAGTTTTATACATTAACGAACTCTTTTGAGACTTCAAAGCTTTTTAATTATGGGCAATTTTAATCAGTATGTTTCCATCAAAAAGCGCATACATTTCAGCTTTTTCACTTTGTATAAAATTCAGAATACTTTTCCCCAGATTAGGCAGCTGTAATCTATGAATTTAACTTTGCAAATGAAATATTATCTGTACACTGATGCCAAATACTTGCATTTTTATTAAAATATTATCTACACTCCGTTGGTTGAAACGAGAGAATGTGGAATTACTTCTTGAACAGAAACAAGTCGTTATTGGTTAGGTTAGGTTAGTTCCATATTCTCTCGTTTCAGCGAACGGAATATAGTTATATATATATATATATATATATATATATATATATATATATATATATATATATATATATATATATATATATAGTAGTAGTAGTGGTGGACAAAGTATTTTTGATGAGTCTATTATAAATTTCTTTTTTTTTACAGGTAAGGGAATCTACCAATTTATTTCCTTCATTTCTAATTTACATCGGTAAGTCATATTATTATACATACAATGTCAAACATACTCGTATACATAATACAATAACTCTTTAATGGTTATTACCAGGGCAACAAACAAAAGCTTTTGTTGTTTCAAAGCCAACTTCTGCTTTTACGAAAACAATATGTGTTTTTACATTGTTTGTTTTTATGTAAATACATTGTTTCTAGGGTAACCCAAATAAATTAGATCGTAAGAAGAACTCAAATAACAGAAGTTTTATTGGTTGATTCGACTTAGTTTAATAGTTTCGCTGCCGAAGCAAAAAACTCAATGTTTTGCGAAGCTTTCAAATAATTAAAAGATAATTGTTAAATTATACAAATTAAGGGGTAATACATAAAATTTGAGACTAGTTTTGAATGGGCATAAAAAGTAAACAAGTAGTTAAATACAAACCATTTTAAATATTTTTTTAAACCTACAGTTGTAATTCATTATGAGAAATTAACACAATTACTGAATAATTTCAGTTCGCCGAACGAGGTCTAATTTTTACCTCTCGCTAAGGAGGTATTGGATTCATGCTAAAAATCACATACCCAGATTTTAATGATTAAGCACGTTTTAAGGTCCCTACAATCCGATTTTAATATTTTGATTATGACGTCTGTGTGTTTGTGTGTGTGTGTGGATATATATGTGTGTGTGTGTTTGTGTGTGAGGTTTTTGTAGGTACGATTTCTCAAATTCTATAAGGACTTTAGACCTGTGTAACTACGGATTCCTTAATCTAGCAATAATGGGAAGAGTTGAATAGATTTTGGTAACAAATGGATAACCGGAAGTAGTAGTATTTTAACAAAAATCTTTTTTAAAATTTATGTTATTACAAATATTAAAAAACAAAATTTTCTATTCGACACATTTGAAATTTTTATTATACCTTCTACAGATTTAAAGATATAGATATATAATCTATAAAATAATCTGTTGTAGTAAATATCACAGCCTACTCACAGCCCAAACATCTCGATGGCAACTATTTGAGAAATTAAAATGTCTGTAATTGACAGATAAATGTCACCAATGTCAGTGTCAAAAATTCAGAGATAGTATTGAAGGCTTTTTCTGGGAACGATATGTAATATTTCTTATTATATTATTAATTATATATTTAAAATTATAGGTATATTACAAGAACCCTCCAGAAATAACGCCAATCCCATTAATGAATTGGAAAAACCTCGAACATTTAGAAGAGTAGCAGAAAACTTGCTCATAGAATGAATTTAAAATTATAGAAAATACGTAAATATAAAGGTGTAATTAGAATTTTTGTGTGTACAAGAAATGCTAAATACAATACGTATATATACCACAGTAGAAAGGGCGCGAGAGGTATTGTGATGGCCACATCAGATTTTTTACTTTCTAGTAATACATGCCCGTAGTTGTGAAACATCCTATAGATGGGGCAAGTGTTAAATTCAAACACGTATCCCTTATTTCGTTTATGTCTTGTCAAAGTTATCTTGTCTCTTTCATGTGTCTTGTGTATACGGGCCGTTCGTAAGGACCTTACAAGGATGACAAGGGTCACCGAGGAATAATCCAGGCAATTAAGGCCCCTGTACCAACCGGAATTTGATCCTAGACAGATCGGAAACACGTAATTGGTTTTGTGATATTGAGATGTTTATGGACTCACCTACGAGCTCAAATTTATATTTGGCCGGTTTACATTTTCAAAACCCGCGTGAAATAATGAAAAATTTCTACCAATTTCTTTCGACTTAGTTTAAAATATAGATTTTAAACTTACAGAAACGCCATTTAATATTGCGGGTTACATCGCCTTAAGTTATAGTTTGGTTAAAATTATTTGGCGATTGGCTTCTCAGCAGGTATTCCTCAAGAGGATTAAAGAAATTTATGAGACCATACTTACCAGTGTAGTATTTAATAATATTTTGTTCACTTGAGTTTTTCATAAAGGGATGCAAATAATAACAAAAAGAGAAGAAATTTTGCAGGAAACAAAATACTTATTTTATTTTGATACGTTTACAATGTAAGCACTTGTTGACAAAAAATTACCAGCATCATTTCTGTGTTTTTTGAAAGGTACACCTTCACTAAGTATCCTTCTAACTGTAGTACAAGGCACTTTAGTCATTTCTGCTTGATATTGGCGCACTCTCGTTATCGTCACGTTTTAAAAAGTTAAACACATTCAGAACTATTTGTTTTGCATCGTCTGATAAATGTTTGCGTTTTTGATTCGCGGTTGTGGTATTTTCTTCAATCGTTCGCAGGTTGCAACATTTTCAATGTTCACTGCGATAATGCTGTTGAACTAATGAGTTTAAAATGTCGTTCTAGAGAACAACTAAAATGGTATTTATAAATAATGTTAACCAAACTATACACTAGTTTTAATTCTATTAGACATTGATCTGTACATTTTTCTGGCTATAAAGGAACACAAAATAAATACGGATTTAATTTTCTACTATCCGTTACGCCGATAACCATGATATTGGAAATATTAGCTGACAGAGATAATTAAAAAATATTAGTAATTTAATGAGTTATTGAAATGGCTCCTATCCTCAAATATGTTTGCTATTAAAAAGGCATGAGTGCCGGACCAGGGGATGAATCTGTAACAAGTTTCCAATCTAGTAACGTATTCCTCTTCCTTACTTCCATGTGCAGACTTGATTAGATTTTGGTTATAATTGGTCAACCGGCAGTACCCTCATTTGAAGGTTTTAACCGTTTTGAAAAAACGCTGTTTAATATTTTTTCACATTTAATATTATTGTATGTATTAAAGAATATTTTATTCTATATGTAATGACTAACCACGTTTTAAGGTCCCTACAATCCGATTTTAATGTTTTTACGATGATGTCTGTATGTGTGTGTGTGTTTGTATATATGTGTGTGTATGTGTGTGGGGAGGTTGGAAGGACGATTTCGCAAAAACTATAATACTTAATATCAGTTTAACTACGTATTTCTCAATCGAACATTACTGAGAAAAGCTGAAAAAGTTTGGTAGCAGATTCTTAAAAAAAATCTTGTAAATATTATTTTTTGATTTTTTTGTTCTTGCTTGTATTAAAGGAGAGTAAATTCTCTATCTGATACATATAAATATTTTATTATATCTTTTATAGATTTAGAGGTCCAGAAATATAAGGTATATAATAATTAGTTGTAATAAATCTCACAACCCAAATAATGTCATGGAAACCAATTGAATAATTAAATAGATAAATGTTAGTGACAAAAATCCAGAGACATTACTGAAGATTTTTTCTGGGAAGTATTGTATTAATATTTAAATATTTAAAATTATAGGTATATTACACATACCCTTCAAAAATACTGTGAATCCCGACAATGAATTGGAAACGTTTCGAAAAATTAAAAGAGTAGGACACAATTTCTTCATAGAATGAATTTAAAAACAAAAAATCTAAATATATAAGGAATAGATATAAGTAGAATTTTTGGTGTAGAGTGTAGGTATACAACAAATGATAAATACATTAGGGAGCGAACAGTCAAGTGACTTTGTTGGCCTTGACAAGCAGATATGGGGGCCCATGTCAGAATGATAGCTAGTAATTATGTATATAGATGTTAAATATCATACTTTTTCATTCTAAATTTAGTGATTTTCCAATTCCATGTGGTTTATTTTCCGCGGCAAGTAAATTCCACACTCCTGGCGACAAATTAACTACGTGAATTTAGAAAATTTTATTGAAATTTTTTGACATTTGTCATTTATGTACATAATTACTAATTATCATTCTGACATAGGCCGCCAAATCTGCTTGTCAAGGCCAACAATGTCACGTGACTATTCGCGCCCTACACTTATGTAACCAAAAACGGAAGTGGCGAGAGGTATTGGGCTGACCACGAGATTTTTATATAAGATTTGTTTTTCCGAATTTGCCCACGCAATCCGAAATCCCATTATATCTGTCTACCACCAGCTGCCATCTTAACCCTTGTCGGTAAATCATCTTCTGTCGATCAGCCTATGTCCAAATTTGAATCCTAGCTATATCTGTGTGGTGTCTTGAGCTGCTTCTGCTTGAAACTTAATCAAACGGCGTTTTAATCCCACCATCGTCCACATTAGCATTGTCGCTGAGCTGAGACCGTGAGACCCAATCTCACCAGACGTTGAAGAGGGTTCGGATAGACTTAATCAATAAGGAATGAAGGCTTGATTGAAATATACACCAAGGGCTTCGATACCAATACGAATACAAGAGGAATTTGTATAAGCAATGGGTGAAGCGGTGGGCCAAGGATCTTTGAGTAAATTTCGCATAAATCTACATGGACGTTATACTTCATTTCAAGGAAGAAATTAGTGTTGGTTAAATTAGGGAAATCAGTTCGGCCGTCTGATTGGTGAGATTACAAACCTAGTGTACAAAAACTAAAAAAAATCTGTTGTTAATCCTGTGTATTATGTATAAATTCCATACATAATTTTTCTTGCGAAAGATTCTAAATTTCCAGTAAAATTATTTCATAAAAAAACTATTCAAATTGCACTTGACACTGACATCTTCTTCTTTAATTTTTCCCATTCGTTAGTGGTCGCTATTTTTGCGTGTCGTTATCATTCAGTTCCTTTTCTCTCAAGTCTTCCGCAATACAGTCCTTCCATCTTATCTTTGGTCTTTCTCTGTTTCGTCAACATCCTATTACTAAACTATTCATTCTTGTTCCAATATAATTCTTCATTTCTCCTCATGACATGTTCAAACCAATCTAATCATATTTCTTGTATCTTTCTAGAAACTTGTAATACTAGAGTTATTTTATTACCGTATCTTTCCGTGTATTCCCCAACATCCTCATCTCTGCCACATTAATTTACTTTTTAGTGATACTGTCATCTGTCAATTTGAATTATATGAATATATTAGCAGTTTCCATGTTTGGCATAGCTGGCTGAATTGTAAAATTTAATTTCTTTAAAATTCTTTAACTCTGTATCTATTGAATATGAAGTATAAAATGTAATTAAATCGTATAGAGAATAACATATTCTTTAAGTTATAATAATATTAAATGTCAATAAATCAAATTTAACTGTTAAATCTTCAAATGAGGCTACTTCCGGTTCACCAATTATAACCAAAATCTAATCAGTTGTTCTTCTGGATGTAAACTTGAGGAATACGAAAAAATTATAATTTTTGGAATCGTGGTATTGAAGTTATGGGATCCGGAACTTTTGTCACACACACACAGACACACATACATACAGACATCATCGGAAAAATGGTAAAATCGTATTATAGGGACCCTAAAACATGCTTATACACTAAAAACTCATCATTGAATTTTTTGACCAAAGACAATACCTTCCTTACCTAAAGGTGACGGAAGGTAAAAATTATAGTGGGCTAGTGCACCCACAGTACCATTATTAATCATAACGATAAAGTACTTCTGTATTCACAGCAATCAATAGGTATTATCACAATAGTTTTGGCGCAGTCGGTAGGATATAAAAATATTTAAAATAAACCATGTGTCTTACGAACAAATTTTGTTACTTTATAGTTACATTAAGGCAACGACTCTTTTCAATATTAAATAAGCTTCTTTCCAGTTTAAAATTTTATCCCTGTAAAGTATTCCATTCGTTTATATAGCTAGGGAATTTCGTCTTATACCCGCAAGATGTCTCTAGTGCATCTTCTCGGTCGGTAAACAGTGTTCTATTTTATCGACCGCAGCACGCTCATTCGCTTAGGTAAATATTAGTGCACGATGCAAGTTGCGGAGTCGATATAAGCTTTAGATGCTCGGCATTCTGCTAAGGTTTACATGTTTAGATGGTTTGCATGGTTAAGATGGTTTGAAATGAGTAGGTGTATTATATGTGCACTGAGTGCACTAAGATACCAGTGGATGTGTGGTGTTTGGATGGAAATTAGCTGAAAATCTTGCAACCAGACATAGGCGTCGACGCGTCGACTTAAATTGTCGAGAATGTATAGACAAAAAATTTATACGTAAACGATGTAGACAACTTAATAAAAAATCTGATGTGGCCAACACAATACCTCCCGTATAATTTAATTTTTATTCATGTAAATTGAATTAAATTTAAATACCGGGTTCGATCCGACCGACGCTAAATATTCCGAATTTTAAATGGCACAAAAATTACCCCTGTGGTGAACTCTCTACGCCAGCTATAAGTGGTACTTTCGTAAAACAAGAGTTATTATTGAAAAGTCATACCTTATTTGTATTAATTAATTTTATTTATTAATATTAACGAATACGATTTGGACAACAAAACATACGATGACACAATTATTAAATAGACAAATAAATAAATTCTAAACACAGAACAACATGGAATAGGTTAACACAATATGAAATAAGATAACAAATTTTAAAAAAATTACAGCAAGTGCTCAAAATGCGCGCCTTAAACTCGTATGCATGCTTGACATCGGCGAATCATAGAATCATATACACGATAAATTACATTTTGATCGTTACGAATGGCAGCAGATGCATTCATAATTCAAGTAACTGTTCACGCGTGTTTATTTGTACCCTATAAACTTCTTGTTTCAAGTGTCCGCATAGATAGAAATCAAGAGGATTTAAGTCTAGAGATCTTGCAGGCCAAAAGTTTGGACCTCCACGTCCAATCCACCTATTGGGAAAGTTTTGGTTTAACCATTCAGTTACTTGTCTACCATAGTGAGGAGGAGCTCCATCATGCTGGTACCACATCTGTTGTCGTACAAGAAGTGGAACATCTTCTATTAGTTCATGTAGTCTGTTTTTCAGAAAGTTTCCGTAGCCATCAACTGTTAATCGGTCAATTAAAACTTCAATTTCTAGTAATCTAGTATTGAAAATTCCTGCCCAGACATTTATGCTAAATCTTTGCTGAAAACGGGACTGAACTATGCTCCATAAATGGTAATTATGGAAATTGTGAATTGGGCTTCATTAGACCATAACACTCTGGAAATAAAGTCAGGATCATTTAAATTTTGACGAAGAAACCAGCGACAAAATTCTAAACGAAGACCATAGTCTCCGGGTTGCAGTGCTTGAACTGACCGAAAGTGATAGGGATGTAATTCCTCACGGTTTAATATCCGCCAAACAGTGCTGTGAGACATGTGTAATTGAGCAGCGATGCGTCTTGTGCTGATTTTAGGATTATCGAGAACAGCATCAATTACATTCTCTTCATCTTCAACGTTATTATTAACACCAATGCCATCATTTTGAATACCTCCCCGTACAGTTGTTGATCCAGTTTTACGGAGACGCTGAAAAATGCGCGCAAATAGGCGATTGGAAGGTTGACGTCTATTTGGAGATTGTCTTGGTATTCTCTGGACGTATAACGGGCATTACCATTACATAATCCATAAATAAAAATCATATCTGCATATTCAGCAGTACTTTAACCATTCATTATGAAACAAAAATACAATCAAAAGTACAACAATTTCTAATTAAGACAATTAATTAATTAATACAAATAAGGTATGACTTTTCAATAATAACTCTTGTTTTCCGAAAGTACCTTGATTACAAAAAAAAAATTGTATTTTGGTAACTAGAAGGAATAGGACCTATGTTCATATGACATTTTTGGCTCAAAATGACGTCAGGAATAAGCTGTTAAAGTTTATTACACTAGTCCTGAAACATCCTGTATACAGTTACGACCAATTATCGTATTATGAGTTCTGAAAGTTTTTTAAATAATTTATGAATATGGCAGTAGCAAATCGCTGTCTTATTAGATCTAGTAGATTGCAGAAACTTTCCAAGCAGCCCTCATAATTATATGTTTGGTGTGTCTAAGCATTCGTATAGAACTCGTACTAAAGGTGACATCAGATTCTGCTTGAAATCCCTTTGAACATAAATGTTTCAATTATTTCCCCGTTTTCATACCAACATAAAATAACTAAACACTCCACATATTAACTTCATACTTTATGATTAGTTCCACCAACATTACGGCAACAAAAACCCTGCTACATTCTTACATATCTCATTAAAACTTATAAAGTTTTCACATCAAGTCATATATGAGCAGTGCAGCTCTCGAGAGATTCATGGACGCCGAGATAATTAATTAAGATTTAAAGTGCAAATTAATTTGACACATGATGAGATTTTTCATCGTCAGAACGCTGTCGCCAAGGTAACAGGGCTTGTCAACATATTTCATTAAGTTTAATTTAGGTAATTTGTCAAAAATATTGAAATATTACTGACAGGTATGAGGTTAATAACAAGCAAAAGTTATGTAATTTATATATTTTTACCTCTCGCCTAGAGAGGTATTGAATTCATTCTAAAAATCGCATATCCAGATTTTAAGGATTAAGCACGTTTTAAGGTCCCTACAATCCGATTTTAATAATTTTACGGTGATGGCTGTGTGTATGTGTGTGTACGTGAGTTGGTTGGAAGGACAATTTCTCAAAAACTATAATACTTAATATCTGTTTAACTATGTATTTCTCAATCAGACTTTACAGGGAAGAGCTGAAAATATTTTGGTAGCAAGTGGACAACCGGAAGTAGCAGGTTCTTAAAAAAAACTTCTAAATATTATTTTTGATAAATTTTGTTCTTGCTGGTGAAAGAAGAGGAAATTCTGTATCTGATACATATAAATATTTTATTATATCTTTGAGAGATTCAGAGATGGGTTGGAAGAACGATTTCTTAAAAACATTCTTCTAAATATTATTTTTTGAAATTTTTGTTCTTGCTAGTATTAAAGACGAATAAATTCTCTGATACATATAAATATTTTATTACATCTTTTATAGATTTAGAGATAAAGAAATATAAGGTATATAAAAATCTGTTGTAATAAATCTCACAACACAAATAATGTCATGGAAACCAATTGAAAAACGAAAATGTTTGTAACTGATAGATCAAATGTCAGTGTCAAAAATCCAGAGACATTACTGAAGTTTTTTTCTGGGAAGTACATACATTATATTATTTCTTATTGTATTAATAGTTAAATATTTAAAATCATAAATACTGTCAATCCCGACAATGAATTGGAAACATTTCGAAAAATTAGAAGAGTAGGACTAAATTTCTTCATAGAATGAATTTAAAAATAAAAAATCTAAATATATAAGGAATAGATATAAATAGAATTTTTGGTGTAGAATGTAGGTATACAAGAAATGTGAAATACAATAGGGCGCGAGCAGTCATGTGACTTGGTTGGCCTTGACAAACAGATATGGAGTCTGTGTCAGAATGATAGCTAGCAATTATGTACATAGATGTCAAAAATCATAATTTTTCAATTCCATGTGGTTTGTTTTTCTCTACAAGTAAATTCCACAATCCTGGTGACAAATTTACTACGTGAATTTAAAGAATATTGAAATTTTTAATGAAAAATTCTGACACGGGCCCCCATATCTGCTAGTCAAGACCAACAATGTAACATAACTGTTCGCGCCCTATACGTATGTAACCAAAAAAGGAAGTGGCGAGAGGTATTGTGCTGGCCACAACAGATTTTTTTTTCTTGTTGTTAGAACCACTGCTAACAGATAGCAGGGCTAGAATTCTGAGCTTACGTATGTAACTTAAATGTTACACTGTTACCTTCCAGATAACAGCGCTGATCTAGGTTAAGTCTGCATCGTTTAGTTTTTATTACATATTACATCATAATAGCGTACGCTAAGTCAATATATTATCGCCGTATTCTGTCGTCTATGTTATAAGAAGATACATTTGATTTACGATAACGCTAACTGATTTTAAGTAGGTGTTATGACAAAGTTAATGAAGACAGATACTTGGGGAGAGTATAATACTTTCCCTACCATTATAGAGACCTCAATTTCAAAAGATTACACTCATAAAATAAAATATACTATAGCGCAAAGGGGAATTTTTAAAAGACTCTCTTGCAGCTTAGTTGTCTTCACGGCGTATTACCCATGATGACGTATTCGTACCGTGCCAAATTAACGTTAAATTATTATTTTCTTCAAACGTCATAAAAGTAGCATCTTTTGTGACTTGATTCACAAGGTAGAAATAAAATAAATAAATATCCATAGAAACAATACAGAATCAACGAATAAGAAGTAGTCTCAATAAAAGAAACCTGTAATATCGCCCTAAATGTCACTATAACACGCTAGGTAACCTAAGAATAAAGTTACTAAATACGATTCATAGCTGTCAAATTTAAATATATAACCTGTGAATTGAAATATAAACAGAGTTTACTTTTGAGGAAATAACATTATTAAAGAATAGCAGACTTACAGATTACAATTACAGGGACGGTAATGAGCATAAGAATACTTAGAATTAAAGTGATAAGAAAAGATTATATTGATTTGCAGTGATTCGTGGACATATCTTTCAGCCACACTATTAGATTTCCATCCAATTGAACTTCAGGCGACTTACATTACATTATAATCCTTCAAATTCCGATATAATTGCACACAAGGAGGATATAAAATTGCAGTTTTTATTTAAACGTCAAAACGTGAAAAAAAATATTTCAATGTTTATAACCAAAAGGGAACAAATAAGTATCCATAGCTACAGGGCAATTGAAATCGCAAACGTAATTTACGTAAAATTTAACGTCAGTAGTAGATATTTTTCTTTAAATATCTACATTTGAAGAAAAAATATGTGTCATTCGGAGTAAAAGTATCTTGTGTGCCTCGCGTGCATTTATCCGACTCGCTTCGCTCGTCGTTTAAACTACCACGCTCGTCACACAAAATCTCACTTTTACTCCTAATAACACAATATACTATTATTATGTTATTTTTCCATGCATTCATTTTTACCTCCCGCTACCCTTGGTAAGGAAGGTATAGGGATCGTGCTAAAAATCACATATTGAGATTTTGGTAAATGACCACGTTTTAAGGTCCCTACAATCCAATTTTAACATTCTACTGATGATGTCTGTGTGTATGTGTGTGTATGTGTGTGTTTTTCTTAAAAATATACCTTTAAATGTAATTTTTTCGCAATTTGTTGTTATAAAAATTAAAGATTATTCCATTTTCTATAGGTTTGCTTTAATACTTTTTCTATATATTTTATGGATAAATTTATAAAGTAATATAAAAATTATATCTCGGAACTTATGCTTTAAACACATCTCCGTGGTTACATAGTTCAGCTCAAATGTATGTAACTCACAGTTAAATGTCACTGTCAAAACAAAAAAATAATTTCAAATTAATAATAGTAACGTTTTAAAAGGAAAATTGTAAATAAAACAACAGTTAAAATACATAATTTCTAGCATTAATAAATATGCAGATATGTATTTAAATAAAGAAACAAATAAATATATTATCACGGCATATTATCTATTGCTAGGTGTGCTAATCTGATTTATACACACATTTCGGTAATGATGATAATATATTTGTATTATGCGGGCGTATACCACAAGGGTAAATTTTATGCCATTTAAAATTCGAATTATTTGGCGTTGATCGGGATCGAATCGAATTCCCCAGATTCGCGACCAGACATCAGGCACGCAGTAACGAGACCCCATAGGTAAATGGCGGGAGGTATTGTAAATCTGTTGTATCCTATTTGTGTTTAGTCCTTGATTTTTATACTTTATCGTATTCTCTTATCTACAGTATTTTCTGAACGTATAAACTTTGTGATACCATCTTTATTTGCCTCTAATTAACCTCACTCTAGAAAAAAACTTGTTATTCACTCTTGTCTCCCGTTGTTTCGCCACCATTAAACTATATCATCTTTATACCTTAAACGCAGTCGAAGGCTTTATATGTCACTCATCCAAATAAACACAACAGATCCTTTTTATCTCTTTAATGCCAATTGCACCACGTGATCTTTCTAAGCGTAGCGTCGATGCGGATTGGTTGTTTGTTGGTACGAGCAGACGTCGGTAGATGGAAACATAGGAATATAAGCCGGTTTGCAGGGAGCTAGATTACCGATCTTTCAAATGCAGTGGCGTACGTTAGCAATAAAAGAAAGATGAGGTGTTTTTTTTTTGTCGCTTTCAATTCAACAATAGTTTTTCAAATAGTTTGGAATCTGTAACATGCCGCTCACTGAGCAATGGTCTGGGTTCCGTGGTAGTTGGTACGTCAACAAAATATTGTTACATTTAAAGTTACAATTATAATTCAGTGTGTGTGGCAAGCTAACAAACTAAAAATGGCCACCGGTTAATCATCTCCTCCACATGTTTTCTTCCTCGTTCGTTTTGAAGGCTCGATTCCTTCGCCGGAATTTGGCGTTATCCAGCACCAATATAGTGGACTTTTTGGAGTCCGATCCACTTCTGGTGTGCTTCTTTCGAAACGCCTGGGACGTTCTTGAGCCTTCGATCTTAGATGTTTCCTCACCAACCGTCAGGCCCTTCCCATAAACCATCGCGCACTACCTTGCCGACACACTGACATACAATATTTAATTTTATAAATAACTACTAGAGGGACCTGTCACAAATAGTATTGCAAAAAATAAAATAAATATTTCATCACGGCATATTACCCATTGCTGGGTGTGCCAATCTGCTTCATACACAGATATCGGTAATGATGGAATATTTGTACCGTGCGGGCGCTTACCAGGCGTTAACTCTCGGGTACTCAATGCTGGCGTGGAAAGTGCGCCACATGGGTCAATTTTGTGCCATTAAAATTCGATGTAATTTTTGGCGTCGGGTCCCCAGATTCGCGACCAGACATTCAGGCACACGGCCACGAAACAACAAAAAAAAATGTACGTACGGGTCCCCATATCTGCTGGTCAAGGCTAACAATGTCACATGACTGCTCGCGCCCTACACTTATGTAACCAAAAAGAGAACTGGCGAGAGGTATTGTGCTGGCCACAACAGATTTTTTTTTCTGATTATAGTAGTGTTACAATTTGCGAAACCCCTTCCAGAAAAAATTCCCGCACGCCTCTGTATACCGTTCATCAGCTTCGCTATCCTCTCTGCGTCCATAGCCATTATTTCGTGTTAATAGCAGTGTATATTTTACTTCGACGCTTCACCACGACCCAGTGGATCTGTTCTCATCCCCACCCTGAAACAATTGCCAGCCGCAGCCGCCCATGTTCGCATGCTGCGTTCGTTTGTTTTGGTTTTTGATTATTTGGCGAAAGTTAGCGATTACAATGAGATTTATCACCACGGAGACAATGGAATAGAACACAGAATTTTGTTTAGGGTTTTTCAGATGGAACTAGAGTGTGTTGGTATTGTTGGTGGTTTTTCGGGATAGTTGGCAGTGTAATTGAAATAGTTTACGTGTTTGGACAAGAGTTGTCTTGCACTGGGAAGCAGAGATAAAATGAAACACAATAACGACATATTTTCCACAAATAAAGAAAGAGTTTTAAAGTGGCGCAGTCGGTAGGATTTTATAAAACTCGCTTCATACAGATAACGCGTGTTTATCATCATTACTTTAAGAGAAGTAATACAAATACCGTAAATTGCCGAAAATCGGTAAATCGTAGGATTGACGTAAATAAACCTAGGGTTTACCAATTTTATGTGGTATATCTACGAATAATTGTATAATTAATATAATTTCGTGGGTACAACAAACAGATGTTACAACAGTTTTTTCTAGAATCTAGGTGCCAGTGTTTTAATAACCCTAGAATCCAATTTTAACATTTTCACGATGATGTCTGTGTGTTTGTTTGTATGTGTGTGTGTGTGTGCGTGTGTGTGTGTGCGTGTATGGATCCTTTTTACGCTCTAACTCAGAAAAATTTGAAACCTTGTATTTCTACCTTACTCTTAAATGTAAAAATGCAATTAGATTTTTGTGTAAATCATATAACCGGAAATGGTACTTTACTGGAAGCTCAAAATAGTTTTTCTTTGAAAAATACCTGTAATGTTATTTTTTCGAGATTTGTTATTATACCGGGTTCGATTGCGAGCGACGCCAAATATTTCGAATTTTAAATGGCACAAAAATGACCCCCTTGGTGCACTCTCCACGCCAGTAATAAGTGCTAGTGAGGTGACACCTGGTAAACGCCCGCACGGTACAAATATTTCATCATCGTTACCGAAATCTGTGTACAAAGCAGATTGGCACATCCAGCAATGGGTAATATGTCGAGATGATATATTTATTTTATACATACATACATACATACATACATACATACATACATACATACATAAAATCACGCGTGTCCCACTTAGTGGGTTCGCACAAACTCGATAACAATAAGAACAACATCAACATCATACAACAAATCCTTACTCTTAAACATATTAAAGTGGCCGATTTTCGGTGGCGAAATACCGCATCCGGATCACAATAATAGTTAGGAAACAATCATCCTACGCCACACATTCCTATCTAAGTAGACTTCTTTCGCCTCGGCCACACTCATAATCCTTACTCTTAAACATATTAAAGTGACCGATTTTCGGTAGCGAAATACCGAATCCGGATCACAATAATAGTTAGGAAACAATCATCCTACGCCACACATTCCTATCTAAGTAGACTTCTTTCGCCTCGGCCACACTCATAATCCTTACTTTAAACATATTAAAGTGACCGATTTTCGGTAGCGAAATACCGCATCCGGATCACAATAATAGTTAGAAAACAATCATCCTACGCCACACATTCTTATCTAAGCAGACTTCTTTCGCCTCGGTCACACTCATAATCGCATTCATACGTGCTCTTCTTCTCTTCATACTTGGAAACTCTCTCTCTTTAAACACCCTACCAATCACATCCATCCATTTATATACTTACCTATATTCATTGCTGGCGTGGAGAGTGCACCCCAAGGGTTAATTTTATGCCATTTAAAATTGCATAATATTTGTGATCGGTTGGGATCCAACCCGGTTCCCCAGATTCGCGCGAAGTGACGCTTGGTAAATGCCCGCACGGTACAAATATGTCATCATTATTACTGATATCTAATGACGGACCACTAGTTGGTGAAAGTCCTATCGTTCGGTAAAGAAACATCAACATTAGGACAAGGTCTGAAATAATTATATCTTTACATTTCACTGTAACAAAAAAAATATATTCCGTGAAGTCTGCAACAAAATAATTCCCAACCCTTTCCAATTTGAATCCATAATTAGTGATTGGTAATTAAGTTGCAATCGGAACTCTTGGCGTATAACTTCCGAGTAGGAATTACGAAATAGTCGATCTGTGCCTGGTCCGTGCCGAGGAATATGCTGTGCGCTTTGAAGACGCCAAGATGAAATTGGCAGAAGTAATCAGGCCGTAATTACAGCATTAATGGACCGATAATCGCTGAATTCGCTCTGTTTCGTATTCACCGTCATTACTGCTCTGGTCACTCTACTAATTCAATACCAGAGCCTAAATAGTTTATTGACGGCTGATTCGTTAGCGGACGAATCAAGCAAATAGATGAACATGACAAGACATGTTCGTAAGGTACAGTAAAATTTTTGAAAGATGTCCGATCAAGGTTGTCTACGAATTGTATGAATTCAGATTTTTGCTCCGCCCATCATGACAAATTCAGTAGTGTCGTTTGCTTAGTTTTTATGAGGGTACGTAAGATACTACTGTTATTTTATTATTATAAAAATATATATTACAGGAAAAGCATTCAAAATTCAAAAATAAGTCAACTAGTAAGTTTATAAGCAAATGTAAAACCAAATATGTTAAAAATAAGATACTGACACAATGTCAGTGTTAGTGACTCTGACAGAATATAACGTTATACGTACGGCTATGAATCCAGGTAATGTATCTGTATTAATAAATAAACTTACGTTACAGCGAAAGTATTATCAACAACGAGCATCGTTTATAAATGGAATGTCCTAACTTAGTCGAAACAATATGAATTTTTGAAAGACAAGCGTGTTATATCCATCCTTATCACACACTCTTACAGCCTTTGCAAAAGAAAGAGATAAATGTATGCCTATTTGATAATTCGTTCGTGATACAGGTGCCCTTGATCGGACATCTTTCAAAAATTTTACTGTAGTTGTCACTCGAAAAACTTGTTCTATGTTCGAAATAAAAATTAAGCTAATGCAGTTTATATTTGCAATAACTTATATTTTTTAACATTATATACACAGATTGCATCAAAATAGTTAAAAGCTATCAAACACTGTAACAGATGAATTTTCTTTATTTTTCCGTAGAAAAGTTTTTTTAACTATACCCGTCGCACTAACATACACAAGTGTCGTATTTCAATATAACTCACACTAAAGTATGAATGTTGAAGAATAACTGTGGCAACGTCGCACCTAGACATTTATTGGTACATTAGGGTATAAAAGTAATAAGATATTTTAAGATATAATGCTAATTCTAAACTACAAATGGAAACTGCAAAACAAATTAATATATTTATTTCTTAAAATTACAAAAGTAGTATTATACTGTTTAAAGTTTTCATGCTTTTCGCTTAAAATACCAATTTAAAATTCCTTCGAATATACGTCTGAAATTCATTTAACCAAAGAACACCTCTTATTCGCTAATACCAAGCGGGCGTTGTTAACTTAACTGGTACTCCATCTGGAACGCTTGTACATGGTTGTCAAGTATAATTCTACCTATTTATCGTATCTTCAGATTATAATTTTCTAGAGGCAATAAAATTAAATCTGGATGGTAAATAATTTTCAAATTTTTACATAAAATCCGTTAATTAGTTTTCTATAACAACTAGTTTTTCGATTAAATATCGGTATGGATATAAAAGTTATAATTTAAAATGTATTTATTTTGCCATTTCCTATTCTTCACGTGTTCAAAATGCCTAATTTAATTGCAAATATCTCAGGTACCACGTGGTCAATTGTTTTAAAACTTGGAGAGCAGGTAGATTATAATTCAGTTGAGATGTACTTAAAATTTCATTTCATTAATTCTGGGTAATATATATATATATATATATATATATATATATATATATATATATATATATATATATATCATCGTGAAAATGTTAAAATTGGATTCTAAGGACCTTAAAACGTGGTCATTTACCAAAATCTTAATATATATTGCCCTTACCAAGGGTAGCGGGAGGTAAAAACCGAAAGGCAAAAATAAAGATCATCCTATACCGACACATAAAGTTATAAACTATGCACATTAAATTTTATATGCATAATTAATGTCCGTAAGCATCTGTTTTGTTAATAAAAATAATACTCTTCTTGAATTTCTTCCTTTTTAAAACTCATAAAAACATTAATTTCGCGTACCTTTAAAACCCTTTCTTATCGTGGACGCTTCAGTAATACCAACATAAAAATTTAATCCCCCAAACGCCTTAATTTCCATACCTTTAGGGGAAACGTCTTTAAGTTAGAAGCCTGTATTTCCAATATAGCAACACACACAATATAGACTGTTAATATGATGAAAATTATTAGGCAGACGACTCACGTCCCACCTTATAAAAAGAAATATAACTTGTAGAAATTATTAGTTATTTATATTTTTTAAAAAGAAGAAAACACGTACTAGTATTAAAGAAACATAATGAATTTACAATTATTTCTAAGTCAATCCTTATTCCTTTTACGGAATATAAAATTATTTGACTCAATATGGTCATTCTCAGTAGTGCCAACGTATGGTACGAAAATAAACTACAATTACGATTGACTTAGAAATAATTGTAAATATCATTAATATATACATTACTTTTTTTTCATTGAAAAATAAATAACCCCCAGAAATTTATAGTTATATTTCATTTTATAAGGATTTTTTCAGGTTGATAACGTGTGCCTTCTGCCTAAACATTTTCACTATAATAGTGATTGAAAAAATAGGGACAATAGCTATTGTTACCATCCGTCATAGGTGAGGAAGGTATTGTCTTTGGTCAAAAAATTCAATGATGAGTTTTTAGTGAATAAGCATGTTTTAGGGTCCCTATAATACGATTTTACCATTTTTACGATGATGTCTGTATGTATGTATGTATGTGGGTCTGTGTGTGTGTGTGTGTTTGTGTGTATGTGCTTAGATAGGAATGTGTGGCGAAGGATGACTGTTTCATAACTATTATTGTGATCCGGATGCGGTATTTCGCTACCGAAAATCGGTCATTTTAATATGTTGAAGAGTAAGGATTATGAGTGTGGTCGAGGCGAAAGAAGTCTGCTTAGATAGGAATGTGTGGCGGAGGATGATTGTTTCCTAACTATTATTGTGATCCGGATGCGGTATTTCGCTACCAAAAATCGGTCACTTTAATATGTTTAAGTGTAAGGATTTGTTGTATGATGTTGTTCTTATTGTTATCGGGTTTGTGCGAACCCACTAAGTGGGACACGCGTGATTATATATATATATATATATATATATATATATATATATATATATATATATATATATACAGTAGAACCCCGGTTAACCGGGATAATTATAATTATACGTGGAATTGTTTCGGTTAACCCGGGTTTCGGTTGACCCGAGTTCGGTTAACCGGGGTTCTACTGTATGTATATACATATATATATATATATATATATATATATATATATATATATATATATATATATATGTCAAGCGTACACTTTGAAGTCGTCATATTTATGTATTGTACACTTTGGAGTCAAGGATGTACACTTCACAGTCGACTGCAAAGTGTAGTTGTGATTTAAGTTTGTATAAGTTCATATAATGTACACTTTGAAGACAGTTCTTAAATCATGAGAAATAAGGACAAGTTGAATACATCTAAAAGAATTTATCTAAAATTTAAGAAATTTATACTGAGTGTATATTGAGAATTTTAAGACTTAAATGAGTACAGTAATTTTCAGCATAATCTAAGAAAATATAAATAACTAAAATATAATTATGTACAAACTGAAATTATAAAAACATGTCACATAATTGAAAGTTCGGATACAGTATGGTCAGGTTTGAAAATAAAAACAAAGTTATTGTTTGCATTAAATATGAACATGAGAAGAAAACAAGATGAAATTATGTTTTATTGGAGGTGAAAATGACCGAAATTATTATTATTAATATCTACGAAACAGATGGGGTTAGCTGCGGGTGTAAACAAAACCACTGGACTATTGTAAGCTGTTCAGTGTTGCCAAACCAAAAGAAACAAATTATCGTACAATAGGTTCAAAATTATCGTATTTGCCACAAAATCATCGTACACATGTATATGGAATATACAGGATGGTGGGATTTTAATTTTATGCAATTTCCTGTTCTCCTGTTCATTTTTCGGCAAAAACTGTAGAGTACAAAGTTTTACAGAGTTGCATACGTAACTTTTTAAATGTTTTATTGTGTTTAGTTTCTTCACAATTTTAAAAAGAAATTTAAAAAGTTCCTTCAATTAATAGCAAAGGGGCCATGACTTATGACAAAAAACAATATTATTTTATTAATGTCAATTTTTTTTTGTAAGAAATAAATTAAATATTGAAAGTAGCTTTCAGAACTCATAATAATAAAATAAATTAATTAATAATGATTATTCGAATAAGGAACGGGTCTTTACCATAAAGAAATATTACGGTGGTAATAATTATAAAAGTATGCAACACCATATTACCTATAACATGTACACAATTCCCAAATATGTACAATCTACGTCTACACCATGGACCATGGGGGATCGCAGCAAAGCGCGTCTTGCCTTGCGTCCCAAGTAAACAAGTTGGCATGGTAACGAACTATGAATTCACGAAAATGTATGAAGCTCCGAGTTGATACAGGACATACTTAAAACGAAAAAATTACGCGGTAAAATACAAGAAGAAAATATTAAAATTTGATTTTGTTGCTTAATTTAAAAAGAAAATTTCTGGATGGCAAAATTATCGTACACTTGCGTAGGATAATGAAGTGACTATCGTACATCGTACAAATGACCAAAATATCGTACATGTACGATAATTATGGTACGGTTGGCAACACTGAAGCTGTTAGTCGCTTAGCTTGGAGCTAGTAAGGGGAAGGGGACTTGGTTTGTTCACAGTGTCAGATGCTATTTTGTTTTGGATGACTTTCATTTGTTTTATTTTTGTTATCCGTGGATTTTAGTTGTAACTATATTAAAGTATTATTAGTTAAGAATTGGTTGCTGTCATTCTTACAGCAACATATCAAAACTAGCAAGAAACACAAACAAAGATCAGCTGTGAAACGAGAAAGCATCAATGGTGAACGCACTGCTTCTTCTGTTTCCACAAGCAGACAAGTACGTCATTACATACGTCATAGAACCGCGCTAAAATAAAACACATGGAAAATCATATTAAATAAAACAATTTTGAGTTTATTTTTCAGAATTCGGCCGTTTTTCAACATAGTTAATAACATTATAATATTTTTTCTTTTAAATTTTACTACACTGAAATACCCCATTGTGACATCTATGTAAATAACTACTAGCCGTCATTCTGACACGGATCTTCATATCTGTTTGCCACGGCCAACAAAGTCACATGACTCCTCGCGCCGTATAAGCAACGAATTTAACATTTCTTGTACATACAAATAATTCAAATTGTATCTATTCTTTGATTCTATGAGGAATTTGGTTCTACTCTTCTAATATGTTCAAGATTCTATAAATTCATTTACGGTATTAGCGGTATTTCTTAAGGATATGCAATATTAATATACCACCTATAATTTTAAATACATATTTAATAAATAATACAATAAGATATTTTAAATGTACTCATACCTCCCAGAAAAATGTTTCAGTATTGTTAGTAAAACTGCTGATTTTTACACTGAAATTTTGCATTTATGTCAATTACAAACATTTAAATATCTCAACTGGTTTCCCTGGAGTTGTTTGAGCAGCGAGATTTACAGCGTTAAAAAAATCTAACTTGGAGTGGGCTATGAACAAAAAACGTATGTCTGATTATTATTCAATTCAAAAGTCAAATTGTTAAAATTGATATTGAAATGTAATTTTAAGGAGAAAAGATAATAAAGATGAATACAGTATACATATTGTCATTCGCCGTTTTCTAATTTATTTCAATTTCTAAATTATGATTCAAGAAGAAAAGCTTTGATTTCTTTAGAATAATATCTCATGCCAAATTGACATTTAATTAAATTAGTTTTTTTTAACACACTGTATTACAGCAATTTATTATATATTATATCTCTAAATCTATAAGAGATATATTTTTTTTAATATGTTAGACTGAGAATTTAATGATCTTTATTATTTGTAATAGGTAACATAAATTTTCAAAAAATATATTTTTTTTTTTAAACTACCATTTCCGGTTGCCCAATTCATACCAAAACCGTATCAGCTGTTCCCATTAATGTTAGATTGAGATATCCATAGTTAAACATATCCAAAGTCTTAAACATATCCAGTCTTATAGTATTTGAGAAACCATCCTTCCTGCATACACACACACACTTGATGCGTACTCTATCAAAATGACGACCCGGTCAAGGAGCCATCTTAAGGTTATTAATTTATATACGCGGTGTTATTGTGGTACATTAATGCAAGAATATCAATCTTTTTTCAATTATTTTGTACGGTATAGGATTTAGTAGAATCGTTTAATTCTATCTATATGGCGACTTTACATGTTATTTTTGATCTGGTTTTGGAACGGCAAAATGACGACCTGTATCGCGTATTATACGTGCCAAGTGGCGACTTGATGTATAAACTATCAAACTGACGACAGGGCTCAGGCAAAACTTATCACAGATGGCAGCACACTCAAAAATAAATAATTAGTCTTTTATTCATGTTTAAAACAAAAGAATATAGACTTGTTATATATAATTGAAAAGCTTATAGAATAAGTAAAAACATGAGACTATTTCCAACATAGTTTCCCATATAAAAAATCATATGTGTCATCTCAAAAATTATTCAATTTTCAAAAAAATTAATTACGCCTTATTATTCCATTTAAATATATTGTTAAATACATATGAGGCATTATTTATTTTATAAGAATTTTTTAACAATATTGTGTAAATCAAAGCCATATGTTTATAAAATGTAATCTTACGCGAATGTCTCGATGATCTCTGTATTAAACAAGCCATAAATTCACGTGTCTGACTATTAGAATGATATTTTCAAATACATATAAATTCGCCTTGCCAAAATACATAATGTGTACCAATTTTTGGTAACATATTCCTATAGGTTCATTTATAATTAAAAAAATTCTAATATAGGAGATATCGCAATTCAATCCACTGCGCATGATCCATTTTACTGATTTTTCGATTGTGGAACGTGAATCGATTCCATTCTATACCTGTCGATACAGTTTTTTTGCTATGGGAATATTGTTTATATGAGCAATTAAATTCATATTAAAATCAAGCCCCTTAATGAAGGGGCCTGCACTGGAAAAAAATGAACAATTTCGTGCCTCCCGCCAATTAATAGGTGGTCATTTGTTACCTAAAAATGGGTAGAGGTACAAATTTGTCGATAGCACCAATGGATTCTAAGTACTTTCTTATATAAATATCCCAATTTTCAAAATATTTACTAGACTGATCTATTATTTATGAATAAATTAGTAAAACAATTAAGATGATACAACCTTTTTAATTGAAATATGAGTTCTGAAAGATTTTTAAATATTTTAGTAAAACAATATTTATGAAATCAAATTTCCAAAATAAATATATATTTCAAAATGCTCATTTACAATAAATAATAACAGATATTCAAATACATACACAAAGTTTTATCTTTTTTATTAAGGGTGTATTACCGCTCAAAAATTTTCCCATTTGGAAAGGGTGTTTCACTGTTTTCTAAATGTGAAACTATTACGATATAAGTTACGACTAACGTTTCATGAAGTTAGAAAAGGAGATTCTGCAAACAAGAAAGATATAAAAGCTGAAGTAGGTCGGGGCTCTAACGATACTGGTTAGGCCTGTGTATTATTGGTTGAATGTATTTCGCTATTGGGTATTTAAAATATGACATGTCCACGTGGACACTTGAACAGTTTCAGTCAGTGAATCTTACAAATCTAGAAGATGGAACAATAAATTAAATATAGGTATCCGATAATTATTATGTACAGTGTGTTCAATAATGCGTTGTACTTTATCGATAAAAAATAAATGTTAATGATATTTTATGTATATATTGGTGAGCCTTTTTTTATGAAAAATAATAAGTAAAAATAAAATATTCTCTACAAAAATTATAAATGTAATATAACTATAATATCATTATTATAAATGCAATTAGTTTATAAAAATAATCCATCTTAAGCGATTGTAATTATTTATTTTTTAATATAGGTACAGGTAAATAAACACAAGTATTTACATAATTTAAAAAAGTATGCATCATTTATTTTTATTTGGAAATTAGAATTTTTAACATATTTTCTTCATAAAATTTTGTTAGCTTGGGAAGCATTTTAGTTCTCCAAAAGTTTTCACGCTTTTCGATCTGAAAAAAAAGTATAAGTATATAACATATGAATTTTTATTGAAATAATATTCCCAAAGGTGTCCATACTATAAAATAACAAAAATCTTTCTTGATTATGGCTAATTGCCCCTGAATTTGAAAATTATTTGGGAATAGTTCTGTTTATTTTATTTAACGACGACGTTTCGACAGCGTAGTGCTGTCTTCATCAGGTAAAAAGTAAATAACAAATAACAAAATACATGTAGTCAAGACAACAAGTTTACAGAAAGAGGGTAACGTAGATCAAAAGTTACATAAAAACATACATAGTTAAAAGACAGAAAAATTATGAATGAATAACAGAACTATTCTCAAATATTGTTTTTATTTCATTATTATGAGTTCTGAAAGCTTCTTTCAATATTTAATATTATTTGTCATTACTACATAACTATTTTTTTTTTTTTTTGCTCAACTGTTTCTTCTGGAGTGAGTGTCTGTATGGAGTATGGACATTTTATTCCTACAATAGTATTTTGGTCAATTACTCCGTCTAAAGATGCTCCTAAATATGAATGTTCTTCATGAATAAAAAATCCACAGTCTTTTACCAAAAAGTTATGACTTACTTCAAATTCCTTTTTGGCTATTAGTTCGTGTTCTACTTCCCAACATATTGCTAAAAAAAAAAGTATGATCCATTTATCAATCTTTGGGCTAGTTTCATGGCATTTGTTGTTTCTCGCCGTTTGCACAAAATTCCAAAGTTAGATGCAGTCAGTCTATGCGATTTTTCCTCTTTCCAAAGTGGATTATTTGCCTAGCCTATAGTATTTTTTTCAATTGTAGCTATTTCTTCCGGAGTTTTCTTTTAAAAAATTAAAAAGTCTTTAAAATGTCTTCTTACCTTGAATCATCGATATTTTCTTCAAAATTCTGAGGTGTTTCTTCATATGCACTAACACTAGGAAGATCTAATGGAAAATCCATGGAACAAGATTTAATTCTCTTTGCAGCTCGTACGCTAAATGAATAAAATAGGGAATAATTTTTTAATTAATATATTATTTGTATATACTACAGTACTTACTCTTTCATGCGATTTCTCCAGCTCCTAGGCTTTTTCTTAGCACTTTGTCTACTTTTATTTATCTCACTCATTCTGTTTTTCTGCTATCACCAATAGTCATTCAGCGAATGAAATGCAACTAACTATGAATAAGACACCGTTTACAATGCAAGAGCACTTTCTCCTAATTTGGAATTTAGTCAAACAATATCTCTAAGTACAATTTCTAGGAAAAAAGAGTCGGAAAAATGATATGGGCTGTCCCTCTACTCAACTAACCCACTTGTATGTCACCATTGCCACCTATCTCGCAACTTTAATACTAATATAGGAGATATCGCAATTTTTAATATAAATGTATCTATAGGAATATTTTGACAAAAATTGGTACACATTATGTATTTTGACAACCGTACCTCCCGCCAATTAATCGGTGGTCATTTATTACCCAAAAATTGGTAGAGGTACAAATTTGTCAATAGCACCACTGGATTGTACATACTTTCTTATATAAAATCCCAATTTTCAAAATATATACTTTCTTTACGACTGCCTTATAGTGTGGATCGGACTATTAGAATGCTGTAATATTGTCAAATTCATATTATGCAATACCTATTTATTTTATTAGAATTAGTTAACAATATTGTGTAAATCAAAGCCATATGTTTATAAAATGCAATTTATTCATATCTTCCGCACATGTGCCAATGAACTCTGTCTTAAAGAAAGAAATTATTATTATTATTGTTGTTGTTTTCGAGTTTGCGCTAACTCTCTTAGTTGGACATGCGTGATTTTATGTATGTATGTATGCATATTTTTGACAAATTCGTTATATTGAAATTAAAATTAAATAAAATAAAAATTACAAAGTTACGTCTAGTTTCACTAGTTTATTTTATATATTTGTTTCACAGAGAAATTCGCAATTTGCTCTTTAAAATTAAATACTTGAATTATTCGGGTTTTTCCAATTTGTAGCGTGTACAGCTGGTTCCTGCGCAAGCTGTACTGCGCAATTAGGCTCCGCCCATTAAATTTATTATTTCTGTTCTGCCTGTTCCACAAACTCAATGTCCGTGTTTTTTTATGTTTACAGGTTTACAGAGACTGTCGTACATACTCGTGTAGACCTTCGATTACATTCGAACTTGACAATTTGCGGCAATATTTGAAATGAATGAAGTGTAAAGTACTTATAGACAGGCATACATTTTGAAGGACTTTTTTCGCAACAAAAAAAAATGTCTATGAGCTCTGTAATAAAAATACCTAAAATACACGAATCTGCCTACTATAATGCCCTAATATTATCAAATACCTATTTTGCAATATTTAGTTTATTAGATATCTGCTTATTTGCAGATATGACACACCCGACAACGGGTAAAAGCCATGGTGACGTGATGATATTTTTTATTTATTTACTTATTTATATTAAATTCTAATCCTATATAAGTGTACGGGCAAGGTCGCACAATATTTTGATAAAATATTTAATAATAATGGGATAAACAAAAATCTTTAAAATTGTTTAATTATTATTTTTTCCATGAGTAGTTTATAACATCTTCAGACTGGGCCCATAAACCATTTTTTTAAAATAAAAGTTCGTTTAATTTTGAAGCAATTCGTGGTATCAAAAAAGTCATAATTTTTTTTTTATATAACTACATTTTATTTTTAAAGAAACCTATAGCTATCTTTTTTACACCAGTTTCTGCAGTAGGCTGCGCTAGAAAGATACCAATAGTGTCACGTCATCCGTGACCCTGGAAATAAATTCAAATATCTCGAAGTACTTTAAGGATAAAGTGTACATTTTATTATTTTTTGTTATGGTTTATGGACCCATTTTACCAATTACTTTTTAAAAAAATGCTATGGGAATATTGTTTATATAAGCAATTAAATGCATATTAAAATCAAGCCCCTTAGGGTGACACTAAAAAACAAATAATACATTAAATAAACAACAAAATATATCGTCAAACAAAGAAGGCACAAATGTCGGGCAAACTGATAATATACAAAATATAATTTTGAAAAAATGCATGACTGGTTTATTTTCTAATAGTCCAGGAAATCTACGATTTTACTCAAAGAAATTGCAACAAAAGCTTTTTTTACGACTTCGATTTTCAGGCTACAACACGTGTACGGTCGGTGACGTACACTAAAACAGCAGTCGCAGCAGACTGCACATGCAGTCAGTAGTGCTTAGTACATTGCATACTGACTTCGCTTGTTTCATCCCCACTATCGAACTCTTTCCACGTATTTTATTGTTATCACGTCTAGATTACTAGTTGTAAACGACGTTGCCACTTGTTAAACACGATAGTGGCCCGCAATCATTGGCGGACGAAACGCGAGCCACGTCATTTCCATATCCAGTATATATAGGTACCCTACAATACATGACTAGATGTAAGTAATTCGACTGCAAATAATTTTTTTTTCAAAATTGGAAAATTGCTTATTACATTACTAATAATAATTATTATTTTAGCTTTATAACAAATTCTTATTAAAACAATTCTAATAATTTATCGCTTAAGTCAGTGTCCGCTCCAGCATTTACGTCGCCCCGGAGAAAAAGACAAATTGCTGCCCCTTAAACATATACATTTAATATTATATATCTTTTATTTAAAATAATAATCAAATGGTTTTAAATTAAAATAAAAACGTATATTTAGAAATATAATTAACATTCAAGTAGGACAAAACAATAAAAACTAAAACATAGTTACAAATTGTTAACCAGGTGCATTTTAATTATTTTACAAAAAATCGACAGGTATAAATTTCGATAATTAATAATTATCAATATTTTGTCACATTCCCAGCCAAAATGACGCCCTTTAGATTTGCCGACCTGGACAAATGTCCAGGTTGTCCGCCCCTAGAGCGGGCACTGCTTAAGTGTGTGGTGCAATGGTGCAGAGCATCACTATTTAATTATACGAATGGTGCCGGAGAACGTGAGCACCACTGTTGTTGCCGGCCGGCCCTGGCAAGTTATTAATATTCAATACCGATTGTCACATGTTTATTGAAACTAAATAAGTAATTGTTAAACAAATTATCTATTTCATGTAATTAAAAGAGTGAAAACATTTAACATACGTCTGATATCGTGCATTTCGCTTTTTCCAAGTTAATTTCAAATTTGTCGAAAATTATAATAAGCAGCAAATTATTAATATTAAATACCGATTTTCACATGTTCATCGAAATTAAATTAGCTATTGTTAAACAATTTATCTATTTCATGTGATTAAAATAGTGAAAACATTTAACATACGTCTGAAATCGTGCATTTCGCTTTTTCCAAGTTAATTTCAAATTTGCCGAAAATTATAATAAGCAGCAAATTATTAATATTAAATACCGATTTTCACATGTTCATCGAAATTAAATTAGCTATTGTTAAACAATTTATCTATTTCATGTGATAAAATAGTGAAAACATTTAGCATACGTCTGAAATCGTGCATTTCGCTTTTTCCAAGTTATTTTCTAATTTGCCGAAAATTATAATAAGCAGCAAATTATTAATATTAAATACCGATTTTCACATGTTCATCGAAATTAAATTAGCTATTGTAAAACAATTTATCTATTTCATGTGATTAAAATAGTGAAAACATTTAACATACGTCTGAAATCGTGCATTTCGCTTTTTCCAAGTTAATTTCAAATTTGCCGAAAATTATAATAAGCAGCAAATTATTAATATTAATACAATGCAGAGCTGGACGGTGGTTTTCAAACAAGTGTGGCAATCTTCAAATTATACGCCCTATTTTTTTTAACAATTTGCAATTAATTAATTAATTGTTAACTAAATTAAAGAATATTAAAATGAACTAATAAAAAAATACAAATATTCAAAAAATTACATATAATTGTTCAAAAATAAATCTTTATTAATCGTAGAACAATAGGAAACGAGAAACAAGGTATAGTATACAAATGAAAATAAATATAAATTACACAGGGTATTTTTCAACTTCGGGTATATAGTACTGACCAAAATGGGCAAAAAAAGCTTAAACAGTATAGGTCTGATCTTCACTTGTTTCCGAGAAAAGGGCCATTTTGTATTAGAAACGAAGAAAAACTGACAAAATTAGTGAATTTTTTTTGTCTATACTAGTAAATGAACTATTCAATTTTAACAGTTAAGAAGTTATTTGAAAATTCGCTGCAACATTTCACTTAGTACAATTATTTTTTAAAAAAGAAAAGCAAATCTAAGATGACCTCTGATGTAAAGTAAAAAACTCATTTAATCGAAATCTTAAGAGGCAATGCATCTTGAAGTGCAAATCAAAGTTTATTATTATAGTACGATAGGTAATCTATGTTTCCTATGAAAAAAACAATATTTGAAATAAGCTGCAAGAAAAAAAAAATTCAAATGAAAGATTTGAGCAATAATATTTGGAATGAAAAACTTTTGTCTTCCGTATTCAAAAATATGAAAAAGTATTATAAATTTTAATATATTATGTGAAAACAACGCTTCATTCAGCATATAATTACAAAGATGAAATAATAAACAAATATGTATTCGACAAAATTATTTAAAGTTGTGTATAGCAAATATTTATGAAGCAAAAATATATTATTTATTTATTCTATAAGATTGTATAATTAGATATATCGCAATACAGATAAATATACTATATATTTACATATTAAATTTCTAATCTTTTAAACCATGGTTTTCAAATTGTGCAACTCTACGATTCTAGTATAGTCTAGTCTGGGTCAATGCTTAAGATTAATTATTTCTGAATTTTTAATAACAATTTTATAAATATGAAAACTATATTTTTATAAAATGCGAATTATTAAACTCATACGCTCCCTCGCCACTAATATCATTAGGGGCCGTTAGTTGACAGCTGTTAACCGCACACATGGTTAAAAATACATCGAATTGATGTCATCAATTAGCGAGATCTGCTTCTATCTGTAATTTCAAATCTCCGAGTACGACAAACAGCACTATGTGCAACCTATACATCGCAAGCCGGTATCACAAGAAATGCTGGCCGTGCGTGCCGCCAGGGATGGATTAAGGTTCCAATTTTAAAAATATCGTCAGAAAAGTCAATAAAATTGTTGATATGTATCACTTAAAGGAAACTATTGTGTATTTTGTTTTAAATTTAGCTACTACAATAACACCGCAGCGGGGGCACGTCGTAATTGTTAAATGAAATTAACACTCAAAATAATTTGAAATGTCTTCTATCTGATTAGCTAATAATAATATTAACAATTAAGATGATACTTTTGATATACATTTAAAAGTACTTTTTTTGAGGTTGGATTATATTGAGGGTCTTTGCATTTTTTATTTTTTCTAATTCTCCCTAAAATAATTTCGACCAGAATGCATTCTTTATAAAATTGAATTAATCTCCGTTCCATTTTATGTTCCACATTTAAAAAACCTTACTTTATGTAAGTGATTTAAAAGTATCTTACATCTTACTAAAATTCATAAGTATTATTTATGAATTTTAATACGGATATGAGATAGAACGAATATCACTAAGTAGTTTTTATTGTTTATAACACCTAGCATTCCTCGTGGCATTCAATGAAATAAATTTTCGATGATTTATTATATAATTTCCATGCATCCGTTATATTTATAATTAATTGCGTAGAATTATGATTATTATTCCTTGCAATAATTTTGTCAACGTAGCGAATTGTAAACACATTTCAAATTGACATTACTTATTTTTTCATCCTCTCTCAAATCAGATGGCTAAATTAGAATAACGCAGAAATTTAAAATAGGTATGAATTTTTTTTTCATATTATATATTACACGATTATGCCGATTAGTGATTCACTCGTATCAAAAACTTCCATTCATAAAATTTCTCTAATTTTTGGAACATCTTCAAATCGGTTCATTTCTGATTTTTGTATCAACCATTCCTACAGTAATTAAAGATATCCTACAATATTGCGATTTGAATTCGCCAGAAAATTATATTTTAAATCATATCTTACGAATGTTTCTGATGAGCAGTTTGCCTTTTTAAAATACATATTACATTCATGTGAATTAAAGTGTTAGTCGTGAACCAAATTAAAAAAAATAAATCGCGATATTTTTAAAGAGTGTGGTATAAAAAATAAGTAATCAGCCGAATTGAAAATATATTTAAAACTCACAAACAGTCCCCGTATTTTAATTTAAATTGAAAATTGTGGGAAATCGTTGAAAATATTACTAGGATTAATATTCGTAACTTTAAACAATTATTTATAAATATAACGGATGCATATACTACATAATCATCAATGCAACGACGAATTCAAGTTGTTATAAATAATAACAACTATTGTATAGTATAAAGTATTAAATATGTAGCATTGTTTATTTTTATGTAAGTTAGTTTCTTTCATAAATTGTTATTGTTTTCTTTTAAGTAAATATGTTTCTTTATATATGTCGCACCTCACATTCGTATTGAATTTTACAAATATGTACTTGTATTTGAGTAAGTTCTTTTGATTTACTCATATACCTAACGCACATAAGGTTTTTTGAATATGTTGCCTTTGCATTATAGACATTTGAAAATATGTATGTTAAATATTTAATGTACCTATAGGGAAATAGGAACTTATTTTTTTATTAATTACTTGAGAGTCAGAGTCGCTTTATTTAATGTCTGATTTTATACGTATCCCATCGTAGATTATTACCCATTACTGGGTGTGTTTTTATTCGCGGCCTGAAAGTTATTTAAAAATTAGATTCGAAGTCAGATCGTCAGAATCACTACAGGTTATTTAACGCATCCAGCCACGCTATCTTTTAATAATAATAGTTTATACATACATTACAAAATTAAAGGAATATCATTAAATTTGGTATTTACTTTTTACTCTGCTACACAATAATAATGTAACGTTTTTATTTATATGGGTGAAGTGTAAAACACAGACAAATATTATTAACCAAAGAATACGTTTATTAAACGATAATTAATTAAGGGTTAAATATAAAAGATAATAAAAACAACTAACACTATGATTAAATAATTATAAACACTAAGAATATTATTAAATGCTTAAACACTACGAATTATTTATCTAACTAACATTTATATCACAACACATTTATATAACTACATTTATTTATGTTACCAACTGTTAAACTGTTTATTTATATCACCGAGTTCATATCTGGTTACTTGTATATATGAGACTGACTCCCGCTGTTCTCCCGACGGTATTTATACAGCCCCTATTATTCTAGAACTCTTCTAAAGCGACAATGACCCGTATACAAAGGAATGAGATCACGGCGCAATTAACCTGTCTCAACGCGTCGGGGATTGTATTATCGCTCTGGTACGTTCTTTCGAAGGGATTACGTCATTGTTCGCGAACATGCTATCAGTAGCGGCGCATGCATACTTTTCTCTCAGGGGCGCACGTCACACTGCCCCCTCCTTAAGACTGTTTCGTCCCGGAACAGTTCTCGATGGCAATATCTGCACGTATTACCCTTGGTACATTTGGAAGTCCACGTGGTACACCAAACCCGCATACACACTCTTTGACTAAGGTTTCAGCGACCGTGATGGCTTTCTGGTAGATAGGCTTCAACCTACTTGGTGAAGTAGTCCATGACAACCACGATGTATTTATTTCCGTCTTCTCTTTCTGGAACTGGTCCGGCCACGTCAATCGCAATGCGCTCAAATGGACTGCCAACGTTGTATTGACGCATTGGACTTTTCGTCGTCTATGAGGGCCGTTGCTTCCAGCGCAAACCACACATTTCTTCCACCAGTCTTTAACATCTTTCTTGCACTTAACCCAGTAAAATCGCTGACGCAATCTTTCTAATGTTTTGTTGACTCCCAAATGGCCACCGCCAGATCCGTCATGGATCTCTTTTAACACGTCTGGTACTCTACTCTTAGGAATGACCAATTGAGTTCTCTTCTCAGTTCCATGGCATTCTCAACCACACGCTTTAACAGGCCATCAATCACCATGGAGTCCCATTGCGCCCAGTACGATTTTACAATCTGTGACTGTGGTGCAACATCTTCCCATATTGGTTTGCTCTCGTCGCTTTCCATTCCAGTACTATTTTCAAAGTCGGGTCCTTGCGTAGTCCATCGGGCTGCCAACTATCGTTGACTACTGTTATTCTGGCAATGGTGGAATGTTTTTCTTCTAGTCGACTACCATATTTGCCTCCCTTAGCATGGCCTTCTGAACAATGCGTCGACGTTACTTCCCTCTCTTTTAAGTTCCTTTCTCTGTTTTGACTTTCTTCTTCCTTGTGGTGAGAGGTATTCCCACTCGAACTGTCCATAGGAATCACCAAGGGCACGTCTTCCCCGCTGTCTTCAGGCCCCGTTCCAAAGTCCTTAGATTGCAATCGCAGCTGCTCGACGGAGAACTATTCACTTCCGGATGGATTTCCTCTACATCTGAAACTTCTTTCTTAATTCATTGCTGAACACGCTCTCCTTCTCTCTCGCGTTCTCTGTCTTTTTTTTCGCTTCCATCGTCTTTCTTCATATCCATCCTTAACATCAACGGATTCGTCCTTTACCTCTAGAATTTCTGCCTACATTTTTTTTTAATTTCTAACTAGACATGCTTTCTTTCTTTTTCGCTTCCGTCTTCTTTTGTAATAGCGGAGTTTCTTTTTTCTAGCAAACACTTCGTTTATAATTCGTCGCACTTTTTCATCCATGCCTTCGGTGTTTACATTTCCCTTAGCATAATTATTTCCCACTCGCGATTGGTCAAGTGAAACTTGTTTGGCAGTTTCATGATCTGATACATATGAGAGTGCGTCAACCATAGCTTTTGGGCGGCCTAATTGCTGTGCTTGCTGAGTATTGCTGTCTCGTACTCCAGAGATGAGTGCCTGAGTGGCCAGGTACTCCAAATCGCTGTCAGAAGCCGTAGAATGTGCGAGACGACCCAAACGACTCACGTTGGCCCCAAACTCCAGAAGGCTTTCCTCAGTTTTTCTAGAAGTCTTCTCCAATCCTTTTTCCAATAATTGCTCCAGAAATCCAGAATTCTCAAATTTCCGCTCCAACATTTGCTCCATAATTTCAGAATTCTTCTCCAATTTCCGCTCCAACATTTGCTCCATGATTCCAGAACTCTCCTCTATTCTTCCAGAATTCGCCTCCAATTCCTCATCCAATTTCTGCTCAAAAATTCCAGAATCTTCTTCGGATTTTCTAGAACTCTCATTCAATTCACGTTCCATTGTTCTAGAATGCTCCATTAATTCTTCGTCCAGTGCTCCGGAATTTTCCTCCGCTTTTCCAGAACTTTCCTCCAATTCCCTCTCTAATATTCTAGAATGTCCCATTAATTCTTCTTCCAGTGCTCCGGAATTTTCCTTAACTTTTCCAGAACTTTCATGTAATTCTCTTTCCAATGTTCTAGAATGTTCCAATAATTCTTCTTCCAGTGCTCTGGAATTTTCCTTCACTTTTCCAGAACTTTTATGCAATTCTCTTTCCAATGTTCTAGAATGTTCCTTTAATTCTTCGTCCAGTGCTCTGGAATTTTCCTCCGATTTTCTAGAACCTTCATGCAATTCATTTTCCAATGTTCTAGAATGTTCCTTTAATTCTTCGTCCAGTGCTCTGGAATTTTCCTCCGATTTTCTAGAACCTTCATGCAATTCATTTTCCAATGTTCTAGAATGTTCCTTTAATTCTTCTTCCAGTGCTCCGGAACTTTCTTCCGCTTTTGTAGAACTTTCCGCCAATCTCTGCACAGAACTTCTAGAACTTTCTTGTAATTTTTCAGCGAATAATTTGCAATCATCGAATAAGCCGTACGAAACTTCGAATAAGTAATCGTCAGGATTTTCACCAGCTTCGATTAAAGCTTGCCGCAGTTTTTCTTGAAGCTCTGTTTTCCCTCCTGTTGCATCCAAATCCAGTTCTTCCACTTCCGTCCTGAGATCACGTACTTTCAATTCACTTAATTTTAATAGTTTAGGCATTTTATTTATTTTTATTTACACTTCACAGTTATGAACAACCCCACACCTGACACCAATTGTAACGTTTTTATTTATATGGGTGAAGTGTAAAACACAGACAAATATTATTAACCAAAGAATACGTTTATTAAACGATAATTAATTAAGGGTTAAATATAAAAGATAATAAAAACAACTAACACTATGATTAAATAATTATAAACACTAAGAATATTATTAAATGCTTAAACACTACGAATTATTTATCTAACTAACATTTATATCACAACACATTTATATAACTACATTTATTTATGTTACCAACTGTTAAACTGTTTATTTATATCACCGAGTTCATATCTGGTTACTTGTATATATGAGACTGACTCCCGCTGTTCTCCCGACGGTATTTATACAGCCCCTATTATTCTAGAACTCTTCTAAAGCGACAATGACCCGTATACAAAGGAATGAGATCACGGCGCAATTAACCTGTCTCAACGCGTCGGGGATTGTATTATCGCTCTGGTACGTTCTTTCGAAGGGATTACGTCATTGTTCGCGAACATGCTATCAGTAGCGGCGCATGCATACTTTTCTCTCAGGGGCGCACGTCACAATAATACAAGAATAGTAAATAGAAATAATAACTATGAGTTCGAAACATATGCGAAACGTATATCAAATGTATGTTTGCATATTTTTAAGAAAAACGAAATATGTATTTGGCAGTTTTTTGAGAACTGATATTTCTAAATTATTACTTCAAGGGTAACGGCCTTATGACAAAGATTAAAGTGTATTGTTAAATGATTTTTCCATTCCACAGGTAATTTTACTCCACTCTTTAGTTTTAATATTAAAATTTTGTAGAATTATTTATTAGTTGTGTTGTAAGAAATGTTTGTTAGTATTTTAAAGATGCCCAAAGAACATATTAGTAGTTCTGTAAAATATATTGCTAAGTTCATTAATGGAACAGTAACAAATTTTTATTTACCCCATAAATATTAAACAATGTTGTTTTTATGTTGACCTGGTTTTTGGTTTATAATGCATATTTTACTATAATTATAATTTATATAATTTTAATATATTTTTGGATTCATCAATTTTTTGATTTCTGTTTGAGATATTGCATTGATTCGTAATATGATTTTTTAAAAATATTTAAAAATTTAGTTAAAAAATAATTATACATTATTCGACACACGTATGACATAAAAAATACAAATTTAAAATGTTTTATTTTTATTCTCCAGAATATTGCAATAAAACTCAAAGTTGATAATAGATAAATATAGCGCACACAAAGAGACAGAGAGAGAGAGAGAGAGAGAGAGAGAGAGATAGCAAATAAGTTGAAATAAATATTGGTATCAGAATATGCGATCCACTGCGTTCGTCAAACACCTGCGGAATACAGGTGGCGCCTTCGGAGAGCATAGTGCGGATGTTACGAGTACTACCACTTTTGTACACAACCCGGGAAAGTTACTGTGAAAGTCTGCATGTTTACAACTAAAATACCTGAAAATTCAATAATATTTGCGTGTAAAATATTTGCTGTAAATAAAATTAAATATTAAATAAAATAACGGTTAAAACCGGTAACCGATATTAATTATTTTGTTTTCAATCACGAACGAAAAAAATATATTGCGTTTTCGTTTTCGTTCTAATAAAAATTTCGGTTTATTTCGTTATTTCGTTTTCGTTCTCATTTCATTTTTAGTCCCTGGTCGAAACAATATGAATTTTTGAAAGACAAGCATGTTATATCCATCCTTATCGCACACGCTTATTGCCTTTCCAAAGGAGAGAGATAAATGTATGCCAATTTCTTAATTCGTTCATGATACAAAAGACCTTCATCGGACATCTTTTAAAAAAATGCTGTAAATAATTACGTTTTACTTATTAAAAATAATTAATTTTTCATTAAACATTCATATTTTCAAATTTTATGAATGTTTCGTAAATAACTATTATTCACAATCACTTTGTATGTCAATTTTTGACTTTTTAAAAGCTGGAAAGTCACTTTTCAACCGGTCGATTAGTTCAACATGTCGCGAAGTTGTTAGTTCTCAACCTGAGAAATCAGTGCACATTTAATTTTAAATTAGGTAATAGAACTGCCACTGTCATAAAAATAGTCAATTTTGTAAATTAATTTTAAATAATTTGAAAATGTTAAATGTAAGTTACCGCTGTCCAAACTGATGAGTTGCAGTTCCCAGGCGTCGAACCCGACACCTGAGTTTCCCGTTTCCAGTTTATAGACTTTGGAGTAGTTTTAGTGTAGTCAGAGTGAAGAATCCAAATAAGTAACATTAAAATATAATAAATGTAATAAGTCGTATTTTTATTAAATAAACATTAAATAATTTTTGTGTAACAAATGATAGTTTTGATATATAATAAATTCACAATAAAAAACCCTTTTTAAAAACACTATTTCGGATCGTCGAAATATAACTTGTATATTCTCACGTACTAAAAACATTAATTTCGGGCACTTATAAGATTTTAGAACAAATTTTTAGATCACATAATTTGAACCCACAGACCTCAAAATGTACGCATTACAAAATAATATAAATCTTAAATTTTGACCTCAATATGTACCATATATAGTAATATATAAATTTAAACGCCCGACCTCAAAGAGTACTCTTGACATATATATATATATATATATATATATATATATATATATATATATATATATATCTTCAAACAAAGCAGGCACAAATGTCATGGAGAACTGATAATTCAAATATAATTTTAATATGGTTCTTTTAAAATAATATTTTGTTTTGACAATGGTAAAAAATTTATACGCATCCTGACATTATGCATCGAGAAATTTGAGGTTTTTGTTCTCTGTTTTTTGCAGAAGGTATTCCCTTGAGCTTCTTCTGTAGGAAATATTAAATTAAAGACTGATATTGCCGGCGGCAGAATCCAGGATGTGTTCTTTTGTATTGTCTTTAGAACAGAATTCCACAAGAGAGCCATAAAATGCTGAAGGAATTCTATACAGAATGAAAAAGTAATTGAATAATTTGAGATAATGCTGTTACGATTTTTCCAAGATTAAATGTGTTAGTGCAAAACAGAAAATTTAATTTTAAACTGATTAGAAAATGTATAATTGAGAATCTCGTTCCACTTTTCCAGAATATAGGGTAAGTCAGGGATAGATGCCCCGCTGGAGAAGATGCCCTAGTGGAATAACTTTACTACTTTTCGATAGGTTGCCCTAGTAGCTTCTATCAGTTGTGGCTGTAGCATGTGCGAGTGAGTGAGTCGTGTTTGAACACGAAAAAAAAAAATATGTTGTGGCCAGCACAATACCTCTCGCCACTTTCTTTTTTGGTTACATAAGTATAGGTCGCGAACAGTCATGTTACATCGTTGGCCTTGACAAGCAAATGTGGGGGCCTGTTTCAGGATGATAATTAGTAATTATGTACATGGATGTCAATTGTCAATTTTTCATTCAGAATTTCAAGATTTTCTAAATACACGTATTTAATTTGTCACCAGGAGTGTGGAATTTACTTGTCAACCACATGGAATTGGAAAATCACTAAATTTAGAATGAGAAATTTTGATACTTGACATCTATATACATAATTACTAGCTATCATTCTGACATGGGCCCCCATATCTGCTTTTCTTGTATACCTACACTCTATACCAAAAATTCTACTTACATATATCTATTCCTTATATTTAGATTGTTTAATTTTAAATTCATTTTATGAAGAAATTTTGTCCTCTTCTAATTTTTCGAAATGTTTCCAATTCATTGTCAGGATTGACAGTATTTTTAAAGGATATATGTAATATACCTATAATTTTAAATATTTAACTATTAATTAATTAATACATTAAGAAATAATATAATGTATGTACTTCCCAGAAAAAGTCTTCAGTAATGTCTCCGGATTTCTGACACTGACATTTATCTGTCAGTTACAAATATTTAAATTTTCAACTATTTTCATGGCCATTCTTTCGGCTGTTAAATTTATTATAACAGATTATTTTATATATTATCTTTCTATTATTTCTAAATCTATAGAATACATTATAAAATATTTAAATGTATCAGATAGAGAATTTAATTTTCTTTAATATTACTAAGAAAAAAATTCAAAAAATATTATTTGGAAGATTATTTTTCAAGAATCTTCTACTTTCGGTTGTCCAATTGTTACCAAAACCTTTTCAGATCTTCCCATGAATGTCCGATTGGGAAATACGTTGTTAAACAAATTGAAAGTCTTACAGTTTTTGAGTAATCGTCCTTCCAACATCCTACATACATACACACACACATACATCCACACACACACACACACACACACACACACACACACACACAGACATCATCGTAAAAATGTTAAAATCGGATTGTAGGGATCTTAAAACGTGCTTATACAATAAAATCTGGATATGCGATTTTTAGCATGAATCCAATACCTCTCTTAGCGAGAGGTAAAAATATTTAGGTAAATTATTTGCAACACTAGTTGTAGTACTTTCATCATTGTTTTTGTGTTGCAATAGATATAAATGAAGTATAGGTTAGTGTTTATTAGTAATGATATTCTGACGCTAATTTTGAATCTGGTAATTGGCCGGGGCATCTATCCCGAACAATCGGGAAAGATGCCCTGGTTACATCAGTTAAATACGCCCCTTATACACTGTTGACAAGCCAAGAATTTTTGAATAAAAAAAAAGGAAAATGCAGAAGAAAAATGAGAAAAAGTTAAAGAAGCAACATTCACAAAATGCAAACAAGAAACAACCTAAGAATAGAAAAATTTTACAAGTAGATTCGGATACAGGAACAGATGAAAGTGTGCCTTATGAGGATGAACATAACGAAATGAGTGAAGAAGACGATTCTGAATATATTGGGTGTGGAGAAAAGTACACATATACATAGAGAAAAGATGAGTAGATACAATGTCCGCAATATAAATGGCCCCATAAAGGTTGTTGTAAATATGAAAACCTTTGTCATTTATGAGGTAATATTAACACTAAGGTATATACGGCATTTTTGAAAGGGCATCTATCCCGAACTACTGGGGCATCTTATCCCCACAATCCGGGGAAGAAGGCCAAAGCTACTTTTTTAATTATTTTTTTTTTGAGAGAAACTTATTTTGTTCTTTAAACTGTTTATTTTTACGTTTAAATAAAAGAATATATATTGAGTTATCAAACAACATACTTTTGGTAATTTTTCTTACAGTTTGTTGTAAAAAATATCAGAACATAAAAAGGTGGGGCATCTATCCCTGACTTACTAGCAAAAATGTTATAAAGGTTATTGAAAAAAAAATTATCACATTTTATTGCTTACAATTTGCATTTTTTACAAAATTTATTGTTGATTTGTACACGAATATATTTCACCACTTACCAAATTGGTTTTAATGGAAATAAATCTGACAAATGTTATTGTAGAATATTGAGTATACATAAAATGCAATAATATTTCTATTTAATGGAAAAGGATGTATAAATGGATTACATATATTTCAATTTCAAATATTTCAAAATTGTTGAGTTTCATTTTGCAATAATAACGTTTACAATTTCTAATTACATTTCCAGATACTCGTACAAGTGAAATAAATATATTTGAAAACTTCAGTTTCAAAATACTTTACTTTGTTAATAAATAATAATCACTTCCGGTTGTCCAATTGTTACCAAAACCTACTTAACTCTTCCCATTAATGTTAGATTGAGGAATCCGTAGTTAAACAGGTCTTTTAGTTGCATAGAATTTGAGAAATCGTACCTCCAATATCCTAACACACACACACACACACACACAGACATCATCGTAAAAATGTTAAAATCGTAATCTAGCATTTTTAGCATGAATCCAATACCTCTCTTAGCGAGAAGTAAAAAATGCGCTCGTAATACGGGCCAAGAGTTTTTATCTTTAATTTGACACTTCATGATTGGCTACAATAAAAGTCACGTGTGTGCCCTCGTATTATAATACATCATTCTAAAACCGCTAAGAAAATTAATTAACGAAAGTGCTCTCAAGACTTGTAGCAATAAGAATAATTCGCTTCCAACTATCTAATTTTTTATTCCACATTCATAAACTACTCCGTTAAGAAGCTAACTTCCACCCAAAGGAGGCAAAAACTTGTGTTTAAGTTGAAAATTTATACCAGTTGCCAGTTAGATATTTGCATGGCTTGCTAGATGCAAACTTATTTGTTTTTTTATTCAAGAGTGGAATGTTTTATTTTGCGCTTGGATAAATTCTGTTTGTCTCAAAAGTTTGACATTACACAAATATTTTGATAATGTCAACAAGTTTCAAATATATTCAAATTGTTGACGGACATGAAATAAGTTTTAGATGATAAATTTTATACAAGCGCTTTCTTTGGCTACAAAAACCGGAATGTGTAAGAATTGTCAAGAAACTTTAACATTGTTAAATAGTGGCGACACATTTTTTTTTTACCTTCCGTCACCTTTAGGCAAGGAAGGTATTGTCTTTGGGCAAGAAATTCAATGATGAGTTTTTAGTGAATAAGCATGTCTCCTGTCTTTATGTGTGTTTGTATGTATGTATGTGTGTGTGTCTGTTTGTGATCGCATATCTTCAATACCACGATTCCAAAAATTATAATTTTTTCGTATTAAGACCTATTTTCTATTGCTATAAGTTCACCATAAGCAGTTTGCGCTATTGTAGTCGAAATTGCAGGGATTATAGAAATCAAATAAATGAACTTGAACTTAATTATAAACACTATCGTACACCTTCCTTTTATGTAAGGCCCAAAAAGCTTCAATAGGCGTCACCTGAGTACGTTGGAATACCTCGTAATGTGTCTGTCCCAGGGCCGTAACTACTCGGGCCCGATGCTTTAAATCCTCAGCTTATAATGCTGTAATCTCCATAATTATATCTATGTACTGCGCTACTACGAATAGAATTGTTGTTCTTAACAAAAAAAAGAAGAAGCTATCTCATCAATTACTTAGTTTCCGATCATGTTTTTCTAATGAGCTTACGAATATAAATTCGGTAAAACTAGTAGCTTCACAGATATACGAGGGTCATTCAATAAGTAAAGAGACAAATGTCTATAGCTCAAAAACGGTTTATTTCAATCTTTCAAAATTAAGACTATTTTTCAACATAATCACCCCCCACAGTTATGCACTTGTCCCATCTTTCTTGCAGCTTCCTAATTCCCTTGGCGAAGAATTCTTTCGATTTACCCCGAAGCCACTTTTGCACCGCTTCCTTAACTTCCTCATTGTTAGCAAATCTTTTTCCACGTAGGGCGTCTGAGTGGTCCAAACAGGTAAAAATCAGATGGGGCGAGGTCGGGACTGTAGGCAGGATGAGGTAAGACCTCCCAACCCAATTCTTGAAGCTTATCACGGGTCAGCTGGGCTGTATGAGGGCGGGCGTTATCGTGCTGAAGAATGACTCCTTTTGACAAGAGTCCACGGCGTTTGCTCCTATAGCTGGTCTAACTTTGTGTTCTAGCATCTCAGAGTAGTATTGGCTATTGAATATGTCCGTCAATCCTCGATTCCAACGAGGGACCAGAGACTTCCACTGGACGTCCACATCGGGGTTCATCACCTACACTTGTTCGGCCACTTTTAAACCGATCAACCCACTTGTAAAAATTCGCACGGTTCATACAACTTTTACCGTACTGTATTAACATTCTCTCTTCTAAGGTGCAATCTTCTGTGGACTTGCCATGATGAACTGAAAATTTTGAGGTTATGTTGACATAAAATGATGAAACAGCTAATCAGAGCATATCCCAAGGTTGCCAACTAACACCCCTGAAAAGATTGTACACATTCATTGAATAGTTTTAAAATTATAGAATTTGTCTCTTTACTTATTGAATGACCCTCGTACATACTTGTTGATTTGTTTAATGTTTTTTATCTTACTGTATAAGTTTTATGTTTTAAAATAAATATTATATCAACATGTAAACATTTTCATTTATTGTTAATTACAAGGGGGCCCGGTCAGATGGTTTAGAACCCGGGCCCAACTGCTCCTTGCTACGGCTCTGGTCTGTCCATAGTCCAGCTGGTAATGCATTACCACATTTTCTCTCTTAATATAATCACTAAACCCCACAAAGTCATTTCATACCGTTGTATATCCAAATGACTTAATAGTCTTTCTCTCTTCAGCAAGTCGATTGTCTGTCAGTTTGTCCTTGTCATCACACAATCTGGTGATTCAGCTGTCACGAACAATGGTACTGTAATTAGCAAGAACGGGTAATTAACTAATTACTGGAGTTTGATTTTGTATCGTTGACAGAAAGATAAGAAAGAGGAAGAAAAGTTTAAAGGAAAGATCAAGAATTAAGGAAAAATCGGATGGTCAAATTCAAATTTGGAGATAATATTTTTGTACATTTAGTGGACATAATGTGATACCTTAAGATTTTCAAGATTTGGGCGCCATTTTCATAATTTCATTAAATTCATTAATACACAAATAGCTATTTTACTCCGAATGGCATATTTTTCTTCAAAAGAGATATATCGTGAGTATTTTTTAACATGAAACATGGGATTTGTCATATCCATGGTTACATTTGATTGACAGCAATGTATTTGCCTGTCTCATTTAAAATGAAACATAGGGGATGAATTTGACAGAAGTATTATATTTAAATATTGAGCAGTAATATTCCCGTTAATAAAAAAAATGGCCCAATAACGTGGGTTCCTATTATGCCAGCCCAAACGTTAACTTTCTCGGGTCGTTGAGTCCTCGTACTATGATACAAATGTAGATTTTCCCTGGACCAATACCGACAATTTTGTGAATTTACCTCGCCATGAAAATAAAAAGTTGCTTCGTCCGTAAAAGTATATTTTGCAGCAAATCTGGATTGTTATTAACGTTTTCAAACATTCTTTCACAAAAAATTATTCTTCGTTTCGTATCGTCCATAACTAACTCCTGGTGAGTTTGGAAATGGTATGATCTGTAATGATCCTTTTTAAATAGTCTGTGTACAGTAGCTTTGTTTACAGCAGTAGCTTGCCCAATCTCTCTTAATGTTAATCTGTTCTTATTTTGTATTAAAGTCAAAATTTCATGTTTTTTCTGCGCAGTTAATATATTACAGGATCTATTCCTACTGTTATGTGCAGGCTCGATGCAACCATTTCCTCTAAAGGTATTCACTATTCTTAAGAATTTTGTTGCACTTGGTGTAGGCCTGTCAGGAAATGAAGCGCGGAACAAGTCCGACACTTGCCTTAAACTTGGATTAAAATTCGAATAATACCACTTAATAATCTGCACCTTCTCTTCCACAGTATAAAGCATTGTATTTCAAATTGGTTTTTTGACACTGACAGAGTAGACAAATGTCAAAATTGTCCCCTATGTTTCATTTTAAATGAGCTGTCAATTAAATCGTAACAATGGATATGACAAATCCCATGTTTCATTTTAAAAAATACTCACGGTATGAAAGAATTATAGTTTTTCGAATTGTATTATTGGAGTTTTTTTGTTGAAATATTATATCCGAAATCGTGTAAGTATTAAGATAGAGTAAAACTGCATCGTTACAAAAAATCATGAAAAAATCGTTAATCTTGCCATTAGAGTCGAGTTTTTCTTTTAGAAACGCCTTGCCTTCCAACCATTATTTGTTATCTATGTAAATGTATATTATTTACAAACTGCGAAGACTACTAACTGCAGCAAATTAACTCAAGGTAAATTCCTGAAAATACACGGAAGAAAAACGTTCGGAAAATTATCTTCCTTAAACACGCCACAAATTCGCCCCCGGCGATTCACTGTTTTCGCTCGTGTTCGCACGTAGACGATCCTGGGAACTCTACTGGCTTCTCTCCCTCATTTTTTATACAAATTTTGCAATATTTCATAAAAAGAAGCAAGGAATCCACGGCTATAGCCCTGAACTTTCTCCAGAGAAAAAGTATTTCAGAGGATTCATGGATAATGTGTAAGAATTCAACATAAATGTTAGAATGGTACTGATGTATGAGGGGGTTATCGCTAGTCTAGTATATGGACTAGCGACAGAGCCTGTTACATCGTTTCATTTTATATTTAACAAAACTATACAGAGTTTTGACTGGGACACCGGAACATAGGACATTAACGTGTAAATCATATTTTCATAATTTCTTGCTTCCCTAATTATTTTAAGTAAAAAAAATTCTCAAAAGTTGTAGAGTTTAAATTCTATACTTGAATCAATAATGCCCGTTTGCACCAACAAAATTTTAATCTCGACTTTGTTAAGACAGGTTTTATGTTAAGTCGGACATAAAATATAAGTCGTTTGCACAAGGAATAGTTGAGTTGAGGTTAGTTAAGTCAAGATGTTCTAGGGAATTTCACTACTTGCTAACTTCAAACTTATTTTCACATATATGTACGCAACAACGCAGTTCAATAAAACCAGCGATAAACCACATAAACATTGTAATTGTATATAATATAACATTAATTCATTACAAAGACATTGTGTCTGTTTAATTTCATCTTGGGTTCTCAGCATTTTAATGAATTGATTTATTAAATTGGATATTGCTCTACCAACACGAACAACAATTCGAGATTCTGTACTGTAGTGTACTCTAGAAAATTCTGCAATACTGAGTAAATGATTTCCAGAGTTCGTAATTATGTTAGTGGCTGAAAATGAGACTAAAAAATTCTTCTAGGTCGGATATGCAATATAACAAACAACACAAATAGATGATAGCGTTCATGGCTCTCCCATACTCTCTTTATTTCCATAATATAGTAATCTAGCAACCGATGCTCCTTACGGAGTCTGCGCCATTGTAACGTCCCCAAGGATCAGTCCAGTGTTCTCTTGACTCATTTACGGAGCTAAAAGAACGGTGTGTCAAATTGATTCAATTTACAGAAAGTGCATCCTTACTTATTCATACGACACTAAAGTACGTGCTGCGAACGCTTCGCCACCGAACGTTTATAGGGGAGGGAATGTACTTAGTTTGGTTAGGTTCTGAGGCGAATCCAATTGCAAAGAAAGAAGGCTATGGTTAGGAGGTTTTATGTCATACAAGCAACCTACTAGGTTCGATTCAAGTGTTTGCCCGTTAAAACGAAGAGACTTTTCTGTATTGCTTAATCAAAAAGTATTAAAATTATTACGAAAATGCTCCAGAATGCTCAGACTTTAATTTTTTTTTTAATAAAGCGTTATTTTTTAAATAAAGTTTTGATTTTTGATTTATCAAATCGAACAATTTTCCGAGAGAAATTTGAAAAAAAAGGAAGTGCATTGGATTTGGGAAAAAAATAGTATTTACTTTAGTTTATTGTAGTTATTGGTTCTAAAATCTTAGCAATATTTTTACCTTCCGTCACCTATAGTAAGGAAGGTATTGTCTTTGGTCAAAAAATTTGGTGGTTAGTTTTCATTGAATAAGCATGTTTTAGGGTCTTTACAATACGATTTTACTATTTTTACGATGATGTCTGTGTGGGTGTTCGTGTGTGCGTGTGTGTGTGTGTGTATGTGTGTGTGTGTCCCCGCCTTTTCGGACACGATATCTCCAATACTAGAATTCCAAAAATTACAATTCTTGCGTATTCCTCTTCCTTACAACCATATGCAGACCTGTTTAGATTTTGGTTATAATTGGTCAACCGGAAGTACCCTCATTTGAAGATTTTAATAGTTTTTCTTGGAAAAATCAGTTAAATGTTATTATAACATAAAGAATATATTATTATCTATACGATTTGATTGCATTTTATATTTCATATTCAACAGATATAGAGTTAAAGAATAATAAAGATAAAAAAAATCATATAAATTTCATAATTCAGCCATCTATGCTAACTTAACCATGGAAACTGCTAATATATTCAGGTAATTCAAATTGACAGATGTCAGTATCAATAAAATGAAATCAATGAAAGAATAAGGGAAGTAACTTTAGTGTTAGAAGTTACTAGATATAAGAGAGACGATTACATATTGGTTTGAACATGTCATGAGGAGAGATGAATATATTAATAGAAGGTGGAAGAAACATAGGAAGACCAAATATAAGATGAAAAGACTGTATTGCAGCAGACTTAAGAGAAAAGGAACTGAATGAGGACGACACGCAAAACAAAAATGAGTGGAAGAAGAAAATAAAAAAATAGCGACCCCCTAACGAATGGGAAAAACTAACGAAGAAGAAGATGTCAGTGTCAAGTGCAATTTGCATAGTTTGTTTATGAAATAATTTTACTGGAAATATAAGATCTTTTGCAAGAAAATTTATGTATAGGGCGCGGGCAGTGACATGACCTTACTGACTTTGGCATGCAGATATGGGGACCCGTATCAAAATGACAGCAATTAATTATATCCATAACTGACAAGTGTCATAATTTTTCATTCAAAATTTCATGATTTTCTTATTTCATGTGGTTTGTTTGTTATCATGAGTATGGAATTCAGTTGCCGAGAAAGGGAATCACATAATACCAAAAATTTATGTATGGAATTTATACATAATACACAGGATTGACGGAAGGTATTGTGCTGGCCACATCAGATTTTTGCTACTGAAAATCGGTCACTTTAATATGTTAAGAGTGAGGATTTATTGTGTGATGTGTTCTAGTTAATATTTTTGGTTTTGTGCAAACTCACTAAGTGGGACACGCTTGATTTTATGTATGTATGTATATATGAAATTAACTAAAACTTACATAGCATCTTCTAATTAAAATCTTTCTGGTAGTAGCTAAACGAATGACTCCTCCAACCCTTTTAGAAATGAGCATTTAGACACATTTGTGCTCGTTAAAGTTTCACAGACGTAGAGCTGGTTTATTATTAACCATCCTGGAATTAAAGCTGCCCCTGCTGCTTACCCGAAGCCACGCCACTGAATAAAACAAGGGTAATTTAGGCCAAGACTGTTTACAGGATTTGAAAAACCTAGTATTGGATTATAGAGGATTGAGTTTAAAAATTGAACTGCGGTCTTGATTGAATTGCACATTATAAAAGCCTATATGCAGATAGTAGCAATCCTGGTCCGGGTTTGTGGATCCAAGATCCCATATTCAACTTATTAGTGAATGAATGTTTTTAATGGTAATAACCACAATCAATAACTCACTGTCGCTTTCATTTATCCTATTGCCAAAACAAACTAACAAAAGCCCCTAGATGTTGCCAAAATTCCACCGTTAAAAACCACGTAATAAATTCTCATATTGTCCACCAGATGTCTCCAATCTCCATGTTTTGCGTAAAATACTGTAGAGAGACAAAGACAACACCATCCCTAATCCTTCTGCAACAATGAGTAAGACAGAGATGGGTTAAGACTGCAGGACAGGTTAACGAGTACGACGCAATTATGTAAATGGGCATTGCGGAATTAACCATCCACCTTTGTACAGAAATCAGACGGCTTTGAAAGGGGGGGGGGGATTTAAGGGAGAATGATTAAGGAGGGAAATGGAACAATGTTTTTAAATTGGTCAGTAGGGAAATGAATTAAAATAAAATTAATGAACAAAATCGAAACGTATACAGTTTAATTTTTTTACCTCTCGCTAAGAGAGGTATTGCATTCATGCTAAAAATCGCATATCCAGATTTTATTGAATAAGCACGTTTTAAGGTCCCTACAATCCGATTTTAACATTTTTACGATGATGTCTGTGTGTGTGTGTGTGTGTGTGTGTGGATATGTGTGTGTATGTATGTGTGTGTGTGTGTGTGTGTGTGGGATGTTGGAAGGACGGTTACTCAGAAACTATAAGACCATTAATTTTGGGCGGTCTAAAATGTATATATCTGGATTGTGCATCTATTCTTACATATCTTCTTTTACATTTTACTTTTTCATACTTGTTATATCTAAATAACACTAATTCCCTTTAATAAAGTTACGGATAGATTGCACTCCGATTATTCTTATATCGATGTGTAATTTTGTCAATATTTACAACTTACTTGAGAAGAATTTGATAGCTTTTTCGCAATTCAAAGTTACTCTAGTCTACAGTGCTGGTGTACATTGTCCCATAATGTTTGAAACAAATTTAAGTCCTTCAACCTAGACTTGTCATATCCATAATAGTCACAGATCAAGAATTAAGGGATTCTCCAAGTACATTTTTCTTTCATTACTCATTATTTCTGACACTGACATGTATCTGTCAGTTACAAATAATTTAAATTTTCAACTATTTTTCATGGCATCCTTTCGGTTGTAAAATTAATTACAACAGATTATTTTATATATTATATTCCTTTTATCTCTAAATCTATAGAATACATATAAAAATATTTAAATGTATCAGAAAGAGAATTTATTTTTCTTTAATATTATTAAGAAAAAAATTCAAAAAATATTATTTAGAAGATTTTTTTTCAAGAATCTTCTACTTCCGGTTGTCCAATTGTTACCAAAACCTTTTCAGATCTTCCCATGAATGTCCGATTGGGAAATACGTAGTTAAACAAATTTAAAGTCTTATAGTTTTTGAGTAATCGTCCTTCCAACATCCCACACACACACACACATACACACACACACACACATCCACACACACACACACACACACACACAGACATCATCGTAAAAATGTTAAAATCGGATTGTAGGGACCTTAAAACGTGCTTATTCAATAAAATCTGGATATGCGATTTTTAGCATAAATGCAATACCTCTCTTAGCGAGAGGTAAAAAGGAGAATGTTTTAACAATGGACTTTCAAAAATAAATTAAATTAGTGGCGGATTTTTGTGCAGATTACATTATTTAACTATAGCTTATATGAGAGTAAAGTTGTTATAGTTTGTTGCCTTTTCTAAGTTAAATAATAAAGTTTGTGCTATTTAAACAATTATATTTTTTATAATTTAATACTTAGAAGACAAAAAATCTTGCAGCATTCCCATTATTTAACATCCTTTGTGAAATAAAATAATCCTGTTGGCGCAGTCGGTAGGATACATACTCAACAACTGTTGACGTTTACATTCTCACTGATGTTGTTGAAATTTAATAAATAAACCATCTTAAGAGTATATTCTCGGCGCTTTTCTTGCTTCATGCATCTGAAATTTTCATCGTTGCACTTTCAGAACTCCTGAGCTGACAATAGTCCCTGAACTGATTTTACTTGTAGATCACCAATTATTAAAGCGTACCGCAGTTCCACAGTTTTGTTTATCTTAGCGCTTTTCGTTTAGTTGGTGTCAATCTCTGATAAACTTTCTGCGTGGGGGAATTAGAATTATCAGAGGTGGGATTTTGGATGCAAATTTCAAAATAATAAAATTCTAGACATTTCTATAAGATTTATAAGTGTTTCCATGGGAACTTATACGAGTAGATGCCAATTTGTTAATTCATTCATGCTACAGATCACCTTGATTGGACTTTTTTAATACGAAAATTTTTGATTTTATTATAAAATACACTTAAATAATAAAAAAATGTGCCTATATCCCGGATTCTCTTGTTTTCCCTGTATACAGTACATATCTCTAGCAATTTCCGTACATATCTAGTGGTCAGCGCCAGGGCTGACAACTGTCAACTGTTAACTTATATAAGCCTACTGTATATGTATATTATACACCATCCATTGTTTTAAAGCAGAGCACACTATTCCGTTTCATCTCCTTTAGTATGCGCTCTATACAAAACAAAACACCTTCGACACGAGCTGTAGGCGGTATATGTCCACATCAATAAAAGTGAAGCCAGCAGCACACTCATTAAAAAATAAATAAATAAAAAAGGGAAATAAGAAGTTAATTTCTGTATTTTTGATGAGACTTCCAGTGAAATATTAAATAAAAATGTAATTTGCCATCACTGCAAAAGGAGAAAATTAATTTGTCAAAAGAAAAAACAACAAAATTAGAGTAAAGAAGACGAAATATTTATGAAAAATTATTATTATTAAAAGTCAAAATACGAAGGTTATTTCAATAACAATATTTGAAGAATTTATGCTGGACAGACTCAATCTTAGATATATATTTATGATATATTGGATTCCAGACTTGTAGCCAATATTCTAGCTTAGAGCGGATAAATGCACAATACAAGCTTTTTAGTGTAGTTGTTTTACAGAAAGACCGACAATTTCTAATTACAAATCCAAGATTTTTGTAGGATGATCTTACAGTAGTCTCAAAGTGTACATTAAATGTTAGTTTTGTGTGAAACTGAGTTACTTTCTCAAGCGAATTAGTTTCCATGTGATAAGTGTAAACGTATTTTTTAACAAAATAACTCATTATTTTACACGTGTTGTAATTAAAGAACAATTTTGAGTTGTGGGACCATTTTAAAATGTTGTTGATGTCGTTTTGCAAGAGAATACAGTCATTAATAGAGTTGATTATTTTTTTAATTTTTATGTCAAAGGCATACAAAAGTATTTGAGAATATTGAACACGGTCCACTACGTCATTAATGAAGAGGTTAAATAATAGTGGGCCCAAGTTTGATCCTTGTGGGACCCCATAGGTAGTAGTGAATGAGTTTGATTTAAAGTTATTAAGATGCACGATCATTTCGCGATCTCTGAGGTAGGAGTTGAGAAAATGAAGAAGATCCTCCAGAAGTGCATAGTGATTTATACTGTCGAACGCCTTTTTAAAATCTGTGTATATCACATCAACTTGAGAGTTGCCACGTAGAGAATTAAGAGTGAATTCAGTGAAATTCATAAGGTTAGTCGTGGTTGATCTACCATATGATATATTTATTTTATTTTTTATCGATCTGATCTTGGCCGAACATTGGGTGTCAAGTAAAGGGTTTTCCAATAAGAGGTGTTATTTTGAATAGCCCGCTATTTCGGTAGATGTCGCTTTTGAAGCTGTCATTTTTTGACATTTGACAAGTAGAAACTACGCCATTAATAAAAATGGAACGATACACGCTTCAACAACGCATTGAAATTATTAAAATTCACTATAAAAATGGTGAAAATTTGGCAGAGACGGTTCGTAAAACTCGACAATTTTTGGATCGTCGTGAAGCACCTTGTCGGACCGCAATACAGAAATTGGTGGAAAAATTCGAGCTGTTGGGACAAGTTAGTGATGTGAAGAATAAAACCCGTGCACGTCGCTCAAGAACAGCCGAGAATATTGCTGCTGTAGCCGAAAGTGTTGAAGAAAACCCAGGTTTGTCCATTCCTCGTCGTTCTTTGGAATTAGGTATTCCACAAACGTCATTACACCGTATTTTGCATAAAGATTTGGGTCTTAAGGCTTATAAAGTCCAGTTAACACAAGAACTCAAGCCGGCCGATCATCAACAACGTCGTGTCTTTGCTGATTGGGTCGTTGAAATGCATGAAAATGATCCGGAATTCCATCGAAAAATCATCTTTAGTAATGAGGCCCATTTCCACCTCGGTGGCTTCGTCAACAAACAAAATTGTCGCATCTGGGGCTCAGAAAACCCAAGAGTTATTGTTGAAAAGCCTCTCTATCCTCAACGTGTGACTGTTTGGTGCGGTTTATGGTCCGGCGGAGTCATTGGACCTTACTTTTTCGAAAATGAGGCTGGAGCAACAGTTACGGTGAATGGATTGCGCTATCGAGAGATGATTAACGATTTTTTATGGCCGGAATTGGATGGTATTGATCTGGACAACGTTTACTTTCAACAAGACGACGCTACGTGCCACACAAGCAACGAAACCATTGATCTTTTACGGGAAAAGTTTCCGGACCGTGTTATCTCTCGAAGAGGTGATCACAATTGGCCACCGAGATCTTGTGATTTAACACCTTGCGACTTCTTTCTTTGGGGCCACGTGAAAGAGAAGGTCTGCGCCAACTGCCCAGTGTCGACTCAAGACCTCAAAGATGGAATTCGTGAGGCTATCAAGGACATAGGACAGCCACTTTGCGATTTGGTTATGGAAAATTTCATGAAAAGGATATTGTCCTGTCAGCGTGGTCGTGGTGGTCATTTGCCTGATGTTATTTTCCACTATTAACGGCATACCTTCCTCTTTATAATGAAATAAACATCCGATCATTTATATTAAAAAATGGAATTTTTCTTTGAATATCAAAATAACACCTCTTATTGGAAAACCCTTTATCATATACAAAATACCGAAGAGATAACAATGTGTAGTTATGAACACCTGAAAATTACCAAACCCGATTTTTTTTTACCTCCCGCAACCCTTGGTAAGGGAGGTATACGGATCTTGCTAAAAATCTCATATCGAGATTTTGGTAAATGACCACGTTTTAATGTCCCTAGAATCTATTTTTAACATTCTCACGATGATGTCTGTGTGTGTGTGTGGATCCTCTTTACGCTCTAACTCAAATACTATCATTCAGAAAATTTTGAAACCATGTATTTCTACCTTATTCTAACATGAAAAGAAGCTATTAGATTTTGGTGTCAATCGGATAACCGGAAATGGCAGTTTACTTGAAGCTCAAAATAGTTTTTCTTCAAAAAATACCTTTAAATGTTATTTTTTCGCAAATTTGTTATTATAAAAATTAAAGATTATTCCATTTTATACAGGTTTGCATTAATACTTTTTCTATATATTTATGGATAATTTATAAAATAATATAAAAATTATATCTCGGAGATTTTTCTATAAACACAACTCCCTGGTTACACAGTTCAGCTCAAATGTATGTAACTGACAGATAAATTTGAAATACTTGATAGTAGGAATTGAATCCGGTTCCCCAAGTTCTCTACCAGACACTCAGGCACGCGACTATGACACCCCATAGGTATATGTATTTAAATTAATAAAAATTAAATGGCGGGAGATTTTGTGTTGGCTACATCACACTTTTTACTTTAACGGATATTACTTAATCAGAATTGGACTACAATAATTTTTGTTTCAAGTTGTCAACTACTCTACTATTAAAAGTAACGTATCGACAGTAAAACTTTTTAAGCAAGAAGTATTTTTTCGCCGGAATGTCAACGTTATTTTTTCACAACCTTTGGGACTTGAAAGTTCGGTTTTGGTTTCCGTTTTAATGGCTTCAGTTGAAGCGAACTTTTCATTTTAATAATTAATATTTAGCGCAGATGACATTTCCGAATCCTTTCCACATGCAAAATTTATTGTTTTAAAGCTGAAAGCACAGAATTTTTACTTTCAATTTGTTATATTGTTATACGTTTCAAATTAACGCCCGAGAAGTGATCCATTGACTTCCGCCCTGCATTAGTCGAGCCGAACTCATATTGTTTGCCATTTTTTTGCACTGATCGGTATTAGGAGAAAATCCATATACAGAGTGTAACAGAAATAAGTACATTAAATTTAACCAGTGATGGAACTCATCGACTACGTTTATCCCGCTTAAAAATCTAGTGACTTAAAACTAACTCTTAACTCCAGTTCGTTTATATGGTATGTTATAAAGTGACTACAGGATAATTAGCGTTTATCCACTGCTGTTAAACAAGGACAGATAGAAAATTTTGCGGATGACTTTCTATAATAATAATAACAAAACGCTCACGATCTTGAAGCAAACCTCGAAACAAACAGTTTTTAGCAGTTTTGAGTGTAGTAATATATATTTTTAATAATTATTTTCATGTTTTTAAAAAAATGTTGAGGTTAATCCATAACCTTAACCGTTTATCTCGCAAAATTTCAAGTAGGTTAGTTAACTCAACCCATTATTTAAGTTACTTCACTTAGCGCTAAACTAACGTGTTTATCTCACACGTTTAACCCGCTTAACTCAAGCGGGTTAGTATTTAAGTGGATAAACTAGTGCGAGATAAACGTAGTCATCGTGTGCAATAATATTTCTTAATAACTTTTTTCGAAATCTCATTCTTTTAAATGTAAGTTGCCAACTTTTTCAAATATATTTTGACAAATAAATCGATTAATAATTATTATAAAAGTTATAATGAGAAAAGATGCCTGTCTTTGCGGATAGTGAGTATACAGATATTGTGCTGGACTATGATAAATCTCAGAGAAACGCTGCCAAAGCCTAGCAAATTTATTTGAGCCGTTTTCCAAATCGTCATCTTCCAAACGTTCGCACCTTTTTACATGTATGTAAATAAAATAAGTGTTGATTCTCAGCCAAAATGTCACATATGACAATTTGGAGGATATTGAAAGAACAACAGTCACATCATTTCGTCGAGGCCTTCAGTGTGTATTGACAATGACGTTGGTCATTTTGAACATTTATTGCTTGTTCTTATTCCGTCAATTGTATACTACATCCTATAAATGTTCTACATTTTTTGGATTGTCTAAACTGTTATAACATAAAAATTTGACGTATGACTTTTTTTGTTACCTTAGTCAAGCTATTCTACTCTATCTTTTATCTTTCCCGATTTGTGTATAGTTAGTATCAGAATAATGATTATCGAAGTAAATACTAATAATTTGACGTATAAAACGTTACGCTTTTGTTTGTCTCTTGTTTCTAATTCCATGGCTAATATTATTAAATTGTAATTCCGTGCATTTTCAATTTTTTTTCTGCTGGTTATGAAGTAGCCATTTTTTTTTTATTGATTGGGATGTAGAAATGTTTGCTTTACAACATCCATTTGAAACTGTTTGTCTAAAATAATTAGGGGAGCAATGCGCACGGAAAAACTGATTTCCCATGTTAAACGTCTATATTTCACTTTCCGTGATACATCCTGTATATAAAATATATACGAAAGTTCGATTGCGTGGTCGACCAGTGTGTAAGTGGATGGATGTGGTTGGTAGGGTGCTTCAAGAGAGAGAGTTTCCAAGTATGAAGAGAAGAAGAGCATGTATGAATGCGATTATGAGTGTGGCCGAGGCGACAGAAGTCTGCTTAGATAGGAATGTGTGGCGAAGGATGATTGTTTCCTAACTATTATTGTGATCCGGATGCGGTATTTCGCTACCGAAAATCGGTCACTTTAATATGTTTAAGAGTAAGGATTATGAGTGTGGCCGAAGCGAAAGAAGTCTGCTTAGATAGGAATGTGTGGCGAAGGATGATTGTTTCCTAACTATTATTGTGATCCGGATGCGGTATTTCGCTACCGAAAATCGGTCACTTTAATATGTTCAAGAGTAAAGATTATGAGTGTGGCCGAGGCGAAAGAAGTGTGCTTAGATAGGAATGTGTGGCGTAGGATGATTGTTTCCTAATTATTATTGTGATCCGGATGCGGTATTTCGCTACCGAAAATCGGTCACTTTAATATGTTTAAGAGTAAGGATTATGAGTGTGGCCGTGGCGAAAGAAGTCTGCTTAGATAGGAATATATGGCGAAGGATGATTATTTCCTAGCTATTATTGTGATCCGGATGCGGTATCTCGCTACCGAAAATCGGTCACTGTAATATGTTTAGGACTAAAGATTTGTTGTATGATGTTGATGTTGTTCTTATTGTTATCGGGTTTGTGCACTAAGTGGGATACGCGTGATTTTATGTATGTATGTATGTATATGAAATCCTATCTATGTGCTGTTAATTTTTGTATCACCATCATGAATTAAAATTAATATTATGTGTAATGAAAACATATTGGGTCCATATAACATGTTTAGATTACAGATTACAAATACAAAACATGTACATATATTCAAAATATTGTTTTAATATTGTTTAAACAAATGTGTTTTCATATTAACCGATTTATGTTTTTAAAGGATACCCCATTCTTTACAAGTGTTTATTTATTATTTCATCCTACCGACTGCGCCAATAATTTTTAAAAATATATTTTTCTGTTTAAACACTGTTAAATATTATAGGTATCTATTGTGAGTATTTTCCAGGAATGGACTGAAAAATCAACATTTTTCAGCATAATGAAAAATATTTTCACCACTGATGGCCGTGTGTGTGTTTATATATATATATATATATATATATATATATATATATATATATATATATATATATATATATATATATATATGTGTGTGTGTGTGTGTGTATGTACGGATGTTGGAAGTACGGTTTCTCACGTACTCAAATAAGACTTAGACATATTTAACTACTGATTCCTTACTATTACTGTAACGTTTTTATTTATATGGGTGAAGTGTAAAACATAGACAAATATTATTAACTAAAAGAATACGTTTATTAAACGATAAATAAATATTAAAAAGATAATTAAAGGTTTATAAAAGTAACTAACACTATGATAAACAAATATTAACACTAATTTAAAGACTAAGAATATTATAAGACACTTAAACACTAAGATTATTTATTTAAACAATTAACACTACTCTTTATGTCACTAATTACATTTATTTATGTTCACTTGTCGACTGTTGTTTATATCACCAACTATTCACTACGCTTATTTATATCAGACTTCTTTACTCGTACTTCTATAATACAGAATGCCTTCGCTGGCTTTGGCGGCGGGTTATATACCTGGCGGATTATTTCTAGAACCTCCTGGAGAACTTCTATAGGTAAACAACATGACACAATAGATTAGTCCCCGCGACCAGTTTGAGCGCGTCTGTAAAGCGCGCCACAGTGGTGCCTGGTATGGCGCGGCGGCGGCGACGGCTACGTTACATTACATTAATTCGAAGAGCTGATACTGGATAAATGGTAGTTTCTAAAAATATTCTTCGAAATATTATTTTATGAAAATTTATGTTATTACTGATATAAAGGTAATTAAATTCTCATTTTTTTGATATATTTAAAAATTATATTATATATTCTATAGATTTAGAGATATAATATACAATAATCTTTGTTGTAATAAATCTCGATTCCTAAACAATTCCATGGAAATCAATTGTAATATTTAAATGTTTATAATTGACAGATAAATTCAAAATGTCAGTGTGAAAAAAATGAACAGTTTTACTAACTTTACTGAAAGCTTTTTTCTGTAATACCATCAATGAATTTGAAGAATTTGGAACATATAGACTGAAATCTTGTGAAATAAGTAGTATTTTCTTATTATTTTAAAATTAGCGCGAAATTTATATATCAGGTCGCGAACTTTCTGAGCTTAAATGCTTCAACTATCTTTTCTAGAAGAACATTAAATCAATAAATTATAATTAATATTTTGATAGAATCGTTCATTTATTCATTTGATTGTTCAAATTCACATTGTCTTTCCGAAAGGTTCTTGGAATTTCGCTAGTCTTATATATAACTCTAGCGCTAGACTCCTCAATAAGACAAATAAAATATTCAATTGAATTTCCCGGAAGTAGCCATTAATTCTTACGATAATCGTTAGATGGATATTACGTTCTGTTGACCTCAAATTCTATTCCGATTCGGAGAATGTGAACGGGTCAGCCTGAAAGGGCATATTAATACGGTGCATTGTATTCTCGTAGTCTAGATTTCAAACTTACAGTAACATAAATATATTAGGTACTTTAAATACTTTGTTTTCCACGGCCTACCTGAATTTGTTTTTTGAATCAGCTTCCTATTTAATATCAATTCAAACTGTTTTAAATTCATTTCAAACGAAACAAAAGCAGATTGAATGGTTTTTGAGGAACATTTGAACACATCGGTAAACAATTACTGCAATGAGCAATATAACGAAATGAAATAATCAAAGCCCAATAACAAATGATGTCTGGCAATGTTGCAATGTTGACAGAATGACAGATGACAGTCGGGTTGGGATATTATTCATGTTTTGTGGAATCATCACGAAACAGTTGCCGCGTTTAATAATTTTGGCGTGGGCATTGTTCATCACAAAACTAGTACGACTTTTAATATTTTGAATTTCAAAAATGTATTGGACAAACGAAATCAAGATAAATTGAAAAATCTGTTGTGACCAGTACAATATCTCTCGCCATTTCCATTTTATGTTATATAAGTAATAAATTTAACATATCTTGTACACTCAAATAATTCAAATTGTATCACTTCTTTCGTTCTATGAAGAATTTTGTTTTACAGATATGTACAGTAAAATTTGTGAAAGATGCCCGATCAAGGTTTTCTACGAATTGTATGAATTCAGATTTTTGCTCCGCCTATTCTGACACATTCAGCAGTGTTGTTCGCTTAGTTTTCATGAGGGTACATAAGATACTACTGTTATTTTATTATTATAAAAATATATGTTACAATAAAAGCACTCAAAATTCAAAAATAAGTCAACTGGTAAGTTTATTAGCAAATGTAAAACCAAATATATGAAAAATAAGATACTGACACAATGTCAGAGTCAGTGACACTGATAATAACGTTATTCGTACGGCTATGAATCAAGGTAATATATCTGAATTAATAAATAAAATTACGTTACAGCGAAAGTATTATGAATAATGAGCATCGTTTTAAAGTGGAATGTCTTAACTTAGTCGAAGCAATATGAATTTTTGAAAGACAAGCGTGTTATATCCATCCTTATCGTACACGCTTATAGCCTTTGCAAAGGAAAGAGATAAATGTATGGCAATTTGTTAATTCGTTCATGATACACATGACCTTGATCGGACATCTTTAAAAAAATTACTGTATGCTGGTTGTTCATACAAGTTCGGTTAAATTAGCAAATAATTTCTATTGTAGTAACTACATTAATGAGAAAAAAAATGTCAACCAATGTTTCACAAACTGTAGAGACTAACTTTGTTATTTTAGATGGTACTATATACAGGCTATAACAGCAATAAGTACGAGGGTCATTCAATAAGTAAAGAGACAAATTTTATAATTTTAAAACTATTCAATGAATGTGTACAATCTTTTCAGGGGTGTTAGTTGGCAACCTTGGGATATGCTCTGATCAGCTGTTTCATCATTTTATGTCAACATAACCTCAAAATTTTTAGTTCACCATGGCAAGTCCACTAGAAGATTGCACCTTAGAAGAGCAGCGCTCAGTCATTAGATTTTTAGTCGCAGAAGGTGTAAAACCAAGTGAAATTTTTTCTAGAATGTTAATACACTACGGTAAAAGTTGTATGAACCGTGCGAATTTTTACAAGTGGGTTGATGGGTTTAAAAGTGACCGAACAAGTGTAGGTGATGAACCCCGATGTGGACGTCCAGTGGAAGTTTCTGGTCTCTCGTTGGAATCGAGGATTGACGGACTTATTCGTGATAACAGAAGAATTACCTACTGTTGAAATGATATCTGAGGAAGTTCAAGTAAGTGTTGGAACTGTTCACAATGTCATTCAGAACAATTTAAAGTACAGAAAAAGTGTGCCAGATGGGTTCCCAGACAGCTTACTGACGCTCATAAAGAATCAAGGCTTTCCTTTAGTCAAGACTTAAAGCAACGAAGTTTGATTGAAGGAGACGCTTTTATTAAAGAATAGTGACCTGCGACGAGGTCTGAATCCATCACTACGACCCTGAGACCAAAAGGCAGAGTATGGAGTGGAAACACACTAGCTCTCCAGTTCGCAAAAAATCAAGGTTCAACCTTCCGCCGGTAAAGTGATGCTGACCATCTTTTGGGACTCACAGGGTCCAGTGTATTGCGATTTCCTTGAAGATTAGCGAACTATCAATAGCCAATACTACTCTGAGATGCTAGAACACAAAGTTAGACCAGCTATCAGGAGCAAACACCGTGGACTCTTGTCAAAAGGAGTCATTCTTTAGCACGATAACGCCCGCCCTCATACACCCCAGCTGACTCGTGATAAGCTTCAAGAATTGGGTTGGGAGGTCTTACCTCATCCTGCCTACAGTCTCGACCTCGCCCCATCTGATTTTTACCTGTTTGGACTACTCAAAGACGCCCTACGTGGAAAAAGATTTGCTAACAATGAGGAAGTTAAGGAAGCGGTGCAAAAGTGGCTTCGGGGTAAATCGAAAGAATTCTTCGCCAAGGGAATTAGGAAGCTGCAAGAAAGATGGGACAAGTGCATAATTGTGGGGGATGATTATGTTGAAAAATAGCCTTAATTTTGAAAGATTGAAATAAACCGTTTTTGAGCTATAGCCATTTGTCTCTTTACTTATTGAATGACCCTCGTACATTAAATTTAACCAGTGATAGAACTCTTCGAGAGCAACAATATTCCTTAATAACTTTTTTTCAAAATCTCAATTTTGTTTTAGCATTTTTATCCCCATCCATAAATTAATGAGTCATTTAGGTATTTTCATTATAATATGATCCAGTAGCAATAACAATGAAACAATTGTTTTTGACAAATGTGAGTTGTCAACTTTTTCAAATAAATCGATTAATATAATAAAAGTTATAATGGCATTGTGGTGGCCATGGTGAAGCTTAGTGACACGCTGCCCAAGGTCGGCAAATTTATTTGGCACGTTTTCCGAATCATCATCTTCTAAACGTTCGCACTTTTGTATCTGTAAATAAAATAAATCTCCGAGATCATGAGTCCTTTAAGCCTGCTGCTCAATATCGTGGTAGAATCACATAGAAAATATTGAAGAGGACGTTTTGGATTCAACCAGGGTCTAGTACTCGAAGAATAGCACTACAACGCAGAGTGTCACATATGACAATTTACAGGATATTGAAACTACAATAGTTACATTATTTCATTGACGCCTTCAGTATTGTATAACATTTATTGTGATTTCATTTAAGTCTGCTTCACTTTTTATCATCTTTGCGTTGTCTTGTTCCGTCAATTGTAGATTTGTTCTTGGTTTACTGCATCCTATAAATGTCCTACCATTTTTGGATTGCCTAACCTGTTGTAACATAAAAATTTGACGATTTTTTGTTATCTTAGTCTAGGTATTCTATCTCTTATCTTTCCCAATTTGTGTATAGTTTCATTTTTTGGTGTATCTATCTATCTATTCACCAGTTTGTAATCTTTCTTTGGTTGTATTCAGTCACAGTTACAAGTCACAACGGAAACAAACCAAAAACAGCTGTCAAAGGTTGTAATGCAATCTATTACAGCACTGGTGGTTTATGTCACATCCTATTATTTTTATGCGTTTGCGTGCATTCATGTATGTAGTACATACGCACGAATTAATTTGATTGAGTAGCAGATAAGCATGAAAAGTATATCATTAAAGACTGTTTATAATGTAAAAAAAATATATTGAATGCCGCCCACAAATGCTGTTGATGAATGGAAATGTGATATTTGAATGTAATTTTATCCTATTAAAACATCTTTCAGAACTCATATTTCAATTAGAACGATACAACCTTTTTACCTTGCGTCACCTTTAGGTAAGGAAAGTATTGTCTTTGGTCAAAAAATTCAATGATGAGTTTTTACTGAATAAGCACGTTTTAGGGTCCATATAATACGATTTTACCATTTTTACGATGATGTCTGTATGTATGTGTGTCTCTGTGTGTGTGTGTGTGACAAAAGTTCCGGATTCCATAACTTCAATACCACGATTCCAAAAATTATAATTTTTTCGTATACCTCAAGTTTACATCCAGAAGAACAACTGATTAGATTTTGGTTGTAATTGGTCAACCGGAAGTAGTCTCATTTGAAGATTTAACAGTTAAATTTGATATATTGACATTTAACGTTATTATAACTTAAAGAATATATTATTCTCTATACGATTTGATTACATTTTATACTTCGTATTCAAAAGATACAGAGTTAAAGAATTTTAAAGAAATTAAATTTTATAATTCAGCCAGCTATGCCAAACTTGGGAACTAGTAATATATTCATATAATTCAAATTGACAGATGTCAGTATCAATAAAAAGTAAATTAATGTGGCAGATATGAGGATGTTGAAGTAGATATTGGGGAATACACGGAAAGATAGGGTAAGAAAATAACTCTAGTGTTACAAGTTTTTAGAAAGATACAAGAAAGACGATTACATTGGTTTGAACATGTCATGAGGAGAAATGAAGAATTATATTGGAACAAGAATGAATAGTTTAGAAATAGGACGTTAAAGAAACAGAGGAAGACCAAAGATAAGATGGAAAGACTGTATTGCGGAAGATTTGAGAGAAAAGGAACTGAATGAGAACGACATGCAAAAATAGCGACCCCTAACGAATGGGAAAAGCTAAAGAAGAAGAAGATGCCAGTGTTAAGTGCAATTTGAATAGTTTGTTTATGAAATAATTTTACTGGAAATTTAGAATCTTTTGTAAGAAAAATTATGGAATTTATACATTATACACGAGAATGACGGAAGGTATTGTGCTGGCCACAACAGATTTTTTAGTTTAATTTCTGTATTTTTTTTTAATAACGACGTTTCGGCAATATTAACTACTGCCTTCTTCAGGAATGAACAACAAATCAACAAATATAAAAGAACATGAAGATTTCGTTTTCTCCATATATTAAAATTCGACATATGTTGAGGCAAGTTAAATACGTCATCCCATGTGTCTGCGGGAAAGTTTACATTGGCCAGACAGGTAGAACCATTTCTACAAGATTGAATGAACACCAGCGTTCGATCAGGTTGAACCAGCCAGAAAAATCTTCAGTTGCAGAGCATACCCTGGAAGAATTCCACCGTATAAAATTTGAAGATACAAAAATACTGGCGAGACCTACACACCTAAACAATTTTAACAAGGTTAATTAGAGAAGCCAATGAGATTTTCAAAACCAAGAGTAATAATCTCAATCATTGTAACGGTCTAGATCTTAGTCGTGCATGGCTTCCTATATTAAATATGTTGTAATTGTCACCTTGGTTACCTGTTGCTATATTTGTTGATTTGTTGTTCATTCCTGAAGAAGCCAGTAGTTAATACTGCTGAAACATCGTTATTAAAATAAAAATACAGAAATTAAACTAAAAAAGGTTGTATCATTGTAATTTTAGCCCTACAAAGTTTTCTTGCTGCATATGCATGATATTCTTTGTTCCATATTACATATTCTAAATATTCAATGAAATTGCAAACTAATACATAACTGAACATTGACTTTCTATTCTACACTATAATTTACGTACCTAGACTTTAATTTAAGTTTACTACATCGGAAAATAATAACATTGCTGATTTTCTATCAAGGTTTTCGTCTAACTTCTCCATTATAGGATACAGTTTCCTAAGAAATAATTAGATGGTGCTGCACTAGACATGTTGATGACGTAATCAGACTGCCAACTTAATAACAGCAAAATACCCCAGGCCGTCAGCGACGTTTTACTCGGAATATGGGAGCGACATGATGTACGTTCGAAAATAGCGTTGATATATCAAAATTCAAAAACATTTTGATATAACGTTTTCCGTTGATATACTCGTATAGTAAAATCTTTCTTAACAGCTCCAATAAGCGGACACCTCTATTAAGCGGACAATTTTACGGGAACCGGCATTTTTATATTATTTTTCTAATAATCAGATAGTATTAAGGGAACACGCTCTTAAACGGACACGAACACTAATTTTGAATCCCATTTTTAACTCTCGCTAAGAGAAGTATTGGATTCCTGCTAAAAATCGCATATCCAGATTTTATTGAGTAAGCACGATTTTATCATTTTTGCAATGATGTGTGTGTGTGTGGATGTATGTGTGTGTGTATGTGTGTGGGACGTTGGAAGGACGATTACTCAAAAACTATAAGACTTAATATTTATTTAATTACGTATTTTCCAATCGGACATTAATGGGAAGAGCTGAAAAGATTTTGGTAATAATTGGGACAACCGGAAGTAGCAGATTACACGTGTGTGTGTGTGTGTGGATGTGTGTGTGTGTTAGGTTGTTGGAGATACGATTTCTCAAATTCTATAAGACTAAAGACCTGTTTGACTACGGATTCCTCAATCTAACAGTAATGGGAAGAGTTGAATAGGTTCTGGTATCAATTGGACAACCGGAAGTGGTAGTTTCTAAAAAAATTCTAAATATTATTTTTTGAAAAATTGTTACTACAAATATTAAAGATAATTCAATGGGGGTCATTTCAATAAAAAAATCGTTGTTTTTTTTTATAAAATCGTGAAATCCGTCTCATTTAATAAATATAGTAATATAAAATAACATGAAATATGCGACTTTTCATTTATAAATTTGCTAATAAACTTTCGCGGCTGTAAAATTCGTGACGTCACGGCTTGTTACTCACAAAGACATTCCTCTCACACACACACAACGGTCCACGTGATATCCGTTTGCTGCTGTAAACAAGCTAACATAAAATTGTGACAGGTGACAGCAGAGTTAAGAGTAAAGGTATGTAAATAAAACATTTATTAAAATAAATACCAAAAGTTGTATGAAATATGTTTTTCGTTAACAATATGTTGCTGTCACAAAATCAAACTAAGTGATAACTCAAACAATCATAGTTCCAAACACAACCGGTAGAGAGCTGCTGCCGCATCCGACAAGCCGTGACGTATGCCGTGACGTCAGCGTCCAAATATTTTAAAAAATCATATCTCTGATTCTAAAGACTTTTAAAGTGGAAAACATACACCTAGATATTTAATTTGACCTATTCTTTCAAGAAAAAAATAAATTAGAAAATGTGAAATGACCCCATTCTAATTCTAACACATTTAATATAGGATATAATTATACAAAATCATCACTTCGATCCCGACCGACGCCAAAAATTACATCGAATTTTAATGGTACAAAATTGACCCCTGTGGTGCACTCTCCACGCCAGCTATTGTATTAATTTCTCGTCAGTGCCTCTTTTCCATAGAGTTTCCCACATTTGTACTTAAAAACTATACCTATCAAATAGTGTAAAATATGAACAAAAACTATTAAAGCCAGCTATCGATCCATCAGTTGCAAAGTTGAAATTGGTAAAAGAGAAAAAGTTAGCTGAAGCAATGGCAGTGGTCATATATATGTCACTGTGCGAGGCACAATGACCTATCGAACTGCGTTATTATTAATGAACCTTTCATGGAACCTGCGATGAAATATTGATCAGCACTCTTGATAAACTAGATACCTCACTATACTTCTTACAGCATGAATATATCATTGATGTCTACGCTGCAAAATGCAGCAATGAACTATCAGGTTATCTAGGCAGAGAAGGACTTGGAAAGGATGGGGAGAATCATTTGATACAATAGGCGATGTTAAATTCTTTATCACAAGATACTTCAAAAAATCTGATGTGACCAACACAATACCTCCCGCCATTTATTTTTTATTAATTTAAATCAGGGACTAAGAACGATATGAGAACGAAAACGGAAATGACAACGCAATATATTTTTTTCGTTCATGATAGAAAACAAAATAATTAATATCGGTTACCGGTTTTAACCGTTATTTTATTATTTTATTTACAGCAAATATTTTACACGCAAATATTATTGAATTTTCAGATATTTGAGTTGCAGACAAGCAGACTTTCAAAGTAACTCTCCAGTAGCTAACCCTGTTACGTGTTATACTCGTCGTTTCATCTAGTGAACACTGACTGCGATCGTTTTCATTTGCACACACTATCGGTATTCGTCTTATTAGTTATGTTAAGTACTTATAACTAACATAAAGGAAGATTTGCTTGAAAACGTACTATTAGTTAGGTGAAATAAAATGTAATTAATGTTTTATTCTTTATTGTAAAAAATTCAGGCCATAGCATAAGGTTTTCTTCTTATTACCCTCCGTCACCTTTAGGTAAGGAAGGTATTGTCTTTGGTCAAAAAATTCAATGATGAGTTTTTACTGAATAAGCACGTTTTAGGGTCCATATAATACGATTTTACCATTTTTACGATGATGTCTGTATGTATGTGTGTCTGTGTGTCTGTGTGTGTGTGTGTGTGTGTGTGTGTGACAAAAGTTCCGGATTCCATAACTTCAATACCACGATTCCAAAAATTATAATTTTTTCGTATTCCTCAAGTTTACATCCAGAAGAACAACTGATTAGATTTTGGTTGTAATTATTCAACCGGAAGTAGTCTCATTTGAAGATGTAACAGTTAAATTTGATTTATTGACATTTAACGTTATTATAACTTAAAGAATATATTATTCTCTATACGATTTGATTACAATTTATACTTCATATTCAATAGATACAGAGTTAAAGAATTTTAAAGAAATTAAATTTTATAATTAAGCCAGCTATGCCAAACTTGGGAACTAGTAATATATTCATATAATTCAAATTGACAGATGTCAGTATGAATAAAAAGTAAATTAATGTGGCAGATATGAGAATGTTGAAATAGATATTGGGGAATACACGGAAAGATACGGTAAGAAAAGAACTCTAGTGAAATAAGTTTTTAGAAAGATACAAGAAAGACGATTACATTGGTTTGAACATGTCATGAGGAGAAATGAAGAATTATATTGGAACAAGAATTAATAGTTCAGTAATAGGATGTTGAAGAAACAGAGAAAGACCAAAGATAAGATGGAAGGACTGTATTGCGGAAGACTTGAGAGAAAAGGAACTGAATGATAACGACACGCAAAAATAGCGACCCCTAAAGAATGGGAAAAGCTAAAAAAGGAATAGATGTCAGTGTTAAGTGCAATTTGAATAGTTTTTTATGAAATAATTTTACTGGAAATTTAGAATCTTTTGCAAGAAAAATTATGTATGGAATTTATATATTATACACAGGAAGGTATTGTGCTGGCCACAACAGATTTTTTTAATTCTAAGGTATTTTTCCTTAACAAAATATCGCATATCGAGATTTTGGCAAATGACCACGTTTTAAGGTCCCTACAATCCAATTTTAACATTTTCAAGATGATGTCTGTGGGTATGTTTGGATCATATTTACGCTCTAACTCAAATACTATCGTTCAGAAAATTTTGAAACCTTGTATTGTTTTATTTTAAACCATAGTCATGGCTCACTATTCTCTTTTCGACTAGGTGTATAAAAAGAGCCCGCCATTTTACTTTTTAATAATGTAACATATGGATTATTTTACATGATTGTAAAGAAAATTTGATGCACTTTTCAAATTTGTAAAAAAATATGGGATGTTCCATTTGAAATTCAAAGTTGATATTAATTTCTAATAAACCGGCAGTGGTTCGTACATCATTCATCAAGTAGCTTACATTTTGCTGTATAAATCATGTTATATGAAAGAAATTACTAACTTAATAAATAAGCGAGGTATTTGCTGGGTCTACTAAAACATAATATCCTGTATAGGGTTTGCAAATACAAGACGGTATATTTCATTTATTTATTGCAAGGAATTATAGATAATTAGATTTGGTTAATTTATTCCAAAAAATCATAAATATATTTCAAGCAAATATAATAATATTTCTGCATATATATCCTTATATTATGTCATATATTTATATAAAATGTAGGTATATTGCATAAACATTCATTTAAAACACTTTTTAAACATTGTGAAATACTATAAAAATCGTTGTTAGTTAATATAAATTCACCTGAAATTATTTCTGGAGTATTTTAAAAAATTCCTTCCTCCTAGAGAAGTACTCATTATAGTTCAAATATTTTCTTTTTCCGTGGAAAATTGTTAAGAATTTTCTCGGAATTTTCCGTTTTCATTTTATCGCAAAGAATTCAAGAAATATGAAATATGGAAACGACGATTTTCTAGATCTAAAATTCTATTGAGACACTTATATATGAATTACTAAAATGCGGGGATCTCCAAGGGATAAGACCAAATTATTTCTTTCTGCATGCAGGAGATTTTCTTGGATACGTAAGGAAAATAAAATGTTTTCAAAGTAAATGCTGAGTTTACTACACAAATAATAAATTGAATAATAATTATATTAGTATAATGTAGTTTTATGCTCCAAAATTTATTATTAAATAATGTCTATTCTAGTTGTCATTCGACATAATAAATACATAATAGTTGTTTTAATATCAAGTTAAAATTGTCAGATTTTTACATCTCGCTAAGAGAGGTATTGGATTCATGCTAAAAATCGCATAGCCAGATTTTATTGAATAAGCATGATTTAAGGTCCATAGAATCCGATTTTAACATTTTTACAATGATGTGTGTGTGTGTGTTTTGTTGTTGGAGATACGATTTCTCAAATTCTATAAGACTAAAAACCTTTTCGACTTCGGATTCCCCAATCTAACATTGATGGGAAGAGTTAAATTGATTTTGGTACCAATTGGAAAACCGGAAGTAGTAGTATCTTAAAAAAAACTAAATATTATTTTTTAGATTTTTTTTATTATTAGTATTAAAGAACGTAAAATACTCTATTCGATACATTTTAAAATGTTATTATATCTTCTATATATTGAGATAAAAAAAGTAATATATAAAATAACAACAATAAACAACTCTATAGTAATCATCAGATGTTTGTAAATGACAAATAAATTTAAAATTATAAAAATAATCTAAACATAAAGAAAAGACATGAGAAATTTATAGGGCGCGAGCAGTCATGTGACTTTGATGGACTTGACAAGTAAATATTGGGGCTCGAGTTAGAATGGCAGCTAGTAATTTTGTACATATATGTCAAATGTCAATTTTCCATCCAAAATTTCATAAATGAATAAATAAATATTTCATCACGGCATATTACCCATTGCTGGGTGTGCCAATCTGCTTTGTACAGATATCGGTAATTATGGAATATATGTACCGTGCGGGCGCTTACTAGGCGTCACCTCACGGGCACTCATAGTTGGCGTGGAGAGTGCACCACAGGGGTCAATTTTGTGCCATTAAAATTCGATGTAATTTTTGGTGTCGGTCGGGATCGAACCCGGGTCCCCAGATTCGCGACCAGACACTCAGGCACACGGCCACGAATGATATTCCAATTTCATGTGGTTTATTTTCCTCGACAAGTAAATTCCACACTCCTGGTGACAAATGCCATTTGATATTTATGTAAATAATTACAGTCATTTTGACAAGGGCCTCCATATCTGCTTGTCTCTAGGTTAAGTATGAAAAACTAACTACGTGAATTTAAAAAATCTTGAAATTTTTGATGAAAAATTGTGACAGTTGACATTTAAGTACAAAATTACTAATTGTCATTGTGTCACGAACCCCCATATCTGCTTGTCAAGGCCAACAATGTCACATGACTGCTCGCGCCTTGTACTTATATAACCAAAAAACGGAAGTGGCGAGAGGTATTGTGCTGGCCACAACAGTTTTTTTTAAATGTTATACAAAGTTGAAATAAGCAAATCTATCTAACCTATTAATTGTCTAAATTTTTTCTGTAATTTTTCCTGACTATGTACTTATGTATTTAATGTCTAATACATTTTTTTTTGTTCCAGGTAATGTCGACTCCCTTACCAAACTACAGTCAATTATTTAACGGTCAAATTAAGGTATAAGGATAAGCAATATTAGTTTTACTGTTTACAACGAAACGCTAAATATAACCAATACCTTGTCTGCAATCTACAGTATCAGGTAACAAAATGTTCCAAATTCCATTTGATCGCAATTTTTTTCTTAAAAAAACTGCCACTTGTATCAAAGGTAGTCTGTCCGGGCGTGTTTCACTTGTCACTGAAAAAACACGATCGTTTACAGCAAAAAATCTGAACGACAAAGCAACAAACAAAATACAAAGTATTGAGTAGCTACAGAAAACAAAAGAATGCAGCGTAAAAACAAATGTAATATCGGGATTGAAATACGTTAAGTAGTGTTTTGTTTTGCAGCGTTTTTCATTTGTTTAATATAGGTGAAAGATATATCCAATCAACAAAAAATCTGTTGTGGCCAGCACAATACCTTCCGTCAGTCCTGTGTGTTATGTATAAATTCCATACATAAATTTTCTTGCAAAAGATTATAAATTTCCAGTAAATTTATTTCAGAAACAAACTATGCAAATTGCACTTGACACTAACTTCTTCTTCTTTAGCTTTCCCCAATTGTTAGGAGTCGTTATTTTTTATTTTCTTCCACTCATTTCTGATTCACCCTTGTATAAGAATTATTGTAAATATTTTGTTAAGGAAAAATACCTTAGAATTAAAAAAATCTGTTGTGGCCAGCACAATACCTTCCGTCAATCCTGTGTATAATGTATAAATTCCATACATAATTTTTCTTGCAAAAGATTCTAAATTTCCAGTAAAATTATTTCATAAAAAAACTATTCCAATTGCACTTAACACTGACATCTTCTTCTTCTTTAGCTTTTCCCATTCGTTAGGAGTCGCTATTTTTTATTTTCTTCTTCAACTCATTTCTGTTTTACGTTCGTTCTCATTCAGTTCCTTTTTTCTCAAGTCTTCCGCAATACAGTCCTTCCGTCTTATGTTTGGTCTTCCTCTGTTTCTTCAACCTTCTATTACTAAGAATTAATCCAATATGTTTTTCATTTCTCCTTCTGACATTTTCAAACCAATGTAATCATCTCGCTTTTATCTTTCTAGAAACTTGTAACACTAGAGTTATTTCCTTACCTATCTTTCCGTGTCTTCCCCAACATCTACTTCAACATCTTCATCTCTGCCACATTAATTTACTTTTTATTGATACTGACATCTGCAATTTGAATTATATGAATATATTAATAGTTTTCATGTTTAGCATAGCTGGCTGATTTATAAAATTTAATTTCTTTAAAATTCTTTAACTCTATATCTATTGAACATGAAGTATAAAATGCAATCAAATCGTATAGAGAATAATATATTCTTTAGGTTATAATAACGTTAAATGTCAATAAATCAAATTTAACTGTTAAATCTTCAAATGAGGCTATTTCCGGTTCACCAATTATAACCAAAATCTAATCAGTTGTTCTTCTGGATGTAAACTTGAGGAATACGAAAAAAATATTATTTTTGGAATCGTGGTATTGAAGTTATGCGATCCGAAACTTTCGTCACATTCACACACATACATAGAGACATCATCGTAAAAATGGTAAAATCGTATTATAGGGACCCTAAAACATGCTTATTCGCTAAAAACTCATCATTGAATTTTTTAACCAAAGACAATACCTTCCTTCACCTTTAGGTAACGATTTTTTTAATGACCCCATTCTGATGAAAACAACTTAATGATGAAAAGTAACATTACTGTGTTTCTTAATATTACATAAAAATCAATGTTTCTAACGCTTAATAGATACATACATACATAAAATCACACGTGTCCGATTCAGTGGGTTCGCACAAACCCGATAACAATAAGAACAACATCATACAACACATCCTTACTCTTAAACATATTACAGTGACCGATTTTCGGTAGCGAAATACCGCATCCGGATCACAATAATAGTTAGGAAACAATCATCCTTCGCCACACATTCCTATCTAAGCAGACTTCTTTCGCCACGGCCACACTCATAATCCTTAAATATAATTAAATAATTAAAGTGAAAAATGCCTAGTCTCAAACTTTAGACCTCATCCCTTTAAAAGTTATGATTTTGATTTTTTATAGCGTGTCCCTCCCAGAACAAAACTTCTATTTATGATTGCTGGAACTAATCCAATAACTGATACAATGCAACACATGCCACCTTTAACAAACGTATGACCGTATATGTTTTTATATCTGACGAACTATCCATTTTATTGAGTATGTTCGTTGGACCTACCATACGGATTGAAATATTTTCAACTGAATGACACAGAATTTTAATAATAAAAACAGAATTGTTCGCATCAATGTTAGTATCAAAATTAAAATCTACATTTGTGATTTATATGAAACATAAATCAACAACGGTGGATATTTTTAAAGCAGCAGAAATAAAAACTGTAGGTCTGGGTTTTATTAGTTTTGCAGAACAAAGTTTTATTAAAATTTATCCAGTGTACTCGTATTTATGTGTATTTTTGAAATAAACCACATCAGTTCCTACAATCAATAGAACTTATAACTTACAATTTTAACATTGGCGCAGTCGGTAGGATCTCAGAAAATTTGTAACACGTTTGCACGGCGGCGCCTCTTTGTTTAAATTATTTGTAGCCAAACGTCAAGATTAGCTACGGATCTTGCGTTCAGAAGTCTTATGTTTTGTAATTTTTTGTAAGATTCTGTAATGGCTTTTAGAAGTTTTAGTCTTTGTTAGATTTTGGGATGGGATAGTTTCGTGACATTTTGAAAGAATTATTGGAGGTTATAAAAGTATTTTTAAAAGTATAAGATTACGTAGAAAAAGACTAGAAAAGGCAGATGTGTCAGCGGGAGAAAGCAACTTTGGAAAATCTGATGAAGGACTTGTCACGTAGGCCTCCGAGAAGCTAGAAATTCAGTTCTTCCCTAAACCTCCGAAGTGGTCTAAGTTACTTGACCATTCTGACGAAATAAATTAACGCATCACTTATAATTTATTCTATATCTTGGAACCGACGTTATGTTTGAGCGGAAATTATTTATGTAAGAAAAAATCTTATCAAATATGATGTTTTACTGATTGTTTGATATTTTTTATTCTCATGGTATTCTGTCAATAAATAAAATTTTCTTTTCGGACTTAGAGAAAGCTTCATATTAAATTTTTAGATTTGTTTTGAAGTACTCTCGAAATTAAGTGCTAAATAGTGAAGCGTGAATATGAATAGACGTCAGAATCTTAATTTAAGTGTTGAAGAAGCTGTGGCTGTAGCAACACTTGCAGAAGAAAGTTGGAGTCAGCGTTACATCGACCAGCGCCTTGGTGTTAACCAATCGACAGTATCGCGGGTCTTGAAGAGACATCGGGAAACTCACTCATACTCAAGAAGGCCAGGTCAAGGGAGAAAACGAGCCACAAATGCTATCCAAGATCGTTTTTTGATGATACAGATGTTAAAGGCTCCTAGGCTACAAAATATGCTCGGAGAGGCCCACAATGTTCATATTAGTTCCGTTACCATAAGAAAAAGGTTACGTGGTTTTAATTTAACCCCAAAAATACCAGCAACAGGGCCCAATTAACCGCAGAGCATCGCAGAGCCAAATTAACGTTTGCTCAGGAACATGTTAACTGGTTACAAGCCGATTGGGCTAATGTTATGTTTAGCGACGAGTCCAGATTTTGCCTTAATAGCAGTGATAGACGGATGCGTGTATACAGACGGCCAAGTGAACGTTATGCGCAATGTAACATTGTTCCGACTGTTATGTTTGGTGGAGGTTCGGTTATGGTGTGGGGTGGTATCACTTCAGAGGCTCGCACGCAGTTGGTGGTCATACCAAGAGGGAGCATCACGGCAGCATCTTATATAAAAAACATTTTAGAACCATATGTAATGCCTTTTGTGCCTGTTGGGGGAAACGACTTCATCTTTATGAATGATAATGCAAAACCCCATTCTGCCCGAATATCTTGCCGAAGTGGATATCACTACAATGCAATGGCCAGCCAGAAGTCCGGATCCCATAGAACACCTTTGGGACACGATGGGTAAATGACTTAGAGCACTTCCTCAGCGTCCAATCAACCAAGAAGAGCTCGGGCAAAAATTGCAGGAAATTTGGGAAGATATTAACCAGAATGACATTAGAGCATTAATTAGCAGCATGGGTCGTCGCTGCCAGGCAGTTATCCGAGCAAGAGGAGGAAACATTAAATATTAAGTGTTTTAATCGCATGTTAAATTTTGTTAAAAGTGTTTCTCTTCATTTTTCTTACAATTTTATTAAGTTTTTATTGTTTAATTGTCTTAATTCTTACCATAAAAGTAAAATTATAAAAATCAAAGATTAAAATTTGAAAAAAATTAAAATATTCCAATATTAACTGAGTTTATATAAGAGATGCGTTATTTTCTTTTGTCAGTGTAGTTTGTTAATTTTTAAGCTGGCCAATAAGGGTGTGAAGGTTGGACTTCCTTATTGAAAACTGGGGTGAAATCAAGTGAAGATGTGTTTCACATGATTTCAACTCGAGGAGTCTTGTTTTAACTTTTGATCGTGAAGTTTGTTCTCTTCCCATTCGATTGTTGTCTAAACTATAACTTGTCTTAGTGACTTGTGAATTTTATAGTTGTCTTTGTGACTTAAATAATTGTTGAAGTCCGCGTTCTCCCAAGTTGTTAGTTTATTGGTTAGAGTTAATTTTATTCTTTGTCATTGGAATTCATAATAATTGTAATTATTGTATAACGGTAGTGAGTTAGTTTAATAATAAAGTGCTTCAGTGGAGGCCGACCTGTGATGAACAGTAAGTAGACTGATAGATTACTTTATTCTTAGTAGTTGGTGTTGACTACCTAAGCGCTGATAGCAATTTAGTAAACCTAGAGCTTATTCTGAGGTCGTCCTTTTTACCTTCCGTCACCTTTAGGTAAGGAAGGTATTGTCTTTGGTCAAAAAAATCAATGATGAGTTTTTAATGAATAAGCATGTTTTAGAGTCCCTATAATACGATTTTACCATTTTTACGATGATGTATGTATGTATGTATGTATGTATGTGTGTCTCTGTGTGTGTGTGTGTGTGTGTGTGTGTGTGTGTGTGTGTGTGTGTGTGTCTGTGTGTGTGTGACAAAAGTTTCGGTTCCCATAACTGCAATACCACGATTCCAAAAATTATATTTTTTTTTCGTATTCCTCAAGTATACCTCCAGAAGAACAAGTGATTAGATTTTAGTTATAATTGGTGAACCGGAAGTAGCCTCATTTGAAGATTTAACAGTTGAATTTGATTTATTGGCATTTAACGTTATTATAACTTAAAGAATATATTATTCTCTTTACGATTTGATTACATTTTATACTTCATATTCAATAGATACATAGTTAAAGAAATTAAATTTTATAATTCAGCCACCTATGCTAAACATGGAAACTACTACTATATTCATATAATTCAAATTGACAGATGTCAGTATCAATAAAAATAAATTAATGTGGCAGAAATGAGGATGTTGAAGTAGATGTAAGGGAACACACGGAAAGATACGGTAAGAAAATAACTCTAGTGTTACAAGTTTCTAGAAAGATACAAAAAAGACTATTACATTGGTTTGAACATATCTTGAGGAAAAATGAAAAATTATATTGGAACAAGATTGAATAGTTTACTAATAGGAGGTTGAAGAAACAGAGGACGACCAAAATAAGATGGATGGACTGTATTGTAGAAGACTTGAGAGAAAAGGACCTGAATGAGAACGACACGCAAAAATAGCGACCCCTAACGAATGGGAAAAGCTAAAGAAGAAGATGTCAGTGTCAAGTGCAATTTGAATAGTTTGTTTATGAAATAATTTTACTGGAAACTTCGAATCTTTTGCAAGAAAAATTATGTATGGAATTTATACATTATAGACAGGATTGACGGAAGGTATTGTGCTGGCCACAACAGATTTTTAAAATTCAAATAGTTTTATGAGAGTCAGGTACCGATCCTTTAAACACCATTTATTGTTTTGTGTAAATAAATTAAGTTGATCAACCAGTTCTCAGTTTCGTTTGTTTAAATTGCCCGAATTAATTACTTTTCAGTAATCGCGTAAGCGTAAGTATTCTGTGTGAATATTGTTATATTTTGTCGATTGATAGACCGCATCTATTAATACTCTGATGTTGAGTCTTTCTATCCGCGGACTCTGAAAACACGGATAGTGGTGGCAGTGTTACCCTTGATCTAATTAGTTTTGAATTAATCAAATTAGTGTTGTACTTTCGAGTCAAGCATTCAAAAATCGTTTGTTAAACGGGTAACAGTAATGAGTTATTAAATTGTATCACTGTATGTTTTTACCTCTCGCTAAGAGAGGTATTGGATTCATGCTAAAAATCGCATATCCAGATTTTATTGAATAAGCACGTTTTAAGGTTCCTAAAATCCGATTTTAACATTTTTACGATGATGTCTGTGTGTGTGTGTGTGTGTGTGTGTGTGTGTGTGTGTGTGTGTGTGTGTGTGTGTGGATGTGTGTGTATGGGATGTTGGAAGGACGGTTACTCAAAAACTATAAGACTTAAAATTTGTTTAACAACGTATTTCCCAATCGGACATTCATGGGAAGATCTGAAAAGGTTTTGGTAATAATTGGACAACCGGAAGTAGAAGATTCTTGAAAAAAAAATTTCTAAATATTATTTTTTGAAAATTTTTCGTGGTAATATTAAAGAAAAATAAATTCTCTTTCTGATACATTTAAATATTTTTATACATATTTTATAGATTTAGAGATAAAAGAAGTATAATATATAAAATAATCTGTTGTAATAAATTTGACAGCCGAAAGAATGCCATGAAAAATAGTTGATAATTTAAATTATTTGTAACTGACAGATAAATGTCAGTGTCAGAAATAATGAGTAATGAAAGAAAAATGTACTTGGAGAATCCCTTAGTTCTTGATCTGTGACTATTATGGAGATGACAAGTCTAGGTTGAAGGACTTAAATTTGTTTCAAACATTATGGGACAATGTACACCAGTACTATAGACTAGAGTAACTTTGAATTGCGAAAAAGCTATCAAATTCTTCTCAAGTAAGTTGTAAATATTGACAAAATTACACATCGATATAAGAATAATCGGAGTGCAATCTATCCGTCACTTTATTAAAGGAAATTAAGGTTATATAGATATAACAAGTATGAAAAAATAAAATGTAAAAGAAGATATGTAAGAATAGATGCACAATCCATATATACATTTTAGACCGCCCAAAATTAATGTTTTTACTAGAAGAATATGAAGAGAAAGTAAACAACGTTGTTCGAATTGAAAATTGCTGTTACCAGCCTAATATTTATATATGGTAAACTCTACTTTGTAATTTATTGTAACATAATTTATGGTAAAATATCTTCATGTTGAGACATGCTATTATTGAATAATAAAGAAGTTTATACGTCATAGATTTATATGAATATATTATTTGTATTTATAAAAATATTCTTTGCTTTATGCATACAGCCAGGTAAAATATACGGCGAGAGGTTATGTGCTGGCCACATCAGATTTTTTTATTATAAACTACTCTAGTTACATATTAACGACCGAGTTATACGGCCGTAAGTTCTATGCTTTAGGTTAAATTAAAATATGTGATTTGTTTTCGCAAAAATCATTCTTAAATCCCTGGCGAAATTCACTCAGCTGTTTCCTTGCGCGATTTCCGGTCTATTCTTCTTGTACAGGTCACATCCGGTGTCCATTTCCGGCAGGTCGATCTTAGCCGACGTTGGGCGAGAGTAGCCGAAGGAATGATTGATGACACAAGGGCACAGTTCGATTTGGGTACGCTAAGTTCGCGTTATGCATAGAATGTTAGCTACTATCGTAACTTATGGATACGTGCGATGAGTATTTAAATTGAAGGCGATTTATAGTTTGGCGGATTCGGTTTCGGGGATTTTTATGATGATTTTACGGAGGTGCATACTAATAGACAATGAAATTATGATTAGTATAAACCGGGTGCACATAAGTAGTCAGTGTCGGCCAGTGGCGCACGTGAATGTAGGTTAAGATGAGGAACAAATGAGTATCCATAAATACAGGGCAAATGAAATCGCAAACGTAATTTACGTAAAATGTAACGTCAGTAGTAGATATTTTTCTTTAAATATCTACGTTTGAAGAAAAAATATAATCTCATTTGGAGTAAAAGTGTCTTTGTGTGCCTCGCCTGCAATTGACTGAAAAAAAGTATCACTTTTACTCCTAATAACACAGTGTACTATTTTCGGATCAAGGTCAGACATTTTTTAACGCTGTATAAATAATGAATTTTTATCTGTCGCTAAGAGAGGTATTGGATTCATGCTAAAAATCGCATATGAATAAGCACGTTTTAAGGTCCCTACAATCCGATTTTAATATTTTTACGATGATGTATGTGTGTGTGTGTGTGTGTGTGTGTGTGAGAGGATATATGTGTGTGTGTGTGTGTGTGTGTGTGTGTGTGTAGGGATGTTGGAAGGACAATTTCTCAAAAACTATAATACTTAGTATCTGTTTAACTACGTATTTCTCAATCGGACATTACTGGGAAGAGCTGAAAAGGTTTTGGTAATAATTGGACAACCGGAAGTAGCAGATTCTTAAAAAAAATCTTCTAAATATTATTTTACTACTATTAAAGAAGAGTAAATTCGCTATCTAATACATATAAATAATTTATTATATCTTTTATAGATTTAGAGATAAAGATATATAAAGTATATAATAATCTGTTGTAATAAATCCCACAGCCCAAATAATGTCATGGAAACCAATTGAAAAATTATAATATTTGTAACTGACAGATAAATGTCAGTGTCAAAAATCCAGAGACATTATTGAAGATATTTTCTGGGAAGTACATACATTATATTATTTTTTATTGTATTAATAGTTAAATATTTAATATTATAGGTATATTACACATACCCTTCAGAAATACTGTTACTCCCGACAATGAATTGGAAACATTTCGAAAAATTAGAAGAGGACAAAATTTCTTCATAAAATTAATTTAAAATTTAAAAATCTAAATATAAAGATAGATATAAGTAGAATTTTTGGTGTAGACTGTTGGTATACAAGAAATGTTAAATACAATAGGGCGCGAGCAGTCATGTAACTTTGTTGGACTTGACAAGCGGATATGAGGGCCCGAGTCAGAATGATAGCTAGTAATTATGTACATAGATGTCAAATATCATAATTTTTCATTCTAAATTTCATGTGGTTTATTTTCCTCGACAAGTAAATTCCACACTCCTGGTGACAAATTAACTACGTGAATTTAGAAAATCCTAAAAAATTTAATGAAATTTGACATCTATGTACATAATTACTATGTAACCAAAAACGGAAGTGGCGAGAGGTATTGTGCTGGCCACAACAGATTTTTTTTATTTGAGAACATATTTAAAATAAAATCCTTAAAAATATAAACCATTGGACTTATTTTTAATAATTTTAGCGTAACCCTCGTATTCCGCTTATAATACGATATTTTACGACATAGTAAAAATTCCTCGAGCAACAGATTCCCTCTTTCTTATCTTTTTCTACTCAGGTAGCACACATCAGTCCAAAATTTAATTTTAAACTTGGCGCCAATGTCATAACCCCACCTCTTAAATCTGTGAGGCAATATAGGTTAGAATATCGTACGTTAAACGTGCAGCATTAACGTGAGTGCCGTGAAATAATATAAGAATGAAGCGTAAAAAGCAAGCAACGTTTCGGTAGTATGTCACAAGCTGGGATATCAACAACGTGCCTAACATATTGAATCGCAGCTATAAATTCTCGATTGGGAGATGATAGTAGTAACTTCGACTCCAAATAGATTTCATTACATACAGAATAGCAGTCAAAATAATTTAGACATCTATAATAGTAATTTATGTCATATTTGTTTCTAAAGCAACGTTTTTTGTACATACATATACATACATACATACATACATACATACATACATACATACATACATACATAAAATCACGCGTGTCCCACTTAGTGGGTTCGCACAAACCCGATAACAATAAGAATAACATCAACATCTTACAACAAATCCTTACTCTTAAACATATTAAAGTGACCGATTTTCGGTAGCGAAATACCGCATCCGGATCACAATAATAGTTAGGAAACAATCATTCTTCGCCACACATTCCTATCTAAGCAGACTTCTTTCGCCTCGGCCACACTCATAATCGCATTCATAGATGCTCTTCTTCTCTTCACACTTGGAAACGCTCTCTCTTTAAGCACCCTACCAATCACATCCATCCACTTACACACTGGTCGGCCACGCAATCGAAAACCCTCAACTTCACCAATATATATACGCTTAACAAGCCGTTCACTCGCCATTCTCTCCACATGCCCAAACCATCTCAACTGACTCACACCAACTCTCTTAATCACATTGTTCCTAACCATACATATACACCAAATTATTCCTCACGCGTTCCCATCTGACATACCCACATACACCACGTAAATACCTCATTTCCACGGCAGTCACTCTCTTTTTATGCTTCCCCGTCTATGCCCACGTTTTTTGTGCTATTTAAAATTCTAAAATATTTGGAATCGGTCGGTATCGAACCCGTTCCCAAGATTCGCGTGAAGTGACGCCTGCAAACGCCTGCACGGAACAAATATGTCATTATTATTACTGACATCTGCGTACAATGCAGATTGGCTCACTCATCAATGGGTAATATGCCGTGATGATATATGTTTTTATCATCTTCCCAATATTTTTACATATTTACTTATGCTGGAAACTCTATTAAGTTCCTTTCCATATAATTATTGTTCCATTTACTATTTTAAAACGTTAATATTATTATTTGAAATGATTAGTTTGTTGACAGAGACACATATCTGTCAGTTACAAACATTTGAGAATTGTGTAACCATGTGTATGAGTTGTGTTTAAACCGTATGCTCCGGGATTAAATAAATCTCACAGCCCAAATAATGTCATGAAAACCAATTGAAAAATGAAAAAGTTTGTAACTGACAGATAAATGTCAGTGTAAAAAATCCAGAGACATTACTAAAGATTTTTTCTGCGAAGTACATACATTATATTATATCTTATTGTATTAATAGTCAAATATTTAAAATTATAGGTATGGTACATATACCTTTCAAAAATACTGTCAAACCCAACAATGAATTGAAAACATTTTTTAGAATAAATTTAAAACAAAAAAATTAAAATATAAAGAATAGATGTTAAGTAGATTTTTTGTGTAGAGTGTAGGTATACAAGAAATGTTAAATACAATAGGCGACAAGCAGATATGGTAGCCCGTGTCAGAATGATAGCTAGTAATTATGTACATAGATGACATATATCATAATTTCTCATTCCAAATTTAGTGATTTTCCAATTCCATGTGGTTGATTTTCCTCGACATGTAAATTACACACTCCTGGTGACAAATAACTACGTGAATTTAGAAAATATTGAAATTTTTAATGAAAAATTCTGACATTTGACATTTATGTATATAATTACTAATTGTCATTGTGACACGGGTCCCCATATCTGCTTATCAAGGGCAACACTGTCACATGAGTGCTCGCGCCCTATACTTATGTTACCAAAAACGGAAGTGGCGAGAGGTGTTGTGCTAGCCACAACAGATTTTTTTAAAAATATATCAGTGTAGTTAAATTATGCGTCACACACCCACACACATACATACAGACATCATCGTAAAAATGGTAAAATTGTATTATAGGGACCCTAAAACATGCTTATTCACTAAAAACTCATCATTGATTTTTTTGACCAAAGACAATACCTTCCTTACCTAAAGGTGACGGAAGGTAATAAAAAAGACAACAAAAATGTAAAGCTTTTGTGGTTGATGCTATTTTTCGGATGGGCGACCATTCATAAACAACAAATCTGATTATGTAACTTACAAACCGTGAAATTTAATAAAAATATCTCGGAAAAATAAAGCCATATTTTTTCTGTGGAAGCAGATTACGGTTATCAAATAACAGGACCGCCAAACTGAAAAAAGAGATTTAATATTTGTGAAATCCTAGTCTCACGACATGTATTTAATTCCGTTTCCGCCTCCGGTTACGTCTGACGCGACTTCCGGTCGTCACTTCCTGTTCCCACTTCCTTTTCGCCAAAACGAAATGATAAAAAGATGATGAAAAACTACGAATCTACAGATGAATAGTTCTGACATCAGATTAAAAGCGTTAGCTTACCTTAGACTGTGAAAATAAGAAAAAGGTGTAGAAAAAGACGGCAAATAACATTGTAGATTCTCAGACACAGCGTAAAGGAATAGTCTAAGCTATAACTTAGAATTTTCCAAGTTTTTTTAAATTTTGTGTTAAGGAGATTAATATGGCTCATTTTAGTGATATTGTAAAGTCTAAACTACAATACTTGAATAAGGTATACCGTATTTTTTAACATGAAACATGGGATTTGTCATATCCATGGTTACGACTTGACATTTGATTGACAGCAATGTATTTGCCTGTCTCATTTAAAATGAAACATAGGGGATGAATTTGACAGAAGTATTATATTTAAATATTGAGCAGTAATATTTCCGTTAATAAAAAATAGCCCAATAATGTGGGTTCCTATTATGCCAGCCCAAACGTTAACTTTCTCGGGTCGTTGACTCCTCGTACTATGATACAAATGTAGATTTTCCCTGGACCAATACCGACAATTTTGTGAATTTACCTCGCCATGAAAATAAAAAGTTGCTTCGTCCGTAAAAAGTATATTTTGCAGCAAATCTGGATTGTTATTAACGTTTTCAAACATTCTTTCACAAAAATTTATTCTTCGTTTCGTATCGTCCATAACTAACTCCTGGTGATTTTGGAAATGGTATGAACTGTAATGATCCTTTTTAAATAGTCTGTGTACAGTAGCTTTGTTTACAGCAGTAGCTTTCCCAATCTCTCTTAATGTTAATCTGTTCTTATCTTGTATTAAAGTCAGAATTTCATGTTTTTTTCTGCGCAGTTAATATATTACAGAATCTATTCCTACTGTTATGTGCAGGCTCGATGCAACCATTTCCTCTAAAGGTATTCACTATTCTTAAAAAATTTGCTGCACTTGATGTAGGCCTGTCGGGAAATGAAGCGCGGAACAAGTCCGACACTTGCCTTAAACTTGGATTAATATTCGAATAATACCACTTTATAATCTGCACCTTCTCTTCCACAGTATAAACCATTGTATTTCAAATTGGCTTTTTGACACTGACAGAGTAGACAAATGTCAAAATTATCCCCTATGTTTCATTTTAAATGAGACAGTTTCATGTTAAAAAATACTCACGGTATAACAAAAGTTATGAGAAAAACTTAGACCTCTTCATCAAATAGAAAGAATTTTTTATTGACACATTGACATAAAGGGTTATTTCTATAAACTAAGGAGATAAGAAATAATAAATAGACGCAGTTTTTTAATACATCTGAACTATGATAAAAGTATTTTACTAGCGAAAACTCGGCTACGCCGAGCTTCCCCTAGGGCTCCGCCGATAGTGTTTTATGACAGTCTATACGTACATCCAATCCGTCTAAGCATACTTTAAACTCAAAGTGCTAACGCCAACAGTCTTCTCAGATACCCAAGTTCTCCCAAACGAATTATCTTTATACCAAAAACAAAATCCGATAAACTTGTCAAAATCTTTGACACCTGTACCTTACAGTCCTTAACGAGACATTTCATTTGATACCAAACACGACATATTTCTAACAACTTTTTTGCAAAAAAACGAGGGCAATTTATAAAGAAATCTATCTAGCCATGAAACAAAAGACGAAGGATAACAATTTTTTGTTGTTAGATTTGTCTGTCATTTTTAAGTTCATGCAGTAAGTTGCATTCAAATCGTATAATTTATTACAGTTTAGCGTAGAATTTTGGGTTAAGAAATAAGTTAAACTAAATTGGAGGAGTGATAAAATTCTTTAAAAAAAAGAAGGCAACAAGGCGGAACAAGAAATGCATAAAGATGATGAAAAGTGATACAGACTTAAATGAAATCACAATAAATGTTCAAAATGGCCACCATCATTGTTAATACAATACTGAAAGCATCGATGAAATGATGTAACTGTTGTTGTTTCAATATCCTTTAAATTGTCTATGTGACACTATGTGTTATAGTGCTATTCTTCGAGTACTAGACCTGGATTGAATCCAAAACATCCTCTTCAATATTCTCTATGTGATCAGTGCGAGTTCTACCACGATCTTGAGCAGCAGGCTTAAAGGACTCATGATCTCGGACTCGGAGATTTATTTATTTGATTTACATACTTGTACAAAAGTACGAACATTTCGCTCCTCAAACTCAACCTTAAGGTTTCCTTGGCTGAGACGTCCTCAACTACCTGAGTTAGGTGTGTTTTATAGACGTTCCTTCGGCAAACCTCGGCTGAGGAAGCCTCAGCTCTACCTCAAGGCGTCCTTGCCGGGGACACATGCGCAGTTTTAGGTTATAATTGGCGCGATTTGAAACACTTTGGTATATTTGAGGTTATATTGTTAGAGTTTTTTATACATTGTAATAAACATAGATAATGGCAGAGGATAACTTTGACGACTATTTTGAGTTTGAGGAACGATTTCGTTTACAAAAACTGAATTATGAAAGTAAACATGCGTGCTCAAGATAAAGTAGGGTTAGAAAAGAACAGAACTGTACATAAAACAATATTTACAATAGACAACAACAAAAATTCATTACTAACGTGGGACCTGTTAGTCCCCACAGTTAAATTTAAAGAAACTAGAAGTTTTTTTACAGTTATAAAACAATATTTATATTTTTTTATTTCTATTTTGTTATATAAATACAGAATTAATAATTCATGAAAAGTCTATTGGCAGTTGTAAAATACTAGGGATGATTATACGTTAAAAAGTGCATACAATAAAATATTTTTTATTTTTTCGATAAATTTTATCTTATTCTAACTATTAACATTTAATACTAAAAAGAAGTTTTCAAAACGCGTCAGTTATAATTTACAATTGCGTATATGACTCTGCTAAAGAGCCTCAAGGACGGTTTCAACCTACCTTGAGATAAGGAAGCGTTTTCGGGACTCAAGGAACGTTTATTGTACGGGTAAGGCGGCCTCAAGTCTTCCTTCGCCCAAGGAAGCCTTGAGGAGCGACTATTAATACGGGCATAAGAAATATTGTTGCTCTCGACGAGTTCTACCATTGGTTAAATTTAATGTACTTATTTCTGTTACACCCTGTATTATGAAAATTTGTTTCATACATTATTGTAGGTTCAAAATACATATTTTCCATTTTTGCATCATTACAACTTGGTTTTTAATTCCCACATATCCAAATCCATACGAAATTCCAAAACACAAATGTCAACCACAATGGACAAATCGAAACATCCATCCCTTTGTCCTTTCATCTGAATGCCCGGAGCCCCGGACTCCGCACTCCGGGCAGCCCCTATCGATTCTTTCGCACATTTGCAGAGCCACTGGTGTGTGTTATCAGCCGGATGTTAACAAAAACCATGTGATTCTTCCGTCGCAAACGTATCAGTCTGTCGACGTTGGTGGCGTCCTCTTACACAGAATAAAATCCATAATCAAATAGACAAGCCATAACAGTGTTGGGATTCAACGCCATCTGTCTTCCGATCTCAAATAAGAGATGCTTTTTCATTTGTCACAGAAAAGAGAGTTGTTTTTTCCAAGGAGTACTAGATGTGGTGTTATTAAAAAGGAATTCGATTGATGTTAAGAGTGGTGCTTAAAATGTGTACAAACCATTTTAACTAAATTTTTACCCCTCGCTAAGAGAGGTATTGGATTCATGCTAAAAATCGCATATCCAGATTTTATTGAATAAGCACGATGTAAGGTCCATACAATCCGATTTTAACATTTTTACAATGATGTCTGTGTGTGCGGGTGTGTGTGTGTGTGTGTGTGTGTGTGAGGTTGTTGGAAACATGATTTCTCAAATTCTATAAGACTAAAGACCTGTTTGACTACGGATTCTTCAATCTAACATTAATGGGGACAGTTGAATAGGTTTTGGTACCATTTGAAAAACCGGAAGTAGTAGTATCTTAAAAAAATATTCTAAATATATATTTTTTTGAATTTTTTATTATTAGTATTAAAGAACGTAAAATTCTCTATTCGATACATTTTATAATTTTGTTATATCTTCTACATATTAATAGTAATATACAAAATAATCTGTTATAATAAATTTCAGACTCTAAACAACTCCATAGTAACCATCAAATGTTTGTAAATGACATAAAAATGTGTTAAAAACCAACAGTAGTTCATAAACCTATTTGGGCGGTATTGGCAGCTTAATTCTAAAGCTTGACCTTAAGTCTATTTTAACTAAACACATGACAGTGGATAAAAACCGATTCAAAATTTGTCATAGTACGAATATGGTTTTATGTAGATTTTAGCTAAAACTAAATCTTAGATTTTTTTTTGTGCCATTATAGTAAAACCTCAAATTACGCTTTTACGTTAAATGAAAAAGTTTAACTGACATTATTGAAGATTTTTTCTGTGATATTGGTAAGTAACTTGCTGTATAAAAATAATAACAATTAAATATTTAAAATTGTAGCTATCAGAAATCCCGTCAAGAAATTGGAAGAAATTCGAACATTTGAAGTGTAGGAGAAAACTTCCTCAAAAAATAAATATAAAATTATAAAAATAATATAAACATTTAATTAATTTTCATTGATATCGACATCTGTCAATTTGAATTATCTGAATATATTAGCAGTTTCCATGATTAGCATAGCTGGCTGACTTATTAAATTTAATATCTTTATAATTTTTTAACTTTATATCTATTGAATATGAAGTATACAATGCAATCAAACCGTATAGAGAATAATATATTCTTTAAGTTATAATAACGTTAAATGTCAATAAATCAAATTTAACTGTTAAATCTTCAAGTAAGGCTACTTCCGGTTCACCAATTATAACCAAAATCTAATTAGTTTTTCTTCTGGATGTAAACTTGACGAATACGATAAAAATATAATTTTTGTAATTGTGGTATTGAAGCTTTGCGATCCGAATTTTTCGTCACACACACAGACACACACACACACAGACACACACACACACACACACACACACACACACACACACACACACACACACACACACACACACACACACACACATACATACATACATACACATACACTGGCTTGCAAAAAAATCGCGGACACCTTAAAAATCAAGTAACCGAGTTTTTACCTTTCTTTAGCTATGTAAATACGATTTTTTTTAAAATAGGTTAATATCAACTGTCAATGAAGTTGTCACTGTCATGTCATTATTTTAGTTATCGTGGAACAAGTTCTTCATTGTGCTAAGTTACTACTAAATTACAAATATATTCTAAAAAAATTAAAGAACAACCAAGTATTTATTTTAAATGGATTATAAATAAGTAAAAATTATGACTGAAACAAATTATGGACGAAATAACATTAGTAATTTATCATCGCTCCATCAGCGTCCAGTACTTTATTTAATTTTAATGTTCTGCTACTGATCTGATTAAGCACCCCTCTTCTAACTTAGAATGTATTACAACTTTCTCGTTTTCTGATAATTTTGGCATCTTAATTGACACTAATGACACTGACTTGTGACATTGACAAGTTAACAATCGAGATCGACTCAATACAGCAAAAAACAGGTGTACGCGATTTTTTTGCAAGCCAGTGTACATACATACACATACTTATTCACTAAAAATTCATCATTTATTTTTCGACCAAAGACAATACCTTCCTTACCTAAAGGTGACGGAAGGTAATAATAATAATGTATTTATTTGTTATAAGATCATTTGACCTACACAAACTTGTGTGGGATTCGAACGCTGTCTCACATGCACAAACTTTGTGATGCCAGGCGAGCACTTCTAATCGCTCGACCACAAATGATCGTGTAAATTATTAAATATAACATTTCCTATATTTTTCTGCATGAAGAAACTCACATGCATACAAAACCATTATTGATTTTGCTTACGTTAGTCCACAGATATTTATTTTATTTTACGAACAACATATCACAAAACCTTGATGTATTTATTTATTTATTTTATTTCCCTCGCACATATACTAAATCTCGAATCCGTAACATAGTATATTGTTATATCCCTGACGGTCAGTCAGACAGGTCATGTAACATGGGGTGACGTGTCTACCCCAACACATCGAAACTAAGGGACGAAGTGAAGGTGAATTGTATGCTGCATTTATATGATGTCAATTCACGACATTACTCGATTTCTTCAGCGGCGGACCAGAAAAATTACCAGAGAGGATGGAAAAGACAAAAAAGGACTTTGCACTAAAAGGGTGATCAAGGTTATTTATATTGCAGCCCGTGAATCGTAGATCAGAGCATCTGTGAATTGAAATACAGACTATATGTTCAGACTAACAGGCCTATTTTACTAAAAAATTATGTATCGTTGTGAGTCGTTACCAGGCGACATGTAGTTATAATAAAGATTTGATGATATATTTATGTTTTACCTCCCGCTACCCTTAGTAAGGGAGGTATAGGGATCGTGCTAAAAATCGCATATCGGGATTTTGATAAATGACCACATTTTAAGGTTCCTACAATCCATTTTTAACATTTTCACGATGATGTCTGTGTGTATGTGTGTATGTATGTATGAATGTGTGTGTATGTGTGTGTGTGTGTGTGTGTGTGTGTGTGTGTGTGTGTGTGTGTGTGTGTGGATCCTCTTTACGCTCTAACTCAAATACTATCATTCAGAAAGTTTTGAATCATGTATGTCTACCTTATTCTAATATGGAAAGAAGCCATTAGATTTTGGTGGCAATCGGATAACCGGAAATGGCAGTTTACTTGAAGCTTAATACAGTTTTTCTTCAAAAAATACCTTTAAATATATTTTTTTCTCAATTAGTCATTTTAAAAATTAAAGATCATTCCATTTTCTACAAGTTTGCTTTAATACTTTTTCTATATATTTTATGGATAAATATATAAAGTAATATAAAAATTATATCTCGGAACTTATGCTTTAAATACATTTCCGTTGTTACATAGTTCAGCTCAAATTATGTAACTGACAGATAAATGTCACTGTCAAAAAAATAATCATTTCAAATTAATAATAGTAACGTTTTAATAGGAAAATTGTAAATAGAACAATAGTTTAATGGAAAGGAACTTAAAATACATAATTTCTAGTATTAATAAATATGCAGGTATGTATTTAAATAAAGAAACAAATAAATATATTATCACGGCATATTATCCATTGCTGAGTGTGCTAACCTGATTTATACACACATTTCGGTAATGATGATGACATATTTGTATTGTGCGGGCGTTTACCACAAGGGTTAATTTTATACCATTTAAAATTCGAATTATTTGGCGTTGATCGGGATCGAATCGGATTCCCCAGATTCGCGACCAGACATCAGGCACGCGGCAACGAGACCCCATAGGTAAATGGCGGGAGGTATTGTTGGTCACATCAGATTTATATATACATACCTATATTCATTGTTAGCGTGGAGTGTGCAACACAAGGGAGATTTCGAAAAAAATTATTAAGGAATATTGTTGCATTCGACAAGTTCTATCACTGGTTAAACTTAATGTACTTATTTCTGTTACGCCCTATATAAAAGGACTATGGATTGTAGTCATCAAGCCATGAAACGAAATACCATAAATGTTATTCGCACCCTTATTCAATCCTCGGTGAGTAGAAGCGGAAATTTTGAAACAAATTCGAAAAATGGACGGGTGCTTTATTGTGATGAAGCTGCCAAGTGTTCGATTCTTGATCAAAATTTAATGTACCGATCCAATGCTTAGCCCCACCCCGTTCGCAAGTTTTCTGACAGTGTTACGATGGTCCTATATGCCCAAAGTCCTCACTTGGTCAATAACAGTATTATATCTACTTGTTAATGGCCTACCGAGACATGATTCCACTGATATTCAGCCATATTTGAGATGATTGTACAACACCTTTATTCGTAAAATGCCCAAAAGCCTGTTGAATTTTCCAAATACGAGGTCTGTTAGAAAAGTGTCCGACCTTTGCCCGGGGAAAAACAAACTGGCATGCCTGGAGCGTTGGAAACCTAATCACCCTCAAAGTAGTCTGCTTGGGACTCTACACACTTCTCCCAGCGGTGCCGCCATTGTTGGAAGCATTCCGAGAAAGCCTTTTTCGGAATGGAGTTTAGCTCGGCTGTCGTTGCAGCCATAATGTCCTCTCTTGTCTGAAATCGCGTTCCTTTCAATGGCTTCTTGAGTTTGGGGAACAGCCAGAAGTCGCAGGGGGCCATGTTGAACCACAGGAGTTTTGTTTTTTGCCAAAAAAATCTGAGTCAAGTACGAGGAATGTGCTGGAGCATTGTCGTGATGGAGGCGCCAATTTCCTGTTGCCCATAACTCCGGCCTCTTGCGCCGCACAGTATCACGTAGGCGACGGAGGACATCCCTGTAGAACTCTTTGGTGATTGTTTGACTCTGTGGTGCGTACTCGTGGTGTACCAAACAGCGGGAGTCAAAGAAAGCAGTCAGCATCACTTTTACGTTGCTGCGCACTTGGCGGGCCTTCTTTGGTCTTGGTGACGTGGAGTGCTTCCACTGTGACGACTGGGATTTGGTTTCCGGGTCGTATTCGTCATCAGTGATCATGGTGTTCATGACGTCGGGGTCACTGTTTGTGGAGTCCAGCATGTCCTGTGATACTTCAACACGAAGTTGCTTTTGCTCCGCCGTCAGCAGCTTCGGTACGAATTTCGCCGCCAGTCTCTTCCTGGCCAAATCTGCGGTCATAATGGAATGTGCCGAAAAAGTGCTGATGCCCACCTCTTCCGCAATTTCTCGGATATTCACACAACGGTCCCGCACCACCACAGCTGCACTTTGACAATGACCTGGTCATTTCGGCATGTTGATGGACGACCGGAGCGTGGCTCGCTCTCCACCGATGTGCGGCCGTCTTTAAACCAGTTTTACCACTCCTTATTCTGTGTGATGCCCATAGCATCATCACCAAAAGCCGCCTGAATCTTCCAAACGGTTTCCACCTGGCTGTCGCTCAGTTTCAGGCAAAATTTTCCTTGCAATGAAAAACCGACGAGAGCTTACACACTACCTCACTCAAATGCTGCTTGCCAGCAACAGACGCTATCGACAGGCGGGAAAAAACTCACGCATACGCATGAATGTTCAAGGTCGGCTCATGCAAGCGCGCTTGATTTAAATCCATCAGGTTTTCGGAAAAAAAATAAGGTCGGATACTTTTGTAACTTGTACTTTTGGCAAATTTTTATGCAATACCGCTGCTCAAGTCGTTCCATCATTTCGCAAAAAATTAAAATCCGATGAGCGCTCTTACTATACTTACTCACTCATAGGATCACAACCAGCAACGCAAACATTCTGCCTCCGGGAAAAATCACAAATATGAGGTTGGTTTGAAAAGTCCGTGCAAAAATGAAAACTACTTAATTTTTCAGGATATTTTTTTATTTTTCAACGTAGTCTCCTTTTAGACTTATACACTTCGTCCAACGCTGCTCCAGGTTGTTGATCCCTTCCAAATAATAAGATTGGTCCAACTCTGCAAAATAGGCTTTCGTTTCTGCAATCACCTCCTCGTTTGAATAAAATCTTCTTCTCGCCAACCATTTCATCATATTGGGGAACAAGTAGTAGTCCGAAGGAGCCAAATCTGTAGGGTATGGAACGAGTTGGAAATTTAATTTCATCAATTTTGCGGCTCCAATCACTGAAGAGTGAGTTAATGCGTTATCGTGATGGAAAAGGACTCTTTTGTGGACCAATCGTGGACGTTTTTCTTGCAGCTTGGTGTTCAAACGATCCAATAACGATGAATAGTATGCACCTGTTATAGTTTTACCCTTTTCCAAATAGTCGATGAGGATTATTCCTTGCGAATCCCAAAAGACAGTCGCCATAACATTCCCGGCCGAAGGTCTTCGCCTTCTTTGGTGCAGGCTCCCCGCTGGCAACCCATTGTTTGGACTGTTCCTTGGTCTCAAGTGTATAATGGTGTATCCATGTTTCATCCACAGTGATGAAACGACGCTTAAAATCCTGGGGATTCCGTTGAAACAGTTGCAATCTTGGCACCCATCTTGCGGATAGCTTTTTCATGCCCAAGTGTTGATGCAAAATATTATGTACTCGTTCACTAGAGATGCCCATAGCACTAGCAATCTCGCGCACCTTCACTCTTCTATCCTCCATTATCATATCATGGATTTTATCAATTATTTCTGGAGTAGTGACCTCGATAGGGCGTCCAGGACGTTCAGCGTCACTTGTGCTCATATGCCCACTCCGAAAATTTTGAAACCATTTATAAACTGTTCTAGTCGAAGGTGCAGATTCACCATAATGTTTATCAAGCTTCTCCTTAGTCTTCTGAGGCGAATTGCCTTTCATAAAATAATGTTTGATCAACACACGAAATTCTTTTTCTTCCATTTTTTGAAAATCACTCGACTTTCTCAATTTAAACGAACATCAAATAGAGTGAAATAGACCGATGTGGTTGAAACTTGGTGAGCGTTCTTCCAAGACATGTCACTAGCTAAACATAACCTCGATACGTACCAGTGTTGCCATCTCTCGAACTTTGCACGGACTTTTCAAACCATCCTCATACATATCTTCGCTGAAGGACACCATCCGTACTTCATTTGTTTACTCGAAAATAAAGCTCAATACATTTTGAACACTCCTCGTACAGACATTTATCATTTAAGCCTCCATCTCTGAACTTTTCATCCCACTGTATACATCAATTAGTACATCTCCTTTTACCCCTAACCTTTCTTAAGTGATTCTGCTACCCACGGAGAGTATCACATTATTTCTCGCCGAGAAATTCCTCGCTATATTTTTCACTGTTTCTTCTACGTCTATGTGGGCGTCACGTTGAATCGTTGAACGTCTTGTCCACACAAAGACGCTATTGGGAGTCTGAGTTTGTCTCCCAATCTAACTGTACGGTCGGGGTAGACGTGCCTTTCAACGTTATGGAGACATAAAGGTGCGTATACATTGTCTCCAGTATCGGAACATGCGTAGACGCAAGGTAATGTAAAGTCGATATTGTTGGGACTTTGGTAAACTGTTTGCTGCTCTGGGATTTCATATTTTACTGTTTTTTACCTTCCATCACCTTTAGATAAGGAAGGTATTGTCTTTGGTCAAAAAATTCGATGGTGAGTTTTCATTGAATAAGCACGTTTCAGGGTCTTTACAATACGATTTTATTATTTTTACGATGATGTCTGTATGTGTGTGTGGACGTGTGTGCGTGTGTGCGGGTGTGTTCGTGTATGTGTGACAGCGGTTTCGGCCCCGATATTTCCAATACTAGAATTCCAAAAATTACAATTCTTACGCATTCCTCTTCCTTACAACCATATGCAGACTTGATTAGATTTTGGTTATAATTGGTCAACTGAAAGTATCCTCATTTGAAGGTTTTAACAGTTTTCCTTGAAAAACTCAGTTAAATATTGTTACTTTAAAAAAGAATATATTATTCTCTATACGATTTGATTGCATTTTATATTTCATATTCAATAAATATAGAGTTAAAGAATTATAAAGATAATAAATTTCATAAATCAGCCAGCTATGCTAACTTAACTATGGAAACTGCTAATATATTCAGGTAATTCAAATTGACAGATGTCAGTATCAATAAAAAGTAAATTAATGAAAGAATAAGGGAAGTAACTCTAGTGTTTCTAGATATAAGAGAGACGATTACATTGGTTTGAACATGTCATGAGGAGAGATGAATATATTAATAGAAGGTGGAAGAAACATAGGAAGACCAAGATGAAAGGACTGTATTTCGGAAGTCTTGAGAGAAAAGGTACTGAATGAGGACGACACGCAAAACAAAAATGAGTGGAAAAAGAAAATAAAAATAGCGCCCCTAACAAATGGGAAAATCTAAAGAAGAAGAAGATATCAGTGTCAAGTGCAATTTGCATAGTTTGTTTATGAAATAATTTTACTGGAAAGATCTTTTGCAATAAAATTTATGTATAGGGCGCGTGCAGTGACGTGACTTTACTGACTTTGGCATGCAGATATGGGGACTCGTGTCAAAATGACAGCAATTAATTATGTCTATAACTGACAAGTGTCACAATTTTTCATTCAAAATTTCATGATTTTCTTATTTCATGTGGTTTGTTTGTTATCAGGAGTATGGAATTCAGTTGCCGAGAAAGGGAATCACATAATATCAAAAATTTAGAATCTTTTGCAAGAAAATTTAAGTATGGAATTTGTACATAATACAAAGGATTGACGGAAGGTATTGTGCTGGCCACATCAGATTTTTTTTTGATGTTCCGATTAAAGGATAGGAGCATTAGAAATATATTAGTTAATAGCTATATGATCACAACAGGCTATTTATTTAGTAACTAAAATAAATGTTTGAATTAAGTGGCGCAGTCGATAGGATTACACAACCACCAAAAAACAAACTAGATTTTCGCTTCCAACTCAGCCGTCAACCAACTTTAAAGCCGTCATAAACTGTATGGATATGCCACTATACATATCCATACTGTCCCAATTTCACTATCGCCCCTGGCGGTCAGCTTCCATACTACAAAACGCGGGAGATTCAAAACGAGAAATACGCTGAACGGTGATATATTTCATACTTATCGCTGCGTTACGTCGATATTCAACTGTCAGAATGACCGGCCACTTGATTTACGTTTTGCTGGCGCTTCAGATGCGGGAAAGAGATAGATTTATGACCGACAGTGCACGAATGAGAGAGATGGAGATAGTGTCTATTGAAAAAAGAGATTTCGCTAAGAGGGTTGGCGTATTAAACGAACGAAATTCTTGAAATCAATTTTGTGTCGACGAATCGATTTGTTTTTTTTGTTGGGCCAAATTGGGGTGAATTAATTCAGAATTTGGGCTGTTAGTGTCACTCAGAATAATAAATAATGTACTCCCTTTAAATGGTGTGACATAAACATCTATATTTAAACGATACTAAAATATTTTTTATGGTTTTACTTACTAGTCCAGATCCATAATAGTTTGCCTGGTAGTGTAGGGTGACCAGACGTCCCGATTTTCCCGGATTCGTCCCTGTTTTGAGTTGTATGTCCCGGTGTCCCCATGAACATCTTCGGGACACGTAATTGTTTATTACTTATATCATCTATCGACGTTTGTAATATTTTTTCTTCAAACGACATAAAAGTAGCATCTATTGTGCCTTGATTCACAAGGTAGAAATAAAATAAATAAATATCCATAGAAACTATATAGAATCAACGAATAAGAAGTAACTTGTATAATAGAAACCTGTAATACCACCCTAAATGTCACTATAACACACTAGGTAACCTAACACTAAAGTTACTAAATACCATCAATAGTTGTCAAATTTAAATAAATAACCTATGAATTGAAATATAAACTGAGTTTACTTTTAAGGAAATAACATATTAAAGAATAGCAGACTTACATATTACAATTACAGGGATGGTAATGAACATAAGAATACTTAGAATTAAAGTGATAAGAAAAGTTTATATTGTTTTGCAGTGATTCCTGGACATATCTTTCAGTCAACGTGTTAAATTCCCATCCAATTGAACAACTTCAGTCGGTGTACATTATAATACTTCAAATTCCGACATAATTGCACACAAGGAGGATATAAAATTGCAGTTTTTATTTAAACGTTAAAACATTAAAATTTTCACTTCAATATTTATAAGAAGAAGAAAAATTAATTAAGTAATTAATTTTATGCGGTACATTAATTATATTTCTTGCATTATGTACATTCTGTCAAGAAAATATATATATATATATATATATATATATATATATATATATATATATATATATATATTCACCATTATTAATTATGTATTAAACTAAATATTTGCAAAGATTTTTATGTAATATAATACATAATAAACGAAAAAGTTCTTCTTCCTTTTTAATTTTGACTGAAAAAAATAAGCTGTGTCGTCTATACACATAGACATTACTGGTATTTGTGTCGCCGTTTGAATCAGCCAATCAAAAAATAGATTTATTTTGAATTCTCCTGAAAGCAGCCAATCACATTTTAGCAATGTACCAAAGACATTGTCTAGAGTGGTAAGGCACGTTAAAAAAATTGCTATTGTTTTAACAATTTTCTCTGGTTTTAAGGGTTGCTAAGGGCTGAAAAATTTACGAATTATGTATTTAGTTAATATAAAGGTATATACTAAGTGCCAAGGCTTAATATTGCCTAATAAAATGTTGTAATGTCAGTGTAGTTCGACGTTTTTCCGGGTGATGTCGGGAGTAGTCTCGTTTTGAGATTTATTTATCATCTGATGAATTTTCTTGTAAAAATGGATTATTTTAAGTGTGTAAAGTGATTATTAAAGTGATAATAGATGTCTCTAGTGGTATTGTTTTAAGGTGAGTGATTGTATAATTATAAATTTAAATGTAAATAAGATGTACAAAGAAATTTTGTACAAAACTAATGACAACTAGAAATTTTGGGCATATATATATAGAGTGGCTGAAGCGGCAACATCAGGGTATAGATGATGCATTAATTTCTTTTTATGTAACGGTGAGTGCTAGAGTTGTATTGTTACTATATGTTGTTGCTCTCACGCTGCGGTGTTGAGAAAGAGCTATTCTGTGGTTCAGCTGTACCGTCGCTTGCGGGCTGAGGAAGAGTCTACAGTGCTGCTGGGACTGGTTGCTCTCCACTGCGGTGTTGAGAAAGAGCTATTCTGCGGTACAGCTGTACCGTCGCTTTCGGGCTGAGGAAGAGTCTACAGTGCGGCTGGGACTGGTTGCTCTTACGCTGCGGTGTTGAGAAAGAGCTATTCTGCGGTTTAACTGTACCTTGGCTTGCGGACTGAGGAAGAGTCTACAGTGCGGCTGGGACTGGTTGCTCTCCACTGCGGTGTTGAGAAAGAGCTGTTCTGCGGTTTAGCTGTACCCTCGCTTGCGGGCTAAGGAAGAGTCTACAGTGCGACTGGGACTGGTTGCTCTCACGCTGCGGTGTTGAGAAAGAGCTGTTCTGTGGTTCAGCTGTACCCTCGCTTGCGGGCTGTGGAAGAGTCTACAGAGCGGCTGGAACTGGTTGCTTTCACGCTGCGGTGTTGAGAAAGAGCTATTCTGCGGTTTAGCTGTACCCTCGCTTACGGGCTGAGGAAGAGTCTACAGTGCGGCTGGGACTAGTTGCTTTCACGCTGCGGTGTTGAGAAAGAGCTGTTCTGCGGTTCAGCTGTTCCCTCGCTTACGGGCTGAGGAAGTGTCTACAGTGCGGCTGGGACTGGTACCTAATCCTAATCCCAAAGTTAGGCTGAGGCCTTGCGTGTCTACGTGGATCCTAAGCACTCACTGAGAGAGTATACTCATCTATTTTTATTTCCAGGCTATTGGCGCTCGCAGGAGAGAGTCTGGACCATCCAGGGATTTGGAATTATAATATTCGTTTGGATTTGTTTTGCATTATGTATTTTTGTGATCTTTCATCAATTAATTTATAATAGAAAACTGTACAATCTACAAAGTACAAATTCATTCAGTCCATTTTCTCTCGAGTCCTTTGCAATACAGCCTTTCTTTTTGTCACTACGTTTGCACTAAAGAATTTTATCTGAGAGTTATGCGGCGATTGGGAGAGCAAATTCGTCGAAATAGACCAGATTTGTGGAAAGAAACTCATGGATTTTGCACCACGATAACGCACCATCTCACAAGGCTATCATTGCGAACGAATTTCTGGCCAAAAACAGAACAAATCTTATCGAACAACCACCGTATTCCTCTGATATGGCTTTGCCCGACTTTTTCTTATTTCCAAAACTCAAATTTCCACTTGGAGGCACCCGTTTTCAGTCGATAGAAGATTGTGTATTAAAGGCGCAAAATAGGACACTGTCAATTGAGAGGTTCTTGTCACGCAACGCAGGAGTGCGGCATTCTCTCGAAATCGACAATGCCCATTTGCGCTTGAAACACACAAGATTTTTTCTACAGTCGCCACAGTGGGGTCCTCCACCGTAACAAAAAATAATAAAATGTACACTTTGTACTTACACTACTACTCAATTAATAAGGATTAATATAAAGAAAAAAATCTGTTGTGGCCAGCACAATACCTCTCGCCACTGTCTTTTTTTGATTACATAAGTATAGGGCGCGAACAGTCATGTTTCATTGTTGGCCTTAACAAGCAGACGTGGGGGCCCGTTTCAGAATGATAATTATTAATTATGTACATAAATGTCAGAACTTTTCATTAAAAATTTCAAGATTTTCTAAATTCACGTAGTTAATTTGTCATCAGGAGTGTGGAATTTACTTGTCGAGGAAAATAAACCACATGGAATTGGAAAATCATTAAATTTAGAATGAGAAATTATGATATATGACATCTATATATATAATTACTAGCTATCATTCTGACATGGGCTCCCATATCTGCTTGTCAAGGCCAACAAAGTCACATGACTGCTCGCGCCCTAATGTATTTAACATTTCTTGTATACTTACACTCTACACCAAAAATTCTACTTATATCTATTCCATATATTTAGATTTTTTAAATTATTCCACATAATTAGATTCTATGAAGAAGTTTTGTCCTACCCTTGTTTCTCGAGATGATTCCAATTCATTGTCAGAAATAACAGTATATATGAAGGGTATGTGTAATATACCTATAAATATTTAACTAATAATACATTTAGAAATAATATAATGTATGTACTTACCAGAAAAAGTGTTCAGTAATGTCTCCGGATTTCTGACACTGACATTTATCTGTCAGTTACAAATAATTTAAATTATCAACTATTTTTCATGGCATTCTTTCGGCTGTCAAATTTATTACAACAGATTATTTTATATATTATACTTCTTTTATCTCTAAATCTATGGAATATATAATAAAATATTTAAATGTATCAGATAGAGAATTTAATTTTCTTTAATATTACCACGAAAAATTTTCAAAAAATAATATTTAGAAGATTTTTTTTCAAGAATCTTCTACTTCCGGTCGTCCAATTATTACCAAAACCTTTTCAGATCTTCCCATGAATGTCCGATTGGGAAATACGTTGTTAAACAAATTTTAAGTCTTATAGTTTTTGAGTAACCGTCCTTCCAACATCCCACACACACACACACATACACACACACACACATCCACACACACACACACACACACACACACACACAGACATCATCGTAAAAATGTTAAAATCGGATTGTAAGGACCTTAAAACGTGCTTATTCAATAAAATCTGGATATGCGATTTTTAGCATGAATGCAATACCTCTCTTAGCGAGAGGTAAAAACGTCTTTTATATTTAATTTTAATTTATCGTTATTTCCCATTCTTTTTGATCTATTGCTTCAATTTAATCTAAACGTTTTATATTTTCGTTTTTGTAAATGAATGCCCTATTTTATTTTTACAATAGTGCGGCATTTTTTTTTTTAGTTATGTAATATATCGACAGAGCAGTTATATGTCAGATTGATTTGTTAAGGTGGCAAATGTGTCACTACAGTGCCATTAGTTTCTGACTAAACGTTTCCATCAAGAATGTATACAAGTGATATTTCTCAACATTATATAGTTAGAAATTTGGACAGCGAACGTTTTTTCTACTTTGTCGCGCTAGAGCGGCAAAGTGACATTTTGCGTTGGCAAAAGAGAGCGCAAATAGCTACTTTCTATGTAAACTGTAGAAAAAAAATGTGCCGTTTTAATAATATTCAGTTAGATTCATAAACGTAGTGCTATTGTTTTCTCCATGTACATGAAATTTATATTCTTTATAAATAATACAAAGTAAAACGTTACGTGAACAAAATACGAATATAATACAAACACATATTTTTATTATACAGATCTAGCATATTAAATTGTACATTATTTATACACATAGCAAATACAAAAATGCAGAAGAATTATTTTATATCTGAGCTTAAAATCAGGCGCCCTTATGCGCAACTAGCGCCACGGCCACGTATACCCGGTGGACAAAAGTAGAACTACAAAAGTTTGTATGTGTCTTGCATATTAAACAGATGAACTACGGTTATAATATGTTGGACAGAGCTTTTTATCACGAACAACGACTTCGGAATTGTTAATTTTTAAAGCACATTTTGTTATAAAAGCTTCTAACATAGAAGCTTTTTGAAATTATCATCAGATGAGCTTTCGCTGGGTATTGGCCTACAGAATAGCATGCGACATTGGCGGACTTTTAGGGAACTAATTTAATGGTGGATAGTAGAACCTGTCAAATATGCAAACTTCACAAACCATAATTTCATGTGAAAATTAGGAAGTCATTATTGTCATTCATTTTAATATTCTATGGCGTAGTTGTTAAGATAATTATGTACTCAGACAGTAGAGTTCGCTAATACACATTAATACGTCATAGAAACAAGTATTTTTTCGATCAAATTCAATTTTATTTTTACCTCTCGCTAAGAGAGGTATTGGATTCATGCTAAAAATCGCATATCTAGATTTTAATGATTAAGCGCGTTTTAAAGTCCCTACAATCCGATTTTAATATTTTTACGATGATGTGTGTGTGTGTGTGTGTGTGTGTGTGTATGTGGGGAGGTTGGAAGGACGATTTCGCAAAACTATAATACTTAATATCTGTTTAACTACGTATTTCTCAATCGGACATTACTGGGAAGAGCTGAAAAGGTTTTGGTAATAATTGGACAACCGGAAGTTGTACATTATTAATAGTAAAATATTTAAAATTATAGGTAAATTACATATATCCTTCAAAAATACTATCAATCCCGACAATGAATTGGAAACATTTCGAAAATAGAATAGATGTAAGTAGAATTTTTGGTGTACAGTGTAAGCATACAAAAATGTTAAATACAATAGGGCGCGAGCAGTGATGTTACTTTGTTGGCTTTAACAAGCAGATATGGGAGCCCGTGCCAGAATGATAGCTAGTAATTATGTACATAGATGTCAAATACCATAATTTTCATTCTAAATTTATTGATTTTTCCAATTTCATGTGGTTTTCCTCAACAAGTAAATGACAGTGAATTTAGAAAATCTTGAAATTTTTAATGCAAAATTCTGACATTTGACATCTATATACATAATTCCTAATTGTTACGGAATTTGTAGAGAGGTATTGTGCTGGCCACAACAGATTTTTCAATATGTACTCCTAATGTCAAAATATAAAAAATACTGTTAATTTTTTTAATTACTGCGCCCCTCCGGTTGAAAAGACACGAGCCGCCGTATTTTTAAATTTTGTACCTACAAATGAAAAACATTTGTCTAAATTAAGCCAAAAACGAAACAAAATTAAACTCTTGTACAATAAATTTCAAACAAACTTCCCGTGGCGGAAAAATAAAAGCTCATCTTTCAAAAATATTAGTTCATACGCAGGGCTACCAACCAACACAAATTCGCTGTGTAAAGGCGCATTATTGCGTAATCTGGGGGAAACAAAAAAATCCCTACTAGGTAGCGCCAGCTGGCGTCTGATATGGGAACTAATCCCTTTATTTCCTGGCGCGGCAAATGTTTATTAAAGCCGTAATCCAGAAGATTATAAATTAAATTTAAAATCGCATAGGCCATGTAAGAACAGTACTAATAATACTTGTATGACAAATATTATTATCAAATGTAAATATGTTACTTTACATATTGATTATGTATTATATTTACATATATTATACAAGATGTTCCTAAAACACGAAACTAAGGGTTAAAGGATTTAACAATTTTATTTTACAATGAAATGTTGTTAATTAAGTAAGGTAAAAGGTAGTTAAATATTTTAAGAAATACGAGGTCTGGCTATTAAATAACGAGACTGCTTATGAAAAAGAGTTTTATTTTAAAAATTATTTTATAATCGAATGCTCCCCTTCAATGTACTCCCCTCCCCTTGCCACACACCGTTCCATTCGTTTTTTCCATTGGTCAAAGCAATGTTGGAAGTCTTCTTTTGTAAGAGCGTTTAGGAGCTCGCCGATTTTCGCTTCACCTCTTCCATCGACTCGAACCCGGTTCCTTTTAAGGCAGACTTGATCTTCGGAAACAGAAAAAAGTCACAGGGTGCTAAATCAGACGAGTACGGCGCGTGTTCGAGCACTGTAGTGCCTCTAGCGGCTAAATAACGCTTCACAGACAGCGCGTTATGGGCAGGTGCGTTGTCCTGGTGCAAAATCCACGACTTATTTTTCGCAGTGTTGCCAAAACTTTCAAATAGTAAGTTTGGTTTACAGTTTGACCCTCGCAAACCCATTCAGTCATCACGATGCCGTTGATGTCGAAAAAAACGATTAGCATGGCTTCAAGTCTTGCTTTTTTCATTCTTGGCGATGCAGGAGTTTTCCAGTGCATCGATTGTCGCTTAGTTTAAACATCGTATTGGAATATCCAGGTTTCATCGCAAGTGATGATGTTTTCCATCAATTTAGGCTCTTCAACTAACCTCTCAAGAAAATCTGAGCAGATCTGTTGACGGACGAACTTTTGGTCAGGGGTCAAATTTTTTGGGACCAACTTCGACAGTTTCTTTATCGGCGTTTAGAGTCTCAGCAATCATCCGAATGCTCATACGACGATCTCCGCGCAAAATTTCATTGATTTTGGTCACTGTGTCTCTCGCTTTCATGAATAGGTTATAGAGAAGTTAATATATATGCAGAATACTTTCAAAATTCCCGCCTTCCATTCGCTTTGCATTTGCTCCACTAATTCCTTCAACGTGATTGGTCCATGCAGAACTCTGAATCCAATATACAACTTTCTAATGTATCTGGCTAACTTCAGTCCATTATCTAAGGTAGTAGAAACAAACATGGATAATAGACTACATTCGCAATATTCTCATTGCTTGTGTTGCTCTCTAATTTAAATAGACAGAGCATCATATTATTGTAGTTCACTAGAGTTTTCAGAACATTATACAATGTAGAATAATAGATAATATTCGAATAAGGAGTTTGTATATTCGATGCAGTATAATTTATAATAGACAAAACATATTGCTCCGCGAATATAATATTAAGTTACGTATATAGTGCATTATTAATAATAATTAATATTATACGATATACTGGCTGTGCCCAATAGGAATACGCATTTTACCTCCCGCTACCCTTGGTAAGGGAGGTATAGGGATCGTGCTAAATATCGCATATCGAGATTTTGGTAAATGACCACATTTTAAGGTCCCTACAATCCAATTTTAACATTTTCACGATGATGTCTGTGTGTATGTACGAGGGTCATTTAATAAGTAAAGAGACAAATTCTATAATTTTAAAACTATTCAATGAATGTGTAAAATCTTTTCAGGGGTGTTAGTTGGCAACCTTGGGATATGCTCTGATCAGCTGTTTCATCACTTTATGTCAACATAACCTCAAAATTTTCAGTTCACCATGGCAAGTCCACTAGAAGATTGCACCTTAGAAGAGCAGCGCTCAGTCATTAGATTTTTAGTCGCAGAAGGTGTAAAACCAAGTGAAATTTTTTCTAGAATGTTAATACAGTACGGTAAAAGTTGTATGAACCGTGCGAATTTTTGCAAGTGGGTTGATCGGTTTAAAAGTGGCCGAACAAGTGTAGGTGATGAACCCCGATGTGGACGTTCAGTGGAAGTTTCTGGTCCCTCGTTGGAATCGAGGATTGACGGAACTATCAATAGCCAATACTACTCTGAGATGCTAGAACCCAAAGTTAAACCAGCTATCAGGGGCAAACGCCGTGGACTCTTGTCAAAAGGAGTCATTCTTCAGCACGATAACTCCCGCCCTCATACAACCCAGCTGACCCGTGATAATCTTCAAGAATTGGGTTGGGAGGTCTTACCTCATCCTGCCTACAGTCCCGACCTCGCCCCATCTGATTTTTACCTGTTTGGACCACTCATAGACGCCCTACGTGGAAAAAGATTTGCTAACAATTAGGAAGTTAAGGAAGCGGTGCAAAAGTGGCTTCGAGGTAAATCGAAAGAATTCTTCGCCAAGGGAATTAGGAAGCTGCAAGAAAGATGGGACAAGTGCATAACTGTGGGGGGTGATTATGTTGAAAAATAGCCTTAATTTTGAAATATTGAAATAAACCGTTTTTGAGCTATAGCCATTTGTCTCTTTACTTATTGAATGACCCTCGTAATTATGTATGTATGTGTGTGTGTGGGCGTGGATCCTGTTTACGCTCTAACTCAAATACTATCATTCAGAAAGTTTTCAAACCATGTATTTCTACCTTATCCTAATATGGAAAGAAGCCATTAGAATTTGGTGGCAATCGAATAACCGGAAATGGCAGTTTACTTGAAGCCAAGATGGTTTTCAAAAAATACCTTTAAATGTAATGTTTTTCAATTTGTTATTATAAAAATTAAAGATTATTCCATTTTCTACAAGTTTGCTTTAATATTTTTCTATATATTGTATGGATAAATTTATCAAGTAATATAAAAATTATATCTCGGAGCTTATGCTTTAAACACATCTCCGTGGTTACATAGTTTAACTCAAATGTATGTAAATAACAGATAAATATCACTGTCAAAAAAATAATCATTTCAAATTAATAATAGTAACGTTTTAAAAGGAAAATTGTAAGTAGGTATTGTGCTGGCCACAACTTCATGTCCCCATATTTCATAGACACGCTGTATAATGCCATTAAATACCAAAATATGAAATTTAGATGTTTAATAAATTCATAAAACTTATAATTTGAAACCAACAAATGTTGTTTAATATATTTTTCTGTTGATTTTCTCTTTCTGAAATAAATTTAATAAGTGCACGAGTGCAACTCTGTATGTCAAAGTATTACTTGTAATATTGAAGTTTCCGAAGCAATAAGAATATCAATCATAAGTTATTCCGTTAAGTCGTGCGAACTTCGGCAACTTGTAAATATCGAACGAACATTTAAAAACATATTTTCAACTTCCAAGTTGTAAAGATGACAATTTGGTCCGCTGAAGAAATGTTGTTTACAACGAAGGAAAGAAACTTCACTTAGTTATAAATTCTTCACAAATTGTAGAGAATGCGACGTTATATTTATTGAATCTTACATATTTTCATATTACATTGTAAGGCATAGGACGTAGGGTACGACTTTTGAGAGAGACATCATAAGCAGAGTTTGTTCCTAGTGTTACTGTAACAAATATGTTACATTTTCTACGCTCCTGTTACAGTGTTACCACAAACATAATAGTTATTTAAGTATTAAGGGCAGTAAGTGCACCTTACCGGTTGAGGATTAGTCTGGAGATCGAGACGAAGTCCGATATCGGTGAGAAGCACTTAATAACAATAATAACAAATTATTTTGGCATTTTAAAAAAATCTGATGTGGACACCACACGACTTCCTTGTACGATTATTAAACTATACATATTTTTGAAATAAATAAATTACAAAATATTTATTTTAACTTTAAAACAGTAAGATATATAGCGACCATAATCTAACCCGGTTCTTTTTAAAGAGAGTTTTGATTACAACAAAGAAATATTTTATTACAACAATGAATATGACTAATTTCACAATAAAAATATAATATTTGTTATTGTACGAATCATAAAATTGCACGTATTTAACGTAATTTGACATGAACATTTTTTTTATGTTTTTGTCCTAATCCATAGCAAGCTTTATTACAAAAACAAAAAAGTATATAATTTTTAAATTTACATATCTCGCTTATACAAAGGGCTAATTTAATAATACTTGATGTGCTAGACGCAGAAATTAATTCTCTAAAACTTTTATTAGAAGCATTTATTTCTAAAATCAAAATAAAATCATTTTATTCAAGAAAAACTGTTAACAACTGCAAGTAATGTACCACTTCCGGTTAGCCTATTTTAACCAAAATCTATTATGTTATTTCGATTGACATAAAAGTCATGTATACCAAATTTGGATTATATTTTAAAACAGTTTTTCATTAAAATCTATTATAGGCTTCATGTAAAGTGCCACTTCTGGAAATTGTGTAATAACCAGAAAGGGTGGTGCACAACTAGATGTTATAGGAGTCCTAAATACAAAATTTCAACTTTCTACGGCTTACAGTTTTTGAGTTATGCGAGATGCGTACGTACGTACAGACGTCACGACGAAATTAGTCAAAATGGATTCAGGGATGATCAAAATGGATATTTCCACTGAAATCTGAAAACCGAAATATTTCGCGATTACAATATTTCCTTTACTTACGTACAAGGAAGTAAAAATTGGTTGTCATTTTTAGTAAGCTATGATCGTTGTTTTGTTATCGTTAAAGCTTTAAAAATTGTACATTTATTTTTTATTTATGTAATTTTCACCGCCTCCAGATCGGTAGGTAGTCACATCACTTACCGGTCAGTCACATCACTTACTGATCAGTACCACATCACTTACTGATCAGTAATTTGTAAACAAAACTTACTGCCTTGGAAACCCTATCGGTAAAGTTTTAAAAAAACCTGATCGTGCAAAAAATATATTAAATATGTTACAATTCAATAAAATACTATATTATTTATCCAAAATATTCTCGTATTAACTAGTATTATTGTTCTGAGAAAAAAAACTACTCATATTTTAATTCTTTTTATCTTTAGTCACCTCTAGGTATGGATGTGTTGTCCACATCAGATTTTGTCAGTATTTTGCCATGAAAACCCTTCTGAACGTAATGTTTAATGCTTAAAGCGATAGAATAGTTCAAATATTACTCCAATTCGATTATCTTCAACTGCCAAACTTTGGCAAACTAAGCATAGTCCATACACACATGTAAAGCATGTCGTATTAACTCCAGTATATTCCATTTGTGCAGGCAACATCAAGTTTGCCAACAGCAATTGACCACAGAATTCAATTACCAAATGTGCAGGAAAAAAAAGTCCCTAGGCCACACCTTTGCTCAAACAAACAATTCAATTGCGTTGCGATTTACTAATCAGTACTCACAGAATTGCCAAATGGGGATAAACAAATAACCCTAACACCGACACAGCGGTGTTTACAGGATTCAATACTTTAAACGCTTTTGCGTTAACGGTAACCGAGTTACGGTATTCGCATAGCGGAACGCGGTATATACAGTGTAACAATGTTACACTGTTACAGATACAAAATGTATTGGGTTGTTTGTGTAGTACAATTCGAGTTTGTACTACTGTTTATCTTCACAAAATACATAGCCCGGCAAAATTTTCTATTCTAAGTATTTAGAATGGAAGTCATTATAAAAAATCTGTTGTGGCCAGCACAATACCTTCCGTCAATCCTGTGTATAATGTATAAATTCCATACATAATTTTTCTTGCAAAAGATTCTAAATTTCCAGTAAAATTATTTCATAAAAAACCTATTTAAATTGCACTTGACATTGACATCTTCTTCTTCTTTAGCTTTTCCCATTCGTTAGGGGTCGCTATTTTTGCGTGTCGTTATCATTCAGTTCCTTTTCTCTCAAGTCTTCCGCAATACAGTCCTTCCATCTTATCTTTGGTCATCCCCTGTTTCTTTAACATCCTATTACTAAACTATTCATTCTTGTTCCAATATAATTCTTCATTTCTCCCCATGACATATTCAAACCAATGTAATCATATTTCTTGTATCTTCCTAGAAACTTGTAATACTAGAGTTATTTTCTTACCGTATCTTTCCGTGTTTTCCCCAACATCTACTTCAACATCCTCATGTCTGCCACATTAATTTACTTTTTATTTATACTGACATCTGTCAATTTGAATTATATAAATATATTAATAGTTTCTATGTTTAGCATAGCTGGCTGAATTATAAAATTTAATTTCTTTAAAATTCTTTAACTCTTTGTATGTAGTATAAAATGCAATCAAATCGTATAGAGAATAATATATTCTTTAAGTTATAATAACGTTAAATGTCAATAAATCAAATTTAACTGTTAAATCTTCAAATGAGGGTACTTCCGGTTCACCAATTATAACCAAAATCGAATCACTTGTTCTTCTGGATGTAAACTTAAGGAATACGAAAAAATTACAATTTTTGGAATCGTGGTATTGAAGTTATGGGATCCGGAACTTTTGTCACACACACACACAGACACACATACATATAGACATCATCGTAAAAATGGTAAAATCGTATTATAGGGACTCTAAAACATGCTTATACACTAAAAACTCATCATTGAATTTTTTGACTAAAGACAATACCTCCCTTACCTAAAGGTGACGGAAGGTAAAAATCTGACAATACCTCCCGTTTAACTTAATTTTTATTCAAGTAAATACTTAAAATTAAATTAAATTGAAATACCGGGTTCAAATCCGACCGACGCCACATATTTCGAATTTTAAATGGCACATAAATTACCCCTGTGGTGCACTCTCCACGCCAGCAATAAGTGCTCGAGAGGTGACACCTAGTAAACGCCCACACGGTACAAATATGTCATCATCGTTACCGAAATCTGTTCACAAAACAGATTGGCAGACCCAGCAATGGGTAATATGCCGTGATGATATATATTTTTATTATTTTACCTATATTCCTACATATTTACTTATGCTGGAAACTGTATTAAGTTCCTTTCCATATAATTATTGTTCCATTTACTATTTTCTTTTTAAAACGTTACTATTACTATTTGAAATGATTAGTTTGTTGACAGTGACATATATCTGTCAGTTCTAATCTAATGAAAAATTTGAAAATTATTTACCATCCAGATTTAATTTTATTGCCTCTAGAAAATTATAATCTAAAGATACGATAAATAGGTAGAATTATACTTGACAACCATGTACAAGCGTTCCAGATGGAGTATCAGTTAAGTTAACAACGCCCGCTTGGTATTAGCGAATAAGAGGTGATCTTTGGTTAAAGGAATTTCAGACGTACATTCGAAGGAATTTTAAATTGGTATTTTACGTGAAAAGCATGAAAACTTTAAACAATATAATACTACTTTTGTAATTTTAAGAAAGAAATATATTAATTTGTTTTGCAGTTTAAATGTCTAGGTGCGACGTTGCCACAGTTATTCTTCAACATTTATACTGTAGTGTGAGTTGAAATACGACACTTGTGTATGTGTTAGTGCGAGTGGTACAGTTAAAAAAAAATTCTACGGAAAAATAAAGAAAATTCATCTGTTACAGTGTTTGATATTAGCTTTTAACTATTTTGATGCAATCCGTGTATATAATGTTAAAAAATATAAGTTATTGCAAATATAAACTGCATTAGCTTAATTTTTATTTTGAACATAGAAGTTTTTGAATAGGTACACTCGAGGGACAACTACCTTAAGTAAGAAAGTATTTCATACAATAAATGCTGATAAGTTTCTGAAGTTAGATGTAAGAAAAAGTTTCGCTATAATCATTTTAAAAAGGAAAGTAAAGATCAGACTTTGATCAATTCAATGAAGTTCACAACTACAACACCAGTAAAATAATTCACCAACTCTAAAATTCAAAAGTCCCTATAGTGAAATCGTCGTACAGGAAGCGCTACATTCACACGAAAGGACTACCAACTTTTTATTATTATTCCCCTATAAAAACACTAGACGTTCTTCGAAAATAACTCCGCGAAGTTTTCTTATCGATTTAGAGAGTTTATTTTTTCTGAATTGAATTTCATTCTACCCTAGAATAATTATTTGGACAGTGTACTCATATTTTATACAAAAGATAAAGTAAAAGACATTATTTAAAATGTAGAATCCGTCATCAATCGAAAATGGTTTAAAACGCCAAGGGTGGGGAGGGATTAATGACATTATGTTACTTGGGTGAATTCGGGTGATTTCCGAAATATTCATACAAATCAAAACTAACAACTGACAGTATTATAATATAATTTATACCGTATGAATATTATTATTATATTGTCAATTTGCTTTACCTTCAGTTTTATAAATAATACTAACATAAATATTGTATTTAGGGTTTCACGGCTTGAATTGATATTCAAGTTATTTGACTTGACTTGAAATCAAGCCAAGCTCAAGTCAAGTAATAGTAGCTGAAAGTCAAGTCAAGTCAAATAGTTACAATTTCAAGTACTTGAAAAATCAAGTAGTTATTTTTCAATTACTTGAAAAAATCAAGTAGTTATTTTTTTAATTACCAGAAAAAATAAAAATCTGATGTGGCCAGCACAATACCTTCCGTCAATCCTGTGTATTATGTACAAATTCCATACATAAATTTTCTTGCAAAAGAATCTAAATTTTTGGTATTTTATGATTCCCTTTCTCTGCAACGGAATTCCATTCTCCTGATAACAAACAAATCACATGAAATAAGAAAATCATGAAATTTTGAATGAAAAATTATGACACTTGTCAGTTATGGACATAATTAATTGCTGTCATTTTGATACGGGTCCCCATATCTGCTTGCCAAAGGCAACAAAGTCATGTCACTGCACGCGCCCTATACATAATTTTTTTGCAAAAGATCGTAAATTTCCAGTAAAGTTATTTCATAAACAAACTATGCAAATTGCACTTGACACTGACATCTTCTTCTTCTTTAGTTTTCCCATTCGTTAGGGGGTCGCTATTTATTATTTTCTTCTTCCACTAATTTTTGTTTTGCGTGTCGTCCTCATTCAGTTCCTTTTCTCTCAAGTCTTCTGCAATACAGTCTTTTCATCTTATATTTGGTCTTCCTATGTTTCTTCCACCTTCTATTAATTTATTCATCTCTCCTCATGACATGTTCAAACCAATGTAATCGTCTCTATTATAACTAAAAACTTCTAACACTAGAATTACTTCCCTTAGTTTTTCATTCAATTACTTGCTTTTTATTGATACTGACATCTGTCAATTTGAATTACCTGAATATATTAGCAGTTTCCATGGTTATGTTAGCATTCTTTAACTCTATATCTGTTGAATATGAAATATAAAATGCAATCAAATCGTATAGAGAATAATATATTCTTTAAGTTATAATAACATTTAACTGAGTTTAAATCTTCAAATGAGGGTACTTCCGGTTGACCAATTATAACCAAAATCTAATCAAGTCTGCATATGGTTGCAAGGAAGAGGAATACGCAAGAATTGTAATTTTTGGAATTCTAGTATTGGAGATATCGTCCACGAAAAAGCGGTCACATACACACACACACACATACACACACACACACACACACACACACACATACATACAGACATCATCATAAAAATAGTAAAATCGTATTGTAAAGACTCTAAAACGTGCTTATTCAATGAAAACTCACCACCGAATTTTTTGACCAAAGACAATACCTTCCTTACCTATAGGTGACGGAAGGTAAAAAATGCCCAAATATAGTCTTAACTATTGTAATCTAAAAATGTATCTCTTCGTGCTGCTAATATATATTTTTCAGAAGGTACGAATACATTTGGGGTTGGGCTCATAGAGATTACTTTTTAAAAGAAAAACAAATTAAAATTTTATAAAATTCTCTGTAAAGGTGTTAATACCAATTTTTAATTTATAATAAGCATTCGCAGAAGTCTTTTCAAATATTTAAAACTCCTAAAACAGAATTGTTAATTTTTTACATTTCGTTATTTATTTTTGATCTTCACATTTACTGCTTTTATCATCCACATAACATTCTGCAAAATTTATTGCCTTTGACAAAAATTTCGTCTTAATTTATTTCAGTTTATAAACAGTAATAAATAAAATAAAACTTAAACCATATATTTGCTCAAGACGAATAAAGAGTCCACATAAATTTTGTTATTTACATTTATTTCAGTGAAGTTTGGTCGTTTTTGATTTTAAATGATTTTTTTTTAAGATTAATAGCATAACTTTTCTAGAGAATTTATGTGCTGGAAACCACGTAAGAGTAAAAATTAAATAAAATATAACAGAGCACATTGACAGTATTTCAGAAAAAAATCAACTCAGGTGTATAGTCAAAAAAATCTGTTGTGGCCAGCACAATACCTCTCGCCACTTCCTTTTTTGGTTACATAAGTACAGTAAAAATTTTGAAAGATGCCCGATCAAGGTTGTCTACGAATTGTATGAATTCAGATTTTTGCTCCGCCCATCATGACAAATTCAGTAGTGTCGTTTGCTTAGTTTTTATGAGGGTACGTAAGATACTACTGTTATTTTATTATTATAAAAATATATATTACAGGAAAAGCATTCAAAATTCAAAAATAAGTCAACTAGTAAGTTTATAAGCAAATGTAAAACCAAATATGTTAAAAATAAGATACTGACACAATGTCAGTGTCAGTGACTCTGACAGAATATAACGTTATACGTACGGCTATGAATCCAGGTAATGTATCTGAATTAATAAATAAACTTACGTTACAGCGAAAGTATTATCAACAACGAGCATCGTTTATAAATGGAATGTCCTAACTTAGTCGAAACAATATGAATTTTTGAAAGACAAGCATGTTATATCCATCCTTATCACACACTCTTACAGCCTTTGCAAAAGAAAGAGATAAATGTATGCCTATTTGTTAATTCGTTCGTGATACAGGTGCCTTTGATCGGACATCTTTCAAAAATTTTACTGTATAAGGCGCGAGCAGTCGTGTTTACGTTGTTGGCCTTGACAGGCGGATGTGGAGGCCCGTTTCAGAGTGGTAATTAGTGGTTGTGTACATGGATGTCGAATGTCACAGTTTTTCAATAAAAAATTCAAGTTTACGTAGTTAAATTGTCACCAAGAGTGTGGAATTTACTTGTCGAGGAAAATTAACCACGTGGAATTGGAAAATCACTAAATTTAGAATGAGAAATTATGATATTTGACATCTATATACATAATTACTAGTTATCATTCTGACATGGGCCCCCATATCTGCTTATCAAGGCCAACAAAGTCACATGACTGCTCGCGCCCTAATGTATTTAACATTTCTTGTATACCTACACTCTACACTAAAAATTCTACTTATATCTATTCCTTATATTTAGATTTTTTAAATTCAAATTCATTCTATGAAGAATGTCGTCCTATTCTTCTAATTTTTCGAGATGTTTCCAATTCATTGTCGGGAGTAACAGTATTTCTGAAGGGTATGTGTAATATACCTATATTATTAAATATTTAACTATTAATACATTAAGAAATAATATAATGTATGTACTTCCCAGAAAAAGTCTTCAGTAATGTCTCCGGATTTCAATAAATTTCTATGTAAATATAATCAAAACTTTTAGTACCATCTTGTGTTCATTTTGAATGAATTACATGTTTATTTCATTCATAAAATTGTTAGAAAATAGTGCAAAATCTTGCTGCTTCGCGTAGTATTTTTTTTACATATTAATTCAATATATTTTCTACGCTAAAACAAGTAGTTCTACATGTTTCAATTTCGAACAAAAGTTAACAAACAACAATGTAAAAATAGAATTTTGGTTTGTGCAAGTCTGTTATACTCGGAACGTCAACGCGCGCTGGAAAGCATAAATTCACGATTTTATTAATATATTATTTTCTTGAATTTATTTATAAAATTGCGAATTTGAACACGTAGGTGCTGCCACCAAGAAACGAAAAAATATACTACTAGATTCATAGAATGTTTAAATATAATAACATAACATACAATTTTGTATACATGTTTTTAAGGTAATTCGTGCGGTGTTTTCGCCACTATAGCTGTGAGTGCCTATGATGTGACCCCTGATAAACATCATACAATAATATATTTATATTTAACTATGTATAAATACAAATAATTCGTAGAATATTTAAATATATTTACACAATTTTGTATGAATGGTATTACATAACTCGCCCCTGTTGTAAATAAAGGGAAGGAAACAATTCTAACTTTTAATATTAATGTTTCTAATTGCAAATATATAAAAATACATACATACATACATACATACATACATAAAATCACGCGTGTCCCACTTAGTGGGTTCGCACAAACCCGATAACAATAAGAACAACATCAACATCATACAACAAATCCTTACTCTTAAACATATTAAAGTGACCGATTTTCGGTAGCGAAATACCGCATCCGGATCACAATAATAGTTAGGAAACAATCATCCTTCGCCACACATTCCTATCTAAGCAGACTTCTTTCGCCTCGGCCACACTCATAATCGCATTCATACATGCTCTTCTTCTCTTCATACTTGGAAACTCTCTCTCTTTAAGCACCCTACCAATCACATCCATCCACTTACACACTGGTCGCCCACGCAATCGAAAACCCTCAACTTTACCAAGATATATACGCTTAACAAGTCGTTCACTCGCCATTCTCTCCACATGCCCAAACCATCTCAACTGACTCACACCAACTCTCTTAATCACATTGTTCCTAACCATACATTCTTCATACACCAAATTATTCCTCACGCGATCCCGTCTGACATACCCACATACACCACGTAAATACCTCATTTCCACGGCAGTCACTCTCTTTTTATGCTTCCCCGTCCATGCCTAGCATTCGCTTCCATACATCAAAGCAGGCACTAGCACTCCATATATAAAAATCTGTTGTGGCCAGCACAATACCTCTCGCCACTTCCTTTTTTTGATTACATAAGTATAGGGCGCGAACAGTAATGTTACATTTTTGGGCTTGACAAGCAGATGTGTGGGCCCGTTTCAGAATGATAATTAGTAATTATGTACATAGATGTCAAATGTTAGAATTTTTCATTAAAAATTTCAAGATTTTCTAAATTTACGTAGTTAATTTATCACCAGGAGTTTAAAGTTTACTTGTATGCCTTAGATATTTAACATTTAATTCTGCTCCACATGGAATTGGAAAATCACTAAATTTAGAATGAGAAATTATGATATTTGACATCTATATACATAATTACTAGCTATCATTCTGACATGGGCCCCCATATCTGCTTCTCAAGGCCAACAAAATCATATGACTGCTCGCTCCCTATTGTATTTAACATTTCTTGTATACCTACACTCTACACCAAAAATTCTACTTACGCATATATCTAATTCTAATTCCATATATATTTAGATTGTTTAATTTTAAATTCATTTTTGATGAAGAAATTTTGTCCTCTTCTAATTTTTCGAAATGTTTCCAATTCTATTAATACATTAAGAAATAATATAATGTATGTACTTCCCAGAAAAAGTCTTCAGTAATGTCTTCGGATTTCTGACACTGACATTTATCTGTCAGTTACAAACAATTTAAATTTTCAACTATTTTCCATGGCCATTCTTTCGGCTGTAAAATTTATTATAACAGATTATTTTACATATTATATTTCTTTTATCTCTAAATCTATAGAATATATTGTAAAATATTTAAATGTATCAGAAAGAGAATTTATTTTTCTTTAATATTATCAAGAAAAAATTTCAAAAAATATTATTTAAAAGATTTTTTTTCAAGAATGTTCTACTTCCGGTTGTCCAATTATTACCAAAACCTTTTCAGATCTTCCCATGAATGTCCGATTGGGAAATACGTAGTTAAAAAAAATTAAAGTCTTATAGTTTTTGAGTAACCGTCCTTCCAACATCCCACACACACACACACATACACACACACACACACACACACACACACACACATCCACACACACACACAAACATCATCGTAAAAATGTTAAAATCGGATTGTAGAGACCTTAAAACGTGCTTATTCAATAAAATCTGGATATGCGATTTTTAGCATAAATGCAATACCTCTCTTAGCGAGAGGTAAAAATTATAAATTAATTATTGTCCGTTCCATTGTTACAGATAAAAGCCATATTTTAAAATGTGTAATACGAACGCGCCCCCTATTGTAAATAAAGGGGCGGAAACAATTCTAACTTTTAATATTATGTATTACACTACAAACGAAAATTCCTAAGAATGTATTCAGATTAGTTGAGCTACCCGTTGATCAAGAGAGCATCGACAAGCCATTAGTGAAGCTGACACACGGCGCTACTGCGTAGGACTGCTTGTGTTCACTATATTGGGACATTAATTGTTCACTATATGGAGTTCAGTATGAAGTCAATGTATTTATTTTTGTGTTCACTATTTCACGATTCTACTATATTACCAACAGCCCTTCGAAATTATTGTCGTCCGCTATCCGCTATAAAAGACGGTAGAAGATACGAAACTTAACGTTCCTTATCACAATGACCTAAGGGCTATTAGAGACATCTGTCGGCTTATTCCGAACTTATTAAAAGCAAAAACAAACTTTTGTTACGTCGGGAACATAAATTACTTTCTCTTCATTTCTGAAGTAGAATTACATCATGAAAAATATCACAGAAAACAAAGAACTCTTTGGTGAGTTACGTACTTTTGCAAGATATAAAATGTCGTGGATGTACAGAAAATTCTTACTGTTCTTTATATTTTTTCAATGTACCCTCACGAAATTTACTCTAATCTACATAATCTTATAGGATCGGCACCTGTGCTATTAGGCTTGATTTATATTTATATTATATATATATAATACTAAGTCGTTATACCCGAAAATGGTAGATAGAACTCATTAAAACAAACAACTTTTCTTAGCTCAAATTTTTGATTTGGAGCCCTAGTTCATAGTTATTGGCGTTCTCTTGTTTTTCGAAAAATCGTCATAACTCCCTTATTTTAAGGAATATTTAAAAATTACAAAAACTTTCAGCATTTGCTTTCGGTTCTCTAAAACACTTGTATTTACAATTATTACAATAAACAATATTAAATATCGTTCCTAGAAAAAGCCTTCAGTATTATCTCTGAATTTTTGACACTGACATTAGTGACATTTATCTGTCATTTACAGACATTTTAATTTCTCAAGTAGTTACTATGGAGATGTTTGGACTGAAATTTACTACAACAAATTATTTTATAGATTATATATCTATATCTTTAAATCTATAAAAGGTATAATAAACATTTTAAATGTGGTTTTTAATATTTGTAATAACAAATTTTCAGAAAACAATATTTAGAAGATTTTTGTTAAAATACTACTACTTTCAGTTGTCCAGTTGTTACCAAAATCTATTCAACTCTTCCCATTATTGTTAGATTGAGTAATCCGTAGTTACACAGGTCTTTAGTCTTATAGAATTTGACACACACACATCGTAACGCGACATACCTGGCCTCGTCTATCTCAAGGTTGTACTTACCCTACGTTGTGTTTATTTTTAATAAGTAACCCTTACTTCGTTCGTAATACGGAGTAGCTGTCAAAAGTGGAGGAATCGGGATAGGTATTTGGCATAATTAAAGAATAATGTTCTCTCCAAAAAGCAGACAGAATATGTCTATCTTTGTGCATTTATTAAAAATGAATAGAGGAAGGAAATTATAAATAATATGAGAAATACGATTGGGTGTAATGATTTGAACATGAGACCCTGCTGTGGAATAGCCTGCTCTCTGGCACACGCCTTACGCACGAGGGAAACCACAGCTAAAACCTCGCACAGAGACATTTGTGGACACAATTTAAACAAATGATTTTATAACAAATTGATATTAGCAACATTGAAAATAATGCGTTAATTAGATCGTTTATATTGATAGCCAATTGCAAACGCATTTGTGTAAGTGCATGTGTAAGTTTGGAACTACCATGGCGCTCGGCTGAGCCGATGGGCCGTTCTTTGTATGGATAGTGTGGTGTTCGCAACACTATCAAGGTTCGCAGCTGAGCTTCCTCGCCTTTTAAACAGGACGCTCGGCGTAACCGAGGCGTCTGCAGAGTGTGCGACTGAGTCGCTCCACTGTCTGATCCGCCGAGTACCTGTGTCGCACTCGTTGCGGGTGTTTTGTTAAGTGATACCCAAGTGAACGTGGACATGCCAGCGTTCGGTGCTGATACGGCACACATCTTGAGCATGGGTGGCTGCGAAACCCGCAAAATTACGTTTGATTGGCAACCAATATTAGGTCAGGTAGATAAAAAATCCGTTAGGTATATCATTGTGACAACAATAAAACATAATATATTGCTTGTCCAAGTTAAGTTCCCCGTAGCAAGTGAATGAGGTGAAAGTAAGTAGGATCGCCAAACGTGCTTTGCATAGCCATAGCAACTGAATGGGGGGAAAGTAGGATCCCAAACGTGCGTGGCATAGCCATAGCAGCTGGATGAGGGGGAGGGGAAGTAGGATCCCAATCGTTCCTGGCATAGCCATAGCAGCTGGTTGGGAGGGGGAGTAGGATCCCAAACATGCCTGGCATAGCCATAGCAGCTGGATGGGGGGAAGTAGGATCCTAAACGTGCCTGGCATAGCCATAGCAGCTGGATGGGGGGAAGTAGGATCCCAAACGTGCCTGGCATAACCATAGCAGCTGGATGAGGGGAAAGTAGGATCCCCAAACGAGCCTAGCATAGCCATAGCAGCTGGATGGAGGGAAATTAGGATCCCCAAACGAGCCTGGCATAGCCATAGCAGCTGGATGAGGGGAAAGTAGGATCCCCAAACGTGCCTGGCATACCCATAGCAGCTGGATGGGGGGGTAGGATCCCAAAACATGCCTGTCATAGCCATAGCAGTTGGATGGGGGGGGAGTAGGATCCCAAACGTGCCTGGCATAGCCATAGCAGCTAGATAGTGGGACAGTAGGATCCCCAAACGTGCCTGGCATAGCCATAGCAGCTGGTTGGGGGAATAGCAGCACGTGGAGTCGAAGAGGAACCTGTTGAACTTACCTCGGACAAGCCAAGTGTAAAGTTTCGCTGAGTTCAGAAACTGGATTACTCAACGTGTCAGCCACGCCAGAGGTCCAAAGTCTGTGAGTCTTGCCAAGACAAGACTGCTGAATACAGTTTCGGTCCCAGTATTTAAACCAAAATAACCCTCTTGTCCCGTCCAGATCTAGGGTGTTTCGGGGGTAAGATTTGCCTCTGTCCGTCACCGGTGTGAGTGGGTGGTTAGGTGGACCATCGAAAGTTCTAGAACATCATAAATAACGAACACATGTGCGACGACGTATCTATGCAAAGGCCATCACAACTAAATAATTACTACGTATTCTTTTTACATTAACAATAATAATATTAGTATAACGTACTTCTTCAACACAAAATACGTATGTAACCAAAAACGTGGCGAGAGGTATTGTGCTGTATTTCACAGTACATATTTTGTCAAATGTGAAAGTATTCCTGTTCTTCGGAACAAGTGATTTGTTCATAAAATATTAATACTTTGGAAGTAGGAATTTTCTCCAAACTGTGAAAGCTTTTATTGAGAATATTTCCGAGTTTTTTTTTATAAAATATTCATACCGATTTGTAGTCGTCTTTTTGTTTAGGTATTCATAGCAGAACGAAAATTTAAAAACAATGTTTAAAATGTTTTTAAAAGGTATGAGAATTTGACCGCGTTTTATTAAAAGACGAATTTTGTAATCTACGTCTGTCATATACCTAAAAAAACATTGTAACGTATTCTAAATTAAATTTTAATGTAGTACCTATGCATTCTGGCAGTTTCTGAATTCTTTTTGAAGTTATTCTGTGTAGAATGAGAAATAAAGCGAAATAAAAGACAGGAAGAAAATTGACTTTCGTGAATTACAGCGCGCAAGAATGAACTGAGAAAAGTTGATTACAAAATGAGCAGCAGTGATGACAACGTTGAAAAAAGAAAATTCCCACTGTGTTTAGAATTCTTTTGTTTCATTTACTTGTGGGTCCCTAGTGGCTGTACGCTCTTTACGGTTGGTATCACTTCAAATGGTGACATCTGGTGGAAATTCCGCGAATTATATCCAACATTTCCGCCGGTTATAATTTGCAACTAATATTAAAAATTAAACATCTTTCTTTTGTCCTTCGACCTTCATTTGTGCCAAGATCAGTAGTATTTCTTTCAGATCTAAGTAGGTATTTTAATAAACACAATGGGGACTTATGATTTTGACGTCATCGGCGGCGGATCGGCAGCGGACCTCCCTCCACATAATTTAGAAAAGGACAAGAAATTTTTAGAAAGAGCGAGGTGATATACCATGGCCGAGTCGATCAAATGCCTTCCCTCTTCAGCACCGCCCCGTTGATCCCATAATTTGTTATTTAGTCAGCAAAGTTTGGTTAAGTTATTATGTGTAATGATTGTTATTAATGAAATATTGCGGAATCGAATCTTTCTGATTTTCACGGAGGGAAAACAAATTCGATTTCATCGTTTCAATTTGAAAAAACATGAACTGAATCCATGTAAACACTACAAATTCCACTGTTGAGAGAGACGGAAAAAAATAATGAAATTTCATTTAGTTTCATTTCTCGATGTCTCTACAGCACCAAATAACTTTCTTACATAAAAATTGTTGACTGTTTGGGTACTACTTTCCTTATTAATCTTTATTTCTGTTAGTGTGGAGTTGTTCTGCTTATTATCAATTTTTATATGTGTTTTTATTAATATAAACTTGTGTCTCTTTATTAGTAGACGCTTTATTAAAATGCTTGAGTTGCTGTACTTGTTTTTCCAAAATAAGTTTGATTATGTTTGTCCACTTTACAAACATAGGTTTGCGTCATTTTATTGTTATTTTGTACATAATTAAACTTCCTTTTTTATCACAGGTTCCTGTAAATACATTACTAATTCATATTCAATTTATATTAATCATATTATTTCAACTTCCGTGTTCAGTCTCAGACATGTTCATGTTTCTTTTCAAACAATGGTTGTTGTGATCACGTGGGACCAAATATGGATCACGTGATAAACGTCAAATTTAGAGCTAAATCTTGCTCACTACATAACTAATTATTAAATACTTTTTTACACACTAGATGGCGACCAAAATATTTGAATTGTATAAGTCCCCATTACTACATAATTAAGTTTGCCGAACGGGGTTTATTTTTTTGGTACACCTTCAACCATTTTTTATATATTTATATTTTTATCAGAGTTCTTAAAAGTAAAATAACTTTCATCATTCAAAATGGCAATCGCCAACATATTTTTTGCTATTGATCCTCAATTTTCAAGCTTCTTTGTGTATCTAATGTTGCATTTATTTCTTAGTGTAGGAATATGAGACTCGGTCCAGTTAAATCTTTTAGCCAGCATTCTTGTTGAAATTCCAAATTTATTGTTAACTTGCTTAGTCAGTCGACGGTTGTTGGCTTTCGTCATTTTTGTGGCTTTTCTACCAAACCCTGGCTTGTGTGTTTGAAAAAAAATACTTCCTTCTCAACGTTTAATGTAGCGATATTTAATAGGTTTTGATACATTTTCTTTAACAAAAATCTGTTGTGGCCATCACAATACCTCTTGCACCTCTAATTACACCTAATATTTACATTTACGTATTTCCTATAATTCAATCATACAACAAATCCTTACTCTTAAACATATTAAAGTGACCGATTTTCGGTAGCGAAATACCGCATCCGGATCACAATAATAGTTAAGAAACAATCATCCTTCGCCTTCGCCACACATTCCTATCTAAGCAGACTTCTTTCGCTTCGGCGACACTCATAATCCTTACTCTTAAACATATTAAAATGACCGATTTTCGGTAGAGAAATACCGCATCCGGATCACAATAATAGTTAGGAAACAATCATCCTTCGCCACACATTCCTATCTAAGCAGACTTCTTTCGCTTCGGCCACACTCATAATCCTTACTCTTAAACATATTAAAGTGACCGATTTTCGGTAGCGAAATACCGCATCCGGATCACAATAATAGTTAGGAAACAATTATCCTTCGCCACACATTCCTATCTAAGCAGACTTCTTTCGCTTCGGCCACACTCATAATCGCATTCATACATGCTCTTCTTCTCTTCATACTTGGAAACTCGCTCTCTTTAAGCACCCTACCAACCACATCCATCCACTTACACACTGGTCGGCCACGCAATCGAAAACCCTCAACTTCACCAAGATATATACGCTTAACAAGCCGTTCACTCGCCTTTCTCTCCACATGCCCAAACCATCTCAACTGACTCACTCCAACTCTCTTAATCATACATTCATACACCAAATTATTCCTCACGCGATCCCGTCCAACATACCCACATACACCACGTAAATACCTCATTTCCACGGCAGTCACTCTCTTTTTATGCTTCCCCGTCCATGCCTAGCATTCGCTTCCATACATCAAAGCAGGCTCTAGCACTCCATTATATACACTTAACTGAGCATCCCTTGATATGTTAATGTTTCGTGCAAACGTACCCAGAGCACCCATTACCTTACATCCCGCACTCACTCTCCTTTCTATCTCTCGATCAATTCGACCATCTCTCGACATCATGCTACCCAAATATACAAACTCATTTACCTGCTCCAGTTTCACTCCATCCACCAACACATTGCACTCAGTCACCAATTTACTCCTTTCAAATACTAATACTAATATTCAACACCATAATTTCTACATTTTCACTACGAACTAAACTCAACCACTACGAAAAACCGTTACGCATTACACCAAGCGTTTCCCTCTAACTTCAACGCGTTCAAACCAGTTTGCGGTTGAGAAAAACGTCACTAGATGGCAGTAAAGTCTAATGGCGCAATATACGAAGAGTACCAGTCGAGCCGTTACAGTTTTTGTTTACGTTTTTAATTTTACCGAAGCCCTTAATAGGTAAAAAGTTTCTATGGGATTAAATGTACTTACTGAAGCAAGGAATTTGAATAAGAATTGCTGTTTTGCATTTAAGAAACGACGTTTGGCGAATGAAAGAACAAAAAGTATTACGTATATTACCTATTGCGACTAGTTTAAAAATGCACTTATCAGATTTCTGTGTTGGGGCTCATTATTACAAGAACAGCCAATGTAACCTTTTGTAATTTTAGGAATAAGTGATTTCAAATCAATAAAACACTAACACGGCGACACGGGCCCCCATATTTACTTGTCACACCAACAAAAGTCATATGACTGCTCGCGCCCTATTGTATTTAACATGTATACCTACACTCTACACCAAAACCAAAAATTCTACTTATAATTATTCTTTATATTTAGATTTTTTACTTCTCGCTAAGAGAGGTATTGGATTCATGCTAAAAATCGCATATCCAGATTTCAGTGAATAAGTACGTTTTAAGGTCCCTACAATCCGATTTTAACATTTTTACGATGATGTCTGTGTGTGTGTGGATGTAATTTTTAAAATTTTATGTTAACAGAAATTTTGGTATAATTAATAAATATTACATAGTATAATGGAACATTTAATTCTGAATAATTTTCTTCAAATAAACTTTTTTAAAAAATAAATAATAAAGCCAAAAATTAACGTTTTATTTATCAATAAATCCAATACAATATCAGTATGGCCATCTATTGCATAAAATTATAAACAATAACTGACATTTGTTAATATTTATATATGTATTTTCAGAAATTAATATCACAAAACTGAGGCATTAAATCTAAAAAAGTTTCAAATAAAATTTACTCAAAATAATATATTTTAGTTATTAATATATTAATTCTATTTGTTTAGTTTTTATCTGTAGAGATTTAAATGCATACATAAATAAATCATTTTCTCAAAAACAAAATATGAATAAAATAAATTATTAGCTAAAACATATGTAAAATTAAAAAATAATACAAGTTTATTTAGAAAATTTCTTTGTATAAAATTTTCCCTACATATAATAAACAAATTTTAGTTCTTCTTATTATCTCTGAAACAAAAGCGAAAATAAAAAGAAGCTTCAACAAAACACCCCTTTATTTAATTAAAAACAATTTCTATATAACAATTTTTGTCGAAAAGTCGCTATTTTAGCTCTTAGCGAGAAGTAAACATATTTAAATATCTGACAGTAATGTGCTGGCCACATCAGATTATTAAAATATATTTTGAACGTAAAATTATCTGTTTCACATTATCATAAATCCTTCCTGAATTACGGATGTTAAATATTTATAACTTTAAAACCGGATATTAGTTTTAAACATTAATAGCCAATATACGAATTTTGTAAACAATTTATTGAATTTGCATCCAATATTAAAATAAATTAAATATCATCCTCTGTTTTAAAACATAAACTTAACATTCACCACTCAATTCAAATAATAAAATCTTGCGAAATAAAATCATAAAGACAATTTTTAATTTGTTTTTCAAGTTTTTTATCTGAAACAAGTCATAAACGTTATCTTTACTCGGGAAAAATAAATAAACTCATTGAATATTCTTTCTAGAGTCGTTCAGTTATGTCTTGGGCTGTTTGCGTGGTTGTAATATGGAGTAATGAATTGGGCTACAAGGGAGGAATAATTTTACGTTTTGATGTTGAGGCCCGCGGCACAAAAAATTTAAACTTTCATGTATAAGATGTCTTGGCTTCTCAGCAATTGTGTTACATCGGTATATTGATCATTCGACTGAGTTTAAAAACAGAGGCGTACAGAAAATGATGATTACAACAAACAAAATGTTGATTACAACAATGAATAGATTATTATAGCGTTTTTACCTCCCGCTACTCTTGGTAAGGGAGGTATAGGGATCGTGCTAAAAATCGCGTATCGAGATTTTGGTAAATGACCACGTTTTAAGCCCCTAGAATCTATTTTCACAATGATGTCTGTGTGTATGTACGAGTATGTTATGTATGTGTGTGTGTGTGTGTGTGTGTGTGTGTGTGTGTGTGTGTGTGTGTGTGTGTGTGTGTGTGTGTGTGTGTGTGTGTGTGTGTGTGTGTGTGTGTGTGTGTGTGTGTGTGTGTGTGTGTGTGTGGATCCTCTTTACGCTCTACCTCAAATACTATCATTCAGAAAGTTTTGAAACTATGTATTTCCACCTTGTTCTAATATGGAAAGAAGCCATTAGATTTTGGTGGCAATCGGATAACCGAAAATGGCAGGGCTCAAGCCCTTTAAATGTAATTTTTTTCTCAATTTGTTATAAAAATTAAAGATTAATTCCATTTTCTACACGTTTGCTTTAATACTTTTTCTATATATTTTATGGATAAATTTATAAATAATATATCTCGGAGCTTAGCTTTAAACACATCTCCGTGGTTACATAGTTCAGCTCAAATGTAACTGACAGATAAATGTCACTGTTAAAAATATAATCATTTCAAATTAATAATAGTAACGTTTTAAAAGGAAAATTGTAAATAGAACAATAGTTTTATGGAAAGGAACTTAAAATACATAATTTCTAGCATTTATTATTATTATTAGCTAAAACATATGTAAAATGAGAGGAGGAGAGACATCGAAATCCGGAATTGCAGACCACGCATGGGAAAACCATCATAGAATTTTATGGGACAACGCGGAAATCATCTTCAAAGAGGATCATACTTTCAAACGAAAGTTTAAAGAGGCCGCGTACATCATGATAAACCGGAAAAGGTCTTCAGCCATGCCAGTGTAGAAATCAAACCACTTTGGAAGAAGATCATTTCTCAAAACACCTCATTGAAGATTGTAACCAGGGAACCATCAATTGAAGAACCGCCACAGTCCATTGCAGAGGAGACAACAACCAATCATGGATCACCAGATACACTTCAACTCCCAACCACGCTTGACCACCCTCATAACACTGGATATAAGACTCGGAATATTAGGAATTAGTTAGTATAGTCAAATTTTTTGACTGTCGGGTACAGTAATAAAACTATAAATGAACTATAAATATCGCAAAATGATAAAGCGGCATATCCTTTACTTTCTGTAGTATAATACTGTTTGGCATCGGCCCATATTTTTGAGCCGCTCTATTCATGCATTGAATCAAACGTCTACCAGGGATGTATAGGAAAATAGCCTTACAGTTTAATTCAATGCATGAATAGAGCGGCTCAAAAATATGGGCCGATGCCAAACAATATTATACTACAGAAAGTAAAGGATATGCCGCTTTATCATAATTGCGATATTTATAGTTCATTTATAGTTTTATTACTGTACCCGACAGAGTCAAAAAATTTGACTATATCAGTTCACCTGATGACGGCAGCAGATATCAGCTACCGAAACGTTGTGACAATTTGTGTTTTTGTTAATTAATAAAGATAATGGAAGTCCAAAAGTTAATTTTATTTAATAACGAGATATTATCTTATAAATTCAAAGTTAAAGGCAATAAAATCTGGATATGCGATTTTTAACATGAATCCAAAACCTTTCCTAGCGAGAAGTAAAAAGATAACTTACTAAATCTCGGAAAACTTGAACAAATAAAAATAAACGTATCTGATCAAATATACTTTACTGGATGCAATTAGCTGAGTAAATAGTACCTGTCAAAATTAAAATAGATTTATCATCTTCAGTAAATGTTTGTTTGTTTAGAAATAAATATCTTGCGATATAAAAAGAACTAGGTATAATGGGATAAACAAAAATAGATATTGATTATTGTACGGCTTCACTTATACTTGTAATATGATATGATATTAATACATTTTGTAGCGTTATTGGAATATATACTCTATATTTTAATTTCTGATGCCTGTCGCTCTATAGTTATCATGTTTTTGTTTCATGGCTTTGCTGTGATTCTCGACAAAATTTGGGCTTCAACTACTAATGTTTCAAGTAGTTCTTCAAAATGTAATTTAATAATATTTAAGAGCATTTTCTAAATGTAACATTTAAATTAAAAATTTCTCTTCATTTTGTGCTGATGATGGACAAACTGTAATCCGAAACGCCCATTTTGTAATAATAAAATGACTTACAGTAAAATTTTTGAAAGATGTCCGATCAAGGTCATTTGTATCATGAACGAATTAACAAATTGGCATACATTTATCTCTTTCCTTTGCAAAGGCTATAAGCGTGTGCGAGAAGGATAACACGCTTGTCTTTCAAAAATTCTTATTGTTTCGACTAAGTTAAGACATTCCACTTTAAAACGATGCTCGTTGTTGATAATACATTCGCTGTAACGTAAGTTTATTTATTAATTCAGATACATTACCTTGATTCATAGCCGTACGACTAACGTTATGATCTGTCGACATTGTGTCAGTATCTTATTTTTCACATATTTGGTTTTACAGTTGCTAATATACTTACAGTTGATTTATTTTTGAATTTTGAATGCTTTTTTTGTAACATATACTTTTATAATAATAAAATAACAGTAGTATCTTATGTACCCTCATAAAAACTAAGCAAACGACACTACTGAATTTGTCAGAATGGGCGGAGCAAAAATCTGAATTCATACAATTCGTAGATAACCTTGATCGGACATCTTTCAAAAATTTTACTGTATATTTATGGACAACTTTTATTGGAACCTACGGCCTTATACCTATTTGAAAGTAAAATTATTTCATAAACAAACTATGAAAATGGCACTTGACACTGACATCTTCTTCTTTTTTAGATTTTCCCATTCGTTAGGGGTTGCTATTTTTCATTTTCTTCTTCCATTCATTTCTGTTTTGCGGGTCGTCCTCATTCGGTTCGGTTGCTTTTCTCTGAAATCTTCCGCAATACAGTCCTTCCATCTTATCTTTGATCTTCCTCTGTTTCTTTCACCTTCTATTATTAAGCTATTCATTCTTCTTCCAATATATTCTTTGTCTCTCTTCATGACATGTTTAAACCAATGTAATCGTCTCTCTTGTATCTTTCTAAAAACTTTTAATAATCCAGTTATTTCCCCTATTCCTTACCGTATCTTTCTGTGTTTTCCCCAACATCTATCTCAGTATCCTCATCTTTGCCACATTAAGTTTCTTTTTATTGACACTGACATCTGTCAGTTAGAATTTTCTTAATATAGTAGCTGTTTCCATGGTTGTAGCATAGCTGGCTAATTTACAAAATTTAATTTCTTTATAATTCTTTAACTGTATATCTATTATATTTGAAATATAAAATGCAATAAATATTCTTTAATATTTATAACAGCATTAAATGTCAAAAAATAATATTTAACAGCGTTTTTTCAAGAAAAACTGTTAAAATCCTCAAATGAAGATACTTCCGGTTGACTAATTATAACCAAAATCTATTCAAGTCTGCATACAATAGAATTATAATTTTTGAAATTTCTAGTATTAGTGATACCGCGGTCACACACATACGCACACACACACACATACAGACATCATCGTGAAAATAGTAAAATTGTATTGTAAAGAGCCTAAAACGTGCTTATTCATTAAAAACTCACCATCGAATTTTTGACCAAAGACAATACCTTCCTTACCTAGGTGATGGAAGGTAAAACAATTATAATTTATCAATTTGTCGCTTATTTGAAGCTGGGACTAGCGACCCGGTAAATAAATCTTTATACAATTTATTTGTTGTTTTAATTACAAGTTTTAAATACAAAATCGGTAATGTAGTAACGCAGCCGGTTAATAAGAAGAGTATAAAAGCCCCCCATTTACTGGTGTTGTAAAATATTGTTTTTGCTTCCAATATTCCCCGATCGTTTGGAGGTTATAAATCAGAGAGGAAATTAAGCAAACAATGAAAAACCTGCGTCGCCGTTGTAAAGAAGCTCCGTGTAATTTATACCTTTTATTATGTTGGAACAAACAATCGTACGCTGGGTTGTAGTAGCCGAAGCCGTCTTGGTATTGTGTTAGCTAATGAGGCACAATTAGGCGTATAATCAAGACAAATTCACCCCTTTGTCTCAATAAATGCGCTGATAGGAAATGACGGCATTTATCAATGAAAAGCGCACGGAATAAAAATGCAACTTTCGTTGCTAATAGCCACTATTAATCAGAAAGAATTTAGTTCAGATATAAAGATGCACAAAGAAAATATAATACTGTGGAAACAAGCGTCAACTCACAGGCACGCACAGCTGATGTGGAGAAATCACAAGAATTAAATTATTAAAAAATCTTTCAGAACTTATATTTCAATTAGAATCATACAACCTTTTTACCTTCCGTCACCTCTAGGTAAGGAAGGTATTGTCTTTGGTCAAAAAATTCAATGATGAGTTTTTAGTGTATAAGCATGTTTTAGGGTCCCTATAATATGATTTTACCATTTTTACGATGATGTCTGTATGTATGTGTGTCTGTGTGTGTGTGTGTGACAAAAGTTCCGGATTCCATAACATCAATACCACGATTCCAAAAATTATAATTTTTTCGTATTCCTCAAGTTTACATCCAGAAGAACAACTGATTAGATTTTGGTTATAATTGGTCAACCGGAAGTAGTCTCATTTGAAGATTTAACAGTTAAATTTAATTTATTGACATTTAACGATTTGATTACAATTTATACTTTATATTCAATAGATACAGAGTTAAAGAATTTTAAAGAAATTAAATTTTATAATTCAGCCAGCTATGCCAAACTTAGGAACTAGTAATATATTCATATAATTCAAATTGACAGATGTTAGTATCAATAAAAAGTAAATTAATGTGGCAGATATGAGAATGTTGAAGTAGATATTGGGGAATACACGGAAAGATACGGTAAGAAAATAACTCTAGTGTTACAAGTTTTTAGAAAGATACAAGAAAGACGATTACATTGGTTTGAACATGTCATGAGGAGAAATGAAGAATTATATTGGAACAAGAATGAATAGTTTAGTAATAGGACGTTAAAGAAACAGAGGAAGACCAAAGATAAGATGGAATGACTGTATTGCGGAAGACTTGTGAGAAAAGGAACTGAATGATAACGACACGCAAAAATAGCAACCCTAACGAATGGGAAAAGTTAAAGAAGAATAAGATGTCAGTGTCAAGTGCAATTTGAATAGTTTTTTATGAAATAATTTTACTGGAAATTTAGAATCTTTTGTAAGAAAAATTATGGAATTTATACATTATACACGAGAATGACGGAAGGTATTGTGCTGGCCACAACAGATTTTTTAGTTTTATTTCTGTATATTTATTTAAATAACGACGTTTCGGCAGTATTAACTACTGCCTTCTTCAGGAATAAACAACAAATCAACAAATACGGTACAATTAAATGCCTAATGAGAAGAGCTTCAGAAATTTGTCATTCAGAGAAATTGGAAGAAGAAATGAATGAAATTAAGAATATTTTTATGAAGAATCATCTATCGAAAAATGCCTGAAACCGAAAAGACCTATTAACAATGCTAATGAAAGAGACGTATTGTTTGCTTCACTTCCTTATGTCAAAAATGTCACGGACAAGATTGGTAGAATTCTTCGTAAGAACATGAAGATTTCGTTTTCTCTATATATTAAAATTCGACATATGTTGAGACAAGTTAAAGACGTCATCCCTATTCATTCATCAGGGATTTACCAGATTCCATGTGTCTGCGGAAAAGTTTACATTGGCCAGACTGGTAGAACCATTTCTACAAGAAAGCCAGAAAAATCTTCAGTTGCAGAGCATGCCGTGGAAGAATTCCACCGTATAAAATTTGAAGATACAAAAATACTGGCGAGACCTACACACCTAAACAGTTAATTAGAGAAGCCATTGAGATTTTCAAAAGAGTAATAATCTCAATCATTGTGACGATATATATATATATATATATATATATATATATATATATATATATATATATATATATATATCATCACGGCATATTACCTATTTATGTTAAAATCTTCAAATGAGGATACTTCCGGTTGACCAATTATAACCAAAATCTAAACAAGTTTGCATATGGATGTAAGGAAGAGAAATACGTAAAAAAATTAATATTTGGAGTTAAAATTATAGTCACATACACACGCGCGCGCTCATACGTACATATACAGTCATTATCGTAAAAATAGTAAAATTGTATTGTAGGGACCCTAAAACATGCTTATTTATTGAAAATGCACCACTGATTTTGTACCAAAGCCAATACTTTCCTTACCCAAAGGTGACGGAAGGTAAAAGAACGATTGTACAAAAAATAATATTACTTACCTTATATCTTAAACACCTTAGCAACTTAGCAATAAGCATATAAATATTAATTTTAATTGTTTTTTGTTGTTACAGGTATCGTTCGTACTTTAATCAATCTAGATGCAGAAACCAAGCCATACTATTGGCTAACAGTTGTCGCACAAGATCACGGGGTCATCCCAAGACGATCTTACGTTCATGTAAGTCTATTTATCTTTCCTTAAATACCAAATACTTAATAGTTATATAATGTTTTTAAAGGTTTTTATCGAAGTTTTAAATGAAAACGACAACGTACCCCTATCTGTTGAACCTGTGTACTACCCGACTGTACCTGAGGACAGCCCTGGAGGTTTTCAGGTCGTTCGGGTCCTTGCCACTGATGCGGACAGGGACCCGGATCAAAAATTATCCTACAGGATAATCAGTGGCAATCCAGAAGGATACTTTACTATTAACAGCACGACAGGTATAGTTCTTTCAAGATTTAAGAAAATATTCATTTGAATTCTGCGTATATTTTTTTCGTTTTAAATTGTTATTAAAAGTCTCCCGCAAAATTTAGCTAAAATCGCATAGGAAATTTTTGGTTACTGATATTTAGAAACTAAATACTGCGGGTAGTTTCTTGACTGTGATGTGGATTAGGTGTTAACAATTACCCGAAAGTTCAGTCAAACAGCATTTATTCTTACTATACCAATGTTTCGGTGCACCCTTGCACCTTCTTTAGGGTCTACAACAATTATACAACAAAAATGTAGTTCATACAAAATAACATGGACATTATCACACTTACAGTAAGATCTTACAATATACACAAAACATATTCGTACAAAACATTCAGTTAATTTTTGTTGTATAATTGTTGTAGACTCTGAAGAAGGTGCAAGAGTGTACCGAAACGTTGGTATAGCAAGAATAAATGCTGTTATTATTATCGTTATTAACATGTTTTGTAGGTCTAATTACTACTACATCTAGACGACTAGATCGCGAACACCAAGAAGAACTTATTTTAGAGGTGAGTTTAATTATTGTAACGCACCCAAAATTGACAGACAATTCAAATAAACATGTATTTTTTTAAGATAATGATATCAGATAATGGCGATCCTCCATTGTCATCAACAACACGCGTTGTTGTCAAAGTTGATGATATAAATGACCATGCGCCAGAATTTGAACAACAAATATACAAAGTTCAAATTCCTGCTATAGTCAATCCTGATGCCGCTCTATTTCAGGTAGAACAGAACTATATTTTTAATTTTGTGCACAAAAATTGGCGATCACTTTTTTAGTAAAGTTCTATACAATAAAATTGACAATAATGTTATATTAAATCAAAATGGATGCACTCTTCAGTGTAGGTGTGAATATCCGTATTGTTAATAAGCGTTGCCACGACATATATATATACCAGGAAATCATTCTTCAATTAAAATGATACAACCTTTTTAGTTTTAGTTCTGTTTATTGTTATAAAAACCGGCGTTTCGGCAGCATGAACTGCTGCCTTCTTCAGGGAATACATACATACATACATACATAAAATCACGCGTGTCCCACTTAGTGGGTTCGCACAAACCCGATAACAATAAGAACAACATCAACATCATACAACAAATCCTTACTCTTAAACATATTAAAGTGACCGATTTTCGGTAGCGAAATACCGCATCCGGATCACAATAATAGTTAGGAAACAATCATCCTTCGCCACACATTCCTATCTAAGCAGACTTCTTTCGCCTCGGCCACACTCATATTCGCATTCATACATGCTCTTCTTCTCTTCATACTTGGAAACTTTCTCTCTTTAAGCACCCTACCAATCACATCCATCCACTTACACACTGGTCGGCCACGCAATCGAAAACCCTCAACTTCACCAAGATATATACGCTTAACAAGCCGTTCACTCGCCATTATTTCCACATGCCCAAACCATCTCAACTGACTCACACCAACTCTCTTAATCACATTGTTCCTAACCATACATATACACCAAATTATTCCTCACGCGATCCCGTCTGACATACCCACATACACCACGTAAATACCTCATTTCCACGGCAGTCACTCTCTTTTTATGCTTCCCCGTCCATGCCCAGCATTCGCTTCCATACATCAAAGCAGGCACTAGCACTCCATTATATACACTCAACCGAGCATCCCTTGATACGTTAACATTTCGTGCAAACGTACCCAGAGCACCCATTACCTTACATCCCGCACTCACTCTCCTTTCTATCTCTCGATCAATTCGACCATCTCTCGACATCATGCTACCCAAATATACAAACTCATTTACCTGCTCCAGTTTCACTCCATCCACCAACACATTGCACTCAGTCACCAATTTAATTCTTTCAAATACTAACACTTTGGATTTATCAGCATTCAATATCAGATTCATACTTCTTCCAACTTCATGTATTCTCTCTATCATTCTCCTGAGTTGCTCTTCATTTTCTCCTAAAACAACTACATCATCAGCATACGCTAACGCAGGCACTACACTTTCACCAATATGTACACCATCCATTTCATTTGAATAAACAACAAATATATAAATAATAACAAAAACATTTGCAACAGGTAACCATGTTGACAAATTAAAACAATTTGTTATTATTTATTTATATATTTGTTGTTTATTCCCTGAAGAAGGCAGCAGTTCATGCTGCCGAAACGCCGGTTTTTATAACAATAAACAGAACTAAAACAAAAAAGTTTGTATTATTTTGTTACATTGGCGCAAGAATAAAAAAAAAAAATCTGTTATCTAGTGATAAAATAAAAATGAATAGGTGAAAATATAGGCCACTTATAATATACAGGTGCGGCAGAACCAATTGAACAGTTTTGAAGAGTTATAAAAAAGAAACCAGGGTATATATGAAAAAAATGTTTTTATTTTTGAAATCAGTAGGACTTACCATTTTATAATCATTAATTTTTGAAAATAATGTATTTAAGATGGCGGCCGTTAGCTGCAATACATTGCTGGAGCCGATTTCTGAAGTTTTGAACAGCCCGTTGACACATTTCACGGGGTATCGCGTTTACTTCAACAATCTGCTCCCTTAGCTCTAGCAGGTTTTGGGGGGTTTTCCTTAAGATATCCCCAAAGAAAGAAATCGCATATGCTTAAATCGGGCGAACGCGCAAGCCACCCCACGTCACCTCTCAAAGACACAAGACGTCCAGGAAACATTTATCTTAAAGCGTTTAGAGAATTTCGGGCTGTGTGGGCTGTAGCCCCACCCTGTTGGAACCAAAAGTCCTCTAATCCCTCTTCTTCAACAACAGAACTAGAACTAAAAAGGATGTATCATTTTGATTTAAGTTACATTGGCTCAAGAATAAAAAAAAAAAAATCTATTGTCTAGTGATAAAATAAAAAATAATTTTTTTAAGAAGTATAGAACTTTGCTATAATATATTTTTGTATCACAATATGTACATATCACTTTTGTGTTTTGTGTTTTGAAGAACATTTTTGATGTTTGCACAAAAAGTGTACAATTTTTACAAAAAATAATCGTATATGATTTTTTTATGAACGATATATGGTTATGTAATTATTTATTTATAAATGTCTAATTTAAATTTGAAATTAAATTGTTTTACACTAAATATTTATCAAGATTTGATATAATTAACAACAATAGAAGGAAAATCCTTTTAGTTTATATTAGAAATATTTGTGAATCCCTAACCAAACTTAAACTAAATCAACTTTGATCTATTTGATCAGAACGAATCAATCAATTCCGAAGTTGATCTTTATGATGGTTCAATCGAAAACGCAACGTGGCATTCATTTTCGCCTGAATCCTTAACTGGAGAAAAAATTCTAAGGGTAAGGGAATGCAATATACTGGGTTGAAAAAACATATCGTTATTGACTTAAAAACACTGATAGATGCATCGTACATATGCTTAGACGCAACCGAAATGTTGGATATATACTATAAAATCTGATGTGGCCAACACATTATCTTTTAACATTATATACACAGATTGCATCAAAATAATTAAAAGCTAAAATCAAACACTGTAACAGATGAATTTTCTTTATATTTCCGTAGAATTTTTTTTATTTTTAACTGTACCACTCGCACTAACACATACACAAGTGTCGTATTTCAATGTACTCACACTACAGTATGAATGTTGAAGAATAACTGTGGCAACGTCGCACCTAGACATTTATTGGTACATTCGGGTATAAAAGTAATATATTTTGAGATATAATACTAATTCTAAACTACACCTGGAAACTGCAAAACAATTTAATATATTTCTTTCTTAAAATTACAAAAGTAGTATTATACTGTTTAAAGTTTTCATGCTTTTCACGTAAAATACCAATTTAAAATCGAATGTACGTCTGAAATTTCTTTAACCAAAGATCACCTCTTATTCGCTAATACCAAGCGGGCGTTGTTAATTTAACTGATACTCCAAATGGAACGCTTGTACATGGTTGTCAAGTATAATTCTACCTATTTATCGTATCTTCAGATTATAATTTTCTAGAGGCAATAAAATTAAATCTGGATGGTAAATAATTATCAAATTTTTATATAAAATCCGTTAATTAGTCTTCTATAACATACTAGTGTTAAGTTATAATTTAAAATGTTGTGTTTATTTTGCCATTTCCTATTCTTCACGTGTTAAAAAGGCCAAATTTAATTGCAAATATCTCAGGTACCGCGTGGTCAATTGTATTAAAACTTGGAGAGCAGTTGAGATGTACTTAAAATTTCAATTAATTCTGGGTAAAATGGTTTCACGATATAAGTACCTTAAGAGAGTGAAGTGAGCATTTATAGTATATATTCAGCATTGTATGTTAATAATTTAAACTATAGACTCTGTCAGTGTTTTAAAGCCATTCAGTCATCTTGGTTTCGGAAAACTTAGCTTCAAAATGACCTTAATAGCAAATATATACCAATAACTATAGCATGGGAATATCTATATACCCCAATGGAATGCTATCTATTATTCATGTTCTATATTCCATATATGTGTTGATTTCACTTTTCGTGTGTTTTTTTGTTGCACGAAGTCGCATGATTTGTTTATTGTTGCATATATGTCTGTGTGTATAAAATATATTCAATCATTATTATTTTACAGTATAAATAATTGTAAGAATTGTGACTAATAGTAACATTATGAATCGTAGAAATAGGACGTAGGGTCAAGGAAATATTTATGGGTTGATTCTGTTCATATCTGTAGGTAAGTGTTACAGATCTGTAAATCTGTAAATAATCAACCAGAATTGATGTGGTTTTGTCACTTTTTTTATAGATTTACAGATCTGTAAAACTTACTGATGTGCACAGAACCGATGCATAAATTAAACGATGATTTGTGAAGTCAACTATTTTTTTTGCAATTTCGTAGGCCAGTACACTATCCTAACGGAGTAGATGAATACTTGCGCTACCTATATAATTGTTGTAACATACAGTAACATTTTCAATGTGTACTCGCCTACAAAATTTGTAAAAAGACTTGTGAAAGATTCATTGACTTCAATGGAGGGAAACTTGTAGCTCAAATGGTTAGACCATCTCACTAGATATGAGAAGGTCCAGGATTCAAATCCCTAAGAGGTGCATACATTTTTCACAAATTCTTTTCTCATTTAATTAAATATTTTCTTGACCCTGCCTACGGCCTTTTTCTAAAGTATTAGTAATGATTGAAAATTTTTATTATATTTTATGCTTTTTTATTATATTATACAAGTGTTTATTTTTAAGTGGCAAACACTGCGATCTCCAGAACTATAAGGGATACGATGTTGGATAAATTAGTAAAGAATCTCTATTTTACATGACTATTTCAATGAAACCTTAAAAAAAAATTCAACCAGTGGTTCTCAAAATATGTACGGGTATGAAAATTGTATGGCATAGGATTTAGAATAAAGAGCTTTATTGAATGAGCTTTGTAAGCAGATATCGGTAAATGATGAAATATTTGTAGGCGTCACTTCACGGGCACTCATTGCTGTCGTGGAAAGTGCATTACAGGGGTCAATTTTGTGCCATTAAAATTCGAAGTAATTTTTGGCGTCGGTCGGGATTGAACGAATTTAACATTTCTTGTACATACAAATAATTCAAAATGTATTTATTCTTTCGTTCTATGAAGAATTTTCTCCCACTCCTCTAATATATTCAAAATTCTTTATATTCACTAACGGTATTAGCGGTATTACTCAAAGATACATGTTATATTATTATATCTATAATTTTGAATATTTCATTAATAATACAATAAGAAATTTTAAATGTACTTCCCAGAAAAAGCTTTCTGTATTGTTAATAAAACTGTTGATTCTTGACACTGACATTTTGCCTTTATCTATAGAAGATATAATAAAAAAATTAAATGTATCAGATTGAAAATTTAAAGATCTTCATTATTTTATTAACTAAATTTTCAAAAAATAATGTTTAGAAGTTTTTTTTTAAGAAACTACCACTTCTGGTTATCCAATTGTTACCAAAACCTATTCAACTCTTCCAATTAATGTTAGATTGAGGAATTCGTAGTTAAACAGGTCTTTAGTTTTATAGAATTTGAGAAATCGTACCTCCAATATCGTAACACACACACATCCACACACACAGACATCATTGTAAAAATGTTAAAATCGTATTCTATTACCTTAAAACGTGCTTATTCAATAAAATCTGGATATGCGATATTTAGCAAGAATCCAATACCTCACTTAGCGATAGGTAAAAAGTTTGTATCCATATTTTAAAAACCACTGCTTGATATTTTTTTCAGTTTATTATTGAAATTCCCATATAAAATAGAGATTCTTTGCTAACCAACTTCGTATCTCTTATAGCCCTCGAGATCGCAATGTTAGCCACTTAAAAATGAACCCCATGTATAAAGGGTATATAAATTTATATTTATCATTAATCAACAATATTTTAGGTACTCGCTTACGACAAAGATGCTGGTAATAATGCCGAAATAACATATAGTATTAAAACAGGTCGAAAAGCCAAATTCAGAATACATAATAGCACCGGGGTCATTTATGCCCAAAAGGGTGGATTTGAACCTGGACAAGAATTCGAATTATATGTAAGTATACCACTGCACCACTCAACAACATTGAAATAGAGTTTAATACATCTTTGGTCGGATTTTCTACCACAAATACTATCTACTTCATGTTCTATTTATTCTAGATTCGAGCGACGGATAGCGGTACTCCTTCGCGAAGTACCACATGTCGTGTATCAGTTGAAGTAGTTGGTATACCCAACCAATCGAACCATATACCAACGGTAAGGTCTTTAACACCAGTAAAAGTGACTGAAAGCGATCGAGTTGGTTTCTTGGTTGCTTTGGTCCAAGCGCAAGATGGCGACAATGATACCATGTGGTACGACATTGTTGGTAAGTTTCAATAATTTTTTTTTTCCGTTATCCATTTTTCCATTTTTACAAAATACTGTTATCGACTTATAGAAACGACTGTCCAAATTTAAATACTTACAGGCCTATTCTGTAAAATCTAATCATTATGAAAATCGTTATTTCTACTTAACGATAATCGTTATCTTCGTATCCGTATTCTGTAACACATTTTGAAAAATAATAACTTTGGGGTCAAGTTAAGAACTTTATTTCCTAATATCAAATTATAATTTTAAATGAAATATCTAAAATAATTCAATATAACTCACAAAACTTTTAGGTTAGATTAGTTCTGGTGGGAGTCTGCTGTCAACCTGTCCGCTATCGGACCCTTTCTTTGTCTTATTGTAGGTTATGCTAGAGCAACTACTACCATCTGTAGACAAATTGGGAAGCTTGCGCTAGGCGCTACGAATAAAAACTTATTAAATTATTTTAATATTGCAGAAAACTGTAATATGACTGGTTTTTGAGATCACTATTCAACATAATAGCAATTTTGACATGAATAAAAATACTGACTTATTGACAAAACGTTTATGTAACGAATGATTTTTCCAGTCGTTAAAAAATAACGATATCGTTATCCATTTTTCGTTATGTAGAATTAAATTATTGTTTACAGAATACCACGATTATTTACAGATTAAGCCTTTGAATATATAATACATATAAGAACGGCAACGCATATGGCCTAGCAAGATACTATATCTGTCTCTTTTTATTCACAAAATTATTATAGATAACTATTGACTCCTACCAGAAAACTATGAACTACGGTAAATCGTGCTGACAGCATTGCCAGATACTATTTGTTAGAGGTATTCAATAATCAATAATTCAAAAATATTGTTTCACAATAACCAGATAATATATTTTGAATCTTCAATGTACATGTATACTTGTTTTACAGTAGCAAACTTAAAAACCTTTATAAAATCTTAACTTGCTGTTCTAGCTACGTGGCAACACTGTGCAACATCCACCTATTATGCATTTTTTGAACTAACTCAGAAATAATTCGTATACGGAGGGATAGATGGCACCTTCTCTCGAAATATTTAATCTAAATACATAACGTTGCCGTTCTTATATGTATTATATATTCAAATATTAAGCCTATTAAACGATTTTCGTTATTACCATGACGATATAACGTTTTAACGATTCGTTATGTCATAACGATCTTACAGAATAGCCCTATTAATCATGTCTGAAATATTTGTCTACATGTATTTAATTTTTATTTACTTTTAGACGGAGATCCAAAAGACGAATTTTATATTGGAAGAGACAATGGCAATATTTTGTTAGCAAGACAGTTAGATTGGGAAGCTCAAAATGAATATTCTTTGAATATAAGTGTTACTGATGGTGTACATATTGTCTACACCCAGGTACTGATATTGTTAATGAACATACAGGGTGTCCATATTGGACAATTTTCCTGGGCATTCTGTATTTGTCATAGTCCGGGAGATAATGCTACATGAAAAATGTATCATAGTATTCCAAATATTAATCCTTGATGCTCAATTTAAATACCCTTGAGAACGATTTGCTGTTTTCCCCGGAAAAAAAAGACGATCTACCTAGCTGTGGGTCATGGCCACTGTTTAAAATATCTGATGTGACCAACACAATACCTCCCGCCATGTTCCTATGGGGTCTCGTTGCCGCGAATCTGAGGAATCCGATTCGATCCCGATCAACACCAAATAATTCAAATTTTAAATGGCATAAAATTAACCCTTGTGGTAAACGCCCGCACAATACAAATATGTCATCATCATTACCGAATATCTTTTAATTTTTATAATAACAAATTGCGAAAAAATAACATTTAAAGGTATTTTTTGAAGAAAAACTATTTTGAGCTTCAAGTAAACTGACATTTCCAGTTATCCGATTGACACAAAATCTAATGGCTTCTATCCATATTAGAAATACAAGATTTCAAAATTTTCTGAACGATAGTATTTGAGTTAAAGAGGATTACACACACACATATACATACATACACACAGACATCATCGTGAAAATGTTAAAATTGGATTGTAGGGACCTTAAAACGTGGTCATTTACCAAAATCTCGATATGCGATTTTTAGCACGATCCATATACCTCCCTTCCAAGGGTAGCGGGAGGTAAAAATACAAAAAAACTGATTTAAGTACATTAAAACAATGATATAAGTACTAAATATTGTAATTAGGTGCAATTCTCGGTAAATCCAGTTTTAGGTAAAATAGGTAAAATCAAAGAGGGCTCAATTGAGAGCTATATATATATACGTAGTAAAATAGGTAAAAACACTAAAATACCATCTCTAGTCATGATCTATAGCTAGGTACAGTAAAAATTTTGAAAGATGTCCGTTCAAGGTTGTCTACGAATTGTATGAATTCAGATTTTTGCTCCGCCCATCATGACAAATTCAGTAGTGTCGTTTGCTTAGTTTTTATGGGGGTAAGTAAGATACTACTGTTATTTTATTATTATAAAAATATATATTACAGGAAAAACATTCAAAATTCAAAAATAAGTCAACTAGTAAGTTTATAAGCAAATGTAAAACCAAATATGTTAAAAATAAGATACTGACACAATGTCAGTGTCAGTGACTCTGACAGAATATAACGTTATACGTACGGCTATGAATCCAGGTAATGTATCTGAATTAATAAATAAACTTACGTTGCAGCGAAAGTATTATCAACAACGAGCATCGTTTATAAATGGAATGTCCTAACTTATGAACAATATGAATTTTTGAAAGACAAGCGGGTTATATCCATCCTTATCACACACTCTTACAGGCTTTGCAAAAGAAAGAGATAAATGTATGCCTATTTGTTAATTCGTTCGTCATACAGGTGCCCTTGATCGGACATCTTTCAAAATTTTTACTGTAGATCCTCTTTTTTCCGGGGAATACAATAAATCGTTCTACAGGATACTTAAATTGAGCACCAAGGGTCATTATTTGGAATATCATAATACATTTTTTATGTAGCATTAGCCCTCGATCTATCACAGAATTCAAGCTAAAAATCTTACTTTAAGAATTAAGTTTCATAATTTTGTTTTTAGCTAAATGTAACTGTTATTGATATAAACGACCATCGTCCAGAATTTAGTCAAAGCATATACCATGTCGAAATATCAGAAGCAGTAGCTATTGGTACTGAAATTTTACAATTAGAAGCAACAGACCGGGATTCCGATGGGAAATTAATATTTAGTCTACATGCAGCTCAACACGAACAAAGTTTAAGGATATTTAAACTGGATTCCATAACAGGGGCCATGACCTTGGCAGCTAATTTAGACAGGTAAACATACCAAACACATTTCACTTTGAAATTTGAGTACCCAGGATCGCTCCGTGAGGGGGGCAGATTGTGCCTCGCACAAAGGCGCTTGACCATAAGAGGCGTCATTTCAAGACTTTTTTTTTTAATTTGTAAGCATTAGAGCTCCAGTTGAATGTAAAAGTTATTTGTCAAACTAGAGAGGAAAGCGCTTCTTTTTCCTACTCGAGCTCGAAGTTTGCCTCATGAACGTAGCGAGCGAAAGTGAAAAAAGGTCTTTCTTCTCGTGTTAGACACATTTTTTCACGACATGTTTCTAAAAACGATTTGCTCGGACCTTATAAATACACTTTAAGAAAAGTTTAGTAGAATAAGGGTAATATTTTGTTTATTTGAATGAAAATAGTTTATATTGACATGACTAGTAGAATAAGGGTAATATTTTATTTATTTGAATCAATATACAGGGTGTTTATTAAACATAGGGCAAAAATTAAAGGGATTATTCCCTAGACCATTCTAAGATGATTTTGTCCTTTGATGATTTTTGAAAAGCCGCTTTGTTTCGAAGATACAGGGCGAAAAAGAAATTCGACAAAACCAATTTTGATATTTTTCAAATTATTAATCTAGTAACAGCATGCAAGTTATGTGTCACATTTGTTGAGACGTTTGGCTGTTTGACGTGTATTTTCTGTCTATAATACATAAACTTTTGTTATTGAAGTCCTCTTATCATGAATAGCTATACGAACGCCGAGATGACTGACATGCATTTCATTTATGGACTTGCTGATGGCAATTCATTACAAGCTAGGCGGATTCTTGCATCGTAGCTGGAGGTAGTCATTTTCAACAGTACTTGTAGATTAAGAAACTTTACATGTAATTTTTGGTATTAAATGTTGTTATTGTCGAAATTTTTTTTCGCCCTGTATCTTCGAAACAAAGCGGCTTTTCAAAAATCATCAAAGGACAAAATCATCTTAGAATAATCCAGGGAATAATCCCTTCAATTTTTGCCCTATGTTTAATAAACACCCTGTATATTATTATTTATAATTTATATTTACACTTTGACAACACAACAAACAACTGACACGTCAAAAGTTAGGTTATCAGACGCAAGGCGGTGTAATAGTGTTGCCAATGAACCAATCTTAAATCTAAATTAAAGTTGTCAAATTGTCATTTAATCTAGAAAAAGAAAAATATAAGACATAATTGTAAGATAATTTAAAGTATGTATATCACTAAAATAAGGATTTGCAATGAAATTAGGAATTTATTTATAATTTTTACAATAGATAACACTTCCATATTTTCCTCACTATTTCAGGAGAAGAAAGTTGAGCTTTCTGTGCATGTCGTGAAAAAAATTATTATTCTACCAAACGGATATTTTTCTAGTATTGTTATATTGATATAATATAAGGAGTATGGAATTTACTTGTCGAGGAAAATAAACCACATGGAATTGGAAAATCACTAAATTTAGACTTCTATGTACATAATTACTAATTATCATTCCGACACGGGCTCCCATATCTGCTTGTCAAGGTCAACAAAGTGACATGGCTGCTCGCGCCCTAATGTATTTAACATTTCTTGTATACCTACACTCTACATCAAAAATTCTACTTATATCTATTCTTTATATTTAGATTTTTAAATTTTAAATTCATTCTATGAAGAAATTTTATCCTTTTCTAATTTTTCGAAATGTTTCCAATTCATTCTCGGGATTGACAGTATTTTTGAAGGGTATATGTAATATACCTACAATTTTAAATATTTAACTATTAATGCAATAAGAGTTACAAACATTTTATTTTTCAATTGATTTCTATGACTTTATTTGGGTTGTGAGATTTATTACAACAGATTATTCTATAACTTATATATCTTTATCTCTAAATCTATAAAAGATATAATAAAATATTTATATGTGTCAGATAGAGAATTTGCTCTTTTTTAATAAGCAAGACCAAATAATTTCAAAATATAATAATTTAGAAGAATTTTTTTAATAATCTGCTACTTTCGGTTGTCCAATTATAACTAAAACCTTTTCAGCTCTTCCCAGTAATGTCCGATTGAGAAATACGTAGTTACACAGATATTAAGTATTATATTTTTTGAGAAATCGCCCGTCCAACCTCCCCACATACATACACACACAAAGACATCATCCCAAAAATATTAAAATCGGATTGTGGGGACCTTAGAACGTGCTTATTCATTAAAATCTGGTGTGATTTTTAGCATGAATCCAATACCTCTCTTGGCGAGGGGTAAAAAGATACCAAAACCTTTTCAGATCTTCCCATGAATGTCCGATTGGGAAATACGTAGTTAAACAAATATTAAGTCTTATACTTTTTGAGTAATCGTCCTTCCAACATCCTACATACATACACACATACACACACACACACACACACACACACACACACACACACATACATCCACACATACACAGACATCATCGTAAAAATATTAAAATCGGATTGTAGGGACCTTAAAACGTGCTTATTCAATAAAATCTGGATATGCGATTTTTAGCATGAATCCAATACCTCTCTTAGCGACAGGTAAAAAGTTTAGAAATCTCGAAAATTAATAACATTTTTTATTTCAGAGAAAGTATTTCATCTCATTTATTAACAGTTATGGTCAGAGACGGCGGTACACCAGCTCAAAGGAATTATGCCAGAGTTTTGATCACTGTTCATGATCATAACGATCATACGCCTCAATTTTCTGAACAAATTTTAGAAGGAAAAGTTTATGAAAATGCTGCTGTTGGTAGTGTTGTCTTAACGGCTTTGGCTATAGACAGAGACAAGGGGGAAAATGCTAGAATAACATATTCTATTACTTCCGGTAAGTTATTATTATTTTCGTAAAAAACAAAATACATTTTGAACTTACGAGGTCTGGCTATTAAATAACGAGACTGCTTATGAAAAAGAGTTTTAATCCCCTACCCTCGCCACACACCGTTCAATTCGTTTTTTCCATTGGTCAAAGCAATGTTGGAAGTCTTCTTTTGTAAGAGCGTTTAGGAGCTCCGCCGATTTTCGCTTCACCTCTTCCATCGACTCGAACCGTCTTTTAAGGCAGACTTGATCTTCGGAAACAGAAAAAATCCTCTAGCGGTTAAATAACGCTTCACAGACAGCGCGTTATGGGCAGGTGCGTTGTCCTGGTGCAAAATCCACGACTTGTTTTTCCACAACTCCGGCCGTTTCTTACGAACTCGTTCTCGCAATGTTGCCAAAACTTTCAAATAGTAAGTTTGGTTTACAGTTTGACCCTCGGGAACCCATTCAGTCATAACGATGCCGTTGATGTCGAAAAAAATAATTAGCATGGCTTTAAATCTCGATTTCGAGATCCTTACTTTTTTCATTCTTGGCGATGCAGGAGTTTTCCAATGCATCGATTGTCGCTTAGTTTCATCGCAAGTGATGATGTTTTTCATCAATTCAGGCTCTTCATCTAACCTCTCAAGAAAATCTGATCTGTTGATGGACGAGCTTTTGGTCATGGGTCAAATTTTTTGGGACCAACTTCGCACAGACTTTCTTCATGTTCAATTCGTCATGTATTTTTTTTCTGATAGTTTCTTTATCGGCGTTTAGAGTCTCAGCAATCATCCGAGTGCTCATAGGACGATCTCCGCGCATAATTTCATTGATTTTGGTCACTGTTTGCGGAGTTGAAACAAAGACATTGGTCATCTTCGGTGCTCTCTCGGCCTTCAGAAAACCGTTTATACCATTAGAAAACACGCGCGCGAAATAGAGAATTCTCACCATAGGCCTCTTTCAATAACTATAGCACTCAGTCGGAGTTTTTTTTTTAATTTAACGAGAAATTTCACATTGATCCGTTGCACGTGTTTTTCGTCACACATTGTTATCGGCACGAGAAAAAAACATGTTCGTTTCTAACCTCTATAGAAAAAATACTACCACAGCGACAAAAACGTGTTTTCGTACCATAATAGTAGACACTTTCGTTATTTAATAGCCAGACCTCGTACAATCTTCATATATCATATATTTTTTTTTAGGTAATATAGGTAATGTCTTTACTATTGATTCGCGTTTTGGTACAATACAAGTTGCAAGAGAATTAGATTTATCATCTTCATCTGAATATACTTTATATGTCCGGGCAACAGATAATGGCCATCCCCCGTTATCTTCGACGGTACCAGCACATATTATGGTCACTATGTCAGATAATGCAGCTCCTAAATTTGCCCAAAAGGACCTATCTGCAGAAGTAAGTACAAAATCAACAAATTTTATGAGGTCGGGTCCTCTATTTTTTTTCATCTCTTTTCGACATGAGAATTAAACACAGGCTAAGTAAAAGCAAAAGGTTAGCATCTTCATGAGAGGATATCTGGGGGGGTGCAGAGTGCAGGTTTAATTGTGAACACTTTAAATGTCTAGACCACTGACAGCTAGACTAAACAAACAGTTATACAAAGATAAACAAAGTTGAAATATTGTTTTTTCTATTTTACATCTGTAACAAAGCTATTACAACACCCAAAGGAGTTCGTTAATAGCTCGTTTGAGTGTTGTAACAGCCTAGTACAATTTATTTTTATAAAGTTGATAGCATAGCTGAAATGTTATGTCAAAAAATATCAAGTGTCAAACCTCACTGAATAAACGATACTAACGATTGTTAAGATTTTTATTTTTGTTTATATATATTTAGGGCATAAATAGTTCAAAACACTATTAATTGTTGATATTTAAAATATGTAATTTATTTTTATTTATTTATGAACTCTGTCGGTAAATTAGTTCGAGCTTTTTGGCGCTGATGTCATAGCCAAAGTTACGCAGGTTGTGTAGTAGTCAGACAAAAGCAAAATGGCGGCGAAGGAGAAATGTCAACAAGAATTAAGTGTTTATTTATAAGAAACTAGTGTTTTAAATATGATGTGTATAATTACATAGTTTTACACTTTCCACATCCTTTTCAGTTAATTTTATACAATAAAATGTAAGTAACTTGTAAAAATTTTATATTTGGTTATGACTATGAAACCTGACTATTTCATTGTTTGTTTTTGGAATTATAAAATGAATTTTCCGTAATTTCACATATTTCAGGTGGAGTACACAAAAAATCGTCTGTATTAATTTGATATGAATTTGATTGTAGATAAACAACACGAGACAATTTTAAATTCAAACAATTGAATTTTCAAATGTCACATTATTACCAACTAACACAAAATTCCCTAAATTTTGAATTTACGATTTTTTATTTAAAAAGATCATAAAAAGCGCAAAATAGAAAAAATAGTATAAAGAACTCATGTCATAATTGTCGATTATTTTGTTCGAAGGTTTGGGCAACTCCGCTACGCGTCGTTACCCAAACTTCCTTCTCACAAAATAAAATGACAATTATGACATTCGTTCTTTCAGGGCCGCGCCAAGCGTTTTGGGCGCCCTCGGCAAGTGATTCTTATGCGCCCCCGCCATAAACTCCCCCCCCCCTCTCTCATGTATTTTTCAATACCAAAGTAAACATTATTATTTTTCAAAATTTTGCAGAGAAGCTGTAAATATTGAATTCATTTTACACGGATTTTATTACTGGACATTTTAAGAAACTTTTTTTATGTAGGTACAATAAAATATACATTCCAAACATAATAAAAATTACGATGCGAAGATAAGAAGTTAAAAAATGTATTAATCACTAAGAGTAACTGTGCGCGCCTTATTTCTACCAAATTGGCTTATTAACTCTTGCATATCTAAGGTATTTAATAAACCTGATTCAATAGAAATGATAGCCAAATTTTGAAGACGTTCTTGAAACATTGACGATTTTAGATAGTTTTTAATAATTTTTAGTTTTGAGAAAGATCGTTCGGCAGTAGCTACGGAAACAGGCATAGTTAACAAAATACGCAGTGCTGTACTAGTGTTTGGTAATGCTTGAATTAAATTGTTTTTACTAATATAATTTAATGTTTCGTTTGGAGATGACGTAATCTCTGGGCCAAAATTTTGTAAAAACTAATTCATGCAATAATTTATGACCATTTATATCACGTTCATTTTTTTTCTTTTCTGTTAAAATATTTTCAAGTTCGCTACATAATTTCAACTGCTTTCTGAGTACTGAGAAAATTTTGAAATGTCATACAAAAAATTAAAATTATTTGAATAAGTTGATAATAATTGAAACCCTTCTTGTACGGATTGTGTGGTCGCATGCTTCTGAAATATTGAAATTTTTACATTGTAACATTTTGCTTGTAATATTTACTTTACTTAAAACATTGTACCACAAAAGCAATGTGCAAATAAACCCAAATTGTTTTATTTTTTTCCCCTAAAGCAGTGGCTAAGTTTTTTAAATAAAAAATTGAATGGAATAGGTACTGAAAAATTGTAATGTTTACTTTTAAATGTACTTTTACGTACATTGAGTAACTAATGTAATCCTAAATATCAGTATTAAAAACTGTTTATTTTATCTTTGATTTATACAGAGTATTTCAAAAGGAATGTACGAGTTTTGTTTAATCGGCATATTTTTACGCGGAAGTTATAATTTATAAATTATCATTCCTATGTCCCTGTCCTTGATTTATTTGATACATTATAATAAACAAATAACAGGTAACCGAAATAAAATATTTTATAGTAAAATTACGGGGGGAAAGCGATTTGCGAGAAAGCAGTCGCTGCATTTTACATCGAACAAGTATTTTTATATTCAAAAAAGTAAAAAAAAATACTTATAGGCCGTAGGGCGCCCTTGGCAACGTTGCGCCGTTGGGCCCTGCCCGACCTCGCCCTTATGGGCGGCGCGGCCCTGCGTTCTTTAATATACTATTTAGCCACTCAAAATAACTTTTTTATTTATATTTTTTAATTTTCCGGTTTAACCGGGAGCGCTACCATAAATATATGTTTGTGTTTCAGATTTTCGAAGACAAACCGATAGGAAGCTACGTTACTCATTTAGAAATACGTAGTACTTCGTCAGTACAATATGAAATAACTGACGGAAATACTGACGATGAATTCCTTATTAGTCCTAGTACAGGAGTGATAGTAACACAAAAAATATTGGACTATGAAACAACCAAATTTTATAATTTAACTGTTACAGCCACTAATATGGTTAGTTATTTTTTTATATTTTAACACTGGGTTTTTATGTTGGTTACAACAATAAAAATGTTGATTACAATGATTACAACAATGAATTTTTAATTTACAGGCTAGCGCATCAGCTAAAACTAATGTTATCATTCATATTTTGGATAAAAATGATAACACCCCTAAGTTTTTACAATATTCTTATGTTGGAAGTGTGTCTGAGGCTGCCCCTATAAATTCTTTAGTTTTAACAAACAATAGTGATCCTTTGGTAATTCGAGTAAGTATAATGTATTTACCATACAATCAATTTAGCTTTCAATTTAACGACGCACTTTCTCAACGACCTTTGCCCCTACTGCGACGTCATTCTACGAGGCCTTCAGCCTAAGCTTGCGAAAGACTGAATCTTTTACTTGTATCGATAATTATCAAAATGAAAAGTTGAGTACAACAATGTACAAAATCGTTGATTACAATAATAAAAATTGTTAATGTATTGAAAGAATACACAACACTTTATACAGCAGTAGCTGAGCAACATTTCATGTTAGAAAGAGAAAGATTATTTGACGTATGCCTATGTAATTTATATTGTGTGACAGATATACGTAACATTACTTTCAAATACGCTACATATAATAATCACGTATTTCGTAGAATTGTCTGTTTCACTCGGCGTAAATTTTACAGCGCTGTCGTATTTCTACATCAGTAACATTTTAGAATCGCACTATAGTGACTGGCGCCCATCCCATCATCTTTATTTCGCAACGGCAACCTCCCCCGATCCATTGTTAGTTGGCCGGTGCCCAAACCACGCTCGGAAATTAATTTCCAGGGCCTAAATTTGGTCTTTTATAACTTTAAAGCTAAAGTGGCCTTTGCTTACGTTGTCAAATATACCAAATACAAGGGACACGCTAGAATTATTGAAATAAAAAAAAATGGTTCATATGTTTTTAGAATTTTATTTTAAATATGTTCTAAGTACTTCCCTTCAATTTCCTTTGGAATGCTTTCGAACTATTTTCGTCAAATAAGTATGGACTGGAGATTTTTACACTGTTGCGAATTCATAGGCAATATTAAAATTATGAATTACAAATTATGCTTTTTGAAATTAAATTGACTATTCTGAATTACGAATTTCTTGGTATTTCTTGACTGTTGGTATGATGTTAAGGTTAAAGATAAATAATTGGAATTAAAGTCTTGGTGAAAAATGGTTATTAGGATTTCATCTATTTAACGTTCCGACGTTTCGATTCCAAATGAATCATCATCAGGGATAGTTAATGTATAGTTGAGAAACAAATCATTACTATACGAAAATTAAATAATAAAAAAATCTGATGTGGCCAGCACAATACCTTCCGTCAATCCTGTGTATTATGGTACAAATTCCATACATAAATTTTCTTGCAAAAGATTCTAAATTTTTGGTATTATGTGATTCCCTTTCGCGGCACCTGAATTCCATACTCCTGATAACAAACAAACCACATGAAATAAGAAAATTATGAAATTTTGAATGAAAAATTATAACACTTGTCAGTTATGGACATAATTAATTGCTGTCACTTTGACACGGGTCCCCATATCTGTTTGCCAAAGTCAGCAAAGTCATGTCACTGCACGCGCCCTATACATATTTTTTTTGCAAAAGATCCTATATTTCCAGTAAAGTTATTTCATAAACAAACCATGCAAATTGCACTTGACACTAACATCTTCTTCTTCTTTAGTTTTTCCCATTCGTTAGGGGGTCGCTATTTTTTATTTTCTTCTTCCACTCATTTTTGTTTTGCGTGTCGTCCTCATTCAGTTCCTTTTCTCTCAAGTCTTCTGCAATACAGTCTTTTCATCTTATATCTTCCTGTGTTTCTTCCACCTTCTATTAATATATTCATCACTCCTCATGACATGTTCAAACCAATGTAATCGTCTCTCTTATATCTAGAAACACTAGAGTTACTTCCCTTATTCTTTCATTAATTTACATTTTATTGATACTGACATCTGTCAATTTGAATTACCTGAATATATTAGCAGTTTCTATGGTTAAGTTAGCATAGCTGACTGAATTATGATATTTATATAAAATTTATTATCTTTATTCTTCTTTTACTCTATATCTGTTGAATATCAAATATAAAATGCAATCAAATCGTATATACAATAATATATTCTTTGTTATAATAACATTTAACTGAGTTTTTCAAGAAAAACTGTTAAAATCTTCAAATGAGGGTACTTCCGGTTGACCAATTACAACCAAAATCTAATCAAATCTGCATATGGTTGTAAGGAAGGGGAATACGCAAGAATTGTAATTTTTGGAATTCTAGTATTGGAGATATCGTTGACGACCCGGCGGTCACATACACACATACAGACATCATCGTAAAAATAGTAAAATCGTATTGTAAAGACCCTAAAACGTGCTTATTCAATGAAAACTCACCACCGAATTTTTTGACCAAAGACAATACCTTCCTTACCTAGAGGTGACGGAAGGTAAAAAGGATGAAAATGACGTCAAAAGGTATTTTATTACCTTTTGCCTATCCCTGATGATGATTCATTTGGAATCGAAACGTCGGAATGTTAAGAAGATGAAATCTTAATAAACATTTTTCGCCAAGACTGCAACTCCAATTATTTATCTTTTACCTTAACATTCTGAATTACATTTGACGAGTTCTGAAACTAAATTGAATATTCTGAATTACAAATGACACTCTCTGAAATAAAAATGGAAAAGGTGTAGTTAATTTCATAGTTTCATTTACGACAGTTTTAACTAACTTAACTTTCTCAACTTAATTTCAAATGACAAATAAATGTTTAAAATAATAGTGCAAATTTTGTTTTTCACGGCCTACCTGATTTTCTTATAATTCTAGCATGACCTTCATAAGTATCATTTACAATTTACGCATTTTGAAAATAAATTGACTATGTTTTAATTTGTTTTTCAGGCATTTGACGCAGATTCTGAATTAAACGCATTGATGAATTTTGAAATTGTTGAATCATTACCTAAAAAATATTTCCATATAGATTCCAGTACAGGGGCTATAAGAACAGTCAGATTGCTTGACCATGAGCAGTATGAACAATTTTTATTCCATGTCAAAGTAAGTATATACATGCATTTATTCCTATTATTTTTTGGTGATCCGATTTCAACGACTCGACTACTAGTGTAGTTATTATTTTTGAAAAGTAACAACTTGTATTTTTTCAGCTGACTGACAGAGGCAAACCCAAATTATCGTCCGAAACAACAGCCAAAGTATTGATTTCAGTTACAGATATTAATGATTGCGCGCCTAAATTTACCGCACAAGTGTATAATGTGACTTTATTACTGCCTACGTATAAAAATGTAGCTGTAATACAACTAAATGCGACAGATCCAGACAGCGAAAGCATTACAAACTTGCGATATGATATTATTGAAGGAAATAAACATGAAGTTTTCGCTATTGATAGCGAGAGAGGAATTATAACAGTCCTTGATCCCGAAGACATGAAAGCGGTTCACAGATTACAAGTAATTATCTCATATTTTTCGAGTATCCTGGACATCCTATGCCGTGTGTCCCAAGTAAACCTTTCAATCTTTCAAAATTAAGGCTATTTTTCAACATAATCACCCCCCACAGTTATGCACTTGTCCCATCTTTCTTGCAGCTTCCTAATTCCCTTGGCGAAGAATTCTTTCGATTTACCCCGAAGCCACTTTTGCACCGCTTCCTTAACTTCCTCATTGTTAGCAAATCTTTTTCCACGTAGGGCGTCTTTGAGTGGTCCAAACAGGTAAAAATCAGATGGGGCGAGGTCGAGACTGTAGGCAGGATGAGGTAAGACCTCCCAACCCAATTCTTGAAGCTTATCACGGGTCAGCTGGGCTGTATGAGGGCGGGCGTTATCGTGCTGAAGAATGACTCCTTTTGACAAGAGTCCACGGCGTTTGCTCCTGATAGCTGGTCTAACTTTGTGTTCTAGCATCTCAGAGTAGTATTGGCTATTGATAGTTCGCTGATCTTCAAGGAAATCGCAATAGACTGGACCCTGTGAGTCCCAAAAGATGGTCAGCATCACTTTACCGGCGGAAGGTTGAACCTTGAATTTTTTGCGAACTAGAGAGCTAGTGTGTTTCCACTCCATACTCTGCCTTTTGGTCTCAGGGTCGTAGTGATGGATCCAGACCTCGTCGCAGGTCACTATTCTTTTAAAAAAAGCGTCTCCTTCAATCAAACTTCGTTGCTTTAAGTCTTGACTAATGTAAAGCCTTGATTCTTTATGAGCGTCAGTAAGCTGTCTGGGAACCCATCTGGCACACGTTTTTCTGTACTTTAAATTGTTCTGAATGACATTGTGAACAGTTCCAACACTTACTTTAACTTCCTCAGCTATCATTTCAACAGTAATTCTTCTGTTATCACGAATAAGTCCGTCAATCCTCGATTCCGAGGGACCAGAAACTTCCACTGGACGTCCACATCGGGGTTCATCACCTACACTTGTTCGGCCACTTTTAAACCAATCAACCCACTTGTAAAAATTCGCACGGTTCATACAACTTTTACCGTACTGTATTAACATTCTAGAAAAACATTCACTTGGTTTTTACACCTTCTGCGACTAAAAATCTAATGACTGAGCGCTGCTCTTCTAAGGTGCAATCTTCTAGTGGACTTGCCATGGTGAACTGAAAATTTTGAGGTTATGTTGACATGATGAAACAGCTGATCAGAGCATATCCCAAGGTTGCCAACTAACACCCCTGAAAAGATTGTACACATTCATTGAATAGTTTTAAAATTATAGAATTTGTCTCTTTACTTATTGAATGACCCTCGTATTTATAATTTCCAGGTTCGAGTCTCAGACGGAAAATTCTCCAACATAGCTAAAGTCAATGTAAAAGTCGAAGAATCAGAACATTCAGGCCTTACCTTCCAAAAAAGTTTATACGAAGCGTCTGTCACAGAAAACAGCACAAAAATATCAACAGTTTGTGTTGTCAATGTCCTGGGTTCCGCCCTAAACGAACACGTCGAATTTTCTATTTTAAATCCAACAGATATGTTCGAAATTGGCCTCACCAGCGGTGCTATTCGAACAACCGGGAAGAGATTCGATCGAGAAATGATCGATAATTATGAATTGATTGTTGAAGCTAAATCAAATATTCCTGGGCGAGAGAAGCCGAGAATCGCGCATGTTATAGTGAATGTGACTGTTTTTGATATAAATGATAACTGTCCAATGTTTGTGAATTTGCCTTATTATGCGGTAGTGTCCGTAGATGATCCAAAAGGAAGTGTTATTACCAGAGTACATGCTGTGGATATGGACCAAGGCGAAAATGGGGAGGTAAGTTGATTACAACAAAGAAAAGTTAATTACAACAATTAAAAGTATAGTTAAAACAGTGATTCACAAACTTATTGGGCATTGCCCCTTTCCGAAATAGTAATTTACGTAACAAGACCTGAAAGTGATGCATTATTTAATTATTTATTACCAGGAAATTGATGAATGTTTATATTAATGCTACAATTATGATCTTTTAACGTAGTTCCTGCAATGTTTATTTTGGATGGAATCTTCTAGAAAGCCCTCTGCCACTGTGGAAGATTTCCATCCGCCATGTCTTTTTAAGTTTGTTATGTCTCCGCCACCATCAACTAATAATGTAGGAGTACATATTTTCTATATAGTTTCAAGTTAATTTCGTCGACAACTATGAAAGTTCTCTGAATGTTAGTTTTTGTGTTTGCAATATTCACCATTCAAGTATCGTATCCTTGTCTTCTATGTATTCATAAATGAAGAGATTTGTATCGAAAAAATCTGATGTGGACGCCACATGACTTCCTTGTACGATTATTATACTATACATATTTTTTTAATAATTAAATTATAAAATATTGACATGCTTAAGCCCGAGAAATATTTTGATATAGAGCAAAAAATAATTCATTTACTACTATCATTCTTAAATTAACATTAATCTAACCCGGTTATTTTTAAAGAGAGTTTTGATTACAACAAAGAAATATTTGATTACAACAATTAATATGACTAATTTCACAATAAAAATATAATATTTGTTATTGTACGAATCATAAAATTGCACGTATTTAACGTAATTCGACATGAACATTTTTTTTATTTTTTTGTCCTAATCCATAGCAAGCTTTATTACAAAAACAAAACAGTACATAATTTTTAATTTTACATATCTCGCTTATACAAAGGACTAATTTAATAATACTTAATTAATTTTTTAAAACTTTTATTAGAAGCATTTATTTCTAAAATCAAAATAAAATCATTTTATTCAAGAAAAACTGTTAACAACTTCAAGTAATGTACCACTTCCGGTTAGTCTATTTTAACCAAAATGTATTATGTTATTTCGATTGACATTAAAGCCTTGTATACCAAATTTGAAAAGTTTTGGTTTATATTTTAGAACAGTTTTTCATTAAAATCTATTATAGGCTTCATGTAAAGTGCCACTTCTGGAAATTGTGTAATAACCAGAAAGGGAGGTGCACAACTAGATGTTATAGCAGTCTTAAATACAAAATTTCAACTTTCTACGGTTTACCGTTTTTGAGTTACGCGAGATACGTACGGACGTATATATAGATAATTCCGCTGAAATCTGAAAACCGAAATTTTTCGCGATTATAATACTTCCTTTACTTACGTACAACGAAGTAAAAATAAACCATATGTTATATTTTAATTCCTAAAATCTTGTTTGAAATAAATTGCCCTTCAATGCCCCCCTGTTAACCCTGTAGCCACCATCGCCCCCTGGGATCTATCCAGCACCCAAAAGGGGCGATATCGCCCATTTTGAGAATCACTGGTTTAAAATAATACAACAATGGGTATATGTTTTTAGGTGCGATATGAATTAATTCGGGGCCATGGTGAATTGTTTAAAGTTTGTCGAAAATCTGGAGATATAGAACTGAAACAAAGTTTGGAAGGGCATAACAGAGAATATGAATTACATATTGCTGCTTATGATGGTGGTAAGTTTTAATTATACATATTAAAACGCTTTATATTCATACGACGCGGGTTCGATCTCGACCGACGAATTTTAATGGCAGAAAATTGACTCCTGTGGTGCACTCCACAGTAGTAATGAGTGCCTGTGAGGTGACACCTGCTAAGCGCCCGTACGATACAAATATTTCATCATTACTGACATCTGTTAATTTGAATTATTTGAATATATTAGCAGTTTCCATGGTTAGCATAGCTGGCTAATTTATGAAATTTAATATCGTTATAATTGTTTAACTCTATATCTATTGAATATGAAGTATAAAATGCAATCAAATCGTATAGAGAATAATATATGCTTTAAGTTATAATTACGTTAAATGTCAATAAATGATATTTAACTGCGTTTTTTCAACAAACTGTTAAATCTTCAATTGAAGGTACTTCCGGTTGATCAATTATAACCAAAATCTAATCACCACTTCTTTTGGATGTAAACTTGAGGAATACGAAAAAAATATAATTTTTGGAATCGTGGTATTGAAGTTATGCGAACCGAAATTTTCGACATACCAGTAAAAAATTTGATAGATGTCCGATCAAAGTCATCTACGAATTGTATGAATTCAGATTTTTGCTCCGCCCATTCTGACAAATTCAGTAGTGTCGTTTGCTTAGTTTTATGAGGGTACGTAAGATACCCCTGTTATTTTATTATTATAAAAGTATATGTTACGATACAAGCATTCAAAATTCAAAATAAGTCAACTGGTTAGTTTATTAACAAATGTAAAACCAAATATGTGAAAAATAAGATACTGACACAATGTCTGTGTTAGTGACACTGCCAGAAAATAACGATATTCGTACGGTTATGAAACAAGGCACTGTATCTGAATTAATAAATAAACTTACGTTACAGCGAAAGTATTATCAACAACGAGCATCGTTTTAAAATGGAATGTCGTAACTTAGTCGAAACAATATGAATTTTTGAAAGACAAGCGTGTTATATCCATCCTTATCGCACACACTTAGCCTTTGCAAAGGGGAGAGATAAATGTATGCCAATTTGTTAATTCGTTCATGATACAAATGACCTTGATCGGATATCTTTCAAAAATTTTACTGTACATACATACAGATATCATTGTAAAAATGGTAAAATCGTATTATATGGACCCTAAAACATGCTTAATCACTAAAAACTCATCACTGATTTTTTTGACTAAAGACAATACCTTCCTTTTCTAAAGGGGACGAAAGGTTAAATATTTTTTATCTGGGATTCCCCATTTCAAAATTTGTATTTTTTTTAGGTATTACAGCTTGTCGAACCGATGTAACAGTACATGTAAAAGTTATAGACAGGTCTATGCCCGTTTTCAAAAAACAGTTTTATTCTGAATCTGTGCCAGAGAGTGTAGAATTACACTCACCTTTAGCACTCTCTGTTGAAGCAGAGAGTCCTCTTGGAAGAAAATTAATATACAGTATAGTCAAAGGCAACGAATTAGAAGAATTCGCTTTAGATTTCAACACTGGTAAGTCTGAAATCTTTTTGTCTTATTTTTTTTTAAGATTTGGTAGTTTGGTAAAGGTATTTAATTCTTAATATTTGAATTGTAACTAAATAAAACAAGTTTTTTCGCTATATTTAAAAAAATCTGATGTGGTCAGCACAATCTTCCGTCAATCCTGTGTATTATGTACAAATTCCATACATAAATTTTCTTGCAAAAGATTCTAAATTTTTGGTATTATGTGATTCCCTTTCTCGGCAACTGAATTCCATACTCCTGATAACAAACAAACCACATGAAATAAGAAAATTATGAAATTTTTAATGAAAAATTATGACACTTGTCAGTTATGGACATAATTAATTGCTGTCATTTTGATACGGGTCCCCATATCTGCTTGCCAAAGTCAGCAAAGTCATGTTACTGTACGCGCCCTATACATAAATTTTCTTGCAAAAGATCCTATATTTCCAGTAAAGTTATTTCATAAACAAACTATGCAAATTGCACTTGACACTGACATCTTCTTCTTTAGTTTTTCCCATTCGTTAGGGGTCGCTATTTTTTATTTTCTTCTTCCACTCATTTTTGTTTTGCGTGTCGTCCTCATTCAGTTCTTTTTCTCTCAAGTCTTCTGCAATACAGTCTTTTCATCTTATATTTGGTCTTTCTATGTTTCTTCCACCTTCTATTAATATATTCATCTCTCCTCATGACATGTTCAAACCAATGTAATCGTCTCTCTTATATCTAGAAACCTCTAACACTAGAGTTACTTCCCTAATTCTTTCATTCAATATATTAGCAGTTTCCATGGTTAAGTTAGCATAGCTGGCTGAATTATGAAATTTATATAAAATTTATTATCTTTATTCTTCTTTAACTCTATATCTGTTGAATATCAAATATAAAATGCAATCAAATGGTATAGACAATAATATATTCTTTAAGTTATAATAAAATTTAACTGAGTTTTTCAAGAAAAACTGTTAAAATCTTCAAATGAGGGTACTTCCGGTTGACCAATTATAACCAAAATCTAAACAGGTCTGCATATGGTTGTAAGGAAAAGAAATACGCATTAATTTTAATTTTTGGAATTCTAGTATTGGAGATATCACCGCCGAAACCGCGGTCGCATACACACACACACACGCACATACGTCCACATACACACACATACAGACATCAACGTAAAAATAGTAAAATCGTATTGTAAAGACCCTAAAACGTGCTTATTCAATGAAAACTCACCACCAAATTTTTTGACCAAAAACAATACCTTCCTTACCTAGAGGTGACGGAAGGTAAAAATGGTTTTATATTTAGTTACAATTTAAACAAATAAAATTGTATTGAAATTTTTTTAATAAATTAACGACAATTACTTATAAAATAAAAATTACAAAAAAATATTGCTAGTTTAGTATAGAGTAGCGACTAATATACGGTTTTGGTCACTCACCAAATAATTACGTCCTTTGGATATATCCCTAAAACAAATCCTTTTTTATTTTTGTTTATATTTATCCTGAAAATTGAATAATTAATAAAATTTTCAAATTAAATACTGCAAATATAATAAATATTATTATTGTTGAGATCCTTTTTTTGAAATCCCGTAAAATATTTTCACTAAAGACTTTTTTTCCTCTTCCACAGCTCCTGATAGCAAAAACGGTCCTTGTGAGTATTTTTTATACTTAGCTGGTTTTTGTTTATTGCTTCGCACATGTTCTAATCATTTTTGTAACTGATACAGTACAATATTAAATTTTACTTATACTTTTTATTTTACTACACTTGTATCGTTTATTAATTTTGCTTTGCATTTTGGTATGATATGGTTCACATTATTTTTAACAGCATGAACCATTTAATGTTATTGTCATTCGTACCATTATATATGAATTTTATGTACTTTCTCTAAATTTTAAATGTTATCTGGTTATTTATGTTTAAATTTATTTGCATGTCATTCGAATCAGTGAAGATATGTTTAGTTATATGAATAAATTTTTAAAATTGTCATTAAGAACGTTATAGTATTTTGTGTATCGAGGACGAAAAGTGAATCTTAAGGTATGAGCAAGTTGTTTACTGCCGAGGCAGTAATTACTTTTCGTCTGAGGTGCAGACATAATTTTATGTCATACTGGTTTCTGGTATGAATTATTAAAAGAAATACCTATGCATCAGTTCATAGCAGTATGAGTTGTATGCTAGCAAAATTTTGACAGATTGACAGATTAAAATTAAACTTTTCTGATTTCGTTAACATTCTAATTCGCTATAATTCATGAAAAATACATTCTTCAGAAGTTTTTTGGGTTCAAAAAGGTGTGAATAAAATTAATTAAATGATTTTTAAAAGTTTAACAAAATATATTTACAACAATAATAGTCCGCGAGCCAGCAACAGATTTTCATGACCAAGTTACTCTCGGGCGATAACTTGTAAAATGCTTCAGAGAGTTGTATCATGAAGCTCCGTGAACGTCAGCTGCGGTTCGGTGGGTGGGTTAAGCAGCGGTAGCCTCCCACGCACGTTGAACAAAAAATGAATTTTAATCATTTCCTCCCGATTGAAAATTTATCAAATTATAGCTAATCCAATATCTTAAAGAAAAAAAAAAGTCAACTGACTATAAAATGGTGGATAATACGTCAGCTGGTCACACGAACATGATAAAAAAATATATATGTTCAGTCATTTCTTCTCAATTGAAAATTTATCAGATGACAGTTTATATGATATTGTGAATAAATAAACATGTCAGCGGGCTATATCTCGGTGGGAAGATTGTCAGCTTATGCTCTGAAGGGTATAACGCAGGAGTCAGACAGGAGCATCTATCGCCTATTTAAATGCACCAGCTGACGAGTTTTCCCTCGGCATATTGCTAACTGATTTTTTATTACTTACAGGATCATATTAACTATCAGCTTGCAAATTTTTATCCGGGAGGAAATGACGTATCTAAAGTTATTCGACATTATGCTTCATGCTCTAACTGAAAGATATAATATTTTTTATATATTTTTTTATCATGTTCGTGTGACCAGCTTACGTATTATCCACCACTTTATAGTCAGCTGACTTTTTTTTTTCTTTAAGATATTGGATTAGCTATAATTTGATAAATTTTCAATCGGGAGGAAATGATTAAAATTCTTTTTTTTTTTCAACGTGCGTGGGAGGCTACCGCTGCTTAACCCACCCACCGAACCAGCTGACGTTCACGGAGCTTCATGATACAACTCTCTGAAGCATTTTACAAGTTATCGCCCGAGAGGAAATGATTGACCAAATTTGTACCCTGGCTCGCGGACTATAAAGTTAGATATGAATATAAATACAAAATAAAATAATAATTATAAAACGTAAATTACTAGATATTAAATTTTGAATAGTCAAATACAAAATACAATAGCAATTTACAACAGCATATTAGAATGACAAATTACAGTGAGTTTACAAATATTAGAAGTAACCTTTGCAATAATTACAGAATTTTAAAGTTCTAGGACTTTAATGTTGCACTTTTTGTTTTATAAATTGTTGAAAAAAACGTTGCTTTAGAAACCAGTATGACAAAATATATTATATATTCTTGTTTCTATGTTCGTGTTAACAGATGTTTTAATGTCACATTTTTTTTTAATCTGGCATGCATATTACAAAACTTTGTCCTATTATTCATTATTGTTGTTACATTGTATTACATGTTTTACAAATTTTTGTTGTTATGTATTATTATGAAAAACTTGTATTCACAAAGTATAAAGAAAACACGTTCGCAATAGATAACTGCGAATAGTACTTGTATTTATACCTATGTTGCGCGGTCTAAAACGAAAGTTTTGTGTGAACATCTTAGATCGCATTTTTTTTTTAAATTTCTTTTTATACGAGTACCGAAGGCTGAATTCTTTTGATTTCGGACCTAATAAAGGGTTTTTTCAATAAGGCCGGGTCGAAGTTGAAATGGTATAAAACAAGCTGTGTGAGAGGTATTAACGAAATTCTTTTTTTATTTAAAAGGCCCATGTATGCCATTATGTATGGAATATAACATCGTTTAAATGTCTGCCGCGGCTTCTCACGGTGGCACGGGTCCAATTTTCAATGACTCTGCCGCATAGATCCGGCTGAATTTGAGCGATGGCATTGATTATGTTGACTTTAAGGGCATTGGTCGATTGCGGCTTATTGGCATAGACCTACGACTTCAGGAAACCCCACAAGAAAAAGTCTAGCGGGGTCAAATCGCACGATCTTGGTGGCCAATTCACGTCACCTCTGCGAGAGATAACCATACCCTCAAATCAGAATGTACATGTAGCACGTAGCGCCATCCTGCTGGAACCACATGTCGTCTACCTCCATATCGTTAAATTTGAGCCAAAAGATATCGGTTATCATCGTTCTGTAGCGCTCGCCCTTGACGGTGATGGCCTCACCAACGTCGTTTTCATAAAAGTACGGACCAATGACGCCGCCGGCACAATATCTGCACCAAACTGTAACTTTTTGTGGATGCATTACCACCTGGTGAACCTCGTGTAGGTTGGCGTCGTCCCATATACGGCAATTGTGCTTATTAACATAGCCATTCATCCAAAAATGCGTCTCGTCGCTAAAGATGATTTTTCGGCCGGAGTCCTCTTCCAAACGCTCCGAAGTCCAATCAGCAAACAAACGGCGTTGTCTATGGTCATTAACTTTGAGCTCCTGGGTCAGTTGAATCTTGTACGGGTGTAGGCCCAAGTCCCCACGCAAAATTGGTCAAGTTGAAGTCTGCGAAACGCCGAGTTCTTGTGCACGGCGAGGAATTGACTGCCCCCGGTTTTCCTGCATACTTTCACGGATCGCGTCAATGTTCTCGGCCGATCTGACGTTCCTTGGAAATACGGGTGTTGGCTGATTGTTTACCGAACAGGGTGTCTCGAATTTGGCCACCAAACGTTGGAGAGTCGACATTGATGAACACCCATTTTGATAATAAAGTTTTATCATTTGGATAATAAACAACAGATTAGACAGACGCCACCAAAACAACATGACCGCCACAGGCTGCTAACATCGACCCGCCCCAATTGAAAAAACCCTTTATAATAAAATGCGGTATTTTATTTTAATTTAATTATAAAAAAGACTTAAAATTGATTATGAAAAGGGCCTTAAAATAGTAGGTACGTTGCAGACTAAGTAAAACTGTTAATGTTTCGAATTGAACTTTGACGGATCACTAATTTTTTGGCGACGAAGTATATCCACATTTAAAATCATTTTTCATATTATTTACCATCCAAAACAGTACAAACTCTAAAATGTAATGTACATAGAAAATACATTTAGTTGTGAATACAAGTCAAACAAAAAAAACTTTTCTCATCAGCAAATATCTTCTCTAGGTGTGATTTCGGTTGTTGACGAGTTAGATTATGAACAACAACAACAATACGAATTAGTAATAAGAGCCACTGATTCTGTAAGTGGGATTTATGCCGAAGTACCAGTCTCAGTAGCCGTTCTAGACGTTAACGACTGTCCCCCAGAATTTTTACAAGACTCTTACAACGTATCGGTATCAGAAGCTGCAAGTTTTGGTACCGCTGTTTTGAAAGTTATGGTTAAAGACAACGACACCGGTACACACACAAATATATAGGTGTCTGTTTTTCGATGCTCATCATTAGGAATTCGGTTAAATTTTAAATTTAAAGATGTATATCGAAAATAAGCACGCCCAATCTATTTGTAAATATTTTTTTGCACGATCAGGTTTTTTTTTAAACTTTACCGATAGCGTTTCCAAGGCAGTAAGTTTTGTTTACAAATTACTGATCAGTAAGTGATGTGGTACTGATCAGTAAGTGATGTGACTGACCGGTAAGTGATGTGACTACCTACCGATCTGGAGGCGGTGAAAATTACATAAATAAAAAATAAATGTACAAATTTTAAAGTTTTAACGATAACAAAACAACGATCATAGCTTACTTAAAAAGGACAACTAATTTTTTTAAACTTCGTCTCGATTTCCAAACTAATCCTCAACCGGTAAGGTTCACTTACTACCCTTAATACTTAAATAACTATAAGAATATTTTTTAGGAGACGAAAACGTCTTTAAAATGATCAACTAATGGTTGGTAATTGTGCCCTAATTTAACCGACTAATGGCCGGTTGCATCAATAAGTAACCTAAATTTTCACCGTTCCTAAAATTAACAATATTACATTGAAATATAATGACAAATGAATTATGTACAAAGTATGGATACAAAATTTTAAGACTTCCCTTATAAATAAAACAAAAGCCGTTATATCACCAAAATCGTAATGTATTCTTCAATATACATTCCTTCTAAACCACACAGCACTTGACGAGGTTCTATATCAGTAAATAAAAGGATTACAATTGTTGCTATTTGAAGTAATTTTTGCTCGTTGAATTATTATAAGCAAAAGAACTCTCGTATGCAGATACAATGTATTTCTAAACGTAATAATTGATGAAGACAATTTTTTTGAATTAGAATGGTTGAAATATATCATTTCATATAGATTTGGGGACGTACTTTCCATAAATAATAACTTTGTATTAATTTTTTTACCGTTTAAAAACTACGAGCAAAAAACTTCAAACAAATGAATTTAGCTACATTATTCTGTTATTCGTAAATAGAAAGATTATAATTGTTGCAAATTAATGTCAATTGTTAATTCGACATCCTAGATTATAAATATGATTACTATTTGAAGTAATTTTTGCTCGTTGAATTGTTATAAGCAAAAGAACTCTCGTCTGCAGATACGATGTAGTTCAAGACGTGATAATTGATGACATTTTTTTTGAATTAGAATGGTTGAAATATATCATTTCATATACATTTTGGGACGTACTTATCAAAAATGATAACTCTTTGTATTAATTTTTTTACCGTTTAAGAACTACGAGCAAAAAACTTCAAATAATTGAATATAATTATTTCATACGAGATGAAGGTTAGTGAAAAATAGTTTGGGTGCAAATTTATTGATGGAGCTTCAGACAATCAATTTTGTGCAATTATTAGTATTTCTTAAGATTTAAGATAACACAAATCTGAACGGTGAGCCTCGAAAAATGGACAGCCTGTTTATCAATCAAAGCATAATAGAAGTTTAATAAAAACCAATTTATAGGAATAAATCAAAAAGTATTATTTTCTATTCAAACCGACTCAAGCAATTCAAGTGAATTTTTTCATATTGACCCAGCAGATGGGACCATATATTTAAAACAATCTTTAGATCATGAACAAGCCAGTTTCCACCATTTTATAGTAGTAGCTACAGACCAAGGAGTACCAAGTTTATCTAGTACAGCACACGTATGGCTAAAAGGTAAGTACAATCAAATTTATTTGTTGTAATCAACTTTTCCATTCTTCCTATCAACTTTACATGATTGCAATCAACATTTTTATTGTTGTAATCAACTATTTAATTGTCACAATCATTGTTTTAGTTCTTGATATGAATGACAATCCACCACGATTCGAACAATTGTCATATTCTTGTGGATTGTCAGTGCATGCCACTAGAGGTCAATTTGTGACAGTTGTTACTGCCAGTGACCCAGATCAGGTCGACCTAGGTCGTTTGAAATATGCGATTGTTCAAGGCAATGAACAACAAACGTTTTCTATTGGATCAGATACTGGTACGAAATAACGTATGTAACAAAAGTTTTCGGAATTTTTTTTTGGTGAAATTTTAAAATATAGAAATCATATATTCAAATAAATAATACTTAAGGTAGTTCACCAGTAAATCGAGTTTCTATAGATGTTCATAAAAATTTAACTATGTGTTAAGAATGACCTAATACATGCACAGTTAATTTTTTATAAACTTCTGACGTACAGAAAATGAGTTATTCGCCTCGAAAGTCAGACATTTTAACACGTGAAGCATAGGACCAATGCTACCAAAACCAACGTTTTGATTAATAGCATCATTTTTCTTCTATAGATTTTAATAAAAAACTAATATGTAGTAGTTTAATATGTTTCGAATGTTATTTCAAACGATGAAAGCGATCTGACGTACAGTTTCAGAGTAATCGTAGTGTAAAATAATGTACTCGACGACAGAAAAACTCGAGGGAGAGAGGCAGCGGCAACACTGTATGTTTACGTCAGGGGGAAGGGTAAAACTAATATAATATATAGATAAAAATATTACTTACATTTGCATTTAATGTATGTTTTATTCATTCATATTTGTGAAAAACTGTATAACAACGTTAGAACTGCTAAATTGATTTTTTGACAGTATCAAAATGACATTTAAATGACAGCAGGCATAAATCACGCCCTCATTACCGGTTTTAGAACTAGAGTTTTGGGCAGATTTTGAAACAAAATTCGAGTTGTTTCCCGGTCTTGTACTAATAAAGTAGGCTACGGCCCAGCAGATATCAAATTTAAATGTAATTTATCGAACGTCAAAAAATCAATTTAGCTATTATAACGTTGTTATATGGTTTTTCAAAAATATAAATGGATAAAAAATACAAAATACAAAAAATGCAAATGTAAGTACTATGTTTTATCTATTTTTGTTATATTATTTTTAATACGTCAAAATTGACAGCGGGAATAAGTCACGTCAAAACGGCGAATTTGTAACTACGGCTGGATTCAGCGGCTCTGCTAGAAATGCCCCCCCCGCCTTCCCCTTCCGATTAAAGCGCGACGTTGCCAGCTTTCCTTTAACAACGTTTCGTAGTGGTGTGGGTGTACATACTTATGACATACGGCACAAGAAAGTACAGTCACCTACCAAAAGTTTTCTTTAGAGAGGGGTTATCGTAGAATGCGCAGTATACGTTTAGCGCGATCAAATTTTTGACCTGGACGGTAGCTGGTGAACTACCTTAAAGGTCCATTGTTTTCAATAGCACGCAATTTTTGATTAACATGTCGCATCATGTTCTGGACGGTGATATTGTCTACTTCGCGAATTTTTTGAAATATTCGACTTCGTAGCTGTTCATTTTGAGCTTCCCAACCATTATCGTAAACCTTTCTACTTAATTTTGACCAAAATTCTTCAATGGGCCTTGCCTGGGGAACATTGGAATGGGATGTTGTTAGCATCTAACCAATCTCTGGTTATTCTAGCGTAATGGCAAGATGCTAGATCCGGCCAAAATATAATATGATTAGGATGATTTGTATTAATAAAATCAACCAGTTTCGGGAGGCATCTCTCGGTATAAATGTTAGCATCAACCGCCTCACCCCTCACATGTCCAACATAAGGACGTGAAATACCTGCCGCTGATATGGCGCACCAGACCAAAATCTTGTCTTCAAATTTCTTTTTTGTTTTATATTTCACATTATTTGGACAATTTTCTATATCATCCGTATAAAATCCATCATTACCTTTAATTTCCGAATTAGAAAACTCTGTTAGCTGTAAAGTGATATCTTCTTAATGCACGGCAACATATCGGAATTTTACGTAACTGATCTGTATATTTTGGACACTACTTCCTCTTCCGATGTTTAAGTCCATTTCTGCTGAGTTCTCGGCTGATTGTCATGTGTGAAACCCGAAGTCGGCGAGCCAATTTTCGAGTTGGTTCTCAACCGGTCTTTTCCACTTTCCACCAACCTATTTGACTGGGCATTAGTCAAAGCTTTAGGCCGTCCACTTTTTGGAAGGTTTACACATGGTATGCCTCCCTCACATTCACTTATAGTTTTATAAATGGTCGAAACAGCAATATTTTTTCTTCTAAATATATTTACTATTTCAGATTTTGACACCCGTCCAACCAAATTGTATATACTTTTTCGAATAGCTAGTTTGTACGGCATAACTATGTTAATATTCGACAAATATGATATGACATATTAAAATTTAAACAATATTGAACATTTGTTTTCAATGACAACTAGATGCTAAGTTTTTTTGAATTAATTTATAGACGACGAAATTTTTCCGAAAACTTTTGTTACATACATTATAATATGATCGGTGTTTAAATTATTTTTAAACCATATTTTTTGTTGTTATAGGTGTTGTTACTTTAACAAATTTGGGTAATTTTGGGGAACAGCGAACAACAACATTAAACATATCAGTTTCCGACGGAGTCTACACAAATTTTGCTCGTTTAAAAGTAGATCTTTTACCGGCTAATCTCCATTCTCCAGTTTTTACCAGCATTTTTATGGAAGCCTCAGTCTTGGAAAATAAACCAAGTGGACAATACGTTACAACAGTTAAAGCAACTGATTTGGATTTTGGAGATTTTTCAACTATTACATACTCGATACATTCTTCATTGTTAAATGAGAAATTTAACATTGATAAAATCTCAGGGAAAGTTACTACAGCCGCCAAATTAGACCGCGAATCTCAAAAATTATTTGAGATTCCAATAATGGCGACTGATTTTGGCGGGAAAGTCGGATTTATGACTGTAAGAGTCAAAGTTTTAGATGAAAATGACAACACACCGCAATTTTTATTAAAAGAATACAAAGCCAGTATTCATAGCAATTTCAGTGTTGGAATACCATTTTTAAAAGTAAGTATTTACGAGGGTCATTCAATAAGTAAAGAGACAAATGGCTATAGCTCAAAAACGGTTTATTTCAATCTTTCAAAATTAAGGCTATTTTTCAACATAATCACCCCCCACAGTTATGCACTTGTCCCATCTTTCTTGCAGCTTCCTAATTCCCTTGGCGAAGTATTCTTTCGATTTACCCCGAAGCCACTTTTGCACCGCTTCCTTAACTTCCTCATTGTTAGCAAATCTTTTTCCATGTAGGGCGTCTTTGAGTGGTCCAAACAGGTAAAAATCAGATGGGGCGAAGTCGGGACTGGAGGCAGGATGAGGTAAGACCTTCCAACCCAATTCTTGAAGCTTATCACGGGTCAGCTGAGCTGTGTGAGGGCGGGCGTTATCGTGCTGAAGAATGACTCCTTTTGACATGAGTCCACGGCGTTTGCTCCTGATAGCTGGCCTAACTTTGTGTTCTAGCATCTCAGAGTAGTATTGGCTATTGATAGTTCGCTGATCTTCAAGGAAATCGCAATAGACTGGACCCTGTGAGTCCCAAAAGATGGACGTCCACATCGGGGTTCATCACCTACACTTGTTCGGCCACTTTTAAACCGATCAACCCACTTGTAAAAATTCGCACGGTTCATACAACTTTTACCGTACTGTATTAACATTCTAGAAAAAAATTCACTTGGTTTTACACCTTCTGCGACTAAAAATCTAATGACTGAGCACTGCTCTTCTAAGGTGCAATCTTCTAGTGGACTTGCCATGGTGAACTGAAAATTTTGAGGTTATGTTGACATAAAATGATGAAACAGCTGATCAGAGCATATCCCAAGGTTGCCAACTAACACCCCTGAAAAGATTGTACACATTCATTGAATAGTTTTAAAATTATAGAATTTGTCTCTTTACTTATTGAATGACCCTCTCGTATATATAGTGCCGTGCAAAAGTTTTAAACCATTGTAATGGTGAATAAATAATAACATATTAATAAACATATCATATTTAGATCAAAGCTACAGATTTAGACGAAGGCCCATCAAGTACTGTCGAATATTCTATATACGAAACACAAAATTCTGGAGTTTTGGAATTATTTTCCATCAACCCTAACACAGGAGCTGTGTTTCTCCTGAAAAGTGCAATACCATGGGGTACACTAAAATGTAACATTTTTTTGAATATTTGATAATGATTTTTTTTATAGAGAGTCAAATTTTCCAATTTTTTGTTCGCGGTAGAGACCAAGGCAAACCGGCTTTATATTCAGATGTACCCGTATCAGTATTAATTATGGCGTCAACAGACCAACCTCCTATTTTTGAAAAGAGGGATGACAAATTTTTCTTCCCTGAAAATTCCCAACCAGGTAAGTGCTTTTTTCTCGCTACCACTTTGGAAAATTAGCATTACCCTATAAAAAAGTCGACAGTAATGGAAATTTATCCACTAACTATAGCAACACATTGAATGGGGACTTATACAATTCAAATATTTTGGTCGCCATCTAGTGTGTAAAAAAGTATTTAATAATTAGTTATGTAGTGAGCAAGATTTAGCTCGAAGTTTGACGTTTGACGATCACAACAACCATTGTTTGAAAAGAAACATGAACATGCTGAGACTGAACACGGAAGTTGAAATATGATTAATATAAATTGAATATGAATTAGTGTACTTAGAAGAACCTGTGATACAAAATAACAATAAAATGACGCAAACCTATGTTTGTAAAGTGGACAAACATAATCAAACTTATTTTGGAAAAACAACTACAGCAACTCAAGCAACTTTAATAAAGCTGTCTACTAATAAAGAGACACAAGTTTATATTAATAAAAACACATATAAAAATTGATAATAAGCAGAACAACTCCACACAAACAGAAATAAAGATTAATAAGGAAAGTAGTACCCAAACAGTCAACAATTATTATGTAAGAAAGTTATTTGGTGCGGTAGAGACATCGAGAAATGAAACTAAATTTGTCAATAATTGGAAACTAAATTATAATTTATTAAGCAATCTTGCTGTAAAATTTATATATTTCACCGGCTTATCAGTAGAACATTTTAATGTTCTATATCATTTGTTAAATCACAGTTATGCCAAAGTTGAAATACAGATATATCCAAAAAAACGCCAAAGAAAACTAAATTTAATAATTTAACATCCAGAGACAAATTATGTATGACTTTAATAAGATTAAGACGTGGATATACACTAAAAGAAATTTCATTATTTTTTTCCGTCTCAACAGAATTTGTAGTGTTTACATGGATTCAGTTCATGTTTTTTCAAATTGAAACGAAATCGAATTTGTTTTCCCTCCGTGAGAATCAGAAAGATTCGATTCCGCAATGTTTCATTAATAATAATCACTACACATAATAACTAAACTAAATAACAAATTATTTGATCAACGGGAAGGTGCTGAAGAGGGAAAGCATTTGATCGACTCGGCCATGGTATATCACCTCGCTCTTTCTAAAAATTTCTTGCCCCTTTCTAAATTGTGTGGAGGGAGGTCCGCTGCCGATCCACCGCCGATGACGTCAAAATCATAAGTCCCCATTGAATATAAACAAATCGTAACTAAGGACTGTAAAGGCGACTTACCGCACATGGTCACATACCCTAACCCCTAACAACACAACAAATAAACAAAAGTAAATAAAAAACAAGTAGATATAAACAATGTGAACTTATTTATTTATAGAAACATTGGTGGTACAATTTGAACAATTTTGAACATTAATATATCTTGATCGAAGTTTTCAATGTTAATTGTGAGTTAATTAACAATATTCGGGATGTTTGCTGTATTAATATTACTAAATTTTGTCTTGAACAAAATTTTCAACATTTACAGACCTATTCTGTAAAATCGAATCGTTACCAAAACGAAATCGGTATTATGAAAATCGTTATTTCCACTTCGTATTATGTAACACATTTTGAAAAATAATAACCTTGGGATCAAGTTAAGAACTTTATTTCCTAAAATCAAAGTATAATTTTAAAACAAATATCTAAAATAATTCAATATAACTCACAAAACTTCTAGGTTAGATTAGTTTTGGTGGGAATCTGCTGTTAACCTGTCAGCTGTCGGAGCCTTTCTTTTTCTTGTTGTAGGTTATGCTAAAGCTACTACTACCATCTGTAGTGTGCTAGGCACTACGAATAAAAACTTATTAAATTGTTTTAATATTACCTTCAAAAAAACTATAATATGATTGGTTTTTGACATCACTATTCAACATATAGCAATTTTATTTTGACATGAACAAAAATACTGGCTTATTGACAAAACGTTTATGTAACGAATGATTTTTCCAGTCGTTAAAAAATAACGATATCGTTATCCTTTTTTCGTTATGTAGAATTAAATTATTGTTTACAGAATACCACTTTAACGATTATCGTTATAATAACGATATAACAATGCATAATGTCATAACGATCGTTTACAGAATAAGCCTATTAAACGATTTTCGTTATTACCATGACGATATAACGTTTTAACGATTCGTTATGTCATAACTATCTTACAGAATAGCCCTATAATAGTGGATGAATTAACAATATTCGGGTATTTACTGTTCCTACATCAGGTTTGAATTCGATATCTTCAAAATTTAAATTATACAGCTCGTCTCTCCGAAATGCCCCAGCAATACCCAATATCATTGCAACTTTCCACAGAAGATATTTATCGTCGAGGGCACAACTAAAGAATCTGTCAATTTCTTTTGTGAATATTTTTGATTTTTTTTTAAGATAACCATCATTTTTCCTCTTTAGAAATGATATAAGTTGCTTGAATTTCGTTATGTCTATATTATCATGAACGCACATTGTTAATTTTAACATAGAATATTCGCACCATAAGCTATTCGGTGACTATTTCATTAAAATACGCCAACAATACAGTTTCGTTAATATCGACTACTTTTTTGAAGAAACACCACTCTTTAAATATTCTGTATGTTCTTTCATACCTTGTCTTCGATTTTTCCGGCAGTAAAAAAGTTCGCGCATCATTGGCAGCGCTTTCAATTTCCGTAAATTCGTCGAAGTCGCTCATTTTATAGCAGAATAAATTAATTACAATAATATTCACTATCTTGGTTCACAATTATACAATGATACTTTATATTTTTGTTTTAATCAATTAGTTTTTGTGTATCGCCTATTTTGGGCATTAAGCACATATATTTATTTGACTTTTGAATATATAATACATATAAGAACGGCAACGTAATGTATTTAGATTAAATATTTCGAGAGAAGGTGCCATCTATCCCTCCGTATACGAATGATTTCTGAGTTAGTTCAAAAAATACATAATAGGTGGATGTTGCACAGTGTTGCCACGTAGCTAGAACAGCAAGTTAAGATTTTATAAAGGTTTGTAAGTTTGCTACTGTAAAACAAGTATACATGTACATTGAAGATTCAAAATATATTATTTGGTTATTATGAAACAATATTTTTGAATTATTGATTATTGAATACCTCTAACAAATAGTATCTGGCAATGCTGTAAGCACGATTTACCGTAGTTCATAGTTTTGTGGTAGGAATCACTAGCTATCTATAATAATTTTGTGAATAAAAAGAGACAGATATAGTATCTTGCTAGGCCATATGCGTTGCCGTTCTTATATGTATTATATATTCAAAGATTTGACTTACGAATTCAAAAGAATTTTCTTTCGTGGTAGCGAGAAAAAAATTATGCGTAACGCGTTAGGTAAGTTTCTTTTCTGTCCTCAGACAGAAAAGTTTACTTACCTTACTTGGTCCCTACTTATGTCCCTAATTTGGATAACGTAAAATATATATTATTAATTTTTATAGGAACGGTTATAACGAAACTTAAAATGGTCTCCAACGTTTCTGTTTCATACAGAATCGTTTCCGATTTTGACGATCGGCCACAATTTTTAATTGATGAACATGGCCAACTGTGTTTAGCATCGCCGTTAGATTTTGAAGCAAAAGATTCGCATATTATTGGAATTTTAGCGGAAACGGATGGTAGTCCGCCATTGACAGCTTTGGCGGAAGTCAATGTGCAGGTTTTAGATGAAAATGATCACGCACCGCAATTTGAAAGCAATCCGTATATTGTTTATATCGCGGAAAATATCGACGAGGGGACATCTATTGTAAAAGGTAAGAATTTTTTTTTTAAACCAAAAACGAATATTTTTTCTTTTCATACATATATAAAATCACGCGTGCCCCACTTAGTGGGTTCGCACAAATCCGATAACAATAAGAACAACATCAACATCATACAACAAATCTTTACTCTTAAACATATTAAAGTGACCGATTTTCGGTAGCGAAATACCGCATCCGGATCAAAATAATAATTAGGAAACAATCATCCTTCGCCACACATTCCTATCTAAGCAGACTTCTTTCGCCTCGGCCACACTCATAATCGCATTCATACATGCTTCTCTTCTTAGTTGGAATCTTTTTCTCTTTAAGCACCCTACCAATCACATCCATCCACTTACACACCAAGATACATACGTTTACAAGCCGTTCACTCGCCATTCTCTCTACATGCCCAAACCATCTCAACTGACTCACACCAACTCTCTTAATCACATTGTTCCTAACCATACATTCTTCATACACCAAATTATTCCTCACGCAATCCCGTCTGCCATACCCACATACACCACGTAAATACCTCATTTCCACGCCAGTCACTCTCTTTTTATGCTTTCCCGTCCATGCCCAGCATTCGCTTCCATACATCAAAACAGGCACTAGCACTGCATTATATACACTTAACCGAGCATCCCTTGATACGTTAACGTTTCGTGCAAACGTACCCAGAGCACCCATTACCTTACATCCCGCACTCACTCTCCTTTCTATCTCTCGATCAATTCGACCATCCCTCGACATCATGCTACCCAAATATACAAACTCATTTACCTGCTCCAGTTTCACTCAATCCACCAACACACCAATTTACTCCTTTCAAATACTAACACTTTGGATTTATCAACATTCAACACCAGATTCATACTTCTTCCAACTACATGTATTCTCTCTGTCATTCTCCTGAGTTGCTCTTCATTTTCCCCTACGCTAACGCAGGCACTACACTCACCAATATGTGCACCATCCATTTTACTCAAAGCTCTCCACAATAACACATCCATATACAAGTTAAACATCCACGGAGACATACCACAGCCCTGTTTCACACCAACATTTATACGAAACCAATCACTCAACCTACCATCTATTCTCACAGCAGCCTCACTACCCTCATACAACGCTCGAATCGCTCCCATCCAGTTTCCATTCACACCGTACTCTCTGAGTACATCCCACAAAGTATCTCGAAGAACGCTATCATTCGCCTTCTTTAAATCAAGAAAGCCACAGAATATCTTGTTCTTGTCAAGTGATTTCTCAACAATCATACGAAGAGCAAACAATTGATCGACACATCCCCTCTCAGGCAAAAAACCACCCTGAACTTTACTAATTTTTGAAATTGTTAAGGTTCGCATCTTATGAATTAAAACTTTACCAAAAAGTTTCCCTACTACACTCAATAAACTTATCGCGCGAAAATTCGTACATTCACTCGAACTGCCTTTGCCTTTGAATAATGGGCAAATAACAGCTTTTTTCCAATCCTCAAGAACCACACTACGTTTCAAATAAAATCTAAATAAATAAATTAACCATTCAAAAACTTTTTCTCCTCCATACGTAAACATCTCATTTGTAATCCCATCCAAACCCGCAGCCTTACCATTTCTTACACGCGCCAATGCATCACATACATCACTTTCATCTATATCATATTCATTATTTATTTTATTTCAGTTATTGCTCATGACGAAGACCAGGGTAGTAATGGTGAAGTCCGCTATTCCTTTCCTACTGAAGTAGACGATGCCGGCAATGTTTTTTCTATTGACTCACATACAGGCTGGATTACAAATCTTGTTCTTCTGGACAAAGAATTACGCCCCGAGTATAAATTCCACGTTATGGCTGTAGATAATGGCCATCCTAAACATACTGCTAGGACTACAGTCATTATTAGACTGAAGGACTATAATGACAAGCCGAGTCTGTTTAAGAGAAAACTGTATGAAGCTGCTGTAAACGAAGACGCCCTACCAGGTAAGTAAATTAAGTCACAGTGAAAAATGAATTTTTACGGATTTTTTTTTTTTAGGGACAGTATTGCTGCAACTAGAAATAACAGATGCTGATACAGACTTGCAAACTCCAGTCTATTATTATATTGTTGGGGGTGACCTCAGGTCCCAATTTCAAATTCGTCAAACAGGAGAAGTTTATGTTAGTAAACCATTGGATAGAGAAACAGTTCCTATATACGAATTAGATGTAGTTGTTACTGACGGTGTTTTTACTGACAATACCAGAGTCAATATTGATATTCTCGATGCAAATGGTAAGTCAACAATTAAATAAATAATTCAAAACATTTTTTTATTTACTTTTGTTCTTGTCCGGTGCTGCTGCTATTGTGCAGCACGCGATTATTTTTATTTGTGATCAGTGAAGATTTTTCTGAGGATGTAATACCCCGTTACGTTTTGAGGGTCGATTTATTTGCAGTTCTATGTACATGAGGGCGTACGTTGAACGTGTTAGAGTCAACGTTGACATGGTAGGACTTCTAACCGCTCCGTGAGTGAAAGATGCGATACTAGTAGGGTGTGCGTTCGAGTCGCTTGAGAAGCGAGGGAAGATTTTCTGTTGTGATCGGCCTTATACGAGGGTAAGGTGAAAAGTTCTCGGCCTGACAATGAAAGACTGCGATTTTCAGTTAAAAAATGATTTTACTTTTCTATATAATCTCCCTTGACTTCAACACACTTGATCCAGCGTTTTTCCAACATCAGTATTCCTTCTCGGAAGTGAGGGTCTGGATGGCTGTGAAAACATTCATTTACGGCCCTCTCAACTTCTTCATTGGACGCGAAGCGCTTCCCAGAAACAAATTTCTTCAAGTTTGGGAACAGATATAAGTCTGAGGGTGCCAAATCAGGATCTCCCCTAATCGCCGAGCAAATCGTATACCAAATCCCGCAGTTTTTCCATCGCCAACGCACCCTTGTGTGCAGTTGCGTTGTCCTGGTGAAAGATGAATTTTTTTCTTCAAGCCAGGTCTCTTCTCGCGAATTTTGGCATCCAACTGGTCAAGAAGGTTGGAGTAATATTCGCCTTTTTTAAGGTAATCAATTAACAGGATCCCTTTCGCATCCCAAAACACGCTACCTTTCCGACAGATGCGATCGACTTCGCTTTCTTTGGCGCTGATCACCGGCTTGCACCCACTGCTTGGACTGCTGTTTCGTTTCTGGCGTGTAGTGCTGGACCCATGTCTCATCCATGGTGACAAATCGCCGCACAAAATCGGTCGGATCCTTATTGCATCGGTCCAAACATTGCCGCGAATGTCGTTTGCGCATTTGCTTTTGATCGGCATTAAGCAAATGCGGAACCCATCCTGCGCAGAGCTTTCGTATCCCTAATTCTTTGTGCAAGATGTTTCGTACCCTTTCTTCCGATATTCTCACAGCCTCACCTTCACTCGCCTATCGTCCAACACGATATCATGCACCTTTTCGATAGTTTCTGGTGTGGTGGCGGTTTTTGGCCGTCCTTCGCGTAGGTCATCTTCGAGGGACGTGCGACCACGTTTAAATTCAGCTGCCCACTTTTTAACGCTTGACATGGAAGGAGCAGAGTCCCCGTAAACTTTTGTCAACTTCAGATGAATTTCCTTAGAGGTTAATCCATCCAAAACGAAGAATTTTATGACCGCACGATATTCTAGTTTATCCATTTTAACGAAAAACACGCAAGACGTCCACCAATCGACTAGCGACGTGGCCTGTGTTGGCCTGACCGTGGAGTGTTCAACACTCTTTCTGTGTTTACTGCAGACTTATCCGATCGATAGACTCATAGCGTGGCTCAAGTTGGCTGTTCGTAGCATGTTCAGCGCTCACTCGGTGTTTACTGTAAACTTAGCCGATCGATAGACTTGCAACATGGCTCGAGTTGATTGTTCGCAACGTGCTCAGCTCTTTCTCTGTTGTTCACTGCAACACTACTGCGTCTGGCAAATCGATTGGCTAGGTACACCGCGTCAGCGACGATATGTGGAGAATTCTAACCGCTGCGTTAGTGAAAGATGGGATGCAGTTTTTCCAGCTAGCGAACAGGTTGGGTGTTGCTTTCTAACTAGAGGGATGTTCGTTCAACTCGCTAGGGCGAGTCGGGTAAGCGAGTAAAGATTCTCTGTTGCGACTGGCTTTATATACGCTGCCTGAGCAGTGTTTAGGGGGGCCGTGACTCGTACAAGTGGTACTGCGTAGAACGTAACCGATCGACTAGCGACGTGGCCTGTGTTGGCCTGTGTTGGCCTGGCCGTCGGGTGTTCAGCGTTCTTTCTGGGTTTACTGCAAACTTAGCCGATCGATAGACTTGCAACATGGCTCTGGTTGACCACGGGTTGACTATTCGCAGCGTACTCAGCTCTTTCTCTGTTGTTCACTGCAACACTACTGCGTCTGGCAAATCGATTGGCTTGGTGCACCTCGTCAGCGACGATAGGTGGAGACTTCTAACCGCTGCGTGAGTGAAAGATGGGATGCAGTTTTTCCAGCTAGCGAACAGGTTGGGTGTTGCTTTCTAACTAGAGGGATGTTCGTTCGAGTCGCTTGGGAAGCGAGAGAAGCTTCTCTGTTGCGATCAGCCGTCGGGTGTTCAGCGCTCTTTCTGTGTTTACTGCAGACTTATCCGATCGATACACTTAAGGTCTATTTATATCAACACAAGACGCGACGCAAGACGCAAGCACGCAAAGCAGTGGGTAACGCAATCGAGAAATGTGTAATTTATAACCACCCTAAATTTGCTGCTTATAAGCAATCAGAAAGCATAGTGCAAATCGGGACTTCTTTTGAAATTTGACGTTTACATAACCTCTATTGTGTAAGAAGCACTTGCGCGCGCCTCTTGTGAAAATACTGACAAGTGATTGGATACACGCTAAAGGAAACGCAACGTTCATTGCGTTACCTAATGCATTGCGGTGAGATAAATAGCCGGTATTACAAGGATGTATTTTAACTCCTTACGTTACCTGTTGCGCTTGCGTTACGTTGTTATAAATAGGCCTTAACAGCGTGGCTGAAGTTGGCTGTGCTCTCTCAGTATCTGCAATCGCGCGATCTAATTGTGTTCCGCAATAGTCTAATTTAATAAATGAAGTAACAATCATTTAAAAAAATAACTATTCCCTATTCCTATGATGTCAATTTTTACAGATAATCCGCCATATTGTCTCCGGCACAGATACAGAAACGTCCTATCTGAAGGAGTACACCCTGGAACATATGTTTTGACAGTTTTAGCTGCCGATAGAGATGATTCAGAACATTCAAAACTAAGATATGTTATAACTGGCGATGGTTCTGAATATTTCCAACTTGATAAGGATTTCGGTAAGTTTTTTTAATTATTGCTAACTCGTCAGCCATATTGGAGCCCAAATGAACACTCAGTTGATTTTAATTGTCACAGCTGTAAAATTTAAATCAATTTTTTGAGTCCAGTCTTTTCTTTAGAATTTACTAACCATTTTATGATCCCTTATATTATATTATTATTATTTTACTAACATTCCGAGATGTCTCAATTTAGAGCAAACTTATATTTTTGTTCTAGGCCATTTGAAGACTATAAAACCATTGGACCGAGAAGCAATTTCCAAGTATTCTCTAACAGCTCATGTCCAAGACAGGGACCACACACAATGGGAATGTTCTTCAAAAATAGAAATAGTCGTTTCTGACTTGAACGACAATGCACCACTTTTTTCGTTACCGTACTACAGCGTTACTTTACCAGAGGATGTTGAAGTAGGAACGTTAGTTACAAAAGTTCACGCTACGGACGCTGATATCGGTGAGTTATGTTTTTTTTTATATTAATTCCACGAAACTCGACCAGACTAAGCAATGAAATTTTTAAAAGAAAATTGTTTTCGTCAAAATCAAACCGTGTTTCGCTTTCAAAACTTGAGCGTATTTACATTTCGCTAGTCCACATAACAGATTAGCGCTACTGTATACTTTGTCTGGTATTTTCGCTAGTCCATATAATAATAATAATAAATAACTTTATTGACAAACATCAAAGGCGAGGTTCAGACAAGGCTGTTCTACCATCTAACCAAAAGATTACAAAGAAAAATATTACAAAATAAAGGTTCAAAAATTCATACAATAATTTGAGTAATGTAGTATTACAAAGAATAAACTAAAACAATATATATTGAACTAATTATTAATATAAGCAAAAATGTACATAAATATACAAAATCTGTAGAAGATCAAACCATAAAGTTAAGCAAATTTAAAAATAGAAAAGTATTTAACAATAGAAAAAAAATTAGGGCAAAAATAGTAGTAATTATTTTAAGGTACGGAGCACCTCTTCTACGTTATTTTTAAAGGAATCGTAAGAACATTCTCTTAAGGTACGGTTTCCTAGACGCGACAAGCCGCGGCGGCCGATCGCCGCGACTTTACCCCGATCGCTAGTCGCAGAGCACTACTGTTTTCCTAGACCCGACAGCTGCAGTTCGAAATAAAGCGTATTATTTTACAAAATAATTACATTTTACAAATTTCAATTTATAGCAGTATTATTTTTTATAGCATTTCATTTACATTTACCTAATTTTTCTATTTCTCTGCAATCTCCTTCCATATTTCGTCTTTATATATTATATCTTTATACTTATCATTGCTACTATCATACAAAACATTATTTTCTCGAACATCTTCAACTAATTTCTCAACATCTGAAAATGCTGATTTCGCCATCCTGTCGCCGGCGACTGTCGCGGAGTACTCCTCACTATACCAGTCATTCGGTTGTCGCCGCGGCAGACCATCTGCCGCGCAATCGCGGTCGCGCCAAGGAAACCACTTCTTATAATTTCCCTACAAGCAAAGGTGTCGCGCGACTAGTCGCCGCGGCTTGTCGCGTCTAGGAAACCGTATCTTAAGGTATATGGTAACGAATTATAAAGTGTAGGAGCCAAATAAGAAAAAGTTTTTATATTTTACCCTTATTAAAAGAAGGCACAGCGTATAACTCGTTGCCTCTTAGAGTATATAAATCATTCTTAAATTTTAATTTATTAATTAAATATTGTGGATAACCCGTAGTTCTTATTTTGTGTATTAGACAGAGAAGTAGCGTTTTAAGGTAGTTATCACTCGAGTGTACCTATTCAAAAATTTGTTCTATGTTCAAAATAAAAATTAAGCTAATGCAGTTTATATTTGCAATAACTTATATTTTTTAACATTATATAGACAGATTGCATCAAAATAGTTAAAAGCTAATATCAAACACTGTTAACAGATGAATTTTCTTTATTTTTCCGTAGAAAAGTTTTTTTTTAACTGTACCACTCGCACTGACACATACACAAGTGTCATTTCAATATACTCAACTACAGTATGAATGTTGAAGAATAACTGTGGCAACTTCGCACCTAGACATTTATTGGTACATTCGGGTATAAAAGTAATAAGATATTTTGAGATATAATAGTAATTCTAAACTACGAATGGAAACTGCAAAACAAATTAATATATTTCTTTCTTAAAATTACAAAAGTAGTATTATACTGTTTAAAGTTTTCATGCTTTTCACGTAAAATACCCATTTAAAACATATGTCCTTCGAATGTACGTCTGAAATTCCTTTAACCAAAGATCACCTCTTATTCGCTAATACCAAGCGGGCGTTGTTAACTTAACTGATACTCCATCTGGAACGCTTGTACATGGTTGTCAAATATAATTCTACCTATTTATCGTATCTTCAGATTATAATTTTCTAGAGCAAATATCTCAGGTACCGCGTGGTCAATTGCTTTAAAACTTGGAGAGTAGATCATACTTCAGTTGAGATGTACTTACAATTTCAATTAATTCTGTTAGTGTGAAATGTAACCATATTTTCTCACATTAAATATAGATTAGCGCTAGTACAGTGTAAGAATATATATTCCACCTTAAACCATTGTTATATACGTCTGTTCGCTTTTACGCCAAATATTTCGTTAAATTATAAATCTGCATATAAACTTTTCCTTTTCAGGTATAAACCGTAAAATCAAATATTCATTTTTGGACTCATCAAACAATCATTTCAAAATGTCCGGGGATTCGGGTATTGTAACTTTAGCCAAACCTTTGGACCGCGAAGTTAGAGCAAGTTACAACTTGACAATACAGGCTGTAGATCAAGGAACACCTCAAATGTCCTCTATAGCGAGTTTAGTTGTAAACGTACAAGATATTAACGATAACCCACCAGAATTTGCTTCTAAATATTATTTTGCGGTTGTTCCCGAAATCGACGCGGTAAATACCGAAGTTATACGAGTGTTAGCGACTTCTAAAGACACAGGAGTCAATGCAGATGTTTATTATTCCATCGTAGGAGGCAATGAACACAAAAAATTCAAGATTGATAATAAAACTGGGGTTATATCTATCGCAGACATGTTGGATTATGAACGCGCCAAAGATTATTATTTAACAATTCAGGCAACAGATGGCGGACAACCGCCATTGAGCAACCGCGCGAATGTCAATATAACAGTTACTGACTCAAACGATAACGCCCCAGTTTTCAATCAAGTGTCATACAGCGCCCGAATTCCCGAAGACGCTGAAATAAGCGACAGGATAATTCAAGTCACCGCTATTGACCTTGACAGCGGCGATAATGGCCGCGTAACATACTCAATCGAAAATGGCAACAGACAAAATCATTTCACAATCGATCCAGACAATGGATATTTAGCTGTTAACGATCAACTCGACAGAGAAACGACTTCTAGTTATGTTTTGGAAGTCTTGGCAAAAGATAATGGATTGCCAGTGTTGTCAAGATCTGTTTTAGTGAATATAGAAATATCTGATACAAATGATAATCCGCCATTGTTCAGTCAAATGAATTATACAACAATTGTACAGGTAAGATTTTTTTTTATTTGGGGTTGGTACTAGGTACCTCTATATACAGGTCCGAGATCGCTGCCATTAACGGGCCAAAGTCAAACATACTAAGTATTCATTTTCTTATTTATTTGTAAGAAATGTGATATTACGAAGGTCATTCAATAAGTAAAGAGACAAATTCTATAATTTTAAAACTAATCAATGAATGTGTACAATCTTTTCAGGGGTGTGTGTTGGCAACCTTGGGATATGCTCTGATCAGCTGTTTCATCATTTTATGTCAACATAACCTCAAAATTTTCAGTTCACCATGGCAAGTCCACTAGAAGATTGCACCTTAGAAGAGCAGCGCTCAGTCATTAGATTTTTAGTCGCAGAAGGTGTAAAACCAAGTGAATTTTTTTCTAGAATGTTAATACAGTACGGTAAAAGTTGTATGAACCGTGCGAATTTTTACAAGTGGGTTGATCGGTTTAAAAGTGGCCGAACAAGTGTAGGTGATGAACCCCGATGTGGACGTCCAGTGATGCTGACCATCTTTTGGGACAAACAGGGTCCAGTCTATTGCGATTTCCTTGAAGATCAGCGAACTATCAATAGCCAATACTACTCTGAGATGCTAGAACACAAAGTTAGACCAGCTATCAGGAGCAAACGCCGTGGACTCTTGTCAAAAGGAGTTATTCTTCAGCACGATAACGCCCGCCCTCATACAGCCCAGCTGACCCGTGATAAGCTTCAAGAATTGGGTTTGGAGGTCTTACCTCATCCTGCCTACAGTCCCGACCTCGCCCCATATGATTTTTACTTGTTTGGACCACTCAAAGACGCCCTACGTGGAAAAAGATTTGCTAACAATGAGGAAGTTAAGAAAGCGGTGAAAAAGTGGCTTCGGGGTAAATCGAAAGAATTCTTCGCCAAGGGAATTAGGAAGCTGCAAGAAAGATGGGACAAGTGCATAACTGTGGGGGGTGATTATGTTGAAAAATAGCCTTAATTTTGAAAGATTGAAATAAACCGTTTGCGAGCTATAGCCATTTGTCTCTTTACTTATTGAATGACCCTCGTATATTATAAAGGAATATGAAATAATCACACTATGAATCTATAAGGGTAATAAAAATTCATTTATTTAAGAGATACACAATTATTATTGACATACATTTGGAGGTTATGTAGAGCATAGGATAGGATATAGGTTGTTATCATCACATCTAATTTAATAACTGTAGTTATTATTTACATAATAAGTATATATTCTAAACTTTTAAAAATTTAAATGTTTGTGCTTAATATTGGTAATTTTTATGTGTTTTCAATATTGCCAGTCATCGTAGTCAGTATCTCAAGAAAATATACATATAAATAAAATAAAAGTATTACTTACATTTTAAATAAATATTAGAAGTATATTTAAATGTGTTTTGCATTAAAATAAAACAAATAGCCACGAAAATACATAATAATTTGCGCAACAACAACGAATATGACAGTGGCCCGCTAATGACGGACGAAACGCGAGCCACATCATGACCATACCCTGAGTATATAAGTACCTTAGTTGATACCGATTACAGCGACGCTCTGGTGGTGAATAGGAAAAGTTTTGGCGCGAAATTATTAATTTTTTTGCCAATAATAGTAACAAATTATTTCTTTTATAGGAGGATAAGCCTTTAGGGTATCCTATACTCAAATTTACAGTTACTGATGCAGATGCGGCACCCAACGGTGCTCCTTATACTTTTGATTTTCGTTCCGGGAACGAAGGGGGTTTCTTCAGATTAGAACAAGATGGAATTTTAAGGACAGCCACTAAATTTAACCACAGAGTTAAAAATATTTATTTGTTAAACATTAGAGTTTTTGATAATGGTACCAGACCGCTGTATTCAGACACTTGGGTAAGTCGGTTGTTTCAATTTTTATAAAAAAAATCTGTTGTGGCCAGCACAATACCTTCCGTCAATCCTGTGTATTATGTATAAATTCCATACATACATTTTCTTGCAAATTATTTCATAAATAAACTATGCAAATTGTACTTGACACTAACATCTTCTTCTGTAGCTTTCCCCATTCGTTAGGAGTCGCTATTTTTTATTTTCTTCTTCCACTCATTTCTGTTTTACGTGTCGTTGTCATTCAGTTCCTTTTCTCTCAAGCCTTCCGCAATACAGTCCTTCCATCTTAAATTTGGTCTTCCTCTATTTCTTCAACCTTCTATTACTAAGCTATTTCTCTTCATGACATGTTCAAACCAATGTAATCGTCTCTCTTGTATCTTTATAGAAACTTGTAACACTAGAGTTATTTCCTTACCTATCTTTCCGTGTCTTCCCCAATATCTACTTCAACATCCTCATCTCTGCCACATTAATTAACTTTTTATTTATACTGACATCTGTGAATTTGAATTATATGAATATATTAGTAGTTTCCATGTTTAGCATAGCTGATTGATTTATAAAATTTAATTTCTTTAAAATTCTTTAACTCTATATCTATTGAATATAAAGTATAAAATGCAATCAAATCGTATAGAGAATAATATATTCTTTAAGTTATAATAACGTTAAATGTCAATAAATCAAATTTAACTGTTAAATCTTCAAATGAGGCTACTTCCGGTTCACCAATTACAACTAAAATCTAATCAGTTGTTCTTCTGGATGTAAACTTGAGGAATACGAAAAAAATATAATTTTTGGAATCGTGGTATTGAAGTTATGCGATCCGAAACTTTCGTCCCACACCCAGATACACACACATACATACATACATACATACATCATCGTAAAAATGGTAAAATCGTATACTTTCCTTACCTAAAGGCGACGGAAGGTAAAAAATATTTACATAAATGACATTTAAATTTCAGGTTATCGTAAAAGTGATAGAAGAATCACAATATCCGCCAATCATAACACCGTTAGAAATATCAATAAATTCATTTTTGGACGAATATTCCGGCGGAACTATTGGCAAAGTCTACGCGTCTGACCAAGACCAGTATGACAGTTTAACGTACAGTTTATCTCCAACCATCGGTATACCATATCCGGTAGCTGAATTATTTCAAATTGACAGAACCGATGGGACGTTACGTGCTCTGCCACGTTTAGACGTCGGTGATTATCGCTTAAACGTATCAGTTACTGACGGCAAATACTATTCTCACACTTTAGTAAAAGTTACTGTTGAAATTGTTACTGAAGAAATGTTAGACAATTCTGTAGTGGTCCGATTTAGGGAAGTAACCCCCGAAGTATTTATTTTAAGCCATCGTAAAGGTTTTGTCAGAGCAGTACGTAACGCCTTAAACTGTCGTTTAAAAGACGTTGTGATAATTAGCGTTCAAGTCTCAAACGATGATAATTTAATCCAACATGGACCTAGAACAAAACGACAAATAGTCTCGCAAGATTTAGATGTTTTATTCACAGTCAAAAAACCTCAAGTCGGAACTTTTTATTCGACTGATTCCATCAGAAAAGCGTTGAAAGAAAATATAGAAGAATTAGAAGAATCAACTAAATTGGTAGTTGAAGAAATAGTCAGAATGAAGTGTACATCAAATTATTGCATATCTGGAATATGCCAGGATAGAATAGTGTTGGATACATTGGATATAACGCCAGTAGCTACGGATGTAACGAGTTTTGTATCGCCCAAACATCACCACAAAATGGACTGTATGTGTAAAGTTGGTTTTTCGGGCGATAGGTGCGACAATATTGTGAACGAATGTGCCAGAGAACCGTGTCCGAATTCCAAGATTTGTGTGCCGGATGGATCAGTACAAGGTAAGTCATATTTTAAATTACCACGCGGTATAGAACATTGCGACTGAATTGGTGCAGACAAAGGCGGTTATGAAACAATCATACGAGGTCTGGCTATTAAATAAGGAGACTGCTTATGAAAAAGAGTTTTATTTTAAAAATTATTTTATAATCGAATGCTCCCCTCCAATGTACTCCCCTCCCCTCGCCACACACCGTTCCATTCGTTTTTACTTCCTTGTACGTAAGTAAAGGAAGTATTGTAATCGCGAAAAATTTCGGTTTCCAGATTTCAGCGGAAATATTCATTTTGATTATCCCTGAATCCATTTTGACTAATTTCGTCGTGACGTCTGTACGTACGTACGTATCTCGCATAACTCAAAAACGGTAAGCCGTAGAAAGTTTAAATTTTGTATTTAGGACTCCTATAACATCTAGTTGTGCACCTCCCTTTCTGGTTATTACACAATTTCCAGAAGTGGCACTTTACATGAAGCCTATAATAGATTTTAATGAAAAACTGTTTTAAAATATAATCCAAAACTTTTCAAATTTGGTATACAAGACTTTTATGTCAATCGAAATAACATAATAGATTTTGGTTAAAATAGGCTAACCGGAAGTGGTACATTATTTGAAGTTGTTAACAGTTTTTCTTGAATAAAATGATTTTATTTTGATTTTAGAAATAAATGCTTCAAATAAAAGTTTTAGAGAATTAATTTCTGCGTCTAGCACATCAAGTATTATTAAATTAGCTCATTGTATAAGAGAGATATGTAAATTTAAAAATTATATACTTTTTTGTTTTTGTAATAAAGCTTGCTATGGATTAGGACAAAAACATAAATAAATGTTTATGTCAAATTACGTTAAATACGTGCAATTTTATGATTCGCACAATAACAAATATTATATTTTTATTGTGAAATTAGTCATATTCATTGTTGTAATCAAATATTTCTTTGTTGTAATCAAAACTCTCTTTAAAAAGAACCGGGTTAGATTATGGTCGCTATATATCTTACTGTTTTGAAGTTAAAATTAATATTTTGTAATTTATTTATTAAAAAAATATATATAGTTTAATAATCGTACAAGGAAGTCATGTAGTGTCCACATCAGATTTTTTTCATTAGTCAAAGCAATGTTGGAAGTCTTCTTTTGTAAGAGCGTTTAGGAGCTCCGCCGATTTTCGCTTCACCTCTTCCATCGACTCGAACCGTCTTTTAAGGCAGACTTGATCTTCGGAAACAGAAAAAAGCCTCTAGCGGCTAAATAACGCTTCACAGACAGCGTGTTATGGGCAGGTGCAAAATCCACGACTTGTTTTTCCACAACTCCGGCCGTTTCTTACGAACTCGTTCTCGCAGTGTTACCAAAACTTTCAAATAGTAAGTTTGGTTTACAGTTTGACCCTCGGGAACCCATTCAGGCATCACAATGCCGTTGATGTCAAAAAAAACGATTAGCATGGCTTTAATTCTTGCTTTTTTCATTCTTGGCGATGCAGGAGTTTTCCAGTGCATCGATTGTCGCTTAGTTTCAACATCGTATTGGAATATCCAGGTTTCATCTAACCTCTCAAGAAAATCTGAGCAGATCTGTTGACGGACGAGCTTTTGGTCAGGGATCAAATTTTTTGGGACCAACTTGGGACTTTCTTCATGTTCAATTCGTGATGTAAAATTTTTCTGACAGTTTCTTTATTGGCGTTTAGAGTCTCAGCAATCATCCGAATGCTCATACGACGATCTCCAAGTACAATTTCATTGATTTTGGTCACTGCTTGCGGAGTTGAAACAGAGACAGGTCGACCTGGACGTTAGTCATCTTCGGTGCTCTCTCGGCCTTCAGAAAACCGTTTATACCATTGGAAAACACGCGCACGAGATAGAGAATTCTCACCATAGGCCTCTTTCAACAATTTATAGCATTCAGTCGGAGTTTTTTTTAATTTAACGAGAAATTTCACATTGATCCGTTGCTCGTGTTTTTCGTCACACATTGTTATCGGCACGAAAAAAAAATCTATTGTGGCCAGCACAATACCTCTCGCCTCTTCCTTTTTTTTTTGGTTACATAAGTATAGGGCACGAACAGTCATGTTACATTGTTGGCCTTAACAAGCAGATGTGGGGGCCCGTTTCAGAATGATAATTAGTAATTATGTACATAGATATCAAATATCAGAATTTTTCATTAAAAATTTCAAGATTTTCTAAATTCACGTAGTTAATTTGTAACCAGGAGTGTGGAATTTACTTGTCGAGGAAAATAAACCACATGGAATTTGAAAATCTGACATGGGCCCCATATCTGCTTGTCAAGTCACATGACTGCTCGCGCGCTAATGTATTTAACATTTCTTGTATACCTACACTCTACACCAAAAATTCTACTTACATCTATTCTATATATTTAGATTATTTTAAATTTAAATTCATTCTATGAAGACATTTTGTCTATACTCTTCCAATATTTCGAGATGTTTCCAATTCATTGTCGGAAGTAACAGTATTTCTGAAGGGTATGTGTAATATACCTATAATTTTAAATATTTAACTATTATTACAATAAGAAATAATACAATGTATGTACTTCCCAGAAAAAGTCTTCAGTAATGTCTTCGGATTTCTGACACTGACATTTATCTGTCAGTTACAAACAATTTAAATTTTCAACTATTTTCCATGGCATTCTTTCGGCTGTAAAATTTATTACAACAGATTATTTTATATATTATATTTCTTTTATCTCTAAATCTATAGAATATATAATAAAATATTTAATTGTATCAGACAGAGAATTTAATTTTCTTTAGTATTACAAAGAAAAAAATTCAAAAAGTAATATTTAAAAGATTTTTTTTCAAGAATCTTCTACTTCCGGTTGTCCAATTGTTACCAAAATCTTTTCAGATTTTCCCATGAATGTCCGATTAGGAATTACGTAGTTAAACAAATTTAAAGTCTTATGGTTTTTGAGTAATCGTCCTTCCAACATCCCACACACACACACACACACACACACACACACACACACACATACACACACACACACATCCACACACACACACAGACATCATCGTAAAAATGTTAAAATCGGATTGTATTGACCTTAAAACGTGCTTATTCAATAAAATCTGGATATTCGATTTTTAGCATGAATCCATTACCTCTCTTAGCGAGAGGTAAAAACACGTTGGTTTCTAACCTCTATAGAAAAAATACTACTACAGCGACAAAAAAAGTGTTTTCGTACCGGAATAGTAGACACTTCCAGCTATCCAACGCTGCATTCGTTTCCCCCCTACCCTCTAGGACGCCTTCTGCGCGTGCAGTCTCTTTATTTAATAGCCAGACCTCGTATACCTAATGCTCCTATCCGTATAGACTAGCTGAAGCCTTGACTGAGAGATAGGAACATCATTGCTGCATTATAGGTCGTGCCAAGTAGAAATGACCTGCGCGTAAAACGCATTTACGCATTCTCCGCCCTTCTTACTTAAAGGGCCAATCGCATGCACTGTACTTAAGCGGGTTTGTCTCAGTGGCGTCCGAATAATATTATTAAAGATTTAAATTTATTATGTATAGTGAAGTTGACTAGAAAACATGGTACTAAATAGTAAAAGTAGGTTGTTAGTGTACAAGGTAATCAAATTTATAGAGAATATTAAATGATCTTCATTTATTTTTAGGTATTTTGTACATATTTTAGTTTTTAAGCTTAATTTAAATATTCTAAATACTATTGTTGCCTAATTATTTCTACGCCACTGACACAACACAGTGTTTACATCCATTGTCAGTTGAACGCTTGTGTCTTCATCGGTTTAGCATTTATGTCATTACAGTACTTACACGAGCGACTAGTGGGCAGTCCCTAGAGTTCTTTTTGGGTAAGCGGCGCACGGAAAAGGTGCATGTATCACTATGAAATGGATAGTGAGAGACTACTCCGCTCTAAAAATAGTGGTACACAGTATATGCGCAAGAAATGATTGACAGGTCATTTCTATTTGGCACGACTTATAATGTATCTCACTCAATTTCCCAAGTTTTAGCTACCCTCGTATTTATTGAACGTCCATTTCAGGCTATTCTTGCCAATGCCCAGAAGGTTTCGGGGGTTCAGACTGCGAAATAAAAACTACCGAATGTTACGATACAAGTTGTTACATACCCCGAAATCCCGTTTCATTTTCGGGAAAAAGTTACGCCCAGTATAGAATCATAGATAAACGGGCAATAGAACAACAACAAACTCTAAGTTTAAGGGTAAGAACAGTTTACCCAACGGGTAATTTAATGTATGCAGCTGGGCGAATTGATTACAATATTCTTGAAGTAAGTTAAAAATCCAGTTACAAAATACTGTGCCATTTACGAAATTTTTAATCGAATTATAGATTGTTAACGGCGCTTTACAATATCGATTCGATCTTGGAACCGGCGAAGGAATTGTCCGAGTTTCTAGTGTATATATTTCCGACGGCAGATGGCACGAAGTTCGATTAGAAAGAGATAAAAATAGTGCCAGACTGACTGTAGATGGCAATTATGTCGCTCATGGTAGTGCACCGGGAATTGCGGATACTTTGAATCTGCAAACGGAGAATATGTATTTTGCAGCAGAAGTTCACCAACATCCCAGCATTTTAGGTAAGTTTATAATTTGTTGTAAATAATAGTATATTATACACCAAGGTTATGAAGAGTATCGTTATTATTATAATCCCGAGGCAACCTAGGGATTATAATTCGCGAATTGAAATCCCTTTAGCATCTACACGAACGAATATTGAAGAAACATGTGTAACTTTGGTTTCACAGACAAAAAAGATATTTCGCAAAAGAAATTAAGCAGCTCTTGTTAAGAAATCGATACTTTGTTTATTTAATAATAGATTGTAACAGTAACCCATAAATAAAGTAAGAAAATTATTAGAAATTAAAATGCTAATTATGTACATAGATGTCAAATGTCAAAATTTTTCTTTAAAAATTTCAAGATTTTCTAAATTTACGTAGTTAATTTATCACCAGGAGTTTAAAATTTACTTGTCGTATGCCTTAGATATTTAACATTTAATTCTGCTCCACATGGAATTGGAAAATCACTAAATTTAGAATGAGAAAATATGATATTTGACATCTATATATATAATTATTAGCTATCATTCTGACACGGGCCCCCATATCTACTTGTCAAGGCCAACAAAATCGCATGACTGCTCGCGCCCTATTGTATTTAACATTTCTTGTATACCTACACTCTACACCAAAAATTCTACTTACATATATCTATTCCTTATATTTAGATTGTTTAATTTTAAATTCATTTTATGAAGAAATTTTGTCCTCTTCTAATTTTTCGAAATGTTTCCAATTCATTGTTGGCATTAACAGTATTTTTGAAGGATATATGTAATATTCTTATAATTTTAATTATTTAACTATTAATACATTAAGAAATAATATAATGTATGTACTTCCCAGAAAAAGTCTTCAGTAATGTCTCCGGATTTCTGACACTGACATTTATCTGTCAGTTACAAACAATTTAAATTTTCAACTATTTTCCATGGCCATTCTTTCGACTGTATTTATTATAACAGATTATTTTACATATTATATTTCTTTTATCTCTAAATCTATATAATATATAATAAAATATTTAATTGTATCAGATAGAGAATTTAATTTTCTTTAATATTACCAAGAAAAAATTTCAGAAAATAATATTTAGAAGATTTTTTTCAAGAATCTTCTACTTCCGGTTGTCCAATTGTTACCAAAACCTTTTCAGATCTTCCCATGAATGTCCGATTGGGAAATACGTAGTTAAACAAATATAAAGTCTTATAGTTTTTGAGTAATCGTCCATCCAACATCCCACACACACACATACACACACACACACACACAGACATCATTGTCAAAATGTTAAATTTGGATTGTAGGGACCTTAAAACGTGCTTATTCAATAAAATCTGGATATGCGATTTTTAGCATGAATTCAATACCTGTCTTAGCAAGAGGTAAAAAATCTTTAACAGCAGTAGAGACGTTTTCAAGGTCAACGTTAAGATATAGAGCAGTACACCTAAAATAGATCCTTGAGGAACTCCTCGGGTTGTTGGAATAAATGAAAATTTGAGTTCATTGCAATTTAAATTTGTATTTAATAAATAACTCGAGCAGCACTCTAACGCGCTTCAGCCTAATCTATAATATTTCTACTTTGCTAATAACAAATTATTATCTACCATGGGGTCTCCTGGCCGCGTGCTTAAATGTATGGTCGCGAATCTGGGGAACCAGGTTCGATCCCGCCGACGCCAAATATTTCGAATTTTAAATGGCACAAAATCTTGTATAGAATTAGTAATTTGTTGACAACAATTTTCTTTAAAACTTTTGACATTATAGGTAAAATATCTGGGACAATTCTATCCCCATTACTAGTATTAATTTAAAATATTCTTTTAAGCGGAGCCTAAAGTGATGTGTATGATACATTTCTTTTCAGGCTTCGAAGACATTCAACGTGGTTTTAGTGGCTGCCTCGATGATATCCGCATGTCCAGAATATCTGTACCATTGCATATGTCCGGCGATAGTTCCGTCGCTGTCTTAATGCGTTTTGCAAACGTAGAATTTTCCTGTGACGTCACAAGTGTTCTAATACCACCGGGTCCGTGCGGTTCACAACCTTGTTTAAATGGTGGTACTTGTCTTGAAATTCCAGGAGGCTATGAGTGTCAATGCCACGCCAGATATAGGGGCACTCTTTGTGAGGTGGACTCGGAACCTTGTTCTAGTGGGCCTTGTCTTTTTGGCGGGAAATGCGTTCCAACGGGTAAGTGCACTAATTTATTCATAGGTAGCGTATGTAACAAAAGTTTTCGGAATTTGTTTTTGGTGAAATTTAAAAATATAGAAATCATGTAGTCAAATAATTTAAATAATACTTAAAGGTCCATTGTTTTCAATAGCACGCAATTTTTGATTAACATGTCGCATCATGTTCTGGACGGTGATATTGTCTACTTCGCGAATTTTTTGAAATATTCGACGTCGTAACTGTTCTTCATTTTGCGCTTCCCAACCATTATCGTAAACCTTTCTACTTAATATTGACCAAAATTCTTCAATGGGCCTTGCCTGGGGAACATTGGACTGGGATGTTGTGAGCATCTAACCAATCTCTGGTTATTCTAGCGTAATGACAAGATGCTAGATCCGGCCAAAATATAATATTATCATTAGGATGATGTGTATTAATAAAATCAACCAGTTTCGGGAGGCATCTCTCGGTATAAATGTTAGCATCAACCGCCTCACCTCTCACATGTCCAACATAAGGACGTGAAATACACCAGACTAAAATCTTGTCTTCAAATTTCTTTTTTGTTTTATATTTCACATTATTTGGACAATTTTCTATATCATCCGTATAAAATCCATCATTACCTTTAATTTCCGAATTAGGAAACGTGAAATATTTTCATCATCCATGATCAAAACTCTGTTAGCTGTAAAGTGATATCTTCTTAATGCACGGCAACATATCGGAATTCTACGTAACTGATCTTCTGTATATTTTGGACACTACTTCCTCTTCCGATGTTTAAGTCCATTTCTGCTGAGTTTTCGGCTGATTGTCATGTGTGAAACCCGAAGTCGGCGAGCCAATTTTCGAGTCGAAGTTCCCAACCGGTCTTTTCCACTTTCCACCAACCTATTTGACTGGGCATTAGTCAAAGCTTTAGGCCGTCCACTTTTTGGAAGGTTTACACATAGTATGCCTTCCTCACATTCACTTATAGTTTTATAAATGGTCGAAACAGCAATATTTTTCCTTCTAAACATATTTACTATTTTAGATTTTAACACCCGTCCAACCAAATTGTATATACTTTTTCGAATATCTAGTTTGTACGACGTAACTATGTTAATATTCGACAAATATGATATGACATATTAAAATTTAAACAATATTGAACATTTGTTTTCAATGACAACTAGATGCTAAGTTTTTTTAAATTAATTTATAGACAACGAAATTTTTCCGAAAACTTTTGTTACATACGTTATTAGTCCAGTGGAGTAAATATTTTGAAA